>JAZGLO010006690.1:540000-1155720 GCA_036873155.1 Biomphalaria sudanica
CTATAATTGCCTGCATTCCCTCTAAAATTGCCTGCATTCCCTCTAAAATTGCCTGCATTCCCTCTAAAATTGCCTGCATTCCCACTATAATTGCCTGCATTCCCTCTATAATTGCCTGCATTCCCTCTAAAATTGCCTGCATTCCCTCTAAAATTGCCTGCATTCCCTCTAAAATTGCCTGCATTCCCACTATAATTGCCTGCATTCTCTCTATAATTGCCTGCATTCCCTCTATAATTGCCTGCATTCCCTCTATAATTGCCTGCATTCCCTCTAAAATTGCCTGCATTCCCTCTAAAATTGCCTGCATTCCCTCTAAAATTGCCTGCATTCCCACTATAATTGCCTGCATTCCCTCTATAATTGCCTGCATTCCCTCTAAAATTGCCTGCATTCCCTCTAAAATTGCCTGCATTCCCTCTAAAATTGCCTGCATTCCCACTATAATTGCCTGCATTCCCTCTATAATTGCCTGCATTACGTCTACATTTTCTCTACCCATCCTGGCATTCCTTCTTACTATCAACTGAAATCCATTGTCTCTAAATTTGCATTTTCTATTTATTATCCACTCCCATTGGTAAAGACGACTCATTGTAATCGACATTTTTGATGGATTTAATCTGGTACTAACTTAATAACAAATGGTATTATGTCACGCTTGACTGTTGATGCTCGTCAATTGTTTTATAGGTTCAATATTTTTAGTTTAAAATATAAATAAAAATATAGTTCGTACATTTTGTTTTAACAACATTCTGAAAAACAACATTTAAACACTATCAGTCACAAAATACCGACACAAATACAGAATGCAGACGTGAGTTTATTTTAAAAAATCAAAGGTGAAGGACGAGCTGAAGTGACAAGTGTAACTAGTGAAAACATTTCGACAATTTTTTTTTTATTTGGTTGTCTCCCTTTTCCTCCATTTGTTTTTCCCCCGCACCCGTGACATTTACCCTCTGACCTTTACTCGTCCACGGTCTCGGCAAAGTGCGCACCGGCCATTCCGGTGGCGAGTCTCTGTTATGATTAACTCCCTCGCTGAGGTTCCAGCGCTTGCTTACTGTTGTTATTAGTACGAGGGCATCTTGCTCCGTGAAGACGGTCCTGCACAACAGACCTGATGGCAAGACAATACACAGGACTATGGGGGTATCACATGTCATGTCGGGGCCCCCTGCTGGAACCGGCTCCCCGAGAAATATCTTTATCAGATCTTAAAACATAATTTCAAAACATTTCCCGCTTTCATTTTTACATTTTGTCTTATCATCAGAAGAAAGGAATGATTTTAAACTGATGATTCACTGATTAATATGATATAGGGCAATATGTGTAGCAGTATATTAGTGAAAGAGAATGGCGACGTTTTAGTTTTAAAAAATGGTCTAGACCTATATGAATATGGTAGGGAAACTATATATTATTGTAAATTAAAAGGGAGGCCAGTCAACTAAAGTGGAAGGTAAGATGAAGGGTGTTTATTTGAACGAATGTATAGAATGAACAAACTCTCACACACACACACACACAGTCTCATTCGTTACATTTTTTTTCTTCTCTAGATTCAGTCTTCTTTCCAGTCCAATATTCAGGCACGGTCCTCCGTTACAATTCTATTTCTTGCTTTACGACTTTACTGGTTTAGGCACCCACCCCCTTCCTATCGTTATAGTTCTTTCTCTGGGTTCAGTAAGTCTTCCACCTGATCAACGATTCAGGCACAACCCTGTCGTTATAGTTCTTTCTCTGGGTTCAGTAAGTCTTCCACCTAATCAACGATTCAGGCACAACCCTGTCGTTACAGCTCTTTCTCTGAGTTCAGTAAGTCTTCCACCTAATCAACGATTCAGGCACATCCCTGTCGCTATAGTTCTTTCTCTGGGTTCAGTAAGTCTTCCACCTAATCAACGATTCAGGCACAACCCTGTCGTTACAGCTCTTTCTCTGGGTTCAGTAAGTCTTCCACCTAATCAACGATTCAGGCACATCCCTGTCGCTATAGTTCTTTCTCTGGGTTCAGTAAGTCTTCCACCTAATCAACGATTCAGGCACAACCCTGTCGTTACAGCTCTTTCTCTGGGTTCAGTAAGTCTTCCACCTAATCAACGATTCAGGCACAACCCTGTCGTTACAGCTCTTTCTCTGGGTTCAGTAAGTCTTCCACCTGGTCAACAATTCAGGCACAACCCTGTCGCTACAGTTCTTTCTCTGGGTTCAGTAAGACTTTCAGCTGGTCAACGATTCAAGCACAACCCTGTCGCTACAGTTATTTCTCTGGGTTCAGTAAGTCTTCCTCCTAGTTCTCGATTCAGGCACCAACAACAGATTATCACACCTTTTGTCTCGGGCCTACTGCAACAACATAGCAATAAAACAGACAGGACTAAAGGACTCTCTTTCTGCTTGTTCCATGTTGTAACTTGTATTATATTATTATATGTATTATATTATTATATAAGTCTAACCTGATTATCTTAAAAAATGCAATAAGTTGTTGTTTTTTTAGTATGCTTCACCAAGTTTATAAAGGGAGTTTGTGTTAGATAAACTCGTGGGCGGCCTCAGCTGTCCGTCCACAGCGCAAAATGGAGCCACAAAAGCTCTTTCTCATTTAACTCTGCATTTTTTTTTCAAACTGGAGTAAATGATAGAAGGCTCTTTCCCTTGTCGACATTTAACGAGGGTGTCATGTGGCCAGCACATCCTTTAGTTCCCCGACAAGTATTTATTAGAGGTGTGTGAGATCAGGAGCGGCCTAACAATCGCATAGCTCCACATAATTCCAACTAAAGACTTTTTAAATCTGGAAACCTATCGCTTTACCGTTATTTTTAATACAAAGTTTGTATGAACTCATCCCGTCTGTCTGTCTGCCTAGTATAAATCTTGTAGACGTTATTTCCCTTTTTCCCATTCTCAGATCAAGTTGAAACCTTCCACTATGTTTCATTCTGCTTATCAAATTATTAAGCAATACAGAATTAACCAATTAGTTAATGCCATAATGATAAGAATATGTTTGCGTTTTGTATCGAAAATGGAAATAAATATATTACAGTATTGAGATTTATTGTTGTAAATGTGGAGTTCTTCACCTTAGATCAACATTTTTTTAAGCTTTATTTAATTTATAAACCCTCATTCTAGAGTGATATTTTGACCTACGCCTCGATCCATATTCATAACAATCAAACATAGTATAAGTTCAAACCCATTAACATATTCAAGCATAACAATCACATATGAGATGAGCTCTCCTGATAAGTTCAAAGACATTAACCTTAGAACGGGGGCCAAGAATGATCAGATCTGATCAAGCTGACAAAACTCGGGTTATCCACACAGCAAAAAAAGAAAAGAACCCCTTAAAGTGGCTGTGTATAGTCCACGGGCTCGGCTTGTGTCATTTCGCTGTTACCAAAATATATACCCAGCTGCTGTTTAATGTCATCCAGCGCTGCCAAGATAGTAACAACACGAGCGCAACGCCTCACTGACATTTTAGACCCGGCCTTGAGATGGAAATAATGGTACTCACAGGGTGTCAGTCAAAATGCTACCTACACCAGCGCCGGTAGCAACCATAGAGCGATTTAGAGACACGGCTTGGGAGTCTTATAATATCTAGATCAGTGATGCTTAGCCTAAGACCATCGGGCTATATCCGGCCCGTATGGTGGTGCTATTCAGCCTTTGTAAACGTCCGTCCACAGCGCAAATGGAGCCACAAAAGCTTTATTTCATTAAACTCTGCATTTTTTTAGTTATTTCTACCACATCCATTGTCCGATCAAGTTGAAACTTTACACAATTATTAATTTTACTTAATTACATATGAGTTAAATAAAACATTAGGCAAAAAAAGGAGACATTAATGCTTCAGTATTCAGAGATATGGCTAAATGTATGGGAGTTCGTCCCTTTACATAGCTGTATACGTTATTTCTCCCACATACATTCTCGTAGACCTTGCGATCTATGGTTCTACAAGAACAATATTTAGAAACGCACAAAATCTCGACTCTGGTGTATTAAGTCTAGTACCTGTGGGAAGTGTAGATGCCATGTTGATACACATAGCTTCCTGCCAACTTTCCCGTCTCTACAAGACTAGTATAAAAAGGTCAGAAAAAGATTCGATAGTAAGTGGTCGTGTTTGTTTTACCCCCCCCCCCTCCAGTTACCCCCCCACCCCCAGCTCCACAGCTCCTTATTCCGGATGAACGTAGTGAGCACTGAATATAAATTAAGTAGAATAAATGGCGTGAGTGCAACTTACGCATGCGCGGTCCCGGAGATGACGAAACTAAAACCTCCTTTTCGTCTTGAGTCCCGTGCATGCTCGCAATAGAGAGAGAAATACACCCACGTTTATACACACCATTTCGAATCGAAGAAAAAAAAATGCAGAGTTTGGAGTTTGTGTTTTTCATGTAAACTCAGGGGCGGCCCTCAATTGGCGTGAATGGAATCGAACCACGATTTTCTTTGATTAAAGCTATTATGTTGGCTGTGGAAGTCAAATTTTTCTAATCGTTTTAGTGAGGATGCAGTTATTATTGTTTAGTATTGTTTATGTTTTGCTTGTTATGGTGTCTTATATGTTAACAATAATTATATTTCTTTCTGAATATAATCTCCCTCACATATATCTATTGTTTTAATAGAAGTGTACATCTTATTTTTTCATAATTAATTTAAAAACAAAAAGGACATCGGTATAATGTGCTGGTCACAACATGGTCACAACCTGGTCTGTTGAAGACAATGCCTATTCAATTATTCTATTGTTTACCTTATATGATGTCATATGTGCATCCCCTATAATGTTATTTAATCTCTTCTCTTTAATAGTGTAAAAGACGGGAACAAAAAAGGTGGAGGACTGGATGTGCATTACATTCAGAAAGAAGAAAGTTGTTCTTTTTTTTTTCTTTATAAGGGTTGGGTGCGAAGGGGGTGGGGCGGGGTAAGAAATAAAAACATTTGAAATAACAGTCGTTTCCTTAATTCAAGCGATACCACTAATTGTTTATTGCGTGCGCTTGGCTACTAATGAGAAAGAACTAAACCGATCGTGGCATCGAGATGCTATCTTGTTTGGGAACCATACGAGTGCGGTGGCGCTGAAAGGGGAGGCGGGGGCGCACACCTGGGCCAACTGACACGTGCTCTTAAGGATGAAGTAGATGGTTCGCGAAAACCCGTTTACAATGTTATTAGTTTGAATATATATACCTATATACACTACTACTAATATTTGTGAGAGTCACTTAGAGATACCATTATCATATTATCTTATCTTTTGTGTGCGAGTTGTTGTTTTTTTTTCTTATGAATTGTCAGGAAAGAGACAATGGGGGTAGCCGCCCTTAGTACTGGCTGAACCTTTGCTTTCTGTTTTTCTCTCTCTACGTTGTTTCCGCCTCACCCCCCCCCCCTGTTGTGTGGGTGGGTCGATGTACAGGGCGTATGTGTGTGTATGTGGCGTATGTGGGGTGCCACGGGTTGTCAAACACGCCACACCAGATCCGGGGTGACACCGAACGGTAGATAGATATGTCAGCGGTGTATACCACACACCCACCCCCATCCCCCAATTCCAGAGAGACTCGCCCCCCCTCCACCACGCTCTCAGGCTGCGCCCCCCCCCCACGCCAACACCCTTTCAACCAGCACCACAACCATGTACTTGCCCTGGAGGGGCACCCACCCCAGACGTGATCGAAATCTCTGGTCGAAAGCTCGTGACATGTCGGTTTAACGGCGAATGTATCCTCCGCTATATGGACCTAAATAGCAGCTAATTTGTTTATGACGGGTTTAGAAACACTCGCCTAACCGCTGGAAACAATGATTGTATGACACATCTAAATTAAGATCGGGTCGACTGGAATTATGACGCTTCAAGTCAACAGTTTACAAAGTCTTTTAGCGCCCTCCTAGGCCCCCCTCCCCGTTTTTTTTCCCAACCCAAACCAATCCTCTCCCCACTCCCGCGCCCTGCACCCCCGCCACACTTAATCTCCCCGCCCCCACCCACGCCTTTACGCACTATCACTATCTATCTACACACACACACATATATATATATATATATATATATATATAGCTCAGTACCCGACTAACTGTTGTGATCTATATATTTAGGTTTCAACTGCGTAATTAATGCCGCGATTTGACTACCGGCGAAATGAGGTGTGTGTGTGTGTCTGGGTGTGTGTCTGTGGGGTGTTTGCGGAGGGGCTAGAATGTGTTGGCTGGGGGGGGGTGAAGAAAGCGAAGGGGATCTGTTGATGAGTACTGATATTTACCTTTAGTGTTTACACCACGTGGTCAAAGAACAGAGACAAGAGCACACAACTCTGACTGGCAATGACATTTGTTAGGTCTGAACACATCTATTGCAGATATATAGTTAAGTCACATACAAGATTGCGGTACATCAGGGCAAAGAAGCTGCAGATTGATACGAACCTCCTAATAAATCTTGTATTTAAACAAATAGAACATTTGTTTAAAAACTTTTATAAAATGCAAAGCTTATCTAAGGTCAACTGTACATTTACGGCCATATTTATCAGTACTGTAAGATTTATTTCCCTTAATCAACATAAAAATGATTAATTAATTCCCATTAATTAATCAATGATTTGGCTAATTTTTTGATTGAATCATGTTTTGTTAAGGACTTTGAATAATAGTGCAAAGTTTCAACTTGATCTTAGGAGGGGAAAAACTAACATGTACAAGATTAGTGTCTGACATGTTATATGTTATTTGTACAAAAGGTAATACATACATATGTTTACGTGGTATTGAGTTTTGTGTTCTTTCACAGATGGTGTTGGCATTTGGTGCTGGTATCTGGAGCTGATATGTGGTGCTGGTATGTGGTGCTGTTATGTGGCGTTAGCATTTGGTGCTGGTATGTGGTGCTGGTATGTGGTGCTGTTATCTGTTGTTAGCATTTGGTGCTGGGATGTGGTGCTGGTATGTGGTGCTGTTATCTGTTGTTAGCATTTGGTGCTGGTATGTGGTGCTGGTATGTGGTGCTGATATGTGATGCTGGATGTGGTGCTGGTATGTGGTGCTGGTATGTGGTGCTGTTATCTGTTGTTAGCATTTGGTGCTGGAATGTGGTGCTGGTATGTGGTGCTGTTATCTGTTGTTAGCATTTGGTGCTGCTATGTGGTGCTGGTATCTGGTGTTAGCATTTCGTGTTCGCATTTGGTGCTGGTATGTGGTGCTGGTATGTGGTGCTGGTATATGGAAAGACGAAGGCATAGCCCTCGGCACCAAAATCCGACTGATGCGCTCCCTGACGAATAAGAAAGGAGATCAATTAACAAGAGACAGTGCTAGACAAGTTTATCATCATCAAAAAGATCACAAGATTATATTCAACGTGATAATAATAGTAATATCTGTAAACGTAATCAGGGCCTTATATCCGCCAGCTGGAAAGGCCCTTGAAAATATAGTTGGTGACTCTGGAAAGGCCCTTGTAAGTTTAGTTGGTGGCTCTGGAAAGGCCGTTGTAAGTTTAGTTGGTGGCTCTGGAAAGGCCCATGTAAGTATAGTTGGTAGCCCCTTCTAAGTATAGTTGGTGGCGCTGGAAAGGCCCTTGAAAGTATAGTTGGTTGCACTGGAAAGGCCCTTGAAAGTGTAGTAGGTGGCTCTGGAAAGGCCGTTGTAAGTTTAGTTGGTGGCTCTGGAAAGGCAAATGTAAGTATAGTTGGTAGCCCCTTTCTAAGTATAGTTGGTGGAAAGGCCCTTGAAAGAATAGTTGGTTGCACTGGAAAGGCCCATGAAAGTATAGTTGGTTGCACTGGAAAGGCCCTTGAAAGTATAGTTTTATTGCACTGGAAAGGCCCCTGAAAGTGTAGTAGGTGACTTTGGAAAGGCCCCTGAAAGTGTAGTAGGTGACTTTGGAAAGGCCCCTGAAAGTGTAGTAGGTGACTTTGGAAAGGTCCCTGAAAGTGTAGTAGGTGACTTTGGAAAGGCCCTTGAAAGTGTAGTAGGTGGCTTTGGAAAGGCCCTTGAAAGTGTAGTAGGTGGCTTTGGAAAGGCCCTTGAAAGTGTAGTTAGTGACTTTGGAAAGGCCCTTGAAAGTGTAGTAGGTGACTTTGGAAAGGCCCTTGAAAGTGTAGTAGGTGACTTTGGAAAGGCCCTTGAAATATAGTTAGTGGCTCCTTCCCATCATCTTCTGGTAATGAACGACGGTCAAAATATTAGGTCAAGTATCAGACAAAGTATCAGAAAAAGTATCAGACAAAGTATCAAAGCATTAAGAATGTTCATTTTCAGTGTTTCTGCTAGTGTTGCCAGTGCTAGAGGTCAGGCCTGGTCCCTGGTAATTCATCCCTGTCTTTCCCTTTTCTTACGAAGGATCTGAACCCCGGAAGAACTGTGTCGTGCAATCGGAAGAGAGGTGGCGTGATGCCAGTATAAATATGTAGCTTGTTCAAAAAAAATTTCTAATCACCAACCATTCAAACAAAGCGTCAAGACTAAATCCACGAAAAGATTGACATATTTAACTCTCAGTAATAGAACTTTCTTTATCCTGTTACACAAAAGTGGCGTGGCTGCTGTCTCCTTAATCTATTAATCAGTGTAGCCATCTACAAATCTACAAAAAAGAACGAGGCGAAGCAGTGTACTAGATGAAGCCGAAAGGACATGAAGGAGCTGGGAAGCCATTAAAAGAAAACTAGCAAGAGACAGTTGAAAGTGGCGTGTTTTTACTGAGGCCTTATGTTCCATGAGGAACGTGTTTTTACTGAGGCCTTATGTTCCACGAGGAACGTGTTTTTACTGAGGCCCGATGTTCTATGAGGAACGTGTTTTTACTGAGGCCTTATGTTCCATGAGGAACGTGTTTTAACTGAGGCCTTACGTTCCATGAGGAACGTGTTTTTACTGAGGCCCGATGTTCCATGAGGAACGTGTTTTTACTGAGGCCCGATGTTCCATGAGGAACGTGTTTTTACTGAGGCCCGATGTTCCATGAGGAACGCAAAAGAAAGATGATGATGATAATGATCTACAATACAAAGTAACGATGCATATTTCGTTCCTATAAAGTCCTTCTCTTACATTTCATGTTAATATATAGCTATTCATATACGTTTATTATTATTTCGATTCCTCCTATTAGCTTGCAAACTCTTCAAGGGTTGAAAGTGGGTGAAAACACGCTGGTCGGGTATTTTGAAATCGGCTCTAACGATTTTCCTAGAAATTTGACAGTTGATGTATATTTTTGGGAGTAAAAAAAATTACCTTATTAGCCACACAGTGAAAACTCTTAGTCTTATATGGAGTTCATTAGCTGGACTGTTAATGGCAGAACTTGATATGCTAGGACAAATTTCTTTCCAAATGCTATTAGAGCATGGAATGGGTTGCCTTAGTCAGCCAGGGAAACCAATGACTTGGACAAATTTAAGTAATTGATTAACATTAATGACTAGATTGACCTAGGAACACGCGTAGAACGTAATCATCATCTTTGTTTTTAAAGTAACGTCTGTATTTTACAAACTTAGTAAATTTCCCCCTTTCAGACCTTACGATCTGTTGGGCAGATGATGTAAAGGTCATGTTTCTGTGGTTCCATGGTTAACGAGGGTGTCATGTGGCCGGCACAACGACCAACCGCCTTTACTTTTCCCCAGCTACTAACAGGTACCCAAAGATCCCGAAATCAAAAATCCCAGTCTTAGCCAGGATTCGAACCCGGACCTCCGGTTCGAAAACCAAACGCTTTACCGCTCCTCCCTCTGTATTTTATAAGATAATATAAAACTCCTTACAATAACGAAGCACTACAGGAAATGTTAGACCAGCAACAACTTGATAAAGTGGAATTGATTTGGAAAAACAACATTTTTGTTACTTGTTATTGATAAAGTTTAAAGCTATTCGTTGACATTTATTGTTATTTGCTTAGCATTTATTTCGTTGAATGCTGGGACAATATTTCAGCTCCAGAATTTCGTGTAGCTCTTTCATTTCTCAGACTTCTGTCACATCGCTGGCTCTCGTGTTTCATGGCTACACAATCGCCGTGTTTTCCTACACTGCTCCAGTTACAAGCTGGACAAAGTCAAGGACTAATCTGCCCACACGACTAATCAAAAACGCGCCTCAAATAAGGGTTAGCAAGTAAAGTCAGTTTGGGCAGGCCTTTTTAAAAATGTGGTGCGCCCTTGTAACTTTAGGCCTGCCGCTCCGACAAAATCCTGGCAAACAAAGGAGGAAAAAAAAAAAAAAAAAGCCAAAAATGAAAAGAAAGAAAGCCAAAAAAACGGATGGACTTAGCTCATTGAGCAAGCGATGAGAAACTACAACAGAGTTCTGAGTGTTGACAGATGCAGAGCAGAAAACTTGAAACGGTGTCTTCGTCGCCTTTTGCTACCATGTTCAAAAGTCATCCAAACTTGCCTTTGTTTCCATCACGAGATTGGAACCCGAGACAAAAAGTGGAGACGTGCTCAAGAATGACTTCCAGCCAATACACCACAGTAAGCGGAGTGTGACCTCCCCACACCCCCTCTCTCTCTTCCACTACCTCGCTCCATCCATCTCCTCGCTGCTGCATGGGGCCTAATTAATCCTCGGAGCAGTTAGAGGCATCATGTTTGTCTGATTGTTACACCCCCCCCACCCTTCTCTTTTTATTTTCTGGTTTCCCCAAATGAAGCCAGACTTGTCACACAGACATATTTTTCAAGCATTGGACGTATGCTTTTAGGAGACATAGTCACTACAGTAAAGAAAAAAATATAACGGTCAAACTAGAGTTTTCCAAGAGTGGCCAACGAGCTAGTAATATACAGCAACTGTCAAATGTTTGGGACAATCGTTAGAGCCCGTTTTCCAGAATCGCGACCACTCACCCAGTTTCCATCCAGGTTTTTGTTTCCACGAAGCTACGAATTGAATAGAGGTATCGTAACAAAAACTTTTTTTTTTTTTTTGGAACTCGAAAGCTCAATATGCATAAGCGTAGCCACAGATCAAGAATATAATGTTAGGCTCCTCTAGAAGTTTGATTTTGATAAAAACCAAATCGAGTCATCCTTTCTGTATCAGTTCATTTATAAAAAGATGTTTGTAGGCTACCATCTTGTACATGTATAAGTGTCATAACACTATTATACTATTTGATCTCCTTGTTATAAAACACTATCGGGTGGCTGAGGGATAAAACGCCAGGCTTCCCAACTGATGGATCTGGAGTTCGAATGTTTATGAAGGCTGGCAGTTTCGTATTTAGACTTGAAAAGGCCCTTAGCTATTTGACATATTGGGGCCCTTTTGGAATCCCTTATATGTCCTGATACTATATATCAGTGCTAAATAGTTCCTTGGGGCCCTAAGTTATAGCTTGAGTTGCTTAAATGTAAATCCGGCCCTGAGACTGGGAGTTTGAATGTCGGTTATTTTAGGTCGCCCACCCAACTCTAATGGGTACCTGACATTAGTTTTACATGTAATGGCTGTTGGTCCTTGTGCTGACCACATGGCATCCTCCTTAGCTTCGGCCATAGAAACAGATGACCTTTACATCCTCTGCCGTATAGATCGAAAGGTCTGAATGGGGTATTTCACTAACGAATCTTTATATTAAACAAAATACTTTTCTTTTACACAAATGAACATCACCAATTAATATATTAGAACTTTAAAACAGTGGCTAAAATATAGTTTTATAGACATTCATTTTGTATCAGTAGATATAAAGATTCATTTATTGATTTCTTTATTTACACTGCGTTGTTCTAGCCTAACCAGTAGCAAAGTCAGAGACAAATACATCTATTTCTAAACGTGTAAGATGTTTCTCTCTTAATAGCAGAGAAAGACAGAGAGAGAGAGAGAGAGAGAGAGAGAGAGATAGACAGAGAGAGAAAGAGAGAGAGAAAGAGAGAGATAGAGAGAAATAAAAGCAGACGAAGAGAAGGATAAATACTAAGAGAGAGACAGAGAAAGTGAAAGAGGCAGGAACGGAGACGGTAAGAGATATATAGAGAGAAAGACAGTTAAAAGAGAGAAAGGAACTATCTTACTCTACTATTTCTTTCTCTTGTAAGCATACTGGAATATTTGAACTCTCGGGGTGGGGGGGGGGGATGGATGAGATTTTTCTATGTTTTTTTAAAGACTATTTCCTGTGTTAATTGTAGTCAACGAAACAGATGAAGAGTGAACACATTCAAAGTCCTCACGTCGAAGGGAGGATCACTCAGGGAGCGGCACCTAACCACGTCCGGGGGCAATCCGAGCCCGTTGCGTGGTCCCAGGGTCCCCGCCTTCTTGATTGGTCTCGCGTACTTAACGGTAACTCCATCCCTCAGATCCAACAAGATGGGTAATTGCCCCTGGGCCATGGATACTAGGGCGCTGTAAGCTCAGCTATTTACCATCTTTGTGCCGTCTCCCTAGGGAGAAATTTTACAAGGATTGTTACTGCTTTTTTTTTTCTCCTTGTGTGAGATTGTGTTTACCACAAAGAGTCCCACCCATCTTATCCAAGATACTATCGAAAAAGTGAAGGTTTTTGTAGATTTTTTTTCGTTAGAAATGGTTGAACTGCACACAAAAAATATATCTTATGTAACACGCCTTTCTTATTCCATATGCTAGGACAAATTCAAACAAGTGCTCTATCTTCCCTAGTGTCATCGGAGCATGGAAGGGATTACCTGAATCAGCCAGGAAAAAATATGACTTAACACAGTGTTACCCAAACTGTATTCCGCGAAACCCTAGTGTAGGCCTGAATAGGTGTTCGTCGAACTACTATAATAATTAACTAGTTGGCCACCGAGTGAATTAACTTCTCTAAAAAAAAAATAAATTAGGAAAGTGTTCTGCTAAATACTCCGAAAGGGTGAATTGTTCCGTTATGGAAAAAAAATTGTGAAGCACTGACTTAGCAGAATGTGAGCCTCTAATTCCTTTGAAAGAATAATAATGATAATCATTACCCATTAGGAAATTCGCCTTAGAATTAGTGCATTACAACAGAACAAAACGTTATAACAAACGAACTGTAGGTTCACATCGGTATCAATCAAACGTTACATGTGAAATGTTTTAATCACATTGTGGGATTTTTTTTTATTAATTCTTTGATTGCAATGGGAACAAAGGAGTTTTTGTAGCGAGCGTAGCGGTGCGGGTAAAGGCAGACTGTACTGTGAGGTGTACAGTTAAAATGCAGGCGGTTTATAGTGGGGGGGGGGGGGGCGACCAGTGGGGTATATACTTGGGACTATCGAGATGACAGTCCAGGGCGCTTACTATGCAGGGGAGTGGCTGCCATCATTGATACTATAATTCAAGGGCGTAGATTATGTGTGGGGCAAGTGTTGTAATATAGGCTTTGATAAGGCCAGCCTTTTTAGCTTTTGCCAGAGCTTAAAATAGATTTTTCCCATTGTTGGTTTTGCGTTGTCTTGGAATTTGTAAGCAAGTATTAGACGTAACATAGAGAATAAATCAACAAGGGCAAACGGCGGGTAATGCTAGTGGAGGCGGACTGTTCGTCAAAAATCGGCCCTGGCCTTACCCTACCATCCGCCCGACAACTTGATTGCCATAGGATTTGCATCTGTTGTTACCTGCCCTCATAATAATAAGGGATTTGATATTGCATCAATACTTTTTCTTTCTCTTTCCCTAACTACGTAAACTTGATAATTTTTCGAAGATTTGGTAGCGAGGGTAAGCTGGGCGTTTTATAGATTCACAGTTGTGTATGTGTTCAACCAACTTATACAAAATACAAAATATAAGCCTTATTTTTTGTTAAAATCACTTGGTGTATACCAGTGATGCCCAAAATACGTTCCGCGGGCCAGATTCGACCCGCGAGCTGGTTCTATCCGGCCCGCCAAAAAGTCGGTGTATAAACTTGAGTGGTTGAAAAAATTATCTTTAAATTCGTTAGGGCTCTAATTTTTTCTCGAATGGATTGGTACTATGGCCTTAAACATTTGTGCGTTTATAGAGATGGGACTCTGAATGTAGAATCTATAAAGAAAAGTAAACGGATCTATATTTGTTTGCAGAGCATTACAAAAAGCCAACACGTTTGTTTCATAAAGAGAGTGTGGCTGTTTAAAAAATAGAACAACATAGAAACGGAATTTTTTTTGAGCCGCGAATAAAAGATTGTTAAACTACGGTTACTAGATCCAAAGGTTTCTACTTTCTAATAGTTTCAGGTCAACTTAAATTCGTTTCTGTATATTTTTTTGATGTAGCCCGCGACGAGAGTGTTTGTAACACAATTGGCCCGCAGGATGAGCAAGGTTGTGCATCACTGGTGTATACAGTGGGATGCAAATCGCCTGTAGCATGGTATATGGATATAAATCTAGATGATTCCTTAATCACGGGAGTGTGTTTAATATTGCATCGTAAAGTATGCTAAGTTCTTTTATGAAGGTAAAAGAATGCCAGTCACATTAACGGTGTTTATTGCCATTTAAAGTGTCCCATACTGGCCCACCGGGCATTAGTCCGGATGCAAACATAGCCAGTCGCTCCTGAACTCTAGTTTATTTTGTTTTGGATAGATCCAAAATTATAGCAAGATTTATTTTTATCTAACAATTTATACGACCTTTGAACTATAAAATTAGCATAGGTTACACTATCTATCATTAAAGTGAAAGACCAGTCTCAAAACTTCATCAATAGATCTCATCAAAAGAAAAAAAACAAACATTTTCTTTCCAGTCTTAAGGCAAGTGTTTGAATTTCTTCTGTTGGGCCGCTGGGGAACAGAATGGACCTGATTGCTTCGGACAAATATTCATTTACAGGAGCAAGCAACTCGAGTCATTAATGAACCACTTAGCCCGGCAAACAGCCGCGGCCGGTTCTTCTTGGGGCATTCCTCACACACGGTCAGAAATAGCCGGAAATCGGCGCGCGGAAGTCATGCTCACGCGCAGGGGGTCACCGCAGTCGAATTTACCCGGAGACCGAGACGCTGAACTGCCGGTGTCCGGGTGCATGAGCTTGTAGGAAAGGGAGGCTGCGTTGGGAGGGGGGGGTAAAGGGGGGGGGGGGTAGTTGTCTAGCATGGAGCAGCGTGGTTTGGGGAGGGGGCGTTGTTCCAGACGTCCCTAGCGCCTCTACTGACACTTCTCTGTCCACACTGTCCACTGGTCTAGGACAAAACTTCTCAATTGAGTTCAAACTGAAGAGTCAGTGCCAGGATCAAATGATGTGAACTTGTTGTTTTGGGTTGACTTAAACTTGACGTCACTAAGTCATTTCAGTGGTTTTTATAGTAACACTACCGACCTCTTCGCATCTCTTTCTTTGCTTCTCTCTCTCTCTCTCTCTTTCTCTTTCACAGTCCCTGCTTTTTTTTTCTCTTTTCAATCTCTCTCTTTGCGTCTCTCTCTCTTTGCATCTTTCTCTCTTTGCATCTTTCTCTCTTTGCATCTTTCTCTCTTTGCATCTCTCTCTCTTTGCATCTCTCTCTCTCTTTGCATTTTTCTCTCTTTGCATCTCTCTCTCTCTTTGCATCACTTTTTCGTTGCTTCTCTCTCTCTCTCTCTCTTTCTCTTTAACAGTCCCTGCTTTTTTTTTCTCTTTTCAATCTCTCTCTTTGCATCTTTCTCTCTTTGCATCTTTCTCTCTTTGCATTTTTCTCTCTTTGCATCTCTCTCTCTTTGCATCACTTTCCCTCTTCGCATCTCTCTCTTTGCATCTTTCTCTCTCTGCATCTTTCTCTCTTTGCATTTTTCTCTCTTTGCATCTCTCTCTCTTTGCATCACTTTCCCTCTTCGCATCTCTCTCTTTGCATCTCTCTCTTTGCATCATTCTCTCTTTGCATCTCTTTCTCTTTGCATCTCTCTCTCTTTGCATCTTTCTCTCTTAGCATCTTTCTCTCTTTGCATTTTTCTCTCTTTGCATCTCTCTCTCTTTGCATCTCTCTCTCTCTCTCTTTGCATCACTCTCCCTCTTTGCATCTCTCTCTTTGCATCGCTCTCTTTGTATTTCTCTATCTTTGCATCTTTTTCTCTTTGCATCTCTCTCTATCTCTTTGCATCACTCTCCCTCTTTGCATCTCTCTCTTTGCATTTTTCTCTCTTTGCATCTCTCTCTCTGTTTGCATTTCTCTCTTTTTGCATTTCTCGATCTTTTCATCACTCTCTTTTTGCATTTCTCTCTTTGTCTCTCAGTTTCTCCCTCTCTCTCTTTCTCTGTCTTTCTCTCTCTTTCTCTCTCTTCCTCTCTCCTTTTCTCCCCAACATTCTAACATTAATATAGCTAGATTTAAATAGCAATCGTTTAGCTCAGTGTCTTCCAAACTGTCTTACGCGAGGCCTGAATAGGGTGTTCCACGAAATACTTGAATAATTAACTAGTTGGCCACCAATTGAATTAATTGCTCTAAAAAAATAAGCAGTGTTCCGCTAAATACTAAGGATGTGCGGAGTGTTCCGTTAAGGAAACGGTTTGCGAAACACTGATTTTGCCTAATGGTGCATAACATTTCAGGCTTGAGAGCCCTAATAAGTTACACAATTTGTTTAAAAAATCGATTGAACTATTATCAAGCTGATGGAGAGTCCATTATTTCTTATTCTATTTAATTCTTGTGACGTTTGAAATGTTGCATGCAGTCTATCCAGTGAGTTTGCATAATCAATTTCTTCTACGACACTCCGGCTAAATTTCACTTCAAATGGTGCGCAAAATGTTTTTTTTAACGTATAGTTATCTGTCCAACGACTTATTAAATTCAAAGAAACATTTGAGTCGAGTGCGGGAATTTCCTCAGAAAGCTCGTTCAAGATATAACTAAACTGTCAAATTTCTAGGAAAATCGTTAGAACCGTTTTTGAGATAACCGTTCCAGTACCATTAAGTGTCGTTAACCAGTGAAGAATATGCAAAGTAATATGAGGACTTGTAATAGCACGCAAAGTATAAGTAATACTTTAAAAACCAAAGTTTAATTAAGGGGATTAACCACAAAAATACCTTCCCTATCTTTCAATACTGCACCTCCCTTTTGGTCCAGAAAAAAAAATTCTTTAATTAAGACTAATTGATTATTTAATTGGTCAATCTTTTAATTGCTTCATGTATTGTCTTCGACAATGATTAATAGTGCAAAGTTTTAAATTGACCCGAGGATGTGAAGTGGGAGAAACAACGTGTAAAATACATTTGTACCAGACAGAAGGAGTAAGTTGATAGAAACATTTGTACCAGACAGAGGGAGTGAGTGGATAGAAACATTTGTACCAGACAGAGGGAGTGAGTGGATAGAAACATTTGTACCAGACAGAAGGATTGAGTGGATAGAAACATTTGTACCAGACAGAAGGAATGAATTAATAGAAACATTTGTACCAGACAGAGGGAGTGAGTTGATAGAAACATTTGTACCAGACAGAAGGAGTGAGTTGATAGAAACATTTGTACCAGACAGAAGGAGTGAGTTGATAGAAACATTTGTACCAGACAGAAGGAGTGAGTTGATAGAAACATTTGTACCAGGCACAAGGAGAAAGTTGATAGAAACATTTGTACCAGACAGAAGGAGTGAGTGGATAGAAACATTTGTACCAGACAGAAGGAGTGAGCTAATAGAAACATTTGTACCAAACAGAAGGAGTGAGTTGATAGAAAAATTTGTACCAGACAGAAGGAGTGAGCTCATAGAAACATTTGAACCAGACAGAAGGAGTGAGTTGGTAGAAACATTTGTACCAGACAGAAGAAGTGAGCTGATAGAAACATTTCTACCAGACAGAAGGAATGAGTTGATAGAAACATTTGAACCAGACAGAAGAAGTGAGCTGATAGAAACATTTGTACCAGACAGAAGGAGTGAGTTGATAGAAACATTTGTACCAGACAGAAGAGGTGAGTTGATAGAAACATTTGTACCAGACAGAAGGAGTAAGTTGAGAGAAACATTTGTACCAGACAGAAGGAGTAAGTTGAGAGAAACATTTGTACCAGACAGAAGGAGTGAGTTGATAGAAACATTTGTACCAGACAGAAGGAGTGAGTTGATAGAAACATTTGTACCAGACAGAAGAAGTGAGCTGATAGAAACATTTGTACCAGACAGAAGGAGTGAGTTAATAGAAACATTTGTACCAGACAGAAGGAGTGAGTTGATAGAAACATTTGTACCAGACACAAGGAGTGAGCTGATAGAAACATTTGTACCAGACAGAAGGAGTGAGTTGATAGAAACATTTGTACCACACAGAAGGAGTGAGTTGATAGAAACATTTGTACCAGACAGAAGAAGTGAGTGGATAGAAACATTTGTACCAGACAGAAGGATTTAGTTGATAGAAACATTTGTACCAGACACAAGGAGTGAGCTGATAGAAACATTTGTACCAGACAGAAGGAGTGAGTTGATAGAAACATTTGTACCAGACACAAGGAGTGAGCTGATAGAAACATTTGTACAAGACAGAAGGAGTGAGTGGATAGAAACATTTGTACCAGACAGAAGAAGTGAGCTGATAGAAACATTTGTACCAGACAGAAGGAGTGAGTTAATAGAAACATTTGTACCAGACAGAAGGAGTGAGTTGATAGAAACATTTGTACCAGACACAAGGAGTGAGCTGATAGAAACATTTGTACCAGACAGAAGGAGTGAGTTGATAGAAACATTTGTACCAGACAGAAGGAGTGAGTTGATAGAAACATTTGTACCAGACACAAGGAGTGAGCTGATAGAAACATTTGTACCAGACAGAAGGAGTGAGTTGATAGAAACATTTGTACCAGACACAAGGAGTGAGCTGATAGAAACATTTGTACAAGACAGAAGGAGTGAGTGGATAGAAACATTTGTACCAGACAGAAGAAGTGAGCTGATAGAAACATTTGTACCAGACAGAAGGAGTGAGTTAATAGAAACATTTGTACCAGACAGAAGGAGTGAGTTGATAGAAACATTTGTACCAGACACAAGGAGTGAGCTGATAGAAACATTTGTACCAGACAGAAGGAGTGAGTTGATAGAAACATTTGTACCAGACAGAAGGAGTGAGTTGATAGAAACATTTGTACCAGACACAAGGAGTGAGCTGATAGAAACATTTGTACAAGACAGAAGGAGTGAGTAGATAGAAACATTTGTACCAGACAGAAGGAGTGAGTTAATAGAAACATTTGTACCAGACAGAAGGAGTGAGTTGATAGAAACATTTGTACCAGACACAAGGAGTGAGCTGATAGAAACATTTGTACAAGACAGAAGGAGTGAGTGGATAGAAACATTTGTACCAGACAGAAGGAGTGAGTTGATAGAAACATTTGTACCAGACAGAAGGAGTGAGTGGATAGAAACATTTGTACCAGACAGAAGGAGTAAGTTGAGAGAAATATTTGTACCAGATAGAAGGAGTGAGTGGATAGAAACATTTGTACCAGACAGAAGGAGTGAGCTGATAGAAACATTTGTACCTGATAGAAGGAGTGAGCTGATAGAAACATTTGTACCAGACAGAAGGAGTGAGTTGATAGAAACATTTGTACCAGACAGAAGGAGTGAGTGGATAGAAACATTTGTACCAGACAGAAGGAGTAAGTTGAGAGAAATATTTGTACCAGATAGAAGGAGTGAGTGGATAGAAACATTTGTACCAGACAGAAGGAGTGAGCTGATAGAAACATTTGTACCTGATAGAAGGAGTGAGCTGATAGAAACATTTGTACCAGACAGAAGGAGTGAGCTGATAGAAACATTTGTACCAGACAGAAGGAGTGAGCTGATAGAAACATTTGTACCAGACAGAAGGAGTGAGCTGATAGAAACATTTGCACCAGACAGAAGGAGTGAGTGGATAGAAACATTTGTAACAAACATTATGGACACGAGTGTAAAAAAGACCGTGTTTCTAAAGGACTGCAGTAAGAAGTTTTAAGGGATCGATTTGCAGCGCGTCTCGACTGTACCGTGAGCTTGGGAAACACTAAATTAGACTGTAACATCTGTTCCTTGTGTGTATGTGTTTGTTGTTGTTTTAATTGACTTGATTATAAACCTTGTACAATTTTTAGGTTTGAATATTTGATGGCCAATTGATAAAAGTGTCTGGCTTCTGAACAGAACGTTCTCAAATTCAAGTTAACTCTTTCTCTCCGGAATTATTTTCCTCGTTCCTATAGAATTATCCATTTTGCTCATTTGTATTTCACTATCCTGTTAGGATTAAACTTCAAAACCTGTTTTATCTTTTATCAGAAAATGTTATATTTGGTATCCAATTATAGAGGAATGCATGCTCTCCGTATACGTCACAAATTAAAGTTTAAAAAATCCAAAAATTTATTTAGTGTATTGGGGTCAAATCAACGTTGGCTTCGTCAATTAGGAGAGGAATAGTTAAACAATAATAATCTACTTTGTGATAATTATCTCTGTAAATCTAGTTTTAAAAAAAACTATGCTCACCAACAAAAAGGCCAGGATAGTTTTTGCAAATCTTGACTAGAACAGAGCAGGCATGAACTCGTACATTCTTCGCAGCCTGAGATCTGGTGGACTTAGTCTGTCCAGGCAGATTGAAGACCACCGCTCCAAAGATCTAGTCAGATGAATTAGTAAACATCTTCAATCATAAATTTATTATTCTATAAAAATCTGTGTCTCAATCCGGTATATAGTACCGTACAAACGTTGTGGAAGTAGTGGGCACTGTGCTGACCACTTGACAGCCTCGTTAACCGTAGGCCTATATTATCGGCTGACATAGATCGCTAGGTCTGAGGGATGACTTCACTTTTACTTAACGAGTTCACGCTGCGAGTCCATTTAGTAATACACTAAGGGATACAACCGAGTTTAACATAAAACAAAATAAAAGCTGCATAATTGCAGTTGCTGCCCTTTAGAAGACGATAAATCTTTTTCCCATTAAATGAAGCTAGAAATACATTTTACAAAAATCTTTAAAAAAAAACAAAAAAAAACTTCTTTATGCATCTTAGAGAACGATTATTTCACTCTTAATAGCTAATTAATGTTAGATAAAAAAAACACAATGAAACGGGGTTTTTTTCAATATGAACAAGATTACAAAGAGAGTTTGTGTTATCATACAAACACAGAGGTGGCCCGAATCGAATTCATTAATGGATCAGGAAAATTCAAACCATATTGGGCGTTTAAAGTAATAAAATTTTAAAAAAGATATTATTGGGCACTAAAATAATAATTTAGAAAAAATTTAATTTATTTTTCTCTATTAAAGCTTAAATCTTCATAATGAATTTTTAGCAAACATAAGTACATTTTCAATTACATGTTGTTTTTTTTATGAAGTAAAGTTTCCCTTTCAGACCAAGCGATCTATGAGGCAAATGATGTAAAGGTTCACGGTTAACGAGGATGTCAGATGGCCAGCACAACTACCAACCCCCTTTACATTTCCCCAACTAATGTCATGTACCCAGTAGAGCTGTGTAGACTCAAGTGCGTCCTAAAACGAAAACCTACTCATGAAACTCTACTAATGAGTCAACAAATTTGAGTGTATCATAGAAATTAAAATTTACAATATTACTCCCATAGTTCAGCTGTTATTGAAAACTTGAATTCTTAAATCGTGTATGTAATTTGTACTTTTTAAATTATTATTTCGAAACAAGTGGAGGGCCGTATTAAACCTTTATGGGGGCCGTCACTGGGTTAGATCCTCATCACTCCAATATTTAATTTAAGGTGTCAATATTTTTGTTTTTGCCTTATTTCTTTAGTAACAATAACTTGTCAAGGGGAAAACTATTTTCAGGGCCGGCCTTAGATCATTAGAGGTCCAAGGCGAAATGACTTTGGTGGCCCCAGATGAAATAGAAAAAATAGACAAATTAACATACAGAGTGTAAAATTAAACAATTTTATTTAGGAGCTAGTGTAACCTAATCCAACAATAACATTGGGCACAAGCTTCTTTTCTAAAAAAAAAAATTGTTTTGAGGCTCCCACCAATCGGAGGCCCTTGGCGGCTGCCTAGTTTGCCTATGTCTAAGACCGGCCCTGCAATTTTAAAAAGTAACACCCTTTCAAGCCATTAGCCCCATCTTGCCTTATTAATGAAAGAATTCATTGCGTGAACTTAATGCGTCAACCCTTTTTCCGCCCCGTCTTTCGTTTAAAATTACACATTCAATGCAGTGTGTGCTCGGAGCTAACAGCTATGACGTCACCTGCGTGTCTGTGCTGAATTTGTCCACAACATACCTGGACACTAATATCACCCCCCCTCCTCCTCCTACATGTGCAACTATTGGTCTGTTCTACTGCACCTCCGGGCCCAATTTTAGCCTTCACCTGGAGGCATGAATCTGTGTACTAAAGAGCATGTAGTCTAGTATCAATCTAGAAGTTAATCGCTTGGTACTGCTAGATCAGAGCATCCTTTGGCTTATATATTTCTATATAGACTATACTGACACAGCGATTGGCAACAATTTCAGGAGTACATTTTAAAAAGGCGATCAAGCTCATAGATCAACAAACTGATTTCTTAGAATGTCAAGACCTTCCAGGTGAGAGTTTGGCATATTCGTTATCGTTAGGATTCGAGAACTAATTAATAAACTTTATAAATCTGTAAAGAGCCGTGGTGGCTGAGGGGTAAAATGTTTTGCTTGTGAACCAGGGGGTTTCGAGTTTACATCCCGGTGGTGACTATAAAGATATACAAAGAAATATAAAGATGTAAAGATATAAGAAGGTATATAATGAATATATGAAGATATATAAAGATACATGAAGATATATAAAGATATATAAAGATATGTGAAGATACATAAAGATATATAAAGATATATAAAGATATATAAAGATACATAAAGATATAAAAGGTACATAAAGATATATGATATGATAATTTTTTGGCACTTTTTATCACTTAAGAATCAAATTTTCTAAAATTTATGTTTGTAGTACAAATAATATTAATATGGAGAAGGCATTAGACTTTCAGCCATTGACTTAAAACTTATATATAAACAAATGGGCTGTCAACTAAGTTCCACGCGGTCTATAGGGCAGATGATGTTAAAGTTCATCTGTTTCTTTGGCCAACGGGTAACGAGTGTGGTGTCATGTGGCCAGCACAATAACCAACCGTCTTTACTTTCCCCAACAAAGTCGACAGTCGTTAGAGTTGGGTGCACTCAGTGGCGCCCTAAAAATCAACTAATCCCAGTCTTCATCGACATTCGAACCCAGGACCCCTGTTTCGGAAGTCAAGCTCTTAAACACTCAGCCACCCACCGAACCAGGGTAGTCAACTAGCGGTTGCAAAAGAGATTTGAAAGGAAGATTCACTGCTTCACATTGAGCTATTGTCAACTTTATAGCTCAATTCGTTTTAATTTAGTTGGCAAAAAAGGGGGTTTCTTTAAGCGTCCTTGACATTGTTTAGTTTATCGAAAAAATCTCCAATAATTACCACGCGTCGGTTAAAGCATATGAATGCTTTATTCCAATAACCATGATGTATCGTGCAATTTATTTCTATTGTTTCATCATATCTAAAAGGCTCAGGCCTGCTTCAACAAATCCTACCACCCCAGTGGCGCTACAGCCAATGGAGGGCTCAGGCCAGCTTCAACACATCCTACCGTCCCAGTGGCGCTACAGCCCATGGAGGGCTCAGACCTGCTTCAACACATCCTACCATCCCAGTCGTGCTGCAGCCCATGGAGGGCTCAGGCCTGCTTCAACACATCCTACCATCCCAGTGGTACTACAGCCCATGAAGGACTCTGGCCTGCATCTTTTCATTCAGATCTTTCTTGAGCCTTTTGTCTCCATGCCCGAACTCATGTTGTTGTAGATCTGCCTCTACATCGTGAATCCATCTTATTCGTGGTCTGCCCTTGGGTCATTATTTCTTTATTCCGGTCACCATACGTGGGTCTTCATATATTTAGTATACATAAAAAGCAGTAACGAAAAGAGTTTTCAATGAAAGGAGTTTTCTGTCGTATAGCCACAAATAAACTGCTTTTCCTAACTTCTTCTAAATACAGTAGAACGTCGTTTATCCGAACGTTTATTATCCGGAGCGTCAAATATCCGGACCAGTTTTTTTTTTTTTTTTTTATCAACCACATGTACATGTATTCGTATAGTGTCCGGTTGCATATACTGCATGGATCGCTTCGGTTTTCGGTTATCCGAACAATCGCGTATCCGAACGGTGTCCGGTCCCAATTGAGTCGGATAAACGACGTTCTACTGTAGAAAGGTTTGTATTTTCTGGGATGCTATTTTTAGTTATCGGAAATTCCTTGGTCTCGTATTGAGCTACAAGTTGCCGAGGTTACGTCACGTCATGAGTGTGACTTTCAGCATTAATATTAATCCGTTAGCGCTGTTAGACTTCGGTTTAAAGAAAGTTAGTTGTTAAATAATGCATAAGTATTGAGAGTAAAGGGGCGAAGGCGGTTCGCATAATATCATTAAGGTGTTGGATAGATGTGATAATGGATAGCTAGGACATAACAGACTGAACGAACAGATGGGAGGATATTTGGGGGGGGGGGCAAAATGGAAGGAGGGGTGACACATATGTAGCTTGTTTTAAAAAAAAATAAGTAGAAAAAATGCTCGTCTTCACAAAATCGAACACACTCACACACACACACACACCACACACACATACACAAACACACAAAGACCAGCCTGTGCGCTGTACAGTGTGTATACTTTGTATGATGTATCTGACAGTAAAGGATCGCCAGGAGTCGCCTAGCACGGTAGTTGTGTTGTTAAACGAACATTTTTGCCGACTCGAGCTTTGAAACAAACAGGTCGGTGCAACACTTTCGTTTAGCCCGAAGCTAATTCAGAAAAGATCTTGAAGATAATTGTATACTTGTTACAGAAGGTCTACACTGTAGTATCAAGCTAAGCCTTGTGTTGCAGATGTGGTGTTTGGACTGGTCTACTTTTTATATTCAGTATTATGGAGTCGAGGTAGAGAGTAACTATATATTTTGTAGTTTGTTCTTTAATTTTATTCTTAGTTCAATGATGTTTAGGCCCCATTAATTTGTACTGCACACACACACATACACACATATACACAAACGAATAGGATTATTCTCTAACTATAAAATTAACCCTTTCTCTAACGTTGATTTGACCTCATTAAATCAAATTAATGTTTAATTTTATAAACTTTACCTTGTGTTATTTCAAAAGAGCAGCCATTCCCCTTTAAATCTATACCAAATAAAACATTTTTCTGATGACAAACGACAGAGCTATTGAAGCTTAACCCTAACAGGGGAGGGAAATAGTCATGAACAAAATTGAAGAATTCCGTCGAAACGTGGAAAAATAATTACGGAGAGAAAGAGTTAAGTCTACGTCATTTAACACGTTTTCGGGTGCTCTTTCAGATTTGAAGATAATCACATCCTAGCCCAGTGTTTCCCAAAACTTTTTCCTTAACGGAACACTTCGCATATTAAAAAAAGGGTTAAAAAAATATATATATAAAACATATTTTCAGTAAGACCTTTAATACTTTTGTTTCGAGTGGTTCAAAGGGTTAGGGTCTAATTGACATACGTCCTCGTCAATGCGATTCTACAGTCTGTCCAACTTGTTTTACAAAGCTTACCTAATGCCAACTAACTCTGACTGTCTGGTACACATTTCAAACACGTTATTTCTTCCACTTCCCATTCTTGGATCAAGTTGAGACTTTACACAATTATTTAGCGTTCATAGCAAAACATTAATCAATCAAATTTTTTTTTAAAAATATCAATTAGCTAGTTAACTAGTGTGTAATTAATTAATTTTATCTGATATCGAAAAAGTGAAATAAATCTCACAGTATTGAGACTTATGACTGTAAATGTAGAGTTCTTCCTCTTAGATAATCTTAGGTTGTTGTGTTGTTGTTATTTTTTTTCAATATATTAAATATATAATTTTTTTTTTCTTGTAAGTCTATACAGTTAAATGTCATCATTCTGTGGATATCTTTTGCGTGAACAAAACAGGCCCGCTACGTGACGAGGATTATTCCTGAACAGTTCAACCCATAACAAAACATGAATTGTTTATGACTCGATCGTCTGAAGCCTTTCGTCATCTTCATTCTTTTTCTAATATAACTTTATTTAAACTTCCCACTCTTACTAGAATAAAAAGTGCTTTGTTGGCGCCAAGATGATGAATTTATAAAGTTAAGAGTGCAGAAAACATTAGGCAACGCTTTCTGATAGCTCCGAAACTTACAATTCGAAACCCATCAATCACATATTTTTTTAAAAGGGTATTATGTACATATGCTCAGCGATGTTTTTCTACAGCTTAGAAAGCAGGAAATGGTTTGGTGTCTGTGGCTCCGCTCTGGACCCACCCGTGAGAGTTCACAGCGCTTGGGTATGAAATAGCGGGGCCTCTAATAATGAGGTTTCCATAGCCTGTTGCCACAATGCCAGCAACATTTCCAAGTATGGCTTTGACTATCTTAGGTGATTTTCTTTTGCCTAATGAGCCACAAAATTCTAGCGGTACGGTCAAAAATATTAAATATGATAACTAATTTTTTAACACAAAACTTACACCATTAACCATTTCGTTACTTATAACTAAATTTCATCATTTCATTATTTCAGCATGCTGGAACTCATGACATGGAGTGAAATCATTGAGAATCTCAAGTCAGAAGGTCAGCTGAAGGTCGCGGTCATCTACGACTTGAAAGGTTCTAAAATAGCTGAAACATCGGGCAACATGCTTTCGGAAGAAGATGGCATCGCAGTCCTCAAATCACTGTCCAGTGTCCACTGCAGTATCTATGGTCTGTTCTTTCTGGGCAACAAGTTCAGCTGCATGAACGTCGACCGGAACACTTTGATCGGCCACGCTGGCCAGGACCTCTTCGTGGCCTACCAGAGCCAGAACTTTCTTATCTGCGCCATCGCGGGCCGCAACGAGAAGGTCTCGTGCCTTGGGATTATAAAGAACTTCGCCCAGCGATTAGTGGAAGACGCAACAGTGCCCAGTCTGATGTAGAGTGTGATGGCGGTAAAACCTTTATACCTAAATTCTATATGGAGACTTTCACGATAAACTAAACAATATCAAGAACGCTATATTGAACGTAAAAATTGCCTACTAAAAGTCACAAACGAAGAATTTAAACAATCTCATTCTAATACTAAATGTGCATACGTTTTATCATGTAATTTTAAAAAAAAAAACATAGTTTGTCAACACTTCCATTACTTTGTACACCGGATACACCAAAAAGTTCTATTTATAGGTTTTACGCCAGGTATGAAAATCTTCCATGCTCAGTATAGGCGATACATTTCTTCAAATGTATTTGGAATTTTCACTATAATTAGTTAACATTAATAGGCCTGATCGCATCTTTGTTTTCTTTAAAAGTTTTAAATTCACAAGCAGTAGAATACAGAAAGGTTGGAAAAAAAAGAGAAAGTGATATTGATAAATGTGAGGACTAAGTAAAGAAAAATGTAAGAAAATAAAAAACAGGAAGATTTGGAGAAACTTTGGAAATAGACAAAGTAAGCAAATGTCAAGTTAAATAATAATTTTTTCTTAGCGCTGCAAGCAACAGAGCTTAACAAAAGAGCTTACAAACAGATTTGATTCAACAGGGATGAAAAGTGTGCACAAATTTATTATATAATTTATTCATGTGATACGTTTCTTTTCTTTTTCTTCCTCCTTGTTCTCATTATTATGTTGGAGCGTTCAGATGACTGTCACTAGACCAATATATGAGATGATGACCTGCGCAGTGGTTTCCAAATCAGGGAGCTCTCCATGTAGTTTTCTTTCCATGGGGGAGTTTTGGGGGCCAGCGTCTTGTTCAGGCCTCTTGGTAAAGAATGCAGTTTTGAAGGACATGGTCAGCATTCTCTGGTGACACATGGGCAGATTATCAATTCTTCGCTTATCCACACTTCCGTTTTCTGACACCAGATACACCAGAAAGCCTGCTATCTATGGCTAATCTTCCATGTATAAAAATCTCCGATGACACATTTTGGTATTTAATATACTTTCGATATTTTGTGTTTGAATCAGAAGTGGCCTTAGCAGTACGCGGGGTCCCGGGCGAGTGTCATTCGCGGGCCAGCGAGCCGTAAGCATAGACTACATATACCGTACGACATCACGCTAACGTGTTCGTCCGTGACCTCCGTGACCCGCCGTTTCGTCCCCTTCTGGGGCTGTAGGCATTATGATTGTTACAAGCCATAATACCTTACCTAGGCATTGGCAATTAAAAGTGTAGGCGATATAAAGAGCTTTCAAGGTAATGAGTATCATTTAGATGCAGGGAAAGGCTTCCAAAATATAAAGCCCTCGTTTATGAGTATTCGTAAACTAATATTATGCATTGCCTTTGAGTCTGATGAATAAAGATGAGTGCATTTTTAATAAAAATAATAGTAATAATAATTAATTTAATTTATAAAGCGCTGTTAACAAACATGATTTAGGCTCAAAGCGCTGTGATAACATTACAAACAAAGTCCCGAAAGCTAAAATGACAGACCAATCTAAAAACAGTTTTAAACGGATAAGTCTTAATGTTTTTCTTGAATGTAGTGTAGCACGCTGTCTGTCTGACATCAGTTGGGTTTGAATTCCAAATTTTTGGTCCGTGTACTGAAAAAAAAGCCCGCAATGATGACAAAGTGTGGCCACCTTGTAGTCAGTTCTTACTTATACATTACTTCGCGTTATTAAACAGTCTCTGATCAAATCTGATCTACTGCTTTTTGTGGGGCATTAAACATCTTTATGCAATAATGTATGAGGACAATTAGCCATTGTGCTAGCTACATGGCAACCCACTTAACCTTTTTTTTCTTTTGATCACTTATATCGAGCAGGTGTCGCGGGAACATTGAGCAGACGGTCTATTGCAAACTTTGAGCCAAAATGAAACGTATTTTTTTTGAGTCATCATTTTCTAGGGGGGTGGGTAAAGGGAATAAAGGGGGCGACCAAAGAACAGCCTTCATATAAATAGGAGAGAGATGTGGATCATTTATATCTATTATATAGGATGTAAATTGTCAATGAGGGTTGTAAAGGTTTGACAAGATTAAAAATCTTATATACTTTATTGATATTTTTTTCTTCACTATTATTGCTTGTTCATCAAGATGACTTTGTAACAGCGGAACCAAAATTGTACATAGAGTTAAGTTTTGTGTGTGTGAGTTGTGTGTGTGTATTTGGCCAGGTGTGTGTTTAAATGTGTACCTGTCTGTCTGAGTGTACATTGGTACGGTGGATGAATATGTAAATGTAAGTCGATCAAGAGTCTGACAGCGAAGTACACATTCACAGTCGATTGCAGTTAATTGGAACACTCGGGACGCGATCATTTTTGTCCTATTAGCCAGTTGTTCCAATTGCACGTACATGCATTGCAAGACTAGTTTGCATTAGGGGTCGATTCGAATCAGCGACTGCTCCCATTAACCGATGTTCCTATTAAGTGGACTCGACTGTATAGGATGGTATTGTGTTTGGGTATTTCTTAGCTTAAAGATGTCGTACTCTATGCTTGTAAATATCGTTAGCCCATGTTTTGATGTCTTTCATGTATGTTTCCTTTTAAAGTCTATCTTGCTTTTAAGCGAATGCTTGTTAAATGCGAACTATTAATGAATTAGATTTTAAGAATACTTGTTATCATTGTTTTATCACTCGTGAATTTAAAAAGTAAAGTAAAATTCCTTTTCACATCTTGTGGTCTAAAGGGCAGATGATGTAAAGGTCATCTGATTCAGTGGCCAGCGGTCAACGAGGGTGTCAAGTGGCCAGCACAACGACCAACCGCCTTTACTTTTCCCCAACTAATGTCGGGTACCCATTAGAGCTGGGCGGACTCAGAGGCGCCCAAAGATCCCGAAATAAAAAATCCCAGTCATCACCAGGATTCGAGCTTCGAACCCGGGACACCCGGTTTAGAAGCCAAGCGCTTTATCGCTCAGCCACCGCACTACTAGGACCAAGATTTGTTAAAGGGAATCAACAATGTATTGCTTCTCTTAACAAGAGTCTGGAAGGTGTGGTGGCTGAGTGGCCATTTTAATGGGCACCTGATATTCGTTAGGGAAAGGAAAATCTCTTGGTCGTTGTGCTGGGCACATGAGATTAAAAGACCGAGATTCGTTAAAGGGATTGGAATTCATTGTTTTTCCCCTTAATAGTGGACTTAGACGTAGTGGAATACATCTCATTTAACAAGAAGCTATTTAGGCACATTAAATGCCACTAATATGTCACTTATGTTAAAATTATTATCATTTCAATATTGTATCACTATGTGTTTGGAATGAAAATATGTTACATATGTTAGATAGAGGCGCAGTGGCTAAGTGATAAAGCGCTTGGCTTCCGAACTTAGGATCCCGGGTTCGAATCCCGGTAAAGACGGATACTTTTAATTTCGGATCTTTAGGGCGCCTCTAATGGGTACCTGACATTAATTAGGGAAAAGTAAAGGCTGGCCACATGGGACCTTCGCTAACCGTGTTCCACAGAAACAGATGACCTTTACATCATTTGCCCTATCAAAGATCTGAAAGGAGAACTTTACTTTTTTAAAAATTTACATTAGTAATAGTTGTGGATCGTGTTTCCTTTTTTTTTTTTTGTTATTATAATTAAAACTTTGAAGTATGTTCTTTCATGACTCTAGTCTTTGTGTCAATAAAATGGCTTGTAATCTAATTGGAATGATGATATTGTTGTTTGTTTAGTTCACTGGCTGTTTGTTATGCTGCCAAGTATCTTCCGCTGTGTATTATTATATAGCTATTTGCCTGCTGGTGGTGTATTATGCGCTCAGGACTGTCGTCTCGGTGGTCCCGGATTCAAACCCAGCCCACCGCCAGCCAGGGCCGTTCGGCGGGAGATACAGTTATCTTCAGTCCTGAAGGAACGTGCCAAACAAGTTAAAATAAACAAACATGACCTAGATTTGGGAATGTCGAGTTGGACCGAGACCCATCGTTATAGAAGGCCTGAAAAACTGACCTGCATCGTCACAACCTGTGGGCAGTTTAGACCAATAGCTTATTGCCATGTCACAGGTCTCTACGACGCAGCAACAAGCTATTGGTCTAAAATGCCCATAGGTTGTGACGTTGCAGGTCAGTGTTAAGGCCTTCTATAACAATGGGTCTCGATTGGATCAACAATCAAAGTGTCATCAGTGTCAGGGAGATGTGACTAGCACAGTGGCGTAGCTAGGGTGGGGGAGGGGGGTCAAAATTCGAAAGACCGAGTGGTAGTGAAGCCGTTAATATGTTTACGAAAGGTATGTCACGCTTATATTCTATGAGATGCATAACTATATTTGATTTACTTCTGCGTGCAGTGGCGTAGCTGTGGCTTGGGGAGAGGTCCCAAATTTGAAAATCCCCCCCCCCCGGGCTCCCACTTGACGAGGGCCCCAAAATGATTGTCCGAAATATGTTTTTACATTAAATATTACACCATTATCTCATGTCATGATGTCCCTAGCTACGCCACTGTTTGCGTGTATCTTGTCATTAAAGGCCCATGTGAAAGCTATAAAATTCTGACATTATCAACATTTCTTTTTAAAAGCCGACACGAAAATTTTATTTTCGCATCAGTTCTTGTTCAAGGGAAGCAAACGAAATAAAATTAGTACAAAAAAGAATATATGAGTTATCTGCCTTTTAACTAATTTATATAATTTATATATTTTTATATATACTATTTTTTATTCATGCTGAGGTTTTGAGGTTGGACAAAACTCTTATCCAAGTTGTCAGGGAGCTAGAATAATGAATTAAAAAGGTTGTTTGGCAGTTTCTCGTTAATAAAGGTTATGGTTCTTGGCGTGACTCTAGTGCTTCTCCGTTGGAGACTACTACTCAAACATTACATTACTCAGATAAAAGCACATGAGAACAAACAAACAAAAAAAAACAACAGCACAGAGTATCCATGTTATGTTAATGATTTTTTTAATGTATCATATTAAGCACAATATCATAAAAGCTTTTATTTACCACATGGGAGATAACCTCAGACCTGTAACTTTAAACTAAGAATATCACATTTTTGTCCCCTGAACTAAGTACCATATCCGATCTTATATAATACAGACGTTAATTCAAAAAAGATGAATTCATCTTACCCGTCATGCATTTAGTCATGCATATTAACCAATGACTTAATTTCTGCTAAGTCACTGGTTTTCCATGCTCTACTAGCACTAGGGAAGAAAAGCAACACCCTCGATAACCGTGGGCCACAGAAACAGGTGCTCTTTACATCATCTGCCCTGTAGAACACAAGTTCTGAAAGGGGAACTTTTTTTTTCTATTTAAATGTCCTCCTTCCTCGCAGATTCCAATCAAGTTGGTAACCGCGTAAAAATACTTGTTCTTTCTCTTAAACTGTGGACTTCAAGATGATTCCTTTTCATTATGTTATGTATATATATATTTTTAAGCATAGGAAATATATAAAGTTAACGTGACAAGACGTCATTTCCTGTATTATTAAACATTACATTTATATGCACAACAAAATTGCACGACAACATGAAATAATCAATGTAGACATAACGCATTTTTATACAGTTCTTAGATACAAGGCACTTATCTTAAGAAACTAATAGTTTAAGCTAGTTCTCCATAAGCCTATTGGTGGTCGAAGAAATGCTTTGAATCATTTTACTTTTACTTTACAGTTTGTGTTTACAGTTGTCTGTCATTTGTATCGAACTTCAAGTGGTAACACGCATCAACCGGCTAGTTCGATGTATCGTTCAGTTCAATTCACGACAGTATGTTGCCCACATTATGCCATGCTTAAGCCGGCACTGAAAGGGCAGGTTCGATGCAAATACGTGTTTGATAAGGCATGTAAAGATATCAGATGACGAAGAGATTTAAACATGTACTAGGTCTGGTCTACGGCCAGGAAGTTAACTCTTCTGGGTCGTGACATTGTGTTTAGGTTGTTAGTGTTATTATTTGAATCGTTTGGAGTTAGCATTGTTGAAAATGTGTTCTGGCTGACACCATGGTCCATTGGTGAAAATGTGTTTTGGCTGACACCATGGTCCATTGGTGAAAATGTGTTCTGGCTGGCACCATGGTCCATTGGTGAAAATGTGTTTTGGCTAACACCATGGTCCAATGGTGAAAATGTGTATTGGCTGACACTATGGTTCATCCTACAAGTATTGTCTTTGACTAGAGTTATTTCAGTATCCATATCATTGATCTCGTTGGAGATACCCATTCCATTCAGTTTTCCATCTTCGCCAACGATGTGCTCCAGAATGTCTGTTTTTCTTGCCTCGTCATCGTCATGGAACTCCCGGGATGAAGATCCGCAATTCAAAGAAATCATGTCGTCGTTGGAAGAATCCTCCTCCCCCGGAACTTCTCCCCTCTCCATCTTGATCAGGGGCGTCGTATCCGTTGGTGAAGATCCAGGGTCTCCCAAGTCGAACTTTGGCCTGGTGAGCTGATGGTAAGAGACGGCAACATCGTAAGTGTAGCTGTTAAGAGCAGAGCACTCTTCCTGGAAACTCACTTCAAAAGCATTGGTTGTTTCACTTTTTCTTCGCTCTATCGTTTCAATCTGTGACATCATTCTGTTAGAAAACACAGTTTTACACTTGTAAGTGTTAAAAAAACAAGATCTATGGAATTTTCTGTAAGAATACACACATAAACTTGTTAGTGTTAAAAAAACAACTAGATTTAGGGAATTTCCAATACACGGTTGTAGACTTTTAGAATTAAAAAAAAACTAAACCTTATGAATTCTTTGTTAGAATACACAGTTTTGGACTTGTTAGTGTTAAAAAACTAGTTCTAGAGCACTTTTCAAAATTAACTTCATTCATTGCTCTGGACCTTCGTAAATATGATAGTCATCAACAAGCTTCGAGAGCATTATCTTATCTTATATAATACAGACGTTACTTCAAAAAGAAGATGATTACGTCCTATGTGTCATGCATATTAACCAATGACTTAAATTCTGCAAAGTCAATGGTTTTCCTGGCTAGCTCAGGCAACCCATTCCATATGCTCTAATAAAACTAGGTAAGAAGGAGCATTTGTACAGATTTGTCCTAGCATATGTGAAATACATATTTATGCTATCTTTTTGTCTTTCTGAGTATTTTATTAAATTTTGTTTTTGTATTTGAAGATTATGGCTCAGTGTTTTATGTATAATTGCTACTTTACTTTTGAGTCTTAACTCTTTGGCTCCGCAACAACGCACAGGACGTTGATTTTAAAAAAGGGGGGGAAAGTCGGACCAACGCTGGGGGCATCAGCTATTTAAAATTTATTTTTTCGTTTCTATTTCTCCAATTCATGTTTTTTATTGCTTAATTTTTATCTAGAATAGTTTCCCTTTGCTAAACATCCCAAATTTCCTTCATTTAATGTGTTTTTATTTTGTACGAAGTTTGTAAAGAGATGACATTGATTTTTTCTGTGTGCATGTTTTTTTAACATGGAGCTTCAACCAAGGCCATATAAACTTTGTAGATCTAAATATTTCTTTGATAAAGAAGTATAATAAGTCAGATGACAGTGATTTTGTTTCATCTGATGGTGATATTGATAAATCTAATTATATAGTCTAGATCTAGTAAATTAATTTATAGATCTAGACCTAGGGCTAGGTCTAGTATGATGAAGTTTATCAGCTGATGAAGCAGCTCCAACCCCAGCTAATGTTCAATGTAGATCTAGAACTAGTTTAGCTGTCTCTACATCATCTAGATCTAAATCTAATCAGATAGAGGTAGATCTCTAGATCTGAAACAGATCAATTTCAGATTAGTTCCATCAAGAAATTGGGTTGTCAACCTAGACTTAGTCAGCACTGCAGCTATTGAGCTGGAATGTTGTTACCTGCGGGCTTCAATCTTGAGCTTATCTCTGTATCCTGACAGTCGGAGCTCTTCTGCGTGTTTGATGTATTCTTGAATGTGTTCTTCCCTTAGAGTGACAGTCCTGAAAGAAGACAGACAATACTGGTCTTAAAATACACATTAGCCTTCTTTCCTCTAACACTCAAGACACTGTTATAGTGATTCCCTTAGTCACAGTATGATTCCATTACGATGTATACGGCAATAATTGTTATAGTTATTATTACTATTATTATTATCTACATGGCTCTATTGTATGCTTCATCGCCTCCTGGTGCAAACTCTTAAGTAGGGATGGGTGGGAAGAGGTATCTGGTAGCAGGGCCGGCCTTAGGCCACTGCAACGTATGCGGCCATACTTAAATAGGCCCCGCGATAATTTTAGGTGAAAATTATTAAATTAAACCATTATAAATTAAAAGTGTTTTGCGGCCTTATATTTTCAAGGACCTTCTGAAAATCTCCTGAAATTAGGGTTAGGGTTAGGGAAAATATACGGAAAAGTATTGGAAATCTCCTGAAATTGCAAAATATACGGAAAAATACTGGAAATCTCCTGAAATTGCAAAATATACGGAAAAGTACTGGAAATCTCCTGAACGTATGAAAATCTCCTGAAAAGTAACAAAATTTTCATGAAAAATGGACACTATTGTCATTTAAGGGTGCCGATCGCTCCGTACATAAATGAAGACAAACGAATCGAATAACTGACTCCTTACCTTTGACTTCTGGAAGTTCGCCGCCTGACCCTCAGAAGAAGAAGACCAGATATCCCCAGGAGGCAGTAAACCAACAGAGTGGCTACGATGAACTCCATGGCGCCCTCATGATCGTACGCCTTTCTCTTCTCGTCGTCCTGCGCCCCTGACGTTATGTTGGCAAGGACCGCTATGACGTCAGTACGGTTGCAAGGCGCCAACTCAGCCGTAAGCGAGATATGCATGTCCGGTCGTTAATGTTCGAAAACAAATGTTTGCTGTATATATTGTATTATCCCTTCACAGAGCTCTCCACTTGTTTACCTTTTTAAAGATTGTTTTAAAATTAGGATCTGGTTGTTGCATAACATTTATTACAATGTTTTTCAAATCCTGAAAAACAAGTCATGTGACAAGGTCGTGACAGACAAGACGCTATAAATAATGTAGGCATAAGGTGCAGATAGAGGGGAAATATACATAGATGAAAACTTACATAGAGAAAAAGAGGTCACACCTGCCTCACTAGGCCAACGCTAGCCTTAAATCTCTACAAGCATTCCAAAATTGCTATTTAAGAAGCAAAACTAATTGCTAATCAGTGAGGATGGCTGCCTGATCCTGTGATATGCGCTCTGGACGGTCGTCATGAAGATCGCGGGTTCGAATCATGACGCCGCCGTCCCCAAGGAGGCTTAGGCTAGGGTGAAATAATATTCATTTCTGAAAGATAAGATAAGAAGATAAGGAAGATCCGAAACATGTGAAACAAAAAAAATAACTTCTTGGTGTCACCTACAACAAAATTGATCTTCAAGAAAGTCTGTCCTTATGTAACAGTGAAGCTCTGCATGATGGGACAAAAACGGTCGGGTGTCTTACAGTGTCTAAACCTTCCCTCCTCCCCAAACTCTGTTTTATCTATTCAGGGGGAAAATGTATTACTGATCAAACGAAACCACAGGAGCAATTGTACAAAAAAACTAACTCGACATCTAAGCTTCTTAGATCATGGGAGATGGCGTCGCCTTTTGGCCTCGTTACAAGATCTTCCAGTGTTGGAACGCCAGGATGAGCTATCAAGTCCCCTATGGCCCTAAAAAGCAATGAACGTAATTTTCATAAATACTTTAATAAATGCTAATTCTACTTAATAGACTGCTAACCGGCTATATTTACAACAGTGAAAGCGGCAATATAACTTTTAGGGGGGAAGGGGGGGGGAGGGAATATTATGTTTTGAATGTATTTATTTTTTTAGAAAATGTAGACTAGTTATCTATGACTTAAAACTTATCAGGGCCGTAATTAAGTATAGTAAGGCTGCGGATCAGCATTTATGTGGAGACCCCTTCACTTTTTCTATTAAAAATGTTCGAAAAAAAAAGTGAAGTAAAAAATTAAAAGTGAAACGTCTTAATTTTGAGACTTTTAAAATCTATTTAGTGGAGGCCCCATTCTTTGTGGAGGACTTCGGGGCTGTATCTCCGCCTGCCCTGCCTTAAACCCGGCACTGAAATCAATGCATTGTAGTGATTAGATGGCGGTTGCCTGGCCGTTTGGGTATGCGTTTCGGGCTGTCGCCACAATGGTCCCGAGTTTGAACTCGGCCAATTGTCACCTCTAGCCCTCATGCAAAAGGTTTGAGCCAGGACGTAGTAATCTTTATTCCTGGAGGTAAATCTGAACACTTACAAGTCACAACACTATCCTTTGGGCACTTTTATCCTGTAGGGAACAACACTATCTTTTGGGCACTTTTATCCTGTAGGGAACAACGCTATCCTTTGGGCACTTTTATCCTGTAGGGAACAACACTATCCTTTGGGCACTTTTATCCTGTAGGGAACAACACTATCCTTTGGGCACTTTTATCCTACAGGTCACAACACTATCCTTTGGCACTTTTATCCTGTAGGGAACAACACTATCCTTTGGGCACTTTTATCCTGTAGGGAACAACAAGAACACTGAGGGAATATGAACCAAGTCCACGAGAATATGAAATAGTTGTAGATTATAGATTTTGAACAATCAAGCTTTAAGTTACTCTATAATACATGTAGATTGTATTACTACACAAGAACTAATGAACACACTACAAATACATGTCGTATATCTGTTGCTAGTGTAAGCAATGTGCTAAACACTTTGACCCTAATATGATCAATGAACTATTTAAAATTAGGTCAAAGGCTGTTTGCATCCCCATTCCCCCCTATACGTTTTGTTTTCTCCGGTTTTTAAATTGAAGGACATTTTAAATAGGACATTTACACAGTCCCCCCGTGTGTTTACACGCGTACACACTCACAAGCCCACGCGGTAGACACTCGAACCGTTTGTCAAATCGACTGACAGCACAGGCCTGACCTACTACACAAGTAGCTATGTCCAGATTTTACCTGCAGAGGACTGGCCACGATGAATTTTTAATATGGAGTGAAATGGGAATGTAAAAATTGTAGGGGGGATAACAGTTGTCATTGCACTAGTTTATGTCATTTTGTCATCATATAGGACTATAAATAAACAGAGTTACCTAAAAGAACTAGACAAATAGATATACAGAAAAAAAAAGATTATAGAAGAGAAAGAACCGCACAATTTATGCTATATCTTAATACTACAAGATTTATCTTCCTTCTTCTATATAAACCAAAAAGTAATCAATTAGCACTTATTAATGAACTGTTTAGTTAATTTTTTATTGATACACGGCATGTCTGGACAACGAATAATTGTGAAAAGTTTCTCAGAGACTGGAAAGAGGGAGAAATAACGTGTGCAACATTTGTACCAGACAGATGGAGGTGTTCTAAGGTGGGTAAAATAAAAGTAAGACCGACAGCCTTATTGTATAGCCAATATACAGAAGCAAAGGACAATTTCAGAAAATTAGAAGGAACAGCCTTATTGTATAGCCTATATACAGAAACAAAAGACAATTTCAGAAAATTAGAAGGAACAGCCTTATTGTATAGCCTATTCTGTGGCATTTTACGTCTCGAGAGACGATCTTTTCCCTTTGCAACTTCTTGTGTGACTAAAGAGGCCAATCCTTGATACACAGCTGCGATCGCAGGTTGGGCATATATAATCACCAGGCGCCGTTGCATTTTCACCCTTCTTTCTGCTTCTGTTGTGTATGGCATCTGAAATCTTTGACCCTTCCTTTATGCTCTCTCTCCATGAGGATCTGTCCAGTGCCACCTCTTCCCAGTCTCCAGTGTCGATTTTGAAGAGCTTCATGTCGCGTTTGCATACATCCGTATAACGTTAAAGTGGGCGACCAGCGGCTCTCCTGCCTTCTATTAGATCGCCATACAGGATGTCCTATGGAAGTCGACCTTCTGGCATTCTACGAACGTGGCCAAACCAGCCAAGGCGTCTGCTGCTGATAACAGAGCGGATGTCCTGGCACCCTGCTCTTTGTAGCACTTCCTCATTGGTTATCTTATCTTGCCGCCTTATTTTAAAGATCCGCCTTAGGCATCGGAGGTGGAAAACATTCAGCTTTTTTTCCTGCCATGAGTAGGTTGACCATGTTTCACTTTCGTACAGCAAGGTGCTCAACACACAGGTCCGGTAGACTAGGGCTTTAGTACTGTTAGTCAGCAATATGTTGTCACAGACTCTTTTCTGCAGCCGTGACATGGTGGCCATTGCCTTGGCTATTCTGTTGTTTATGTCTTTATCCAGTAGAGTGTTGTTGGATATGATGGAGCCAAGGTAACAAAAGTGATCAACAATTTCTAGTGGTTGGCCATTAATGCTTACTTGAGGTGCAGTGTTTGTGTTTTGGACAAGTATCTTAGTCTTGCTTTGACCGATGTTTAAGCCGAACTTCTGGCAAGCAGCAGATAATTTGTCAACCAGGCACTGTAGCTGAATATCAGAATCAGCCACAATAGCTGCATCATCAGCATACAGGAGTTCCCTGACGAGTAGCTTCCTAACCTTGGTTTTTGCTTGCAGCCTTGATACATTAAATATTTTTACAGAGGATCTTGTATGGAGAAACACACCTTCGTTTATGTCGTTGTACGCATAATGCAGTAGACAGGAGAAGAATATGCCAAACAGAGTAGGTGCGAGCACACATCCCTGCTTGACACCACTGCAAACCTCAAAAGGTGCTGATTGGGCTCCATTGAATTTGACAGTGCATTTAGTTTCCTCGTGAAAACACACAATGAACTGCAGTAGTTTGGGAGGGCAACCTTTTTTCCTCAGGAGTTTGAAAAGGCCACTTCTGCTGACCATGTCAAAAGCTTTAGTCAGATCAACAAAAACGATGTAAAGGGGTCTGTCTCTCTCTCTGAATTTCTCCTGCAGTAGTCGTAGAGAAGATATCATGTCTACAGTGGATCTACCACTCCTGAATCCACACTGAGACTCTGGGTAGACTCTAGAAGCTATCACTTGCAGCCTGGATAGTGCCACTCTAGCAAAGATCTTGCCCATTATACTGAGGAGAGAGATACCCCTGTAATTGTTGCAGTCACTCCGATCCCCTTTGTTCTTGTATATTGTGACTATAGTTGCGTCACGCATGTCCTGTGGGACATGACCTGTTTCCCAACAGCGGCAGAGGAGAATATAGAGTTCAAGGAGCAGGAGTGATTCGTTGACTTTCACTACTTCCACTGGGATACCATCACTCCCAGGAGATTTTCTATTTTTTATGCAGTTAATTGCTTTTTTAAGGTCACTGAGGCTCGGAAGATCATCTAGGCATTCCAGTACTGGAAGATCTGGTAGAGAAGTCAGGGCGACATCGTCTACTGTGTTCTGTGTGGCATAGACTTCGAGGTAGTGTTCTGTCCAACGTTCTAGCTGCTTGGTTTGATCTGTAATTTTTTCTCCTGGTTTGGATAGAAGGGGGGCAGGCTTAGACACTGTTGGACCCAGGGCCGCTTTAATGCCATCAAATAGAGCTTTGCTATTTCCTGAGTGGAGACTGTCTTGGATTCTGTTGCAGGTATCCCTCCAAAAGTTGTTAGCACATTTTCTAGCCATTTGTTTCGCCTCTTTATTAGCACTTTTGAAGGCCTCCAAAGATCTTGGACTTGACTTTGTCTTGAGAGCGAGGTGTGCAGATCGCTTTTTCTCGATGCAAGGTTCCATTTGTGCTAGATTCGCCTCAAACCAGTCTACATTTTTGTGTTTTTGAGGCCCAAAGGCGGTGATTGCCGAACTGTAGATTACATCTCTTAATTTCTCCCATCTGATAGAGATGTCTTCTTCATCACTTAACGAGGGGATTGAACTGTTCAATAGCTCGCCAAAGAGTGCACACTTCTCTGGTTCACCTACATGGTTGACGTTAATTCGCCTAGTTCTGGGTTGAGTGGAAGTATAAGCCTTCTTGAGAAGTAGTTTGATTTTGCTTAGCACTTGTGAATGGTCTGAGTTGCAGTCCGCACTATGGTATGAACGGTGTGGATGACACTTTTCAGATCCATCCTTCGGGTGATGCAGAGGTCAAGCTGGTGCCACCTTTTTGAGCGTGGGTGCTGCCAAGAGACTTTATGGCGTTCCTTGCCAGAGAAGAATGTATTTGTTACACACAGTTCATGAGAGCTACAGAACTCGAGTAGCCTTTGGCCATTGTCATTGATTTTGCCAACACCATGAGGTCCCAAGCATTGTGGCCATGCATCATTTCCATCACCAACACGGGCATTTAAGTCTCCATTTATATAGAGGTGCTCGGATTTTGGAATACTTTTAATTACGTCCTCTAGAGCTTGATAGAATCTGTCTTTGTCCTCTTCCGGTGCAGCAAGGGTTGGTGAGTAAGCACAGATTATATTAACTTTGCCTTGCGGTGATGCAAATTTCATGTGTGCTACTCTTTCATTGCCAATGGGAAACATCGCGATGCAGGGGACGAGACTGTTTCTTATTGCGAAGCCGACGCCATGTATTCTAGGGCTTTGTTCTGGTTTTCCTTGCCAGTAGAATGTATAGTTGCTTTCTGTAAGAGATCCGCTGTCTGCCAGTCTGGTTTCTTGCAGGCAGGCCACATCAATGTTTAGTCTGCTGAGTTCTCTGTCGATGATAGCTGTTTGACGCATGTCGGTGACGAGTTCAGGGTCAGTATTGAAGCCAGGACACATTGTCCGTATGTTCCAGCTTGCTAAACGCATTAATGTTGAGGGTTTTCTTTTGGTTGTATTTGCAGGTGCGGGTGAGCAGCTTGCTTTTTGATTTTGTCTTAGCACCAAGCACCCAGTGGTGCGGCAAGCTGTGGCGGGATAGCACTTTACTGTCCGAGGGCTGCTCGGCTTAAGGCAGGCAGTAGCTATCCAGTGAGGCTAAAAAGCCCCTCCTACCGTCAAGAATGGTCCCTGGCGTTCCAGCTTACGCCAATCAGCTAGGAACTTATCACCGGTAACTACCACTCTCCGTGTTTTTCCAAAGATATTACTGTCAGAGATGGAGTGACCTCTCCATTGCTGGGGGAAAGCCTGGGAGGTAAATTTGCGAGTGCTGGGCTGCCCACACGTCAGCACACGCCTCTCTTCCATACTGACCGGGTCCAAAGGGATGGCGAGCCATCACAATTTGGGGACAGGTGGCTGCAGGAGTTTGCCAGAGAGCAGTAGTCTTACTACTGTCCCCCCGCCTACGGGGCTCCAGGACCGGATTTTCTGTTAGGGTTTACTCCCTTAGCCTTAGACCTTACAGGGACACACACACAAGACCAATAGCTAAGGGTTTGGTTTGTGGGCAACAGGGCGTGTCCGCACGCCGACGGGCCATGCCTGCCTCACATCTTGCAGTTTAGCCTGAGCCTCAGTTTCCATCTGCCACCACGAGGAGGTACTGCATAGGACTTGCTGTGGAGAGGCTATGTACTGGCAAGAGAGACTTACAAAACTGCTCCCCTTTTACAGATGCTAGCCAGCGGTGGCAACAAGTCAAGCTACCACACTAGACGCTTCACACAGCCATTTGACAGACAAAAGTTGTATAGCCTATATACAGAAACAAAAGACAATTTCAGAAAATTAGAGGGAACAGCCTTATTGTATTGCCTATATACAGAAACAAAAGATAATTTCAGAAAATTAGAAGCAACAGCCTTATTGTATAGCCTATATACAGAAACAAAAGACAATTTCAGAAAATTAGAAGCAACAGCCTTATTGTATAGCCTATATACAGAAACAAAAGACAATTTCAGAAAATTAGAAGCAACAGCCTTATTGTATAGCCTATATACAGAAACAAAAGACAGTTTTAGAAAATTAGACCGACAGCCTTATTGTATAGCCTCTCTCTCTCTCTCTCTCTCTTTCATTCTCTCTTTCTCTCTCTCTCTCAAGCAATACAATATAGAATAGGTTACTTATGTAAGTTGTCAGGTAGAATTTCTTAATTTAAACATTTTCTCAAAAAATTTTTTGTTTTGTTTTTTTTTCCAACCAAGATAACTACGTGAGTTTACGCGTAGCTCAATAACTCGTAGGTGGCTCTTTTGGTTCAATGGCAATCACATGATTCGTCACATTCATTGCGCATATGGTTTCTGATTACCGAAAACTGACAATTTAATATTTTTTACTATTTTTATATACATATGTACACTTGTGCATACAATATGCATAGACTGTTTTTAATACCAAAATGCATGAGAGAGAGAGAGAGAGAGAGAGAAAATGGAAGTGAGAGAGAGAAAGAGAGACATACATACATACATACATACATACATACATACATACATACATACATACATACATACATACATACATACATACATACATACATACATAAATACATACATACATACATATATACATACATACATACATACATACATACATACATACATACATACATACATACATACATACATAAATACATACATACATACATAAATACATATATACATACATACATACATACATACATACATACATACATACATACATGCATACATACATACATACATACATACATACATGCATACATACATACATACATACATACATACATACATACATACATACATACAGATAGATAAAGTCATTCAGTCAGATAGATAGATAGATAGATAGATAGATAGATAGATAGATAGATAGATAGATAGATAGATAGATAGATAGATAGATAAAGGGTATAGGTAGACATTTTTAATCAAAACTTTTCCAACTAACGCTAGCGGCTTCCAAGCCTGTCTAAATGTACGCGATAAATTTGAGCCAGCCCCAATGCCTATGAGTCACACTAACATTTAAACTGAATCGTGACTTGATACTAGGGTGCAAGCTAGACATTAATTATCGCCAGTGAGACAGACGTATGAATTCATTCAGTTTTTAATACAATCAATACACAGTTCACAATGCCCCTCTCGTTTCGTAATGGGCTTTATTTTTAGCACTCCAAGGGCCTTAACTATATCCTTATTGTGCATCCAAGAACGGTAATGTATACTTTCACGACTTAACTCAAAAGAACTGTGGTTATATTAGCCTTGCTAAGGAGATTCATAACAAACAATGTTAAATCCCTTTTAGACTTTGTAGCCCAAAGCGCACATTAAATTAAACGTATGAGGTTAACGACGGTGCAATGTGGTTAGGTCAGTGGCTTTATATTTAAAAACTTTCACTTTTGTTATCAAATTTCTGAACATGGGCCAGATATTGGGAAAAAATTCTGTGCCTGGGCAGCCATCAAGCAATGTAAATATCTACACCTGTTAGTCCCAAAGTCAACGAAAATATTTGCATTAATATATTGTATAATCTGTGTATGGAGATATGACATTGAACTGAAGTCTAAAGTAGGCCTACAGCCAAGTCTTTATGTAGGTAAGTGATACAATAAAGTCATATGATGATGTAGACTTGAGATCTAGATTGGGAGGAACCTCGACTGAGATGATGCTCGACAACCACATATTATAATTATCTATCTATCTATCTATCTATCTATCTATCTATCTATCTATCTATTAATATATTGTATAATCTGTGTATGGAGATATGACATTGAACTGAAGTCTAAAGTAGGCCTACAGCCAAGTCTTTATGTAGGTAAGTGATACAATAAAGTCATATGATGATGTAGACTTGAGATCTAGATTGGGAGGAACCTCGACTGAGATGATGCTGGACAACCACATATTATAATTATCTGTCTATCTATCTATCTATCTATCTATCTATCTATCTATCTATCTATCTATTATTATTATTATTATTATGTTAGACACGAACGAGTATTCATTCTCTAGCACTGCCAGGGTCGAGTTCAGTAAAAGAGAAACAAAATTCAATGTAGTCTATTAAAGAGTATCCACTGAATAATTTTCTAGTGATGTGCTAAGTCTGCAGCAGTGCCGCCCTCTAATATCCAATGAGAATTTCATTCTTTTTTTTATATATAAATCGCTGCATCAGTATATAAATAATATTTCAGTTATTTCGAACAAATATTGAACATCACACTGCTAAATGAAAAACAAATCTCTTCATCAACAAAAGAAACTGGTACACAACAGGGTGTCTGCTTGGTCGTGCGGTATGCGTGCTGGACTGTCTCGTTGGTCCAGGGTTCATGCACTGCCATCCCCCGTCGTCCTTTGTGAGGCTTGAACAAGGAAGTAGATGATCTACAACTCTGAGTGAACATGTAAAACATTTTAAGAACAAACATTTTTCATAGACTTTCAAAAAAAAAAAGCTCGTGACTAGGTTTGACCTGAAGGCATGTAGCAATTGATGAGGGAGTAGTACTGATTCTCCATGTTATGAAAGTCCTGTCTCAAAATGCAAACATCTCAGTACTTCTGAACAACCAAATAGGATAGAAAGTTTAAGGACATCCATAGGAATGCGGCAAAGATGCATTGTCTCTCCAGTTTTTGTTTATTTTATTTCTGGAGCATATTATTATGGAAACTAGAAGGATTTACTCATAGCTTAACCCTAAATGGGCGACCCATCTCCAATATCGGGTCTTCAGATGACATAGGTCTAAAGAGAGAAACTATTGACTGGGTACACATAGGTCTAAAGAGAGAAACTATTGACTGGGTACACATAGGTCTAAAGAGAGAAACTATTGACTGGGTACACATAGGTCTAAAGAGAGAAACTATTGACTGGGTACACATAGGTCTAAAGAGAGAAACTATTGACTGGGTACACAATCTGACTTCTAAATTGTATTTCTACACGATAACACACTGCAGTGTGTGTAAAGACGAAACTCCTCAATACTGTGAAGAAAAAAATCTGAGCTGGCTCGGTCTTATTGTACAACATGACTCACTGTCAAAAGTCGTCCCTCAAAGTACAGTGGAGGGAGTACGAAGTTAAAAATATGTACGAAAAATGCTCCAGTATATTCAAATCGTAGCGTAATTAGAAGCATGTGGCGCACCAACAATTACGGAACTTGAACGCGACAGTAATAACGGTATCATTGACGTAATTTGTTTATAAATAGAATAGCGATAAACAATTGTTCGACAGTTATTGCCAGGAGTCCAAATTGACAGCCTCGTTACATTCACAGAAGACACGGACTTCATTCTAATGTTGGAATTAGATATCAAATGGGCTCCTACTCAGCGGCGTAACGAGAAGCTTGGGGAACTGCTGTGGGGGCGACAATGTTCCGACCATGTCTAATACCAAGGCTTTTAACAAGGCTTTTAACTCATTCAAGCTCCCAGAGGCGGCCAATAAAAAACAGTATATAATGTACAACGGTAGAATGAAAGTTACAGGACATTATAATAATAGTATTACACAGCAAGAAAGGAGCATCAAAAAAAAGATAAAATATATCTAAATTTTTAAGAGTCATGAACTTTTAAGTTTGTTTTTTTTCTGTTTTTTTTTCTTCACATTTTTAAGGCTAGCCAAAATGTGATTAAGAAGTGTACGCTTCTAGCATGCTCGGAATAAGTGAATACAGCTCCGAATTTTCGGCAGTGCGTGTTGCAAGGTCTTACTCTCCACAAACTAAAAAAATATACACTTCTTTAAACTAAAGCATTCTTGCTAAAAACTGTCTTTGACACCACAACCCTTTCTGTTTTCTGTCTTAGCGCCTATTACATTGGGCCTACAATGAAGCCTTGCCCACTTTATAGCAGTGCCGGCCTTAGGCAAAGGCAAACTAGGCCGCAACCTTGGGCCTCCGATTAGTGGGGGCCTCGAACAGGATTCAAAGAAATTATGGAGAGAGAAAAAAATTGCGAAACATATATCCAATCTCAAGCCAAGCAAAACTCGTCTTCTAACCTAGCTCTGAATATTTAGTATTATATATATTATAGCTTTTATATAGCGCTACTTTCATGCTTATAGCATGCTCAGAGCGCTTTTGGTCCCTTCTCATTTGTGGACCAGTGGGAGGGGGGGAGGGGGTATCTAGGAGCTGGTTTTCCGTTGCTGCCTTTAGGAGCTCAGTAAACACAACTCTGCCCGAGTCGGGTGTCGAACATCGAGCCCCCTTCTAGGTAGCCAAGTTCAAGCGCACTTGGCCTCTCGACCATGCTTGCCACCATTGTTTGTGGTTTGCTCGCGAATGTAAACATTCATACTTTTTTTTCAAGTTCAGATCTACTTTGTCAGACTACACATTTTCTAGTCTGATGATCATGCATCGTCAGTAAAGCTATTCGTGCCATCGACACTTTATGAGTGTAACTTCTTTGTTGATTTAGAAACAGATATATATTTAGATATATTGGCCTACGGGACGGTTTATAATTCACAGCGTTTTTTGAGATACTTTTTTTTTCATCTATTTTATTTGGTGCCACCCTATTCACTTCACCTTTGGCCTCACTATTCACTTCAACTATGGCCTCACTGTTCACTTCACCTGTGGCCTCACTGTTCACTTCAACTATGGCCTTACTGTTCACTTCAACTATGGCCTCACTGTTCACTTCACCTGTGGCCTCACTGTTCACTTCAACTATGGCCTCACTGTTCACTTCAACTGTGGCCTTACTGTTCACTTCACCTATGGTCTCACTGTTCACTTCACCTATGGCCTCACTGTTCACTTCACCTGTGGCCTCACTGTTCGCTTCACATAAGGCCTCACTGTTCACTTCACCTGTGGCCTCACTGTTCACTTCACCTGTGGCCTCACTATTCACTTCACCTGTGGCCTCACTGTTCACTTCAACTGTGGCCTTACTGTTCACTTCACCTATGGTCTCACTGTTCACTTCACCTAAGGCCTCACTGTTCACTTCACCTGTGGCCTCACTGTTCGCTTCACCTAAGGCCTCACTGTTCACATCACCTGTGGCCTCACTGTTCACTTCACCTGTGGCCTCACTGTTCACTTCACCTGTGGCCTCACTGTTCACTTCACCTATGGCCTCACTATTCACTTCACCTGTGGCCTCACTGTTCACTTCACCTATGGCCTCACTCTTCACTTCACCTATGGCCTCACTGTTCGCTTCACCTAAGGCCTCACTGTTCACATCACCTGTGGCCTCACTGTTCACTTCACCTGTGGCCTCACTATTCACTTCACATATGGCCTCACTGTTCACTTCACCTATGGCCTCACTCTTCACTTCACCTATGGCCTCACTCTTCACTTCACATATGGCCTCACTGTTCACTTCACCTATGGCCTCACTATTCACTTCACCTATGGCCTCACTATTCACTTCACCTATGGCCTCACTATTCACTTCACATATGGCCTCACTATTCACTTCACCTGTGGCCTCACTATTCGCTTCGCAAGGGGCCTCCAATTACCTAATGCCGGCCTTGTTTACACTGAGTAACTTTGTGGCGCGTTATTAAGCATACGGTGTGTAGATGTATTTTCTTTAAATGTAAATTTACTCAATAATATTGTAGTTACATCTAGGTCTATATCTTATGCACAACACTGTTTATAGTGCGGCCTTGCCAAGTATCTTTGGTGAAAGCGCACAAGTAGTCTTAGTTGCATGTCTCGGATCCATATAGAGGGGTTGAGATAGCCACCGCTTGCGAACGCAGGTATGGACAGTATAAGGAGACTTCTTATGGTCCGACTGTTGCGCTGGGCAGTGCAAGTATCCCGCATGAGAGACGAACGTATGCCAAAGGCAGTCTTTTTTTTGGTAAAATGTGGTCGACGTAACAGAGATGCCCTACGGAAGCGCTTTAAAGGTCGGCTTGGGTGCCAGCTTGCCTTACAGATATGGAGGAGTGCACCTGTTTGCATGCGGCCTCAGAACGAGACAGCTGGAGACACTTTTGAGACCATACTAGGATCCGCTGCCAAGGACAGACGCAGACGGTGAACGGAAAATCTTCAGCGACCACTTGAGGACAACTGTTAAATTATATTAATTGAGGGGTAGACCACACAGTAGGACATAACAGTGTTTACATAAATATCAATGTTAATACTTAAAGAAAAAAAGGTCTACAGTTGTTTGCATATTGTTGAATTATTTTATTTAAAATAAAGTAAGCTTTTAATGGGGCATATGCACATATGAAACTAATAATGTCTTTTTACAAAGCTTATATCAACTCAGTTTGTCTGTCTATCTGTCTGTCCTTTATTCAATGTCAAACAAAATAATTAATTACCAATAATCAATTGACTAATTGGTTAACTTTTTAATAGATTCTTGTTTTGTAAGATACTATAGTTAATTGTTAAAAGTTTCAACTTGATTCGAGAACAGGTGTGGGAGAAATAACTTGTTCAATTATCTAAAGGGACGAAACCCTACATATTTATCTGTATCTTTGAATACTGAAGATTACTACAATTAGTACAATTTAATTTAAAAAAAAAACAAACAACACTTTTTTTAAAAACCTATAAAGGTTAAATATTTTTTTTTACAAATATTTGTTTTAAACCTATAGAAGATAAAGATAACAAATCACTTTTTTTTAAAAACCTATACAAATTAAATACAAGACAAGCAATAGAGAGAAAAAAAAGCAATACGTCTTAAAAACAAAGCCTATCTAATCCTTGTAATTAAGTAATTACAACTAACGGATTAACTAATTGATTATTTTTTTTATGGATTCATATCTTCTCATCGACAATGAACAATGGTGCAAAGTTTTTCAACTTGATCTGACTATGGGAAGTGGGAGAAATAGCGTGCTCAAAATTGTTAACCAGACAGACAGACAGACAGACAGACGGATTGAGTTAATATACACCGGGAAGCTTTCCTTCATAAGCAATTATTGTTCTTTGTAAATCAAATAAAGGACAGGTTAAGGTCGTTCAAGATCTCAATACAATGTTTTGCGTACCTGATGGTGAATACAAAAATCTAACAATGCTGCGTACAGATAACTCAATTTATTTCCTGAACTGTCTTTCAATCCAACATTTCTTTCATGGGCCGTTGACAAAAATATTTTAAATCTTGGAATTCTATTCATTTATTCTTGGAATATTATAAAACAATCCCCCCACCCCAGGGCTCTTTTCTTTCCCAACCTTGCAATTAGTTGACCACTGATAAAGGCAACAAACGGGTCACTAGGTCGTGACTGAAGCCAGAGGGGTACAGTATCAGGTGCCAGTCACGCCAACATCGATCGGTGCTCCAGAAATTGATTTTTGCGTTATCTAAGAAGGGGGATCACTTCTTTGTATAATGGTGTCCTTTCATCGAGTCAACACGAGTGGTTGCCCCTGAATATTGCGAACTCGCTTATGCGCTATCATTGACGACGTTTAAAGAAACATGTCATTATTCTAGTTATTCTAGTGGAACAACGACCTACAGGTTGATCGACCACGAGCTTGGAAAATGTTACACAACAGCCACGCCGTCGTTCCGGTACACTGTCGAAGGTTAATTAATCCAATTCCATAGAAGAACAAGCCGATGGAAAGAAGAGAATCGGAACATGGAACGACAAAGAGGGAGTGTTAGAGATGAGAGAGAAGGAGAGAAGGGGGTATAATATGAAAAACAAGGGAAATGCTAAACAAATTGAGATCAGCCGAGACCAGCAGTCATAATATAGGCCTGAACACAGATTTGTGACGTGGCAACATGTGGTCAGTTGTCACGTCACAGATCTGTGTTCAGGCCTTCTGTGATGATTGGTCTCGGATGAGCTGATTAAATTTGCAGGAAAGAGAGAAAAAAAAATGTACTTGAAAGATCAATTTTTAAAAAAAAGCATCCAGAGAACGTGTAAGAAGAGAGATATTGTGAGAGAGAGAGAGAGAGAGTAAAAAGAAGAAGGAGACGAAGAAGAAGAAAGCAAGGGGTACAAAGAGAGAGTAAGAAAGAGAAAAAAACAAAGCTTGAGAATGAGAGAAAAAGACAACAAGAGGGAGAAATGAAGAATATGAAGAAAAAAAAAAGAGAAAAAAGTGAAAAAGAGATAGGAAGAAAGGAAGAGAGAGAAAGTGAATCATATTGAAATAAAGTTTTGGGGAAAGAGGGAAGTAGGGCAAGAATTTAAAAAAAAAACGGAAAGAAATTCGAAAAAAAAGTTGGAAAAAAATGAATGATTCCTAGTTCAATGCATTTTGACCTAACAGTTTGATATGCGGGCACTTCAAATAGAATAAAATGGAAATGAATAGAACAATATCTAGAATCATCGAAAGATACTAATCTGTATAGATACATTCAAAGAACGGCCTTCCAGGTCCTCACAACACAAATTCAAGCCTCTGGCATGTCTGAACTCTCGTCCTGACGTCATAGAAGGGGAAGAGCGCTATCTGCCAAAGTCTGTTAAGTTAGTATTGGCATCTAACCCTTCCTGGCCGCTACAATCCAGGTGCTTTTTGCGCGCGCACACATCCAACACACACACACACACTTTTGAATCACGTGGAGTAAGACAATACCACGCGATCCAGATCTTCTCGATATCGGAGTATAAGTCAATCATTGGACGATACAGGTTAGTGCCTAGCGTAATTCTCATGTAAGTATTGGTCATTATTGCTGTAAAGTATTGAAATCGTTTCAGCGTTGTTGTTTTTTATGAATTCATATTTTAAATTCGTTCTTAAAATTAGTTATCATTTGTTGTTGTGGATAAATTATTTTGAGACCAAAAAATACGAGCTTTAACTCTGTGTGCGGCATTTTTTTTAAAGTAAAAATAGGGCTTCTCTTAAAGAAACTAGAACCTCTACATTGTTTTCAGTAGCTAAAGGTAACAAGGGTGATATGTGGGCAGCACAAAGACCTGTGCTTTTTCAGATGTTTTAACTTAGGATTTCTGCTAGCGGTACGAATGTGCTTAAATGTTTAAATCATCAGGTATGACTCTCTAGTTAGCCAGGCAGTTCATTAAAAACATATGAAGCCTACTCACAATGAGTATAATGTAGGATGTAATCATCTTTCTTTTTGAAGTAACGTCTGTATTATATAAGATAAGATAAGATAAGATTTATTACAAATGTTCATACATGGAGAAATATAAATAGCAAGGTTTAGTTGTTGTTGTTGTTGTTGTTTTTGTTGTAGTTATTTTTTGTTGTTGTTTTTTTTTTTTTTTTGTTGTTTTTGTTCATGTTATTGTTTTGTTGTTGTTGTTGTTGTTATTGTTTTGTTGTTTTGTTGTTATTTTGTTGTTGTTTTGTTGTTATTTTGTTGTTGTTGTTGTTTTTTTGTTATTTTGTTGTTGTTGTTGTTTTGTTGTTGTTTTGTTGTTATTTTGTTGTTGTTGTTGTTGTTGTTTTGTTGTTATTTTGTTGTTGTTGTTGTTTTGTTGTTATTTTGTTGTTGTTTTGTTGTTGTTATTGTTTGTTGTTATTGTTTGTTGTTGTTGTTATTGTTTTGTTGTTGTTTTTTGTGCCTTCGATGTACAGAATGCAAAAGTTGAAAGTATTCATAAGGGAGGTATTCTAATCCACCATATACTAAGTTTTGTGCAATTTTCAGCACTGTAGTGTCACATTTCTACGCTGTTTTGCTTATAGCGCGAAGTAATTTATCAATGGCCCTTTGAAAGAGACAGAGCTCTCACGAAGGCTGCAGAACATACATTTGAGACCCTCAAAGGAAAGCCTTTATTGAAGACAGGCGCAGAAGAAAACTTAAATAGACCGCCGGTGGACAACGGCTTTGTCTTCATGAGATGCGGGAAAATATGTACGTCGCAAGTGGGTTTGCATAGTCATGTGAATCCCTGCACTCATTCTTACTTTTGGTATCAAAGATATTATCATAATTATTATTATTATTATATTTCGAAAGTAATTTTTGCCTGTCCGTACAAGAGATTTCTTTCATTTGTGACGTTAGAGAATGAAACATACAGAAATATTTGAACAGCAATACAAATAATAATAGCTTTGTTTTTTGGTCCCAAGATTAAGGACGAGTTCAACAAGACTGCACGTGACCACGGAGACCCAGTTGTGATCTACATTTTTTGCCACACAATACTTTGTCTGCGCATGTCCTCTGCAGGGGCTTTTCTCTGGGTCTTAAAAATCTTTTTTTCGAGACCTTTGTGAGACCGGTCCAGCTGTCTCTTTCAGAAGCCATCTTCTGTCAGCTACTTTCATCTATGCCAGTAAGGGCAATATGGCGCGAGATTTGATCTTTACAGTTCTTCCGGGAGGCGCTTCCGTTAAAGGAAAAGAAATACTGTTAGAGTGACAAGAATATAGGCTTTAATGTCCTTGCTGGGGATTGACAATAACACACTTCCTTCTACACTCCCCCCCACGCCCGAAAATAAAATATAGGAGTCCCCCCCCTCTCCTAGCCTAAGCCACGTGTGTGCCATTTTGTTTTATCTCTAAGCCCAGGGAAGCCTACGTCCTACGTCAGATAACTTCAAGGGCTTCAAGCGTACAACGTCAAGACGAGATCGTCCAGCCAATATATCTTATCTTTAGTAAGAGAGTCAAAGTCCCCAAGTGAAACCGATAATCGATATATGTGATCGAACTACGATAGTAAGCATGTAATAGAACCTTGTGGTACTGCAGTAAATGTTTCCACTAATGAGTCCTTTAATAAGATCGTGTGTGCACCCAACCTTATGCAGGCGTGCCACTCGCTACTGTTGGCTACGGAGGAAACTATAGTGGATTTAACAATTGAAGTTAATAGCGATAATACGTATTTAACCAATAGTTTAATACTCTGTTCACATGATAAACCAGCGACTCTGTTACCTTTTGTAGACATGTCAGTATACAAAATTTAAATTATCAGTTAGATAGCTAATGAGGTGCTTAATTGAGGTAAACATTGAGCTAATTGTTGAGGTAATTATTGATGAAATCATTAGGGTAATATTGAGAGAACTATTGACGCAAATACTGAGATAATCACTGAGGTTTATTGCGGGATAATTATGGGAATTATTGTGGTATTGATTAGGATAATTATTGAGGTAGTTATAGGGGTAATTATGAAGGTATTCTTGGAGGTAATCATTGATGTAGTTTCTTCCCTTTCAAATAGTTATCCATGGTCTGTTACATCGTTGAAAATGTTTCTTGAAACTTTAACAAACCTTTGTGCTTGTGCTGAACCAAGGACTTTGCCATCCTTTTTTTTGTGCTGACATTTAAACCCTTGTAGCACCTTAAAGGAAGCGAGGAGTGTATCTCATGGTATTCTTGTCCACATACAAGGAGTAGCCAGACTCCGGCCACGAGCCAACTCTCTCCCTCTTTGTCTCTGTATCTCTGTCTCTGTTTCTCTCTTTCTCTCTCTCTCTCTCTCTCTCTCTCTTTCTACCTCAAAACCTTGCAAAATAAGTGTGCAAGAAGTAACACTCTCCGAGAATGTGATCTCATTTTCTCGTCCTCTCGACGGTGGCGGCATCGCGAGTCGTAATTACTTCCAAATCTTCCAAAGTATGTGCCGAGTGTGCAGAGACCGACTCTAAACTGAGCAAAGTCTGCCTGTTTATCACCCTAGAATGCAAAACATGAGTCACTACTGTCTGGTTTACTCAAATGCATTTAAAGCTAACTAGTTTTCTGCATTTCTGTTATTCCACCTTTCTTAAATGAACTTCATCTTATGATTTGATGCTATCTCTGCAATGGTTGTGTCATTACATCTTTCATGGAACCTGGAAGCTGATCTCAAAAAACGACTCTAACAGTTGTATATCGTTGAGAAAAGATTTATTAGCTCTTTGGCCACACTGGGAAAACTCTAGTTTGACCGTTATAATTTTTCAAAGTAAAAAATAACTAAATGTAAATTTGGCTGGAGACTATATCTAGGTCTAGAGCCAACTTGGTATAGTTACCCGTGTTACCGTACAAGTTCGAATTCAAGTCGAGCAACTTTTTTACGAAATTTCTTTTGAAAAGCCGGCACCGAAACCTTTTCCCATACACCATCTTTTTTCTGACTACCCACCGTTTCCACAACTGGTCCACACAAGAGATTAGATCATAATGCATTAAGCATCCTAAAAGTATGAGATGGCACTAATCAATATGATGTATTGTGATTTTTTTAGAATTGCTTAATGTGGCTATTTTTTAGCGTAGTTCTATTATAAACTTACGACATGATTGTCTCAAAATAATTGATACAATTACACTTACTATGTACATCCTTTTATTTTTTAAAAATATATTTTACTGCTTGTTTTTTTCTGGATCCCATCTAACCAGGTCATTGCGTCAGAAAATGTAATCCTTAAAGAAAAAATTAAAAATTTCACAATCAGATTGTTTCCCCTTGATTATAAATTATGAAGTAGGAATGTTTTTGTTGTCATATATTTTATATATCGAAGAATGATAACATCTGCATAGCACCTGCACAGTTTTACTGTCAACATAGGCTTACAACATTATGGCCAGCTAGTTAACGCCCTTCAAAGTATGTAAGAGAGACAATGCTTGTTGAACATAAATAATGTAACGGTCGATAGTCTCAATCATCCTAAGTTTCCCCTCGCCCCCCCCCCCCCATTTTAAACCCAGCAAGTTTAAAAGTTTCTTTTTAGAAACTTGCGATCTATGGGTCAGATGATGTAAAGGTCATCTGTTTCTGTGGGCCACTGTTAACGAGGGTGTCATGTGGCCAGCACAATGAACAACCGCCTTTATTTTTCCCCAATTAATGTCAGGTACTCATTAAAGCTGGGTGGAATAGAGGCGCCCTAAAGATCCCGAAATTAAAAAATCCCAGTTTTCGCCAGGAAGCCAAGCGTTTTACCATTCGGCCACCGCGCCGCCTAAATCCAGTTAATCAGCTTTAAAAACAACACGATATCTCAATAAAACAATGGGTTACTTCCTCAGACACACCGCACACACACACACACCAACAAACTTCAATTCTGTCCACTTCCCACTGCAACGCAAACTTCAGTGACTGTCTTCGTGACACAACCACCCCTTCCAATGCCGTCATCGACCCATATGATTCAACTAGCGTTTTAATCAGAGGATAAATCACACCCCCTTTATCCACCCCCGCCCCTCGCCACCTCCCTAAACAATACCTTATTCCCCTCCCCTCTCCAAAATGCAACCCGACCAGGTGTAATGTGAATTACCTGGCACCCAAAGGGCCGAGAACTTTTACATACAAATGAAAAGAGCATTGAGGCCGAGATGACAATCTTTTGAAAGTGAATGCACATTCACTTTTTTGTTTCTTCTGTTGTCTACCCAGGTTTAAATTGGGACCAAGACACAGAAATGTTATCTCAATACACTAAGTGGCTCAGTTTGTTTAGATCTACTTCTTGGTAAGGTAAGTCCCACGTAGTTTTGTATACATACTTTATATCTACTGAAATGGAAACATATTCTATCTTCATGATCTATATAGATTAAAAGAGAATGATTATTGTTTATGAGTATAAACGTATTAAATCTGAGAACTTAGTTGTTCTGAATATATCATGGTCCAGAATAATGCAAATATTGAAAGCGATAATGGTAATGGATATAAGCATTCCACTACTTATAAAATGTTTCCTAATGGCATCTGGCTCAGTTATTGAGTCTGGCTTATCTGTTCTCACTAACAGGAGAAGAGGCAAATACGAGTAACTGGCGCCTTAACCAGTAAGCTTCGGGCAAGAGGGGCTCGTTAGCCATGGCTGGCTACCCACCTATAGAAGGAAAATTCAAACCTCTATTGCCTTGAAGCTAAACCCCATCATGGGAAAGTCTTCGGGAGTCAACCCTGAGGAAAAATCAGGAGCCGGTGACCCTTACGCAGTTTGCAGCACTCAGTGCTACACCCTGGCAGAGCCAACGTTGACGCTCTTCTGAATCGGCTTCTTTGAAAACATCAGCTGTGGGGAGGTAAGGGGGGGGGGGGAGACTGATGTGTGGGCGATATCCTTCCGACCACAGCTAATGCCCAGCCATTAATCTCATTTCCATGAGATGAGTCATAAAGGAGACCACAGTTACTAATGATAGAGAACGCAAAATAGTGATGACCAAAAACACACAAAAAACGGAAACGAAACGAAAACTTGATTAAGACGTTGAAAATTGAAATTTCCCATTATTGCTTTATGGTATTACTAGACATATGTTACCCGCGACCCGCGGGTCTTTGTTGGCGCATTACTGTCGATATAGTCACTGAGAGTGTTTTGTAAACAATTAAACGAAATAATAATGTAATAAGTAAAGCGAATGGGTCAATGTAAAAATAGCTTATATGCTTAAATCCATTTTTTTCAAATTAAAACATTTGCTTGTGGGCCTACATATATTTGATTAAAATTTGAGATGAATAGACTTAATTTTGTATGTTCATGTGTTACAGTATAAAGTAGATCTTGAGGTAGACATAGATCTAAATCTACACTAATCTATAGTTAAAAATTGGCTTTTATAGAGTTCATTCTGTGTTGCGCATGCGTGACCTTTTTTCATGAATGAATATTGGCCTATATCAACACGGCTACGCAGCTTTAGCAAAAAGCGAACGAATGTATTAAAAATGCTTTAGAAAAACAAATTTGAATGTTAATTTGATTAAAATATGAAATGAATGGACAATAATTAGTATGTTTATGTGTTTAAGCATAAAACTATCTTTGCGAAAAGAAGTTTTATCATTCTAGAGTTCAATAAGAGTTTTAGACATAGGCCTAGGAATAGACTCAGTAGAGAGATGTGTTAATATGTAACCATTTGGTAAAGTCTAATGAGAGAATGTTCGCCAGGAAATCTGTAGTCACAGATATCAGAAACTAATTTATGTAAAAAAATGCTTTTGAAATACAAAATTAAAGGTTAATTTTATTATATAATGAAATCAATGGATCTTCTTTTGTACTTTCATGTGTCAAAGTAAAAAAACTATCTGCGCAAAGTGTAGTTCTTAAAATTAGATCTAGGTCTAAATCCTTTCGATATTCTCTTATTTCAACATTGTTAACCATGGCCTAGATCCATAAATACTATAGCTTTAATAGAGTCGGACAACTTTATTTTTTTTGAGGGTCTTAAGTTTGTTTTACATACACTACGGTCTAAGTTAGTACCCAAAGAACATTCCTGCCTAGTTTTATCAAGATTGGTCAAGCGGTTTTGATGTCTATTCGTCACATACATACATGCATACGCCTTACTTTATACTTTTCTAGCCAGGCATTACCCGCGGCCTGCGGGTCTAAGTTTGTGTTTACTAATGTAGTGGATTGGATTTAGATGTATGTTAAACTTAGCTAATAATCCTTTCACGTTATTTCTCTTTCGCTACGAAAATAAAATTAGTTTTGCGAAAATTGGTTTACCCGAAGTCGATACATTCATATCTATTAAAAACGAAAAGAGCGATAGCTTTGTTAAATGAATGGGATTATAAACTGAGCAATTAAACGAAATAATTTTGTACGCGATTCATGAATGAATATAGATCTATGCCAATCTCAACTCGGCTTCGCAGCTTTTGTAAAGGAATGTAGTCTCTTAAAAATAATGCTTTAGAAAACCACATTTGAATGTTTATTTGATCAAAATATGAAATGAATGGACTATAATTAGTATGTTCATGTGTTAAAGTATAAAACTATCTGTGCGAAGAGAAGTTGTATCATCTTAGAGTTGAATTAGAGTTTTAGATCTAGGGATGGGATTATAAAGTAAAAAATTAAACGAATTAATTTTTAGTATGCAATTCATTACGGTATTGTCCAATGAAAGAATGTTCGCCAGGAAATCTGTAGTTACATATATAAGGAACTATATAATGTAAAAAATGCTTTTGAAACACAAAATTGAAGGTTAATTTTATTATATAATGAAATCAAAGGATCTTCTTTTGTATTTTCATGTGCCAAAGTACAAAACTATCTGCGCAAAGTGTATTTCTTAAAATTAGATCAGGTCTAAATCCTTTCGATCTTTTCTCATGTCAACATTGTAGACATGGCCTAGATCCATAAAATACTATAGCTTTAATAGAGTCGGACAACTTTATTTTTTTTTTAGGGTCTTAAGTTTGTTTTAGGGCTACAATACATACACTAAGGTCTAAGTTGGTACCCAAGAAACATTCCTGCCAAGTTTTATCAAGATTGGTCAAGCGGTTTTGATGTCTATAAGTCACATACATACACCTCACATTCTACTTTATAGTATAGATTAATTATTTCAATGCATTGGTTAACATTGATTAGATGAAACACACTTGATTGTATGCTACTAAGTTTAGTTGCTGGATTGATAAGTGGATTGATAGATTGCCTGATTGGTGAATTTACTCCTTTGTTGATTTGTTTGTGAATTGGTTGGTCGATTGATAGGCTTTTGAATTGATAGATTGTTTGCAATGGGATTAATTTGTAATTTTTTTTTGATTGATTGATTTTTATTGTTAATCGATTGATTGATTCATTTTTTTGTAAATTGATATATTGATTGATTGATTGATCGGTTGTTGGTTAGTGTATAAATTGTTAGATCAATTGTTGGGCTGGGTTGATTGATTGATTGATTGGCTGATTCGTTTGTAAATTGATTGAGTATTTGATTAAATGATTGATTGATTGATTTGTGTATAGAATAATTAAAATTATTGACAAGCGTTTCTCTGTCTATACAAAAACAACCAGACAGCATCGACTGCTCTCTACCATGGGCTCTAGTGCCTCCACCACTCAGGCTGTAGAACAAAGGACAATGTCAGCAGACGGGATCAGACCTGTGGATAAATTTCATAGGGTAAGTGCATCATTCATGTCTGCTGGTTAGACGGTAGAGTGCAAGAATGCCAGACCCAGGCTTGAACTCTTTCTCTCCTAATCGACGATGCCAACGTTGATTTGACCCACATTAAACTAAATTGATTTTTAGATTTATTAAACTTTAATTTTTGTTGGGTAAAAGGAGCGAGCTTTCTCCTACACTTCAATATTAAATATAACATTTTCTGATAAAAACAAAAAAAAAGTGATTGAAGTTAAATCATACAGGACAGTGAAATAGAAAACGAATAATACTGTTACGATCTCTTCCTAATAAGGCCTTCTGTAAACACTGCTAAACACAACACAGCACATGTAACACATCGAGAACCTGACAACAAGAGCTCCAAAATAATCTGGTGCTTTAATAATGGTCAAGTAGATAACAGCCAATACTAGACAATTGGCAACAAACACACCAACAACTACTACTGCTACACAGTACATCACCGAACTAAACTCTACTGTCTTTATCTCTTTCTGGACTCGTACATAACACTTGAGGACTCAACCCGGACCGACTTCATGACAGACAAACAGTCCCGGTCTCCTCCGTGTCCTGTCTTGAACTTCCGCTTTCTTACACACTGTGTCTCTGGTCCAACATAAACATTGGTCATTTTTGCGTGTAATCGTAGTACTGTCCCTTGTCCATCGTCCTCACACCATACCAACATGGCTTTAGGAAATATAGATCATGTGAAACACAACTAATAGGACTAATTGATGATTTTTCAAAAGGTTTAGATAATAGTGAACAAATAGATGCTATCTTACTATATTTTTCCAAGGCTTTTGACAAAGTTCACCACCATAGTTTGCTTAAAAAATTAAAATATTTCGGCATAAATGGTCCACTGCATCAGTGGATTAAAGATTTTCTGATAGGGAGAGAACAAACTGTAATAATAAATGGCTCTAAATCAACACCAATAACAGTAAACTCAGGTGTACCTCAAGGAACAGTCTTGGGTCCACTACTATTTTTAATTTACATAAATGATTTACCAAATTGCATTAGTTCAGGAACAAAAGTCAGATTATTTGCAGACGATTGCATAATATATAGAACAATAAAAACAACACTGATGCATTGGACCATTAATGCCAAAATATTTTAATTTTTTAAGCAAACTATGGTGGTGAACTTTGTCAAAAGCCTTAGAAAAATCTAGTAAGATAGCATCTATTTGTTCACTATTATCTAAACCTTTGGAAAAATCATCAATTAGTCCTATTAGTTGTGTTTCACATGATCTATATTTCCTAAAGCCATGTTGGTATGGTGTGAGGACATTTTGTTTGTCTAAGTGGTTTATGATGTTGCTACATATTATGTGTTCTAGTATTTTACATGTGATGCTGGTAAGTGATACTGGTCTGTAGTTTCCTGGATCAGATTTTTCTCCTTTTTTAAATAGGGGGGTGACATTAGCTTCTTTCCAGTCCTTTGGTACTCTGCCCTGGTTAAGTGAAGCCTGAAAGAGTATTTTGAACACTGGGGCTAGCTCATTGCTTAGTTCTTTGAGTAATCTAGCTGGAATACCATCAGGTCCAGACGATTTATTTGGTTTGGTGTTGGCTAATAGTTTTTGAATTCCATTTTCTTGTACTACTATATCTTCTTTGGAGACATTCGTTCATCTAACGTCAAGAAGAATTACTTTAATTTTTACCAGTTGGAGAGCTGCTACCTTTTTACAAAGCTTATAAACACTCACTCTGTCTGTCTGTCTAGTACACATTTTAAACACGTTGTTTCTCCCACACCCATTCTCGGATCAAGTTGAAACGTTACATAATTTTTTATTGTACTCAACAAAACATGGATTAATAAAAAAATATCATATAATAATTAGTCAATTAATTATTGGTAATTGATTATTTAGTTTGATAAACAAGGAAATAAATTATACAATATATATATATATATATATATATATATATATATATATATATATATATATATATATATATATATATATATATATATATATATATATATATATATATATATATATATATATATATATATATATATATATATATATATATATATTATATATGTATATATATATATATATATATATATATATATTTATATATATATATATATGTAGATAGATAATAAATGTGGAGTTCTTCCCTGTAGACATTTTGCTTGTTTAAAAACAATAAATAATAAATGATGGAATTATTAATGCTCTCATCACACAATTTTTTCAGGCTAAAATTTGATGAACTATATTCTATATTCACATTCGATACACATGTATGTACATAAATTAACTTCGTTTTAAAAAGGGCGTGTGTTATAATATATTTTTTTTAAATATGCATATAAATGTACAGTTACAAGTAATCTATTTCTTTCTTATAGGATAAGGCACACCTAAAAATTTATAAATGCTGTGTTGAGTACGTTAATATGAGACTTGTAGAAGGTAAGAGCCTGCACACACAAAAAATAACCTGCGCAGGGCCTACGCCAAAAACAAACCTGCGAAGGGGCCCCCACTTTCTAGAATTCGGCACTAATCCTAGTCAACATAACAGCCATCGCTTTGTCTAATAGACCGCAAGGGGAGACAACTGAAAAGCAAAATCTGTCTGGTCTTAGTCAATAACTTTCTCGAAGCATAAATCTAGCTGTGCATTGAATGCCTACTGTGTATAAGATAACTCCAAAGGGCCTACTGTATAATGGATGTCCACAGTGCATAAAGCGCCTAATCTTCATAGAGTACATATGGTCTATAGAGTGCCTACTGTTCCTAAAGTGCCTACTGTCTATGATGGCTGCCTGGTCGTGCGGTTTGCGCGCTGGACTGTCGTTCGGATTTATCGACGGTCGAGGGTTCAAACCCTGCCCGCTCCCATCCCCCCGTCGTCCTGTGGGAGGTTTGGACTAAAAAAGTAAACTGTCTTCAACTCTGAAGGAACATCCGAAACATGTCAAACAAACAAACATGTTGGCTAAAGTGCCCACTGTTCAGATATTACTTACTGCCAAGAGAGTGTCTGCTAAACTTTAAGGGCCTACTGTTTGTATAGTGCTTAATGCTTAAACAGTGCCTGCTATGTCTAGAGTACTCTAGAATGTCTATTGTGCATTTATTGATAACTGTGCCTAGCATGCCTACTTTAACTTAAATGCCTACAGAGTGCCTACAGAATGAAAAGACCACGTATTTTTACCGTTATCTTATACTAGACGCACTTCCCAGTAACAGACAATGGTATCCCGCAAGAACAACAATGTCAATGTGACAGCAAGAAAAAAAAGTTTTGGTTATCGCCCTTTCTTGGAACCTGCAATGATTGACACATTGAAGGTCCCATAACAAAAGGGGAAGTAATTTAACTTCTCAACATTCCTGATAGTGCTATTCTGAAAAAGAAAGAAAAATAACATTAACATATTAACATGCTTTCACAAGTTGTCATTTTCGTATTTTCCCCTTTTCTATTGTACTACTATACATGTTAAAAAAGAAATTAACAATTAACGGTGGTTGAGCGGTATAGCGCTTAGCTTCCGAACTGGAGATCCCGGGTTCGAATATTGCTGAAGACTTAGATTTTTCAATATCGGGATCTTTGGATGCCTCTGAGTCCACCCAGCTCTAATGGGTACCTGACATTAGTTGGGGGAAAAAGTAAAGGCAGTTGGTCGTTGTGCTGGCCACATGACACCCTCGTTAACCGTGGGCCACAGAAACAGATGATCTACCCTATAGATCACAAGGTCTGAAAGGGGAACTAAATAACAAAATGCTCCTTCCGTTATGTATCTATAAATGTAGTGACCTACAAGCCTTATATTTTGAAATACTATTGCTTCTCCCAATGGATACTTATATATACATTTCTCCTTTGTCACGGCCAGCATCACATCAAAGAAATAAAATATCTTGAGTGTAATGGATCTATAACTCTGCAGCACTTTGTACTCATAATCACATTTCCAGATACTAGCATGATGTTATAAGCCAGGGGTTCTCAGACTGTGGTACGCGGATCCCCCAGGGGTTCGTGAGACGACCGAAAGTGTATGGGTAGAAAAATAAATAATTGTATACAATTAATATAACGTTTTCATTAAAAGACAAATTTTCAGTTCCGACAATATGAATAATTAACTCGCCACTCACTATTGTTTAATATGTCAATCCTGTACTAATCTATGACGACTTAAAAAACAAGATTTGAAAACATCCTTCACTTGGATATTCCCGACTGGATATCGAATCCTTTATGGCGCGGAAAAACTCAGATCCCAATCACAGATGCAGGAGTATTTTATTGAAAAATCCACAAGCAAGGAACTTTAACCAATGTTTAAAAAAAATAAAGATGCCAAAAATTCTGGTGTCAGAATCCTATTCCAAATATATTTCCTGCATTAAGGTCATTATGGGGTCATTCTACAGAAGTTGTTAACAACTTTCCCGTCTTCTTATTGGGTACAACGTGGATTCATTACAGTAATGAACCTCGTCATAAAGAGAAAAAAAATCAATATGTGCTCATTGAGCAGGGGGTAAATACACACATGATATCTTATAAACCAAAATCATTTTTTTATTATTTTATTTTAATCAAAAGTTATAATCTCAATAAATACTCCTTAAACAAAATGGGTTTTTCCCCCTACATTTCTTACTATTATAATATGCATTTATGTAGCTTTATCACTTAGGGGTCCACTGTCAAGTTTTAACTCTATAAAGCGTAAGAACCTCTGGTATAAGCAACTGGTTACATGACATCCGCATTAAACGCTCACGATGTTACAGGCGAAGATGACATCTTACAACTCGACTTAATTTGTTGTGTGGAAGGGACAGGAGTTTCACCCTAACTCTGACATTAGAATTGATTCAACTGCTGACTTTGTAAAACAACTTTGGTGTCAGGGTGTTATGTAAAAAAAATTAAATAATACAAATAATACTAGACAAGCACGCATACTGATAAAAAGATAAGCACACATATTGATAAATAGATAAGCAAGCATATTGATAAATAGATAAGCACACATATTGATAAATAGATAAGCAAGCATATTGATAAATAGATAAGCACACATATTGATAAATAGATAAGCAAGCATATTGATAAATAGATAAGCACGCATACTGATAAAAAGATAAGCACGCATACTGATAAAAAGATAAGCACACATATTGATAAATAGATAAGCAAGCATATTGATAAATAGATAAGCACACATATTGATAAATAGATAAGCACACATATTGATAAATAGATAAGCAAGCATATTGATAAATAGATAAGCAAGCATATTGGTAAATAGATAAGCAAGCATATTGATAAATAGATAAGCACACATATTGATAAATAGATAAGCAAGCATATTGATAAATAGATAAGCACGCATACTGATAAAAAGATAAGCACGCATACTGATAAAAAGATAAGCACGCATACTGATAAAAAGATAAGCACGCATACTGATAAAAAGATAAGCACACATATTGATAAATAGATAAGCAAGCATATGGATAAATAGATAAGCAAGCATATTGGTAAATAGATAAGAACGCATATTGATAAAAAGATAAGCACACATATTGATAAAAAGATAAGCACGCATACTGATAAACAGATAAGCACACATATTGATGAATAGATAAGCAAACATATTGGTAAATAGATATGAAAGCATATTGATAAATAGATTAGAAAGCACATTGGTAAATAGATAAGCAAGCATATTAATAAATATGTAAACACGCTTATTGATAAATTATTTCCCATTCTCTTAGGTAAGGGACTTAATGACAATCTCTTCGATTCCAAAGATTAATGCAGTATCTCATGATAACTCAGTTGCGACCTGCATATTTTTTCCGCACCTCATGCTGACAAACTGTTTTCCACCGCTGTCTATTTAAAGAAAATAACCAATTGAAAAAGGATAAATAGCAAGGTTGTGCGGCTGCCTAAGAGATTGAGCCTTAATGTTGGTTCCATACGTTAGAAATATAAAATTTCTAACATAATAAGAAAAATTAAACAGTGTAAGGGAAATGAGATTAATTCGACAAGAACTCTATTTCTTTCTCCACATATATAACACATTGTATGTTTATTAATATTATGAAAGAGAAAAAAAGTAAAGTCCCCCTTTTAGACCATGTGGTCTATATGGCAGATGATATAAAGGTCAGCTGTTCCTAGGGTCTACGGTTAACGAGGGTGTCATGTGGCCAGCAAGACAAACCGCCTTTACTTTTTCCCCAACTTATGTCAGGTACCCATTAGAGCTGGGTGAACTCAGAGGCGACCTAAGATCCCGAAATTAAAAATCCCAGTCTTAAACAGGATTCGAACCCGGGTTCGGAAGCTAAGCGCTTTACCGCTCGGCCACCGCGCCACCATTAATGTTATAAAATGCAGTTATATTAAAGCTTGAAGAGCGTAAGCTTTCTACAAAATTCTGCCTACACTTACTTAAATCCGGCACTGATTAGGCTTCATTCAAATTTCATGTTACGGCTAGATTTAGGAAATGGGTACCAGGAGGAGGGGTTGGGTACTGAATCGTGATTCCAGGAAGTCTGCTAGTTAAAACAGTAAAAGCCCCTAGCAGCATTCTTGATCACCCGTGCAAAACGGAGACCTCTTTAATTAGTGACAAGTACAGCTTGTGACTTCAAGAGGCGTCAGGAATATCCGAAATCTAAATTTAATTGATTCTAGAAGTAGGCAACAGTTGTTTGGCGCTAGGCTTTTTTTTTCTTTTACAATACTTCTATTAAAGTTAGAGCCCCATAAAGGAACCAGTTGGAACCTGGACAACTGACACGAATATCAAACGTGGTAATTCTTTTCCCAACGATATGCATCAACTGTCAAATTTCAAAGAAAATCGTCTAGAGTCGTTTTCGAGAGCCGTGGCCAGGTTCCATTTGTTTCCATGCATGTGAGACCTGAATATATAGTAATTTTTATTAAAAGGTTATTAAAACAAAACAAAAAAAAAAGTTGAACAAGCTAAAAAAAATCTCTGTCACTATTGTTTATGTAGTAATGTCACCATGGACCACGCACATTGAAATTAACCCATTAACTGCTACTAATGTTTATGTAGTAATGTCACCATGGACTACGCACATTGAAATTAACCCATTAACTGCTACTATTGTTTATGTAGTAATGTCACCATGGACCACGCACATTGAAATTAACCCATTATCTGCTACTATTGTTTATGTAATAATGTCACCATGGACCAAACACATTGAAATTAACCCATTAACTGCTACTATTGTTTATGTAATAATGTCACCATGGACCACGCACATTGAAATTAACCCATTAACTGCTACTATTGTTTATGTAATAATGTCACCATAGACCACGCACATTGAAATTAACCCATTCACTGCCACAATTACCATGTGATAGCAAGTAACGCAGAGTTACCCTTTCAGACCATGCGGTAAATGTATACTTTAAATCGCTCTATGGGGCGACATCGGTCAGTGTTCAATAGAAGCATGACATTCCCAAGCCCCGACAGGAAACGCAAACTGATCGCGTGCATGTATTTACCTTTCCTCAATCGTGGTCATGTTTACGGTACAGTCATGTTTTGTTATTTACAGATTTACACAGAAACAAGAAAAACATTTTAAAATATTTTTTTTTAAAAAAGACAATACCTACTTTACAGAACTGATACAGCCCAATGGACCTCATTCACCAATCTGAAATAAACACATTTAGCCACGTCCTAATATTGATTAAACAATGAAAAATACGTATCACGTGACAGCCACTATGGATTACATAATTTGTATAGAAGATCCAGTGTCTAAATGTTGTTTGTGTACGATTGGTGAATGAGGTCCATGGTTTTAACCGAGAAAGAATCCTGGTTAAGCGAATATATAGATCTACTACACTTTGTAATATTTCAATGATAGACCTTTGTTATTTTTTGTTGTTGTTGTTATTTGGTTTTTGGCACATCAGCACAATTTAGGCCATGTCGCGCCCCTAATCCCTCAAGGGATAGGCCTTAAAATCTAGACTTAGAGAACGATGCGCAGAATTAATTTATTATACTCAAATTAAAAATACCTTACATTCGGAAATTCCCGAAGGCGATAGACCTTTCAAAACCGATGCTGTATCTAGTCCTAGTTCTCTAGCCAAATTTAAATGTATTTCTTTTTTAATTTGAAAAACTATAACGGTCAAACTAGAGTTTTCCCTGTGTGGCCAACGAGCTAGCAATTCTCTGCGAAATTCATCAACAGTTAAATTTCTAAGAAAATCGTTAGGGCGTTTTTTAAGATCCGTGCCTAGGTTCCAGGTTGCGGATTCCATGAAGTTCTGACTTGAATAGAGGTATTGTAAAAACGTGCTGGCACATTAAAAGATGTTGATCATGACATAAAAACTAACCAGAATGCAATTGCAAATTTTGAGAAAAGTAAAAATGAGTGTTTCTTTTTGCTAAGAATAAATGAAACAAAAATTCGAGAAAAAATATGCTGAATATCACTTGAAAAAAACAAACACGTTAATTCTCGTTAAAACAATTACGACTGTCTGAAATCTCGAAATTAAACTAAATCGACACAATGTTGAAGATTAAGCCCAGTGATGCCCAAACTACTACCCGAGGTAGTCGTGATGTTTTCCGGTACTTCGAATCTTATGCCCACAGTGTATAATGAAGCTCCAGGGATGTTGCCCATGAGAAATTTGTCTGAAAATTTCCCCAGGCTGAAATATGTTGGAAAGAAATGATTTAAGTGAATTGATAGTATAGGTGTATTGTATATCTTAATACTAGAATGGCAATAGCCTTTAAGCTATGAAACGCCACAACGTTTACACACAGAAGGAGGGAGAGAGAGAGAGAGAGACCGAAAAAGAGAGAGAAAGAGAGAGAGAGAATGCCTGAAAGACAGAGAGAAAGAGAGAGAGCCTAAAAGAGAGAGAGAGCCTGAAAGAGAGAGAGAAAGAGATCCCGAAAGAGAGAGAGAGCCTTAAAGAGAGAGAGAAAGAGATCCCGAAAGAGAGAGAGAGAGCCTGAAAGAGAGAGAGAGAGAGAGCCTGAAAAGAGGGAGAGAAAGCCCGAAAGAGAGAGAGTGAGAGCCTGAAAGAGAGAGAAAAAGAGACCGAAAGAGAGAGAGAGAGACCAAAAGAGAGAGAGCCTGAAAGAGAGAGAGAGCCTGAAAGAGAGAGAGAGAGATAGAGAGACCGAACGAGAGAGAGAGAGCCTGAAAGAGAAAGAGAGAGAGCCCGAAAGAGAGAGCCCGAAAGAGAGAAAGCCTGAAAGAGAGAGAGCCCAAAATAGAGAGAGACCGAAAGAGAGAGAGAGCCTGAAAGAGAGAGAGCCTGAAAGAGAGAGAGAGAGAGATTACCAACAAAACCTGACGTATTGTTTATTTCTTCCTTATGCTAAGTCGACATTCAATGCTACATTTACTTTTTATGAAATAACTTAATACTTCAATACATCATTCATCCAGACAATGCTTCAGTGTCAGTGATCAGTCCAACTCAAAAATCATTTAACACAAGCTTGTCAATAGCGTGATCTGTAGAAAGCGCCTCTGCCCTTTCCTCCCGCACTAATATAAAAAAAATCAATTTTACGATACGCTCGACCTGGAGTCTAATAAGAATAAGCTTTAATCGTTGCGAACAGACTAATAATGGGGTCTCCTGTCACCATCGTGTGACCTGGTGGTTGGTATTATAACAATACCTGTCTCGTTCCAATCTAATAAGCAGCACTGGGAGATCGAAAAACTGTGTGATAGATTATTTGTTCATGGAAATTTGACCAGTCTGTACGTATTAAAACATAGCATTTTGTTGTACAACATAACATTATGTGTTATTTATATATCAGATGGGGGGGAGGGGGGATGCAGGGCCAATGAAATTACAGATGTGGTGACTTTTTAGGGCTTATTATAGGCCAGTGTATCCACTCGTAGATAAACTTATTTATAGTGTGTTTACTATTATTCTACTGATATTATTATGCATATACGGTTTCGTATGATGGATTTCCCCTTCATTAGTGGGTCATAGGAGTGTAGCTCCTCCTCAGCTTATTAACACTCGGTAAAATCTACTTAAAGTACACGATGATTTATTCAAAGATGTATTTCACAAAATTGCATGACGACGACACCGTGCTAGGTTTAAATAACAAGCTAGTATGAATTATTGTGTTGTTTTTCTTCCTTTCTTTAAGATGTCACTTCCGGCGTCTATGGCAACCTACCACAGGATTCAGTTACCTCCCCCACCCAGACCACCAGCAACAAGAAAGAATGACATATTTCGATTGGAGGATTATCGATTTGTGGATAAGTACGTGTTGCAGGTGAGTAAATAGACAATTTGCACGTGTTTTTTTTTTTACTTCTGCTTACTTCCTGTAGTGTATGTCACAGAAAGCGGTGGTTGTCTTCTCTTGCTACCAAATTCTCAGAAACCTATTATCTTATATGGGTCAGCGTCACATGTAACAATATTAGAATATTTCATCCTTCTGATAGACAATGCATTACGTCAAGTAATAATTCAATGTCAAGTAAATATTACTTGCTATGTATATATTACTTGTCATGTATATGTTACCTGTCAAGTAAATATTAGGCCTACTTATCATGTCTATATTACCTGTCATGTATATATTTATATTAGGCCTACTTGTCATGTATATATTACCTGTCATGTATATACACTGTATTACTATTACCTGTTATATATATAAATATATATTACCTGTCATGTATATACACTGTATTACTATTACCTGTTATATATATAAATATATATTACCTGTCAAGTATATTTTACCTGACAAGTATATATTACCTGTAATGTATATGTTACCTGTCTTGAACACTTATTTGAGAAGTATATCTTCCTTGTCTCGTCTGTCTTAGATCTTCCTGCATCATAAATTTAACCTGTCTCAAACAGGTCACCTGTCTTATATATTTCATCTTGTATACTCCATCTATCTCGTAAATTTCACGTCTTGTATTCTTCCTTTCCTTGTATGCTGTCAGATATGCTACATTTTTCTTGTATATTTCATTTCTTGTACACTTCACCTATCTCGTCAAATGTCAAGACCCATTTCTTCATCTGTCTTCTATAATTCATTCCAAGTTTGCTTCATTTTTTCTCGTATATTTCATGTCTAGTATGCTGGCCTTAGTAGGCTAATAGCATCACTACTAATCTCACGGCTGTTCGTTGACATCATCCGAGATCTAAAAAAAACGGTTTTTAAAAGAAGTTTTTTTTCCCCCAAGATACACTAGATAAACCGCTATAAACTGTTATAAAATATTCAATGTGCAGCCATTGTCTATGTCTTTCATTTTGCGCTGAGTCACTGACTCGTTACTTGATAAACAGTTAAGTAACGCGAGACAATAGAAAACAATAAACAATTTGTGTAAACATCTTTGTTGCTGATCAGTTTGGTTCATTTATTTTTAATCGTCCCGTCTGAAGAAATAAAAGACCGTTTAACTAGATCATAAGTTGTTTATTTATAGTTTGGAATGTGTTTTTCTTCTTCAGAATCATCCTAAGAGTTGAGTCTAAGACTTGGAACTCTAGGTCTATGGAAGCTTGCCTCTATCTGACTGTCTGAACAAACTTCTGTCTGGGAAAGATCCAAAAGCAGATGCAAATGTGTACATCCTTTGTAATAGTAGGCTAGTAGAGACTATTGAACGTTGTCAGATCTGTACAGTTCTTATCTAGTTTGATTTGCCAAACGGCACTGGTTGAATCCAGTACAGTAATCACTTGGCTGCCACTTAGCCGGCTGGCTATTTCTTCAATGGTAGGTAACTGGTAGTGCTCTCTCTGAATGGTAGATACAAGTTTTTACGACTACCCTTTGGACTAAACTCTTCTGCGGAAGTGTTTGCAAAACGATTTCACCAAATTTTTGATAATATTCAAGGTGTTGAAACCTACGTGGACGAAGTATTGTTAGCTGGTAGAACTACAGAAGAACATGACGAGAAACTTCAGAAAGTCCTTGACATAGCAAGAAAAGAAGGAATTAAATTGAAACTATCAAAATGCAGCCTTAGAGTAAAAGAAGTAAAATTTGTCGGACACGTCATTACAGATAGCGGAATCAAGCCTGACAACTCCAAGATTGAAGCAATTCACTCTATGCCATGCCCTTCAAACCGCAAAGAACTAGAAAGGTTTTTGAGCATTTGAACAGACAAGAAAGTGTTTGATAGTCTCTACTAGCCTACTGTTACATCCCTATTAATGATGGCTCGTATCCCAAGACGCTTAGGTTAGAAGCGAGGACAACGGCCGAGCACACGTTAGAAACTCCACAATAGTTCTTTTCTGTTCCACATCTGCTGTGCACGTGTCCGCCATGAAAAATAGTCCCTTGCATGAATGACAAATCTGAGTACATGTACATGTATAAATGTATAAATGTTGAAGTCACGTGGACAATTCTTATAATAGCATGATGTTAAGCGGCACAGGATGGAAGGACCACACAAAATTGCGGCTATTCCCCTTATCTTATCTTATCTTATATAATACAGACGTTACTTCAAAAAAGAAGTTGATTACGTCCTACGCGTCATGCATTTAGTCATGCAAATTAACCAATGACTTAAATTCTGCCAAGTCACTAGTTTTCCCCTTTCGGAGGGGGCTAACTAGTGTTCTTAACCAAAACAAAAATGGAATAACACAAACCACATTCAAAATAATTAGATATGTATCATTATTTAAATGAAAAAACACAAGAACAGTTATTATATATCTAAAATATTCAGCGTCAAAACGGCCACTGCGCAAAAACGGCGTCCACAAAATGTCGAGTATCGATATATGTGTGATAGTATGTTGTAATGGAACATAAATTGTTGCTGAATGTTTTATTTGCAGTTTTGCACATTACGTTTTTCTTCCACATCCAAAAGGACTATACGCCATTGGACAAGTCTTCTTCCTATTCAACGGTTTATTGTGTTACGAGAATGTCATGTGACCATACTAACAATAAGTGAACCAGACTCCCCCTCAAAACAGAGACTCCCTTAAAACAGAGACTCCCTAAAAGAGATTCCTAACCTTAACTTCCTCAATTTCGTGACTCCCTCAAAGCTTTGTCTCCCTTAGAGAACTTACTCTCTCATAGCCAGTGACTCCCTCAAAGCTTTGACTCCCTTAGAGAACTTACTCTCTCATAGCCAGTGACTCCCTCAAAGCTTTGACTCCCTTAGAGAACTTACTCTCTCATAGCCAGTGATTCCCTCAAAGCTTTGACTCCCTTAGAGCCAGTGACTCCCTCAAAGCACTGGCTCCCTAGCTCAAAGCACTGGCTCCATCCCTCAAAGCTTTGACTTCCTTAGAGAACTTACTCTCTCATAGCCAGTGACTCCCTCAAAGCACTGGCTCCCTAGCTCAAAGCACTGGCTCCCTCCCTCAAAGCATTGACTCCCTCAGAGAACTTACTCTCTCATAGCCAGTGACTCCCTCAAAGCACTGGTTCCCTAGCTCAAAGCACTGGCTCCCTCCATCAAAGCTTTGACTCCCTCAGAGAACTTACTCCCTTATAGCCAGTGACTCCTTCAAAGCACTGGCTCCCTCCCTAAAAGCACTGGCTCCCTCCCTAAAAGCACTGGCTCCCTCCTTCAAAGCACTGACTCCCTCCCTCAAAGCAGTGGCGCTAAAATATTACCCCTAGAGGGCCACTAAAGGCCTTAATAGAACCTCATTAGTAATGGACACCTTTCATGTGATTACCATGTCATCTAACGACGTTATGGTTCTCTTAGCGTCTATAGAACATAAGAGAGTAATATTAAACCAGGTTTTGGTTTCATGTTAATTGAGTTAATAAACTTAACGTTGTTAATCATGCTTGCCACATGTCGTATTAAAACTCCATTCCACACACACACACAAATACAATAAAATCAATTAGTTCAACAGACTGTGTCGGCATTCAGTGCATTGAACAGGACTTAACCTATCAATTTTATTAAACGCTAAGTCTTCGTAATGCAAGCTACTCTGGTTTGGATAATTAAATGTAAAGCATATGCAAACCATACCTCATATACGTCATATTTCATACACATTCGCAACAATGTATACATTGCCTACATTACGATACACACAGTGCCTTACTTATGCATGGAAAAAGCATATAAAAAGTAATGAAAATAACAATATTAATAAAAACATGATTTTTCACTGTCCATAGCTTACTTTGTTACCATTTCTCTCCACATAGTGCGGTCTAGGGAAATCTCTTCCTAGTAGTCAACATCGAAGTCCACTGCTTTGGGGTCGCCTTTGATTACATCCACATAAGTTAGGTGGAAGAAAAGCGTACCAAACGGAAAATTCCCGTTACTCTAACACCAAAGCGAATACCACCTACGTTCGGGCCGGTCCTACAGATTTACAAAGATAACTATTGACTAGGTCATTAAGTCAACATTTGTTATACACCATGCATAGAAAGCAACTCAAACGCCATAGGCGCCAGTGGGCTAATTAAAGTTAAATACGTCAACCCTTAAAGTCCTACATCTTTAAAAGCCTGTGATAAGAGCAATGACTGATTGTAATGTGCTTAATGTTGATTGCGAGGCCCCTGCCAGGCGCGGGCTCTAATTGGAGCCTTTGGTCAAATCGGCCTAAGGTCGGTTCTGATGAAGACGTCAGTGTGTGACCAATCCAAATCCACTTTCTGTCTAACATCTGTCCCTCCTTTGTCCTCCCAAAGTTGTGTGCTTTCGACTTTGTCCTAGCACTGTAGAAGTTCAACCCGGTGTTTCTAAACTGAATTTAACTCTTTCTACGCACATTGATTCAGTTTTGTATCGACCCGTGTTTCGATTTTGTAACACGAATATTGGCTGTATCGATTACGCCTTGATCAAATGTTTTAAGGTCGTACTCTGAGTGAAGGTACTCGCCTGTTTGCTTGTTCTAGAACTCATTCACAAAGTTGCTATATGGTGATGAAATATCTACCCCCCCCCCACACACACACAGTTTTGCACCACGTGACGCTGCCCTGTATTCTACACTTCGTCTTGCCCTATCAAACCGTGTGCTTGTTTTGTTTAGTATTTATGTGGCCCCCAAAACCCATACTTGTCAGAATGACGTTACCATAATTTTCTGAGAAATCTTTCTTCGACTATAGCCAATTAATAGTCGAGTTACCAGGTTACTTCGGGGAGGATATAGTTTTTTCTTCTTTAAAAAAAAAAAAAAAAAAAAAAAACTTTAGGAAAGACCACAAGCTTTAACCTATCAAACCGAAAGAAAAACATTTTTTAGTTGTTTATTTTAACGCTGTAGGGGGACGGGAGATCTATAAAGCTGGAGGAACTACCTTGAAATGAAAACAGTTCCTTGTTTATCTGAATTGGAATTCTTTTCTTTATTGATGTATAGATCTTAATATCCACAGCAGTGGACTGAACAAATAGTGTGCCACTAACTAGGATATACCAACCTGCTGTCATCCAGACAGAGCTTATAGAATACATCTCTAGCTTCTGTTTGTACTCATGCTTCTCTACATCACAGAATAGCATGCTGCGTACAATCCTAACTTACATTCAATTTGGGGGGGGGGGGGGGGGGGATAGATCAGCAAGCGTGGCATCAATATTTGGATCATTACATACTGAAGATGTGTCTGATCTTTTTCCACTACACTAAATTGCATCATATTACGTAGTACGTGTGTGTTTATGCTAGCGACAGCTGGTATATTATTATTATTATTATTATTATTATATGAAATAGTAATTGTCAAAATTCTAGTTTACACTTATTTACATACATTTGTTTTCATATACACATTGATAGGTCTAAGTAAGTTTTAGTGAGAAATCGGATATTTTATTTCTTCCGCTCTGCACTTGTTTGTCCCATGAACCGAACTGAATTACCCCGCCCCAAGTAATCACTTTTATCTCCCCTACCTAACTCACTAAAAGAAAAAAGGGTGCTCTTGTAGTTTGTACCTATTCCTAATGTACACGTCTCTAAATAAAGATATTTTGTTTATTCCCAGATCCCTCCAGAGTTGAACAGAAGCACCTTTCGGGAGTTGGTCGAATTCCTAACAGCACCACTGGAAGGGACCGATTTAGAAAGAGTCCGTGCTATATTCAGATGGGTGACGTCAGTTGATGTCTTCAGTGTGCAGGTAATTTTTAAACACTCAATAGGGTGTCTGAGAACGAGAGCATAGTAGGAGTAGGAGATGGAGAAAGAGAGGGAGGGGGGAGAGATAAAGGTAGGGAGAGAGAGAGAGGAAGAGATTATTATTATTGTCCTTCCAAGGTGTCTAAAGTTTAGCTATAAAATTAATGGTACAGAAAAATAAAATTACATAAAACTTGAAAACCCAGGTGGGCCAAAAAAAAAACAACAACAAACCTTTCGGTCTTCGAGACGCTTCGACAGCTAATTTGATAGCTACTTCGATAGCTACTTCGACAGCTACTTCGACAGCTACTTCGACAGCTACTTCGACAGCTACTTCGATAGCTACTTCGACATCTACTTCGACAGCTACTTCGACAGCTACTTCGACAGCTACTTCGATAGCTACTTCGACAGCTACTTCGACAGCTACTTCGACAGCTACTTCGATAGCTACGAACCAATCAAAAAAGACAAAAAACATTAACACAAAAAAAAGGGAAATAGTTATCTATTGTCTTCGATGTTTTTAGTTGACGAAAGCGTCGTAGTCTTAAATGTTGTTTTTACTTTGGTTCAAGTGGGTTTCCTATATTTATGTGCATTGTATTTTTCTATACCCTTGCAGAAGTAAATCTTTTTCAATGAAAGAAGAGGGACGCTATTAGACATAGATTGCTTCCCTTGGAATGGGCATATATGTCTTTGAAAACTCGTTCATATAAAAAGTTGATAGTGTCAAGCGAAATATGGACTTTGACATATGAAATTAAGTTCCCCTCTCAGACCTTGCGATCTATAGGGCAGTTGATGTTAAGGTCATCTGTTTCTTTGGCCAACGGTTAACAAACATGGTGACATGTGGCCAGCACAAAGACCAACCGCCTTTACTTAACCCGGTTAGAATGAGACACCCATTAGAGTTGGGTGAACTCACTGGTGCCCTTTAAATCCCAAAGTTCGAAATCCCAGTCTTCACCGAGATTCGAACCCAGGTACGGAAGCCAAGTGCTTAACCACTCAGCCACCGCGACCTGTTAACATATAAAAATAAAATGTTTAACGACTTTTAGGAAAAACGCTAAAGAAGATGGAAGCTTTTAAGATATATGAAGGACTGGGCAACACTCTTTGAAGTCTAGGCCCTCTGGAAGTTCCCCTCCATCGGCGTGTATGAGCGAAAATTCTACCTGGGAAGGATACAAGAAAATATACATTTATTACATCTTATTTCTGATTGCTCGTATCGCAAGACCTAGGGTTAGAGGCGAGGCCGAAGGCTGAGCACACTGGGGAAAGTCCCCCCCCCCACATCGCCTCACTGTATCAAATCAACGATATACAAACCAGGGCGACACGTTGAGAAGCATTGCCTGGCCGGCCAGATCCCCAATACTGCAAAGTGGCAGGAAGCGTGGATGCTTCAAACACAAATCACGTCTGTGTTTTAAGGAGTTGTGGTGTTCTGTAGAAGAGGCATAGTTATCAGAAGTAAGAATTACCTACAGGTAAGTGTGGAAAGAGGGTCAGACTTTGGAAAAATTCAATACACAGTGGTGTAGCTAGGAATTTGCCATCATTTGAGGGCTCGGGAGGCTTGACCTCTTTGGGGAGCTCTGCATTTTGCGTAACTTTAAATATTTAATATAAAAAACACTCATTTGGGGCCCCCATCAAGTTGGAGCCGGGGGGGGGGATTTTCAAATACTCACCCTCCCTCCCCCCACCATAGCTAAGCCTCTTTCAATACAACGTGTTTTTTTTAAATCAGTAGAAGATTACATTGCCAAAACACAAGAGACAAAACAGTAAGCTTCATGTTACCACAACGGTTAAGGCTAGCATTGTTCAGAAATTGTTCAAACTTGATGACCATTAGGTTGTCTACTGTTCTCTGTTGTAGACACATGTACTCACATGTCAAAAGAACATGAATTCCCTTGAATTTGGGATTCTTCTTTACTTTTATGGAAGTTCATACATTCCGAGAAATCAATGCTATTTGATTTTGTTAGCGTGATTTTGTTTTTAAAGGAAACCTTGCGCTATTCAATTTTAGCTTTGTCATCATAGGAATCCTTGGGCCTTAGGCCTTAAACCTCTTTTTTTTTTTGCAAGGTTCTGGTACAGACTAGATAGAGTTTTTGTACAGACTAAATAGAGTTCTTGTATAGACTAAATAGAGCTCTTGTACAGACTAAATAGAGTTCTTGAACGGACTAGATAGAGTTCTTGTATGGACTAGATAGAGTTCTTGTACAGACTAGATAGAGTTCTTGTGCAGACTAGATAGAGGTCTTGTGCAGACTAGATAGAGGTCTTGTACAGACTAGATAGAGGTCTTGTACAGACTAGATAGAGGTCTTGCAGAGCTTAGGTTTCGAAAACAATAAGACAAAGGCGATTTACAAAATGGAGCTAACTCTACATTAGGGGCTATACAGTTTGAAGTGGTATCCCAAGAAGATGTCATCATCACATGTTGATCACATGGAGTTTTCAAAGCGACACGTATATCATACGATTTCATCATTATATGAAAAGTTTTAAATGGCATGGAGATCACATGATTTCATCATCACATAGATTTAATGGCACGGAGATCACGTGAGACGACGATTTCATATTGGTATGGAATCACGTCAGATTTAATGAAGATCTCATATTGATATAAATCACGTCAGATTAAATGATGATTTCATACTTGTAAACTTATTTTCTTTTTGCAAAAAAAAAATGTCTAAACATTTTTACAATGTTATGTCATTTAAATAAGGTCAACAGTAGAATAAAAAAATAAACAAATAAATAAATGGTGAAAATTAAAACTAAGTAGTCTCCCCTGAACAATATGACCTACTTACAGGCGTGTGTGAGAAAAAGAGAGTGAGAGAAAGAAAGAGAGTGAGAGAGAAAGAAAGAGAGTGAGAGAGAGAGAGAAAAAGAGAGTGAGAGAGAGCAATGCATATGTGACCGCTGTTTAATGTTCTCTGGCACAGTGGATATACCTGTATTAATAACATCTTGTATTTAGCATTAGTAAACGCAAACACATAACACACAATCACAGACAAGCGAACTGGGATATACTGGTAATAATAATAATATCTATCCATCCCAGTGGCGCTACAGACCACAAAGTGTACTATATCGGCCGTGCGGGTGTCCTCCATAAATAGGGCCCTTGAGGTAAAGTAAAGTTCCCCTTTCAGACCTTGTGGTCTATAGGGCAGATGATGTAAAGGTCATCTGTTTCCGTGGCCCACGGTTAACGAAGGTGTCATGTGGCCAGCACAAAGACCAACCGCCTTTACTTTTCCCCAACTAATGTCAGGTACCCATTGGAGCTGGGTGGACTCGAAGATCCCGAAATTAAAAATTCCAGTGTTGACCAGGATTTGAACACAGAACCCCGGTTCGGAAGCCAAGCGCTTTACTTCTCAGACACCGCGCCTCCTGGCCCTTGAAGAACGGTGCGTAAATAATGATAAGTTTGTTATGGCTTTTTTCCAACCCGGCACTATAGGGCTCGTTCCATAAAAATCTTATCTTGTAAAATACAGACGTTGCTTCAAAGAGAAAAAAAGATGATAAGATGGTTAGACGTGTGTCCCCAGGTGAATCTAGTTATGCGTGTTAATCAATGACTGCAAATGTGCCAAGTCATTGGTTTTCCTGGCTAACTCAGGCAACCAATTCCATTTTTCTAATAGCACTGGGGAAGAAGGAGTATTTGTAAGACTTTGTCCTAGCATATGGAACAAGAAATGTGTCAGGAACAAGAAATGTGCCTAAGGTCCTAAAGCACCGTAAAGGGGGATTTTTTTTGGGGGGGATTCCATATTGGCACAATCGTCTCCTCAAAAGACCGTTACTACCCAGGGATCTCATTGAGAAGCATTGCTCGGCTGGGACCGGTACTCAATACTGATTGATGGCACGGCACTTTGATGCTTCAGATACAACTCACGCCTGTGGAAAAGTTCTGTGGAGAAAACAAGATTTTAGCAGAGAAGTTAAGTTGACATCAGCAGGGGCGTAGCTAGGAATTTTCCATCGTTTTGGGGGGCCCGCGGGCTTGACCTCTCTAGGGACACCTTCATTTTGCGTAATATTTAATTTGTAGTGTAAAAAACATTTGGGGGCCTCCCTCAAGTGGGGGCCCGGGGGGATTTTCGAATTCTCCCCACTACATTCCCCCACCCTAGCTACTCTATGGACAACAGATAGGTGTGGAGTCAAGATAAGTCTTGATACATTTAGTTTCAATGTCTTCTGGATGAAGTAAACCCGATAAACACAAAAAGAATCTTTCGACAGTGGTGGACATTTTTTTTTTACATTTATAAAATTAATTGAATGTTAATTGAATAATAAAACGCCACGAACACATTTTACACACATGGAAAAAAAATTGCGCACCTAGCCTCCAACTCGTCGTTTCCATGACAACCAATGTATTTCTTTTTACAATACTTGTTTACAAGTTTATGTCTTACTGTTGACTTTATTTAAATGACATGAAATTGTTTAACAAAAATATTATTTTTCCTCAGATGGACACACCTCCTCCCAGAAACTCACCAATAGAATATTTTTACAAGATACAGACCAACCAAGGAAACCACGCTCATCTTCTATCTGGACTATGTCAGTAAGTATATATATATATAACATAGATAGATAGATAGATAGATAGATAGATAGATAGATAGATAGATAGATAGATAGATAGATAGATAGATAGATGGATAGATAGATAGATAGATAGATAGATAGATAGATAGATAGATAGATAGATAGATAGATGGATAGATAGATAGATGGATAGATAGATAGATAGATAGATAGATAGATAGATAGATAGATAGATAGATAGATAGATAGATAGATAGATAGATAGATAGATAGATAGATAGATAGATAGATAGATAGATAGATAGATAGATAGGTTAAATAAGGTTTATGGATAGTGTTTCACAACGAGGCTAGTGTTTCACATCGAGGCTAGAGTTTCACAACGAGGCTAGTGTTTCACAACGAGGCTAGTGTTTCACAACGAGGCTAGTGTTTCACAACGAGGCTAGTGTTTCACAACGAAGCTAGTGTTTCACAACGAGGCTAGTGTTTCACAACGAGGCTAGCCTTACATGTAGCCTCGGTGCACGTTTATAAAAAAAAACTTGCCCCATCGTGAGAGTGATCGAGAAGGTCAAAGGTTAAAGGTTTCGTTATTATTATTACTATTATTATTATTATTATTCGTCTTCGGCACAAGCTTTTCTCTTTATCCCTTTCTCTCTCGCATTCCTTCTGTTTCTCTCTCTCTCTCTCTCTCTCTCTCTCTTTCTGTCTCTATCTCCCTCGCTTTCATTCCATTTATCTCTTTCTAACACTTTTATTCTGCTTCTCTCTCTCTCTTTTTTTTCTAAAGCTTTCCTTCTGTTTCTCTCTGTGTGTTTCTGTATCTCTCCCTTCCTGTCTTTTTATCTCTTTCTCCCTTTCTTTCTATATTATTTCTCGTTCGCTCTCTTTAACTCTTTCTCTTATTTGTTCTTTCTCCCTCTGTCTCTCTTTCTCTTGCTCTCTGTAACATTCAACTTATTTATTTCACTGATTCAAAACACCTTGAGACTGAGCATGGCACCTTACACGAGGTGCAACGTTCACCTTTTTCTTTCACCACCTGTTATCGACATGTGGCCAACACAGCAACAAGCTGTTTCCGTAGTCCTAAACAAATTCAAGCCAACATTACACAAACATTAAAGTTGCTATGTTCTTGTTGTTGTTGTTGTTATTGTTGCTATCTCATTATTACAAAGTTTATATCAACTCACTCTGTCTGTCTGGTAAAAAGATTGCACACGTTATTTCTCCCACACCCAATCTCGGATCAAGCTGAAATTTTACAAAATTATTTATTTTACCTGACAACACAAGAATCAATGTTTTAAAAATAACTTAATTAACTATTGGTAATTAATTTTTTTGTTCGGTATCTCGAACAAGGGAACGAAATTCTTCTTTACTGATGTGGTGGTATAAGTTGAATTAGTCCATTATATACTTTTTAGATATAAAAGATTGAAACTAAAAATAGATAAGTATAAAACCTTCTATTTTCATGAGCTTTTTCCTGGGACAGTGGTTGGTGTATTCGTGCGAGGAGTCTGATGAGACTTTATCGAATTCAGATCGTTCACTTTTTTTTATACATGCATTTAAAAAGCGATCACCCAGATATCCCCTTCTTTCTCCCCCTACCTTTTCCCACCTATTCCAGACAAGTAATAGGATTATAGTGCTTTGAGAAATCCAAAAGCATTAAATAGCGCTAAAAAAATGGTAAAAACATTTGTAATCGCACAGATTTATTATTGTTAGTATAGATCTATAACAAATTTTATGTACACGACTGCTTGATACAACTACGCTTTAGAAAAGCTTTGTTGTTGTTTTTTTAAGGTTTTTTTTTTTTGTTGTTCTTTTCTTGTTACTCTATCTGCTAATTTTTATCTCACCAGAATGGCTGGTCTCCCGTGCGTGGTCCTAAGTGGCATGAATAAAAGCGCTGCCTACGAGATAGGCAAAAAAGCAGACCGGAACAAGATGGGGGCCCAATGGAACGCTGTGTATGTAGATGGTAACTGGAGGCTGATTGATGCATTCTGGGCCTGTGCCTGTGTCGTGGGCAAGAAATCTGGTAAATAATGCACATGCAGTTTTATTATACCTAATCCTAAATTACCGGAACGAATCCTACTATTACAATCAAATCCGGTTAATCGGACTGCCGGGTATTAGAACTAAAACAATTGCGTCAAGATATGGTCCAATTAACAGAACTCAACTGTAATGCAATTTTAAAACTTGACAAAGTAATAAAAAAATATTGCTGGGAACTGGTTTGAGGCAGTGCAAAAAGTTCATCCAGCCAAAGGGCTTACCAAAAGTGCATTTTTATTGAACCCTCAAAGAAAATGACAGGCTTCATTCAAAATTCTACCGCTGGCCGCTGGGTTGGGAAACGATGACCTTTGCAATTGAAACAATGACCGCTCGATCTCAAAGAGGGACCTTTTACTTAACTCTTTCTCTCCTAACTGACGATACCAACGTTGATTCCACCAGAATGTGGTAAATAATTACGGAGAGAAAGAGTTAAACATACATTTCAGCTGCTGTGAGGATGGAGATCTAGTAGGCTTTGGAGGCAATCCCCTTCTGGATTGAATCTCCAAAAGTAAAATTTTCAGGCATATTGGTTTCCTCTTTATGAAGCTTGAATATGAATTCATTGTGCTTATTTTTTTTTTAAATCTAGAAACCTACAGCTCTAAACATACTGTTACCAATTCTTAAGTTCAGATCTTCAGTTCGGTGCCACAGCTATCGAAAGTAACATTTTCTCTTACAGGTGAATGGACCCTTGTGGATGCGGACGGAGACGTACAGGAAGAGGATGAGAATGCTACCGAGGGAGTGACGCAGCACAGGATCAATGAGTTCTTCTTTCTCACAGATCCTGATCACTTTATCTTAACTCATTTCCCAGACGATCCAAAGTGGCAGCTTTTAGAGAAACCTCTGACAATGAAGGACTTTGAAACCCATTTCTACGTGCGGGAGTGCTTTCATATTCTGGGTCAGATTTTTACGTTTCCCTTACATTTCCATCATGTTTTTTTTTTATAAATCTATCTATCTAAATATTTATTGAAGTCATTATTATTCATTCTCAAACTCATTACAGAATTATCAGTCCAATCAGAGGCGTAGCTGGGGTGGTGGGAAGGAGGATGAAAATTCTAAAACCACCCTGGTCCCCCACTTGAGGGGTGGGGGTCCAATGAGTGCTTTTTTACATTAAATACTAAATATCACGGCTCCCAAATGATGGCAAATTCCTAGCTACGCCGCTGAGTTCTAAAAGGTTGATCTCTTAGTCTATAGAGGGTCAGGCCTTATGGACTTTTATTAATAATTACCGCATGAACTACATGACATTGTAAGCATAAACAATTTTGACATGCTTAAAAGTTATGTTTAATCGTTCAAGCTTTTTTTTTTGACGCTAAAGTGAGCACCAATGATGACAATTAAATTTTGTTAAGAGCCCATCATCAAACTCCCATTCAATGAGAGTCCCGTGAGACTCTAATCTTCTGTTGCAAAGTCCTGAATAGAAACCATGCTGTTGCTCATAATTCACTAATACACGTATGCCACCATTCAGTTTAAGAACTGGTTGTTTCCCAGACTTGTCCGATAGGAAAATCAGCCAGTCTGGGCCAATCAAAAAGAATATGAAGGTTTCTTCTTCCCCGCTTCGGGAGCACAGTGACTCAAAGTTTATCTAGAACCTAGAAATAAGAATTGATTGGCCTGTCCTGGGCTATAATAGCTTATTGAGATGAGGTCACCCTCTACCAAAGGGAAGTGCGGTTAGATGTGCTCCTAGGCCACGCCGGCTATTGGGGAATTGTCCCAACACTCAACTAGTATTCCATTTCTATCGGTTGGATTATTTCCAGAGTATAATGGAAGAGCTTTAAAACCAGTAGTTCTGCAGTGCTAAAAAGTGCACAAAATGATCGTATGCCTTTTAAAAAAACAAATATTATCAAGACTTCCTTCATTCTGTACACCGGTTACACCAAAACGCTAGTTATATTTTTTTTTTCCGCCATATATGAAAATCTTACTTTTATTTCTAATGTCTCAGGTTTGTCGATTGTTAGAAGCACCAAGAAGAACTGTGTGGTGGAAACAGAAGACGGTGAGATTGACTTTTGCTTTGGACTGCCACCAGGCAGAAGCTCCACCTACCGCTTCAAGTACATGCTGTATAGGTCCCGCAGTGACCCCATAGAACAAAAGGTCGACCTGTTCTTGGATAGGTTCGTGATGTTTGAGCAGCGCGAAGACCTTCTTAGGTTCGCACTCCGCTTTCCGATCAAGGGAAGCTTCAAGATGGACATCTACGGCCTGGATACGACTGACGGAGACGTGTTCGATCTGTGCTGCACCTACATCATAAACTGCCCGCACGCCAAGCCTAACTGCCTCCCTCTGCCGGACTGCCCTCCTCTGGGTTGGGGGCCGGTGGCGCAGACAAAAGAGGCCGGGCTGACGCCCAAGACCCACAAGCAGGCGGAAGTGAAGTCGAAGGACGGCTACGTAGAAATACGCCTGTCCAAAGACCGTGCCCTAGCATTCCATCAGCTGCTCAAGCACGCGGCTATTGACGAGGCCACGCTCAGCAAGTACGTGGTCACGCAGTTTGAGAACGACGAGATTGTGGTCTACCTCAGGCTGCCTCAGAAGGGCGAGTACGCCCTAGAGCTGTTCGCGCAAGGACTGGAAGAAGAAGGCGCGGCCTCCAACGCGCTGAACTACCTCATCAACTGCAGCAACACCGAGACTGGCTCGCAGCCTTTCCCTAACGTGACCAATGGGGTGTTGGGAAGAAACCACGTGACCTGCAAGAAGTTCGGCGTCGGCTCCGTGCAGCCGTATCAAGGCATGCTGGAATCCAACGACGGGAAACTTTCGCTCGAGTTCACAGCCGACCCCGACGTTGAACTTTTGGGGGAGCTGCACACCAACGACGGGAACGCCTTCCACAAAATGTCCTCCAGTATCACCAACAAGGGAGGCAAATGGAAGTTTGATCTGAACATGCCGGTCAAGGGGGAATACTCCATCAACGTGTTCGCCCGCAAAAAGGAGGACGATGGGAGACAGATCTACAGTGTGTACTCTTACATCATCAAGTCAGCGGGAACAGGAGGAGGAGCAAAGGACGAACCCGATGCCGAGGGTGAAAACATGGACACGGCGGTTCCGACAGAGACAGTAGAAACAAGCGACGACGAGGTGAGAATATCTCATTAATGATTAATTTTTAGTGCTGCACATTCTTGTCTTACGTATATAAATAGTGTACGCTCCAGCCCTCACAAAAACATGCTCACTCTTTGTCACTCACAAGCACACTCATGCAAACATTCGAGCTTTGAAACTACAACAAATCTCATATACATATAGAGATAACGCCGATAATGATGATGATGACGATGATGATGACAATGATGATGATAATGATGATGACGATGATGATGATGTCAATGATGATGACGATGATGATAACAATGATGATGACAATGATGATGACAATGATGATGACTATGATGATGACTATGATGATGACTATGATGATTACGATGATGATTACGATGATGATGACAATGATGATGACAATGATGATGACAATGATGATGACGATGATGATAACAATGTTGATGACAATGATGATGACAATGATTATGACAATGATGATGATAATGATGATGACAATGATGATATACTTCTTGGATTGCAAACAGTTCCAGATTTTAATTAAATGTAGTTCACACTCTATAAATCTTCCCAGTGATATAGGTCATAATATGTTCGTCACATAAAACATGTCATTTCCTGTTAATGTTACCGCATAAGGGGGGATTACTTGACACATTTTTTAAAATTTAAAACTCGGCTATCTCTCTAAGTTACCTTATGTGACCTTATATCTCGCTTAGTATTTAATTATTCGTATTTATAATCAATTCATAGCCAATGATTTTTCCATTGCAGCGTCTCAAAGAAAAGGTATTAACTCTAAAGCACTTTGTGATGTTGAGTTTTTGCCCCTTAGGAACTTAAAGTTTATGTCCCTTAGTAGCCTAGACGTTTTGCCCCTTAGAAACAAATAGGATAGACCTTATAGATTTGATCGGTGATCCTATGTTAACATTCTCTCTCTTTCTCTCTCTCTCTCTCTTTCCCCTCTCATTTTTCAATCATTCACACCCTATCTTTCTTGTCTATCATTTCATTACTTCCTCTAATAGCCCTTTGAATCTCTTCCTAAGAGCATTTTTGTATCTTTATCTCGTTGCGAATTAGATGATTGCGCACATTTTGTTAAGAATGAAACAAACAAAGCGTTTATTGTGAGACATTCTTTCGCCTAATTAGTGTATATGTATATGTATATGTGTGTGTATGTGCGTGTGTGTGTGTGTGTGTTCGTGTGTGTGTGTGTTCGTATAGGCTGAATAGATTGAAACCATCATGAAGTTAAAATATATTTTTACAAATCCTTTTAAAGAAAAAAAAACAGAAAAAAACACTCTTACTTAATGGAAAGAACTCTCAATGATGTTGAAGTTATTTCCCTTGTTTGATATCAAACAAAATAATTAATACACAAACTGTTTTTTTTTATTGATTTGTGCCATGTTTGGTGCAATAAATAATTGATTAAAGTTTGAAATTCATCCGAGAATGGGTGTGGGAGAAATATCGTGTTCAATGATCTCAGGGGACGAAACCCTACATATTTAGCCGTATCTGTGATAATGACGGATTATTTTCCTTGTTGCTATCATACAAAATAATTAATTCCTAGTTATTAATTGACAAATTGGTTAATTTTTTATTCATGCCGTGTCCATGCGAATGAATAATTGTACAAAGTTTCAACTTGATCCCAGAATAGGTTTGGGAGAAATAACGAATACAAACGTTTTTACCGAACAGACAGACCTAGAGACAGAGTGAGTTGATATAAGCTTTATAATAAAAACAGGGTGTGAAATGCTGATGGAAGTACTAGACAGAGACTGAGACACAAAGGGACGAGTGTTGATTGCTGTTCTGTACTGAGTTATCAACATTTCTCGTGTTATTCTACATATATCTACATTTAAATTGAAAGATATACAGCTATGTATTGCCCAGAAATGTAAAAAGAAGTTTGTTCAAGTTTGATTGCAGTTCTCTGCTGATCCCTTTTTGAGTCTTTTGACTTAACACATTTCACCAGCGCAAGTGACATTTGTCATCTTTGTGTCTTTTGTAAAGACTATTTGATCGTGTGACTTGTTCAGACCTTGACCTCGGTGACCCTATGTCGAAGGTGCCGTTCACAGCCAGCTCAAAAAAAAGGGAGAAGTGGCAACCATCCAAGTCTCGTGCTAACCACAAATATGACATCTACATGTACAATTCTAGTTGTAAGGCGTACCTTCTTCTAATGCCTCCGCCCTTTTGAAATTTCATCATAAACCAAGCCACCACCACCCCCCCCACACACACACACATACACACTATAGCGCTCAATGTAATATTACCTGTGCTTTTCAACGTCCGGTTATAAATCTAGGTCAATATAGTAATCAATAATGAATTATAATATAATGACTTTTAAAAAAAATACTTGTAATGACGCACAAAACGCTTGAAGAACAAATAAGTATAACGATTATTTGATTATAAGAAAAAAAGTAAAGTTCCCCTTTTAGATCTTGGGATCTATGGAGGGGGGAGGATGTAAAGGTCATCTGTGGCCCACGGTTAAAGAGGGTAACACATGACCAGCTCAACGACCAACCGCTTTTACTTTTACCCCACTAAAGTACCCATTAGATTTGTGTGCACTCTAGAACAACTGAAAAATAACAGAGATTCGAACCCAGGACCCATGGAAGGACGTGTTTTTACTGTGCGTTAAATTTGTTTAAATATCTTTTTTTCATTTCATATGAAGCTGAATTTGTCTATATTGTAATAAATGTTTTATTAAGTTTTTTGTTGTTGGTTTTTTCCACGAAGAAGTTATGTAAGTTATTTCAAGTTTAAAAAGTTACAAGATAAATACGCCTACAGCGGTTTTTTATCCGCAGCTCAATGCTACATGTCAGCGACCATCAATAACACCAATGAGCAAAATATCTTAGTTTTTATTCTTGTTATTTATGGAGGGGGGGGGGGGCTTCCTTTTTTTCATTTCTGCTTTTTTTTTTTTTCAGTTTAGAACTCTTTTTTATTCAGTATTGCCTGTAGTTACTTCAATATCTTATGCACAACACAAAGAACAACAAAATAAAGTGACGAAGACTTCTGTGCCACACTATCTGCTTCACCGGAGACAAAAAGTTTTGATTTACATTATAGAGAGAATAATGTGAAGTCCAGCTGCGATTTACTTTCCAAGAAAAAATTGATTACATTCTACTCAACACTGAGGACACCAAACTGTGCGATTAAGACTGTCTATAATCTCCACTTCACAAGGGTGGGGACAAATGTCGACAGTTCGTTGCCTATTTCTGTATTGTTCTTGATCAGTGTTACGATGTTCATTGTAATATACCCACCGCATCTCATCAATTATACATTCATCATCGCAAATATAGGAGCATAAGCGAGTAATTAGAACTTAATCTCTTTTTTGTACTCACTATAGGCAACAGCACTGTTGCTATAGGCAACAGCACCGTTGCCTATTACTACATCTAGCTTGCCTACTTGCATAAAAAATATATAATTCTGTTTGTTAAAATGGTTTGAAAGGAATTGCATGGTTTGGAAGACTGGAACAATGCACGTACCATAACTGGCTGATTCTACGCTTCAAATGTTTGTAACTATGTGTGATATATGAGGCGCGGTGGCTGAGCGGTAAAGCATTTGGCTTCCGAACCGGGGTTCGAATCCTGGTGAAGACTCGGATTTTTAATTTCGGGATCTTCGGGCGCCTCTGAGTCCACCCAGCTCTAATTGGTACCTGACATTAGTTAGGGAAAAGTAAAGGCGGTTGGTCGTTGTGCTGGCCACATGACACCCTTGTTAACCGTAGGCCACAGAAACAGATGACCTTTACATCATCTGCCCTATAGAAAAGGTTATTGAAAAGGTTACTTTGCTATGTGTGATAAATGCTGTATATTAAAAGTTCATTTCATATATAGTTCGTCCATCGTGGTTCGATGATGACCACTTTTGTCATCCATGTGGCTGAGGGCTTTGCACTGGGGTTTTGTGCATCCTCATGTGGCTCATGGTGAGACCTATGTGAGCCCGGAATGTTTGGCCTTGTTTTTCTTCTCTGGCGCTTTTCTTCTTTAGCACTGTTCTCTTGTCCTCTGCAACCTGTGCGCCAGTTTTCACAGCGCGACGCCATAATGCTCTGTCATGTGCCTCTGTCCGGCACCTTTGACATAGTCACGGAAGTCACGCTCTGTCTCTCAGGTGGCTGGGTCTAAGCTGAACGCCTTTAGAGAAGCTTTAAGGGTGTCCCTAAAGCGTTTTCTTTGTCCGCCTTGCGAGCACTTTCCTTCCCTTAATTGGCCATACAGAAGTCGTTTAGGGATGCGGCGGTCTTCCATTCTGCTGACGTGTCCTGCCCATCGCAGCTGGGACTGCATCAGGATTGTGTGGATGCTTTGCAGACACGCTCTTCGAAGGACTTCAGTATCTGGTATTTTTTCTTCATTTCATTGGCTTCCTTTTGAACTACTGTTTGGGGGGGGGGGGGGTCTATCGTTTCTTTTACAAATTATTGGATCGTTTGTTTTTTGTTTTTTTGTTTTTTTTGTCTGCTTGCTCTTGTGACTTGCTCATATGGCTTGATTATTTCCAGCATATGTTTACGCATGTATTTTAAAGCATGGCTATTAGCTGATATTAAACTTAACCTAAGAATGAATTCAAATTATATATAGTTTGTTTTAAGGTATATTTTCCGAATTCGTACATTTTACCATTAAGCTGTACCTTTTTTTTTATACACTGTAGGCCTACGTTAGTAATAACTATGAATTAATATTGTGACATGACCACCCTTATATACCAAAGTAGCGTTTCTCAAAGTGGGATACGCGTAGCCCCAGGGTACAGAAGAGTTTGATGGGGGTATGTGTTACACATAGTTATCTATGCTGATTTTTTTAAAATACCCATTTAGTTATAAACTAGAATAAAATATCATAAGTTTTAAATCCTTTTTATAATTATTTTTTTTTTTTTTTACAAACTCAGAAACGGCATTATTTTACATTTTAAACAAATTCTTCAAAGATCAGGAACTGGATAGGGATGTTACAACTTCCGTCGACACGCCCACTTTTTCAATTTGAAAACTATGATTCCATTTTTTTAAAGAATACATTCGATGTGTCTCTGAAGCATACACAAAATAAACTCACTAATTGAATACTTAATTGTAGTACAAAAAAATAAAATAAATTTGGATTGTTATTAAAATAAATCTTTTTGTTTGTTTGGGGGGGGGGGGAGCGAAGGGTACTCAGCGTTACGAACATTCAAAGGTCAAAAGTTTGGGAACCACTGTACTAAACCAAATCAAAAAATAATAACATCTAATTCAATTTCTGTATCAGGTTAGCTCAGACGTTGTCTAGACCTTTGACTTCTCAAGTCGAAACAAAAAAGTACAAGTATTACAGACAGGAATGTTCAGTCATGCTTCTTTTCAGTGTTCTATACATAGGAGTGACTCTTTCAGTTCCTTTAGATCAGCGTTTCCCAAACTAGTTCCGCTGAACACTAGTGTTCCGCAAGGCCTGAATAAGTGTTCCACGAACATCTGGAATAATGAACTATTAGGCCACCACGTGAAATTAATCTCACTAAAAAAATAAGCAACGTGTTCCGATAAATACTCAAAATATGGGACGTGTTCCGCTAAATACTCAGAATGTGGGACGTGTTTCGCTAAATACTCAGAATGTGGGACGCGTTCCGCTAAATACTCAAAATGTGGGACGTGTTTCAATAAATACTCAGAATGTGGGACGTGTTCCGCTAAATACTCAGAATGTGGGACGTGTTCCGCTAAATACTCAGAATGTGGGACGCGTTCCGCTAAATACTCAAAATGTGGGACGTGTTTCAATAAATACTCAGAATGTGGGACATGTTCCGCTAAATACTCAGAATGTGGGACGTGTTCCGCTAAATACTCAAAATGTCGGACGTGTTCCACTAAATACTCAGAATGTGGGACATGTTCCGCTAAATACTCAGAATGTGGGACATGTTCCGCTAAATACTCAGAATGTGGGACGTGTTCCGCTAAATGCTCAGAATGTGGGACATGTTCCGCTAAATACTCAGAATGTGGGACGTGTTCCGCTAAATGCTCAGAATGTGGGACGTGTTCCGTTAAATACTCAGAATGTGGGACGTGTTCCGCTAAATACTCAGAATGTGGGACGTGTTCCGCTAAATACTCAGAATGTGGGACGTGTTCCGTTAAATCTCAGAATCTGTAAAGTGTTCCGTTAAATACTCAGAATCTGTAAAGTGTTCCACTAAATACTCAGAATGTGTAAAGTGTTCCGTTAAATACTCAGAATGTGTAAAGTGTTCCGTTAAATACTCAGAATGTGTAAAGTGTTCCGTTAAATACTCAGAATGTGGGACGTGTTCCATTTAATCTCAGAATCTGTAAAGTGTTCCGTTAAATACTCAGAATGTGTAAAGTGTTCCACTAAATACTCAGAATATGTAAAGTGTTCCGTTAAATACTCAGAATGTGTAAAGTGTTCCGTTAAATACTCAGAATGTGTAAAGTGTTCCGTTAAATACTCAGAATGTGGGACGTGTTCCATTTAATCTCAGAATCTGTAAAGTGTTCCGTTAAATCTCAGAATCTGTAAAGTGTTCCGCTAAATACTCAGAATGTGGTACGTGTTCCGTTAAATACTCAGAATGTGGTACGTGTTCCGTTAAATACTCAGAATGTGTAAAGTGTTCTGGTTAGGAAAAAGTAGAGACCAATAGCTCGTTGCCACGTCGTACAGACATGTGATGTGGCATCGAGCTATTGGGCTAAACTGATCACATGTTGCGTCGTTGCAGGTCAGAATTCAGGCCTTCTGTATCGATTGGTCTCGGTTAAACCATGCAATCTATGCATAACTAACAATCTGTGGTTAAGCAGCAATCGTAAAATACAACAACAGTTAGAGCTTTATCTCATGTTTAGAAAAAACGACAACTCTAAATTTTTTTTTGCCTGACAGGTTATGATTCCAGTTCCATACGGTTGCGAAAAGGCAGTTGCCACGGTCCACAGGAGAAACGGAAATGACCCGCCTGACCCTAAACAAATCGAGTTCTTGTCTGCAGACGACATGAATCTAGTCAAAGTCCAGTTGAAGGATTACGGTGAATATATGTTGAACATTTACAGCCTGGATGAGAACGCGAACTTGGTGAGTACTGTTGGTGTGCATCTTTCTCCGCGTGTAACAGCCCTCTTTCACGCTGGCTGTCTCATACTTTCCTTGTATCAGTCTCTCCCTCTCTCTCTCTTTCTCTCTCTCTCTCTCTCTGACTCCATATTTCTCTTCCTCATAATTCTTACATATAGACGTCTCTTTTTTCTCGTGGTCTCGTAGACTCTTGCTTTCTCTAACATCTCTCTCCGTCTCTCTGACTCTCTCTGTCCCTCTCTGTGACTCTCTGTCTCTCTCTGTGACTCTGTCTCTCTCTGTGACTCTCTGACTCTCCCTCTTTCTCTCTCTCTCTCTCACTTTCTCTCTCTTATCTCACTTTTTCTCTCTCTTCCTCTCATCTCTCTTTCTCTTTCACTTAGATTGATCTTTCCCACAGGTACAAAATGTGGCGAAGTACCAAATCAATCGCAAACGTCCCGGCGAGCTTTACCAAAACAATCTGAAAAATATTATGGAAGACATTACCAACAGCAGACAAAACACTAGCGAGAGTCTGGACAACAAGAAAGACAACTCGGAAGGTAAGAGATCGCCTTAGCTTAGAAATGTGGTGAGTGGTTTGAAGTTACGAACAGATTTAGTTTTAGAGTATAAATTTTGAATTTAACTTAACAATACGGTAAGATGGGGATAGACCATCTCTGTCAAAACACTTTAGTACCTCTCGACTTCCAAACTTGGGGGAGAGAGAGCAGTGGCGTAGTTGGAAATTTGGGGGCTTGACCTCTTTTAGGGGCCCCTTTATTTTGACATACGACTTCATAACATGAGATAATGACCCTGATATTTAATGTAAAAACATATTTCTGACACTCATTTGGGGGCCCCTCAAGTGGCAACCCGGGGGGAATTTTCAAATTTTAATCCCCCTTTCCCCTCCTTAGCTACGCCACTGGGAGGGAGGTGGAACTCTGTAACAAATACTGACTTTCTGTTCTGGTGGAGGTTTTCAAACCATGACCCCATTTAATAAATAGGTCATAGAGTCTAAATATAGAAACCACTGGTGCTAACTAAATATTCGAGGATTTGCATTTATAGGGATAAGTAAAAATAGTTCACGCCTCAGGTGCTTCCTAAAGTTCTAGAAGTACAAATCCCATTCTTTACCTGGATTCGAACCAGACACTCCTCGTTTGGAAAGCCAAGTGAATAACCATTCACCCACCATCTTTAACGTGAAATGGAGATTCGAAAGAAAGAAAGAATGAATTGATCAGGGCCAGATTTGTGGAATATTCCTAGTAGTAATCCGATGAGTGATGTAGTTCAGTTTTAAAATGTATTTATTTGTCTTCTTTCAGAGCAAAATAAACGCCAAGCGAGAAAACTTCTACACAATGCCATCGATCTGAAAGACCCCCGCTCCCTGGAGGAAGCCATGAAAAGGTGCAAAGATAGTGGAGTACCTGAGAACGATCCGCTGTTTCTCAAAGCGAAACACCTGCTGGAGATACTTGAGGTTAAAGAAGGTTAGAAGATTCATCCTTCACAAACAGAATCACCACCCCTTCTGTTCAGAATGTGCAGGATCCTAAGGTTGTAGAATCATTCATGAAAACAATAGATGTTCTCTAGAATCGTCTGTTGCACTGAAGCAGCACTGAGGTACATAGACTGAAGCTTAACCTGATACGAATATTCATCATTCACAAAGAGATGCTTCTGTCCAGAAGCTGCTATTGTAGTATCTGTCAACACAATCTAGATTATCTGTGGCATCTGTTACAATGGTGTTCTATCATTCTATTTGTTATCGGCTGTTATCTCATGAAGTTTTTCATTTTTGGAATCTTCAGCTGGATGGTACAACGATGATTCGACCGTGCAGAGACCTAGTCCATACACTGCAGCACATGAAAAGAAGAGGGCATTGTAGTAGAATCCCAAAATTTGCATCTCTCTCTATCCCCTCTCTCTCTCTCTCTCTCTCTCTCTCTCTCTCTCTCTCTCTCTCTGTGTGGGTGCTAGTTTTGAAAGCGATAGTTTATGGCTGTAGGGGTGGAACATGGAGACAGAACAGGATGCTGGGATAGTTAAAAGAGGAGACACCGTTGAGAAAGTCTCAAAAAGTGTACTTTTTTTTTTAAAGTAATAGTTGAAATTGTGTAACATCTTATGCTTTTAATAGTATTTTCAATTGTATTTTACTTTAGCCTATATGGAGATCTCGAGTATTTGTTTAATAAAAAGCTTAATTTGTATTGCTCATAGAAGTATTCTAGAGCTTTAGTTTACTTTTGTAACTACATATTACAAGGTCTATAACTATATAGGTTTCATATGGGCTATATGTCTGAACTTAGATCCCATATTTCACATCCATTCATGCCCAATTAAATACACATTACTTGCAAGCAACAGCTAAATTGTAAGTTTGGCATTTGGAATGAAAATTATAGATCTGGGGACTCATCCTAGACATATATGGCAGATCCACGGAAACGTGATAGATCTATATGAAAACTGACTTTAAAGATTGCTAAGTATTTTATAAAGTGCATTCTTGGTTTCTATCACAGAACTCATTGCAGCAACACAGAAGAGAAATCTAGCTGTCCTTGACAAAGCAATAGAACACGCTAAGAGCATCAACTCTGGTCATGAGTTGGACCTCCAAATTGCGATGGCCATCAGGCTCAGAGATCACCTGGCCAAGATCGAGAAACTCCGACACGCGGTGCTCAACATGGAATCCAAAACAGTGTCGGAAATCAAATCCTACACCAATCCACCTGATGGGGTTCACCAGTGCCTTATTGCTACTTTCCTACTCTTAGGTCATCCATTGAAAGATTTAAACGTAAGACATTCTTTATATTAATTGTGAACTCTTTCTCTCCGTAATTATTTACCACATTCTGGTGGAATCAACGTTGGTATCGTCAGTTAGGAGAGAAAGAGTTAATATTTGTATTAATTGTCACAGTAATGATTAGTGGTCGTTGTGGCTAAGTGATAAAAAGAAAAGGAGTCACAGTTTCGAATCTCGTTCTGAATTTCTTGGGATTTTTTAGGACGCCCTCGTATCAACCCAACTCTAAAAGGTAGCTAACATAAGATTAGTTGGAGAAGGTAAAGGCGGTTGGTCATTATGCTGGCCACATGACACCCTTATTAACCGCTGGCCATAGAAACAGATCTGCCTCCAGCGGTGATAGGTCTGAAAGGGGTTAAACATGCAAAATATAAAAAATGCTCAAAAAAAAAACCACTAAAAAAAGGGGGGGGGAAGAACTCTGCGTTTACAGCTTTATCTCTCAATACTGTAGGATTTATTTCCCCTTTTGATACCAAACAAATTAATGATTACTATTTAATTAACTAAATGGTTAATGCTTTTTTTTTAATGAGTCGTGTTTTGTTTTTTTCCGAAACTGGGAATTGGGAGAAATAATGTGTTCAAAATTTGTACCAGACAGACAGATATAAGGAGTTGTAAAAAAAAGAAAACAGTAATTATTATCATTAGTCATGACCAATTAGATTTCGTAGGGGGTGCGGTGGCTTAGTTCTTCGCTTCCGAGCTTAGGGTCCTGGGTTTGAATCTCGGTGAAGACTGGGACTTTGAATTTCTGGATTTTTTAGGTCGCCCCTGAGTCCACCCAACTCTTTGTATCAAGTATCCTTTTAACAGCTAGTTACTTGCTCACTTAAAAAAAAAAAGTTTGAACTCATAGAGTTAAAGTCTAATAATTCCTCAATATTGAAATTCTTTTGTTTTACAAACAGAAGAGCTTAGAATAGTTGATTCTGCAGTGCTGCAAAAAAATTATAAACCTTTTAAAAAAACATAGCTTATCCACACTGTCTTTATTTTGTATACCGGATACACCAAAAATCTAGCTATTAGTAAAACCTCCAATACTAAGATGATGTTCTTAATAAAAGTATTATCAATCTTGCACTGCAAACAAAATGTAGGCTCAATGTGCGATGGAGTATCCTTATGATCTTATGGTGAAGAGGTCTATGAATTAATCTGAACGATGGAGAAATAAGAAATCACAGGGATTCGAACTCGGCCAACACATTGTTTAATATTTATTAATATTTATTCTTATCCATTCTAAATAATGTAAACGGCTGACATATTGTTTTTATTTTATACATTTTATGTAATCATCTCGATAGGCTTGGCCTCGGGTGCAAGCGCTAATGGGAAAAACTGGTAAAGAATCAATCATGAGGAAAATTTCACAGTTTGATGCCCAGGCAGTGCCCATAAAGTCAGCGCAGACCGCAAAGAAGATCATCGAACCTTACAACAGGGAACAGATTCGAGATGTTAGTGCAGGCGCAGCAACTTTTTATATATGGGTAAGTAATGTCACTGGCCTAGCAACTCTTTTTTATATATGGGTAAGTGATGTCACTGGCCTAGCAACTCTTTTTATATATGGGTAAGTGATGTCACTGGCCTAACAACTCTTTTTATATAGGTAAGTGATGTTAACACCGAGGAACAAAGTTTTCCTGATCCCAGAACTGGAACCCTGGTGTAAATATCCATAAAGATAAAATTGATAGGTCAAGGATCGTTGAACTCTTTGGTTTACCATACAGAGTATATTACAAATAGGCCTAGTGGAATGTAAGAAAGAATCACTAAACTCCTCGTCTATCCTCACAGAAATCGCTTTCTTGGCTTTTACATGGTCTTCAACAGTTCTTTAAATACCCCACTCCCCACCCCCATCCCCTAAAAAAAAGATAATAATTATTACTTAATAATGCAGTGGTGTCAGTGTTGGGGGGGGGGGGGTTTCAAAGGGGTAAAGATCCCATCGGGTGTAACACATCAGGGAATAATACTAAATTGATTAAATATCAGAAATAACGACATTTGATAAGCCAGCGGCAGTTTTTATTTAGAAATCTGATTTTTGGGAAAGGGTGATGGGGTCACACTACTAGTTAATGGACATAATGGTACCAGGTGACACCAACCACTTATTATTCATTGAATAATACTTTAACCATCCCTCAAACAATATTTTATCAAGAGGTATAATCCTGCCTTTTACATTTTGTTTTCAGTCTGTTGGCATGATTGAAGAGGTTGAGTCCTATGGTGGCTCTGAACAGAACGATCCCATGCGCCTCAAGAAGTAGCACGCTAATGTCACGTGACAACACTTGTTTCTAGTCTGTTGACAATGTATAGTCGTTTGAGAAATGGTGTACATTGGTGGTGATAATGCTGTACTGCATTTATTTACAATGTACATTTTGTCGTTGTTCTTGTTGTTTTTCTTTATCGAATTTTAATTTCTTTTATTGAATGAGATTAAGGAGTCAACATTTTATGCCGATTTCTATTTTGTTTTATTATTATTATTATTATTATTTCAAGAGGTATTTTATTGTTACGATTGTTTAGAATATTCTTGTAGTCATTATCTGGAACTTAACTCATTGAATATTCACATTTGAGTAGAGTAACACCTTTAGTAAAATCACTAAATTTAGAAACCTTTCATGATAGAAGACTTAAAAGTAAAGTAGCAATTATACATAAAACACTGAACCATAATCTTCAAAACTTCAAATACACAAAACAGAACCTCATAAAATACTCAGAAAGACACAAAGATAAAGGCACATTCCTTGTTCCATATGCTAGAACAAATTAGTACAAACGCTCCTTCTTTCCTAATGCAATTAGAGTATTGGAATGGGTTGCTGAGTCAGCCAGGAAAACCAATGACTTGGTAGAATTTAGGTCATCGAGTAGCATACATGAATAGATTGACCTAGGAACACGCAAAGGAGGTAATCATCTCCTTTTTTTTTTTGAAGTAACGTCTATATTTCATAAGATAAGATCGTGTGGTAGGCACTACTGTTTTCTTGATGATTCAGGGCTTAAACCCTGCATGTTGACATCCTCCACCGTCCTGCGGGACGTTTTTGCAAGCATTTAGTAATCTTCAATTTTGAACGAAGCAGGACGTTTTTTGGTGCGATGACCGATTAAATGCAGCTTATTGGCGCTGTATGTTTTGGCGGTAAATAGTGTAGTCACATTATAAGCTCATTTTGTTGTGTCATTATCAAGAATGAAACATATTTATGTTTTTTTTAGGTGTGTTTGTGTTTATATTCAGTTGTAATTTCTATGTAAAAAAAAAAAAACAATATTTTTTTTTGTCTATTAGATTGGGACTTCAGTTTGTGTAATTATTATTATATCACCAACATTGCTCTACGTGTATGACCGGAAATTTTGGCCCACGGGGTTCGAATCCAGAATCATCTACACGACATGTCCCAAGTTCATACCACGTGACCAGACAGCTATTTATAGTTTGCAATGTGTGATCATGAAGTAGTCAAAATTATAAAAACTTTTTTTTTGATGGGTGGGGGGGTGGAGATTGTATACTACAGTAGGCCCCTGGTCGGGTGGTTTGCGCGCTGGACTGTCGTTTTTAACTTATCGATGGTCCCGGATTCAGACTCTGCCCACTCCCATCCCCCGTCGTCCTGCGGGAGGTTTGGAATAGGAAGTAATTATCTTAAACTCTGAAGGAACATCTTAAACATGTAAAACATTTTACAAACATTTTTTACTATACATACTTTGGTATGGTATAGTATAGTGAAAAATATATTGTTTATTATAAAAAGATTTGTGTTTTATAAATTATCGTCAGAGCCTTTCGCGCCAAAATGACCATCACCCTAACGGTTGCGCCAAAACGTCGCGTACACGTAGGCCTACTGCCCGCTGACAGGTAATAAGAATTTTGCTTGGAAAAGATAAGGGCTTCGAAGGTCAATAGTCTAATTCCCCTCGGCTTATATAAGGAATATTACTATTTTAGTTCCAGAGTCGCTTAAATCTCCAAACGTTAGTTTTCAAATTTTGTCCTTTTTTTTTTTATTAATGTCTTGTTTTTTGTTATCACTTTCAGTGGTTGTTTGTTTATGTTATGTTGTAATATAGATCTAGTGGCAATGCATTGTCTTTGATAATTATACTGTTTATTAATTAATAATGATGTTTATTAATAGTTTCGATAATTACACTGCAGAATCTTGATATTTTTAGGGCCAACCTTAACAGTGCATGGAAGATTGTGCTGTGCCTTGCTGGTATAATTAAATAAAGATTACCTCGATGCTGTTTGAAGTAGGTATCATGTTTAGATGATTATGTTGATCATTGACTGGTACAAGAAGGCCCCGCTGTAATGCATATCCATCATTCTTCTAAAATGAAAATGAAAGTAAGACTCTATGATTTTTAGCCTATAACTCAAGAATTAACTCTTTCTCTCCTAACTGACGATACCAACGTTGATTCCACCAGAATGTGGTAAATAATTACGGAGAGAAAGAGTTAGATTTCACGAGGGCCAGTAGTTAAACTTATTTATGGTAGTTAATTTGTTTCTATTAATGAATCATTCCAATCCGTCCATGTTTTAATGTTTTTAAAAAAAAATGTATTTTGTTTTTGTTTTTTTACTGATTTGAAACACAAAATGTGATATTATTGTTTGTATCTGTGTACAGTGCATGTGTAACGTATGCTCCTGTCCCTTCTTCCATCGCCCCCCTCCCCCGGACATCGCTTCGCCATTACGCATAGCTTTGGCGCTGCATCATTCAGATTAAAACTAAATATGTAACTAAGATTTGAAGCATATATGACATTGTATAGGTCGAGAATTTGTGGTTTCCCAGACTTCCCGAGACGGAGATCAGCAAGTCTGGGGCAGTAAGAATGAACATGAATACATAGATCATCATCATTTATTTCATTGTTCAAGGAATCTTTTTCTTTCTTGTATCTTGTTTAACTCTTTTGACTCTGAGACGTTATAAATAGAGCTGTAGGTCAAACGCGTTGTCAGATTTTAAGATCGTCTTGTTTATTGTACACGTGAAACGTTGCAACGGTCTTAGTTCTAGCTGTGAGTGTGGACCTTTGACCAAAATAAGCCTAAGGCCTATTTGATTTTTCGGTAATTTTATGTCGTGGTGTTGAATTCGCCCACTCTCTAAGTCTCTGTGGACAAGCGAATTAGTTGTTATTATTATAAAGATCTAGATTCTAGAACTTTATTTCTACTGCTACACTCAGTCTAAGAAAACTACATAGTAAATGTCCTGAACTTCGTGACCTCGTTGATTAGTTAGGCTACCCTTGACTTTCGTCGTAGCGGTGCTGTGAATGTTAGCGTAGCCAAACCCTCCACTTTTCCCTCGTCAGCAGCTGTACTTAGCAGGCTATCTAGAGACAGGCCGGTCAATTCTTGTACGTTGTCCAGCCAGATTTTCTTTGGGCGACCTTTTCATCGTGCGACCTCCACTGTACTTTGAAGGATTAATTGTTGATAATGAGTCATGTCTTACATTAGCCTGTTCGTCTCTTCGGTGTTATGGAGTTATTGCAAGTGTTGACTTGTACAAGGCCCAGATTAGGCGTCAACTTTCCTTGGCTGACATAGAAGAGAGCACCTAGTTGCAGGCGGCCTCCGAACGAGACAGCTGAAGGTCACTCACGAAGGCCGCGGGATACACATTTGAGACCAAATGAAAATCTGCTGCCGAGGACAAACGCAGACGGCGAAAAGAAAATCTAAATAGACCACCTGTGGACAATGGTTATGCTTGCCCTTGATGTGGCAAAATATGTAGGTCACAGTTGGGACTGCGCAGCCACGGGAAATACTGTATTCCTCACTGATCTTCGGACTCGAAGACTAGCCTTATTATTAGCCTACAAATTCATTTGTCTTCTTTTTCTGGTATTTGATATTTATAGTGTCACGAAAATTGATTCTTTAGATGTCATTGCATTACATTGTTTAAATTAGGTTTATGTTAAAATAGATTCTAATTCCCGTTACTGCAAAATATTAGGCAGACTGGGCTCACTAGTCTAGGAACAAAAGCCAAACGGCTATCTTGGATTTCTGTGCCACTTTGGGTGGTATTTCCACAGTTAAAAGTGGTATTGGCCTGCGTAAGCCTATCAACACATTGAAACTACTCACCGCAGGAAATTCTAGCTACCGTCACCCCAGCGTGGCGCCTCCCGTGGAAATGTCCGTCAAAAGATCGGATAGGTCAAGTACGTTAGCGCACATAGCTCTCAGTGGGCTACCACAGATAGGATCTAGCCATTGCACGTGGTAGAAATGTAACAAAGGCTCGCTAACCCGTCCAACCCCCCCCCCCCACCGCTTCGTTCCCTAACGGAGCCATACGAGCTGTGAAGGGCCCCCTCTCGCGGCTGCGGCCCCGCACGGCAGAGAGATCTCGTGCTTGGCTCAAGGGGGCCGTGTCCAGCGACATGATCACTTCGGACAGAGAGATTGGTGAAAAGCCACATCTTAACAGCGCTATTTTCTTTGTTTATTTTATTTTAGTTATTTATTTCTGTCATACTCTGCACCATCAAAAAAAAAATATCATTTTAATTCTGAACTTTCATTGCGTTAAGAAATTTTGTTTTCCTTGTGTAAATTAACTTGTAAATATCTATGTAATATTTTATTCAACTATTTAAATCTTGCTTTGTTTTTATTATTCATATATATTATTATTATCATATAACAAGCTATGTATGCATATAGATGAACTATTTTGTCCAATCTTGCCAAATTAACTTATATAGAGGTATTCCTTGTATACATATCAACTAGCCTACTGGGACAAAAAGAAATATTCTATTACCCTTTTAAGAAGCCTTGTATTTCATAGGCTATTCATTGTTTACAGATTTTTGAAATATAAAAAAAAATATCTTGCTTTCTAAGCACCTCTGTTGGTTGTTTTTTGTTTTGTTTTCTGTAAGCAATAGCGCATGATAATTTAGCTGTAAATATAGTTTGAATGATAAGTAAGTAGACTCTGTTGCCTCTGCTAGAATAGAATTAATAAGGGCTTAAGGACATGGTCGAGTTAAACCACTCCCTGGGCAATAATCACTGGACATAACGGATATCTGAAAATATCTGACATTAGTCTTCTTCCAGGCACCTGACACAGTATAAGCCAGAAAAATAGCTACATACTTTAAGTTCACCTGGATATGTGCAACTATATATCTTGGGAGGTAAATTATATTTTGAAACAAGTTTCTCAAGATTGAAGTACATTTGTTTATAACAAATTTAGTGAGAGGAATTCCTAACATACAAACTTTGACAGTGAAAGAAAGTCTTAATGTACAAACTTAAGATAGTGCAAGAAAGTCTGAACATACAAACTAAGATAGTGAAAGAAAGTCTGAACATACAAATTTCGATAGTGAAAGAAAGTCTGAACATACAAATTTTGATAGTGAAAGAAAGTCTGAACATACAAACTTTGATAGTGAAAGAAAGTCTGAACATACAAACTTTGATAGTGAAAGAAAGTCTGAACATACAAACTTAGATAGTGAAAGAAAGTCTTGACAAACAAATACAGCACAACAAAAACATGTAACTACTGAACATCTCAACAGAGTGGATGCTTCACTTTATTTCACATGATTTGTTTTCCATGAGCTGTATGTACATCAAGGTCACAAGGTATTTACATATAAAAAAGTTTTTTTTTTTTTATAGAGTTCAACTCATGGAGGGCAAAGTTTCACAAGACAACTGGAACAAACAAAATAAAATAACAGAGGGGGAGAAGGAGGGTGGTCACTTTCTCCCACTTTGAATTGAAATATATAACAACATCATGGGGGAAAGAATCAATTGAAGCATGGTTCTCATTCACACATTTTCATGGTACACAAGACTGTTACCACCGAGTAGTAGTGGCACCATCATTCTAGATGTACATAATATAAATATAAATTCATCAAAGTATTTACTGGCTCCATGGTGTGTATGTGGTATGTGCAGAAGCGGTGCTGGAGGGCACTGGTTGGTGCCAAACTAGGGGGGGAAAAATTGAAAGGCTTTCTGGAGCAGACACATCTTAGCCCCTGAACTACACAAACACAAGGTAGTATTGAGGTCCATATTAGGCACGTGCCACCCCCCCCCCTGCTTTCTGCCCATTAGCACATCAGCTATGACAGGTGTTTATCTGCCAATGAATATTGCTATCCACTTTTATTAGCAGTCAAAAAAAGTGAAAAAGGTTTTCTGATATTTTTCACATTTTGATACAAAAAAAACAAAAAACATTGATATTATTATTTAAATACCATTTGTATAGCATGAGATGAATGTATTCATTTCGTTAAAAAAATTTAGTAAGTTTCCCTTGGAGACTCAGTGATGGGTGGAACAGATGATGTAAAGGTCATCTTTTCTTTTTTGAAGGCCAAGGTTAACAATGGTGTCATGTGGTCAGCACAAAGACCAACCACTTTCTTGAACAATACCAGCCTTTAATGAGATCTGAACTCAATACTATATAGATCAGAAGCCAGATTGTTATACCACATGGCCACAATGTCTCCTTATTAAAAGTTTCCCTTTCAGACCTTATGCTCTATAAAGCAGAGTCGAACCCAGGATCCGGAAGCCAATGACTTTGTCACTCAGCCACAGCTCCTCTAATGTCTTCACATAAGTTAAAGCCTTTTACACAAAATGATTTTCTATATGAAATGGAAAGGGGAATGAAGATAGATTGTACACATGTCTGCTGTTTATATGCTATGTATGTAAACCATAAGCCTCTCCTATTTTAAGTGTACATATGACATATTGAAAAATCATACAAACATGTATAAAACATGAATCCACATTAAGTTCATTATCATAGACACTAAACACAGGAATCGAAAGGGGGAGAAAATGTGTTGGAAACAGTTAATTCTCATTGCATAAAACATACATGCATGCATAATGCATAATGACATGACCTGCGTTACAAAAACTTTGAACTGTTGAATGAAACGATTGTCACCTTTTCACATCATGCAAGTATGCTAATAATTTGATGCTGAAAGTCATCAATTCTATTTAACCAAGGCACTCACTCAATGTAACCAAAGAATATATCCGTGCCACAAGCATATATATATAAATATATATATATATAAATATATTTCTTTGTTTTTTTCTCAAGTTTTCAGAAATGCATAAAATATAACAACTAACAGTCTTGGTTTTTGAACACCAGTCATGAATAATGTATGGATAAATATTCAATAAATAGTACAGATTTGTTCATTTCATGAGTTGACTTGCATATATACAGTGGTATACAGCCTCAAGTCAAAAGGTTGCATCATTGGCATCTATACATATACAAATTCACATTTATCCAATATGTCAATGTCATCTTTTTAAAAAAAAAAAGAAAAAAAACATCTTTAAAAAGAACAGCCTCTGAAGACAAAATTATTTCACTATAAATCAGGCAGAGAAACTAAATGGAGAAGAAAAACAAAAGAGCAATATCTTCATTACATGCTCTAAAAATAGCCCTACATTTCTTGTTAGAGCAATATCTTCATTACATGCTCTAAAAATAGCCCTACATTTCTTGTTTTTGCACCAAAAGTGATACTAGAATTCCTTCTTGGCTTATAATTTGTATTTTACATGTGCTTGCATTATCTTGTAATGCATAATAGAAAATGGATTCTCCATTTTTTTAATAGTAAAAGCACTATTTAAAGGGAATTGATTTCACTTCATTTTTTAGAGGGCAAATGAAAAAGTTTGCTCAAGAGCCGAGGCACATTTGAACCAAAATTCACACAACCCATTCTGTCTTCTGGTTTACCTGTAAAAATATTCCCAATGAAATAGTCTTTACAAAAAAAAAAAAAAAAAAACATATTTAATGTTTCAGCAATCAGTTACATTGAAAACATCAGCAAAATTATTCCTCCTTGTGGTCTGAGAACAATAGTTTGTAATTAATTGACATGTTCTGGGTGTTCCTTCAGAATGTACGATTATTACATCCTAGCCCCCCCCCCCCCCCCCCCAAAGACATCAGGAGAGCAAGCAGTGTTTGAACTCTGGCAACCAGGCAGCCCTAAGTAACACATTAACATATGTTAATGAAACAAAATGCCACTTGGTTACCCTTTAAATACAAAATTAATGCCAAGTTTCTTAGTACTACAAAGAAAACACAAAGTCAGAACATTACCCGAGATAGAAAAAATAAAATAACTCATTAAAAAAAAACTTTGATGACTCTAAGAGATGTATAAAGTAACACGAAACAAAAAAAAATATTTTTAAGTATATTCATCATGCTTGACCCACACAGACTAGAAATATTACTATTCATTATTTTTGAATACCATGCTATTTCTCTAAATAAAGATAGCGTATATAGTGAAAATTAATTAAAATCTTTAAAAATGTATAACTTACATTATTGTGAACTAGTGCACTTTAGTCACACTTTGACTTTTCCAAAATAACACTATCTCATTTTTGTACATAAAAATATAAAGATTGTACAGTCATTGGCTTTGTTTAATTATTAAATATCACTTTAAAAAATATGCTGTGAAATAATGGAGATTATCAAGCATGGCAGAAAAAAAATATAAATACCCAGCTTGGTGTCTCTGGTGTACAAACTAGAGAAAATGTGGATAAGCTGGGGGGTTTTTTTAAGAATATATTTTGTGTGCACTTTTTGGCCCTGCAGAATCTAATGTTCTAAGCGCTTCCAATTACAGCACAAAATAATTTCAGTATGGAGGAACCATTAGACTTTCACTCTAGGATTTAAAAACAAAATGGACGACTATGTAGAGGTAATCAAGGGGCTTGATATGAAGATCAACTGCCCTGCATTGAGATATTCTTAAAATCATTTTTGATTTCATTGGCAACTGGGACATTCAATTTAGCGTCCTTGACATGGTTAAGTTTATAGTGAAAATCTCCAATAACGATGAACTTGTACCTAATAGATGTTATTTAATGTCCAATAGTGTTTACAAACCAATAACATTGACATTCTATGATACATGATCATGTTTACTATGTTGTAGCTACTTGGTTTGTGTTTTTTTAATTACGAATCATACATTCTGAAATGTTGCTTATCCAATCAATGGCCCAGTTTAACATGAGAAATAACTCTTCCTACTTAAATATTTTTTTCTACCTACTGAGTTTGCAAATCAGCCACTAGATTTAAACCTGATATTTATGATGTAAATATAATTACATTTTTTTAAAAAATATTTTCCAATTTTCTGATGTTCCTTCAGAGTTGAAGATAATCTACATCCAAGCCCAAACCTCCCGCAGAATGATAATGTATGACCATCAAGACAACTGGATGACAATCCAGCACGACTCGGCAGCCATCCTGTGAGAAACTAGCCACATGCAAAATGACACTCTAAAAAAAATAGGTTTGAATAAATCAAGCATGACGACATCCCGAGTTGTATTCATGTATTCAAGAAGATTTGGCCAACCCTCCATCAAGCCACTAAAGTTTCTTTTAGATGTTTAAGAATTTTCCTAGTTTTAAGCATCAGTAATAAAGTCATGTGTGCAATCTTTAATGCAGCGTGGTCTAACACATTGGCCTGCATATTGAAAAAAAATTGAGCCATGGAGATCAACATTGGTGAGTGCAGATTATTTAGAGCCAACAAAAACAATGGCAGCAAAACAATAGTTGAGCTATTGCCCTTGAAAGCACTAAGTGTGTTGATACGTATTTTTAGAGCACATGTTTCTTTGACCGAACCAAAAAAAAAAAAAAAAAAAACCTTAATCACTTTGATAAATGAGTATATCACTTAACATAGATTCAGTTTGAACACCCAATAATTATATAACTTCAATAATACAAATTAGAAAGTGTACACTAGTTGAAATAAATATTGGACTATGTAATGATTACTTTATAATAATAACTTTCTCTTGAAGAGTCTTTTTTTTTTTGGTTATGTTTTATAACAAGAGAAACAAAAAAACATGCTTCACATTTAAAATAAATTAAAGTAGAAGAAATAAACTACATTTTTTTTTTCTTTCAAAAACAACACACAAAAAAACATTCCTGGAGCAATTCTTTCAACACAAAAGATATTCAAACACTTCTCTTTCTGCCCTGTTCCTCCTTATAATAGCAACTGAATGATCATACTGAATAATAAGATTATTGTTAACCATTTACTGCTTGAATGCACTGCTGGAAGTTTTCGTTCTTCATACACTGGCTTACATACACTGTATGCTAACATACAAAACCATACGGGGTCAAGCAAACTGGACATTTAGTTAACTAGCCATTAATAAAAATATAGTATTTTAGGTAATCCATAAGCATTCACCAAATTCAATTGAAGTCTTTAACATTGCTTTCAGTTCTCATTTTTCACACAAACTGTCCTTATTTTATTATAGCTTTTATATAACGCTACTTTCATGCTTATAGCATGCTCAGAGCACTTTGGTCCAATCTCATTTGTGGACCAGTGGGGGGAGGGGGTATCTAGGAGAAGGTTTTCCGTGCTGCCTTCTTTAGGCGCTCAGTAAACACAACTCTGCCCGAGTCGGGTGTCGAACCTCGAGGCCCCTTCATAGGTAGCCAAGCCAAGCGTACTTAACCTTTCCACCACGCTTCCCACTTGGCCCTTACTATTTCTTCACTTGTACTATTATTTCCTCACACCTTGATCAAAACTTTCCATTAAAAAAAAAAAAATCACTTCATTTAGTTTTGTTTGCACAGATACAATGTCAATATTTAGAGCTAATACAAATCTATACATTCTCAATCAGCTTTTTTTCTCTAAACTCTGTGCTACTGTTTTCTTATCTCCCAGTAGTCCACCCATCAAATTTTTTTTTTAAGCTACAATAGTCTGATAGTGCCCCCAATTGAAAGGTATGATAGCATTACAAGTAGAGCCATCACATGGGGGGCAGAATGAAAGTTTTGCTTAGAAGAGAACTCCAAAGAATGCTCCTACGCAAAGCAAGAAAAGCATGTAACCAACTACTTGTCCATCGTTAAGTGTGTGAAATCACCTTCCTTTTTTTAATGCTGTAAACCAATTAGGGATACTGTGAATAAAAAGTTACGCATGTTTCCGTAAGGAAAAAAAAAAATTCTTAAACTGCATGTGAGATCAACGGTCTAAAACTTAAAGAGAGGTAGCACAGTACTGGACTGATTGACTGAAGACTTAATTTGATTCAATCACTAGTAGATGCAATGATCTGCACCAAATAAAGCTAAACAGACATTCATTTTGATCACACTATTCAATACTTCACTTTAAGGATATAGACTATGACTTGAAGTTAACATGTGGACAAAAACAATGTCAAAAGGTTAGTCCCGCATCTCTCATCACAGTGGACTTGGAGGGGTTTTGGTTTTGCTTTGTTTGCTGCTGAAGCCCTGACTGACGTGACATTAAACGTGACCTCAAGACAAGAAGAAAACCAACAGAAATATCACAAAACTTGGCTGGCGGCGCTCTGACTCAGGTAGATAATAGCACCGACAAAGTTCACCATGGCTGCGATCAGAAATACTGGAAGCCACCTTCCATGGGATTGAGTAACAAGCTCTGCTGTCAGTGGACCACACAATATTCCAGGAATAGTTGCCTGTAAAAAATAAAATTAATTAAATTAAAGTAAGTCATTTTAAAAGTACATTTATAAGGTTAAAAAAACAAACAAAAAAAAACATTCAAAACCATTATTGAATTTGGAAATCAAACCTATGAATGTGTACGGCAGCAACATCTGCCAACTCAAAATGGACCCTATTAAAGATAATGCACTGCCACTTAATGAAAATAAATAAGGCCACAAAGGGTCTTACTGAAATGATAAGGAAAATTTTGAAAAAGTCCCTTTGGCCACTGAGAAGTATTTCTCTAAGCTGACAACTAGGACAACAGGGACTCTTCACCCCTACTCCTGTCTGAAGGATCCTGTATGAGACCATCTCAAGGTTGGATCACACCATATTTGACAGTGTCAACTTGAGTCAACCTCCGTCTACTTTTGCTCCTGGATCTAAGCAGACAAATTTACAAAACATGTTTCCACCTGTGCCTAGAGTTTAATTAATTTATTAATGTCAAGCTTTAATTTAGAGTACTGGCGTAACCAGCTTAAGTTTTACATTGGATATCAGAATATAATGCATACCTTCATGTGCTTTCATGGAGCAATTGTAACTATTTTAAATGGTGAAAAACAAATTTTAAATGAATCTTTTAGATCGCAAGTTAAGTAACTTTACATTTCATTGGTCTTCATAGTAATCTGAGATAAATGTTAAATTTTAAAAGGGAAATAAATACAGTCTAATCCATATCAGGAAGAAATCATTAGGGTCCTAGCAATCAGCTGGCCTGATTAACCAAATTCGACTATATAAGTAAAAAAAACAACAACAAAAACAAATCAAAGCTTGTTTTTCCAAAACAATGTTTCTTTTAATATTACAGACTACTAAAATTTTCTATGGGCTTTTATCACAAATGAACTTTATACTTAATAAACCAAACAAAGTTAAAGAATATCAAGATGCAAAGTCTACTTACAAGGGTATTTGATATGGCAAAAGTGATTCCAGCATGATTCGGAGCAACTTCTGCATGGTTGCTGAGATGACCTGATGAGTTGCATGCACTTAGCCCCAAAGAAATTGAAACAAATCTAACAAGAGAGAGACATAGGCTTGTAAATTAATTTCATTCATTGATTATTAAATCAATTACAGTTTTAGTAACTAAATTAATGTCCTTATATCAAAATTACATAAATGCATTTATGAATTTAAAAAAAATCATATCTTTTAGATAAATACCAAAATGATGACTTTTTACAGTTAGAGAAAAAAAAAAAGGGGGGGGGGGGAAGTAATAAGGAACAATGATCATAGCATCACATGTATTATAACCCTTATTTTGCACACACACAAATACACCAGAGGATAATTCCATGATGGCCCAAAAATCAATGAGTGCAATATCTTGATCAAATACAGGCCATAGATGCTAGGTAAAGCTAGTAATCTATAAAACATAAATCATATCTGTTGAACAAAGAAACAGCATCTGTTTATCTAAAGGGAGAATGTCAATAAGACTGTTGTAAAGTCAAAGCCAACAAGATAAACAATTGTAAGGAAACTATCAATAGCAAGATAACATGAGATGTAGCATGGGAAGTGTAGGAGCAAATAACCCAGACTTTGTGAAACCCTGGACCATTGAAAACCATTTCTCACAATGATCAAGGCTAAAGCAAGAGCTCTTTTACCCCCCCTCCCTACCTCATTCTGCTATCAACCACACCTTTACATGGAGTTGTTATCCCTCAGCTGATTTTACTGTGGAATCACCAAAATGGTGGTTCAGTTGCAGTCTCCCAGAGCAATATGGTAACCCACTTGGAGACAGTTTGACTCTTCTCACTGTGAAATGTTCTTCATCCAAGTATCAAGTTTTAGGCCAAACAAAATCTCTAACTACAGTCTGTGGGGAAAGAACCAGCCTAACACCAAAAGAGCAAGAAATAAAAAGATGCAAAAGTGACTGGATTGGGTATATGATGCGAAAAACAAGGAAAATATTGCCAAGCAGACTCAGGACTGGAACCCTCAGAAAGGCGAAAGGAAGATCAAAGCATACACGGAGGAGATCAGTGGAACAAGAAGCAGAGACATCAGGATGGACATTGTCCGAACAGAAGGGAATAGCCCAGAACCAATTCTGATGGTAAAGTAATGTAGCAGACCTATGGTCAACAAGGAGTCAAAAGAATATGAAAAGCAAGGTCAAGAAGTAAAGTTGTTGTTTTTTTATGTTGTCTGAATTTTTCAAACAACATGACAATAAAACCTTGCTCAAAGCCTCACTTTACCTGAGGTAGTGTACCAAAATTAGTGCAAGGGATAGTCCAAATAGACAAACAAAAACTTCAAATCAAATCAAAAGGCTCAAAGTTTTTCACAAAAGGTGAAGAGAAATTATTTTATTTCTGAGTTTAAATTACTTTTTCTTGACAAAATCATTGAAAATTATTGGTATGTCTAAATTTATAAATTCTTAATAATATTTTTAGTGTGGATATTTGTTTTAATTTGTAAAGCTTTTTAGTTTTTCACATTGCCTGGAGTCCAGAACAGTGAACACAGTTGTTTTACAAAATAGAAATAAAAACTTTTTAAAGACTATGCTATCAATTTTAACACTTTAAATTCCTATTTAATGACAATTAATGGAGTAAATTTACTCTAAATTCTATACATCAGATTAAGTTTGTTTCATCATCAAATTAAGCTCATAAAGGAAAAATTAATTGCAATTGAGAGCTATATAAACACTTGTGACTATTACTTACATAACAGCTAGCGGCAAGTTGTATACAGCACTAAAGAATAATATGAAAAGACCTGGCCCTAAGAGCCCAACTGATGTCATAAGGCGTCGTACTGATAAGACTGTCCACTTATGTGCTATCAATGCATCCGCAAAATGTGCAGCCACTGTAGAACACACAAAAAATTTTCTTATGATAGAGCTAACTGCTAACATTTTAAAATTATGAGATGAGAATTTCTTCCCCACATAATTATGTTTCGAGCTTGTTAAGGGCTAACTGAAGTTAATTTTCTGTTTGTTACAATGGAATTGGAAAGTTAAATCTGATGACCCAATGTCCAAAGTTTGTCGAAGAAACTTATTTAGGTTAATCTTCAAGTAGAAACAAAAAAAAAACATTAAACACACACTATATAACAAGCAACAAAACACATTATAATCCAAATTCAATGAATTCACTGATTCAAATGATTACTATTCTAAGTGGAAGCATGAATTTTCAAGAAGTCAATGAATAAACTTCCTGTTTACACTTCTCTTGTGACTTCTCTTGTGATTTACACCAGTTGACACAGTTCTAAAGGTCCTTATATCAAGAAAGGTCAAGGAATAATGTTGGCTTACCGACACTAACTAAGGAATTCATGACGTAAGGCACAGCAGTGGACATCATGTGCGACTGATTGGCCCCTAATGTGGATGACAAGTAGGTAGGGAGCCACTGCATGATGATATAGTTGGACCAGTTCATACTGAAATGAGCAATGTAGATGGACCACAATGGCCAATGTGTTATGAAGTCCATCCAGCGGACATTAGAATTGCTAACCTGTGTCCAAATAGATTTGAAAATATAAAAAAATAATAACTTAATTATAAGTCTTAAATCCCAAGCTCATTAACACAAATAAACATAACAACAACTAATATTATTTTTATCTCTATTTTCTATGTTAGGAAAAAAAAAGCAGAAACAACACAGAATTTTTCATCATCTATGGTACACCACTGTAGGAAAGAAGAGGAAACCGTGTCTCATATTCTGTTTGATTGCCCCAGACTTGCTTATCTTCGTCACGACAGGTCTGGGAAACTAAAAATTCTCGACCTGTATGGTGACATGTATACACTACGCTTAACAGCAGGGTTTCTGTCCAGGGCTTTTGCAAGGGAGGATTTGAGCCTCTCAAGCCCTCACTCAAATGGAGTTTGATGATGATGATAGTACACAGAAATAAAGTAAAAGGAAAGTTCCCCTTTCAAGCCTTGTGATCTACAGGGCAGAGGATGTAAAGGTCTATGGCCGCAGTTAATGAGGGTGTCACAAGTATATATGCAACAAATGTTGTCCCTAATCAGGAGGTTTAAGTTTAATATTGTATGCAATAACACACACAAAAGATATAAAAAAATCATTTGATTATGAAAAATAATTATTGATTTTTCACTTTAATGTAGGATACAAACTTTTTAAAAAATGTCATTTGTAAAATGAAGGAATACATTAACTTCAATGGAAATTCATTTCTTATTTGAGCACATTTCTGTTTATTTCTAACTATATTTATGATTTTCTTAAAATATTTATAGCTTTAAATTTTAAATAAACACAACAACAAAAGCCTTTTTTTTAATTTCATTTCACAATTACCTGATTTTTGTTTGTTGTGTTTTATTTTGGGTTGGGTGGTTGTGTAAACAGTTGAGATTCTAATTTTTCCCTTTAATGATGTAACTAATTGTTTAAATCTTTAATACATTTTTTTTAATGTAGTTTTTGTCAAATTGATAAGTAATTTTTTTTTATTCTGTCTCAATGACTAGCTTAAACCCCAGTTCATTTTAAATTGAGTCATTTAATTCTTTATCAACATCTTTCCTTTGAGTTCTTCCTGGAACGTAGAGCCTCAGTAAAAACATGCCACTCTCCACAGTCTCTTGCCAGTTTTTTAATGGCCTCCCAGCTCTTTCCTGTCCGTTTGGTTTCGTCTAGTATACTGCGTCGCCACGTTCTTTTTGGTCTTCCTCTACGTCTTGTTCCCTGTGGGTTCCACTCTAAGGCCTGTCTAGCTCTGTTGTTGGTATCTTTTCTATGGATGTGACCAATCCATCTCCACTTCCTAAGATCTGTACCTCTATATTTTTCTGCCCACTCATCTCCCACAGTTTAGTGTTTTCCACTTTGTCGTACCAGTGTATATCTCAGACATCTGTTGATGATGGTTTTCTTTTTTTTGTTGTTGCTTCAGTTGTTCTCCATGTTTCAGAACCGTACAGTAGGACCACCTTGACATTAGAGTCATTTAGTTATGATAGTGCAAATGATCTAAAAATGTACAAAGAGCACTGTTGTACCAAAGTAGGAAACTTAATTTCAATACAGTGAACGTATTCGTCTTATTTTAAAAACAGCAAAGATTTAGGGTGTATGTATATTGGTTCAAAGTAAATTTTATAGCCTTATTCCTAAGAAATGCAACTAGCTAATAAATATAATGAATGTCATTGTTTACGCCATCAAACATTATATTTGTTCGTGATAAAATAAAATGCACTTTCGGAGTACTGAAAATTCTGCACACAAGGTTTCAATTAATTACATGTAAGAGCTAGTTTATCAGATTGAATCTAGAAACTACCTTTGTTTATAAAATTTAAATAAAAGAAATGAGATATGTGTTTTTTTTATTTTTCTTTACCTTTGGAGGGTCAACAAAATCCTCCTCTAAACTGCCCCTAGACTCAGTGTACACTGTGTACCAAATGCCAAACCAAACAAATCCAATCAGCCCAAACAAATAAAACATCCAGGCCCAATGTAGGTGAGGGCACACCTGTCAAAAAAACAAAAAAGAAAAACATAAAAAATACTTCTTAAGAAAAAACTTTTATATTAAAAATGTTCAAAGTTTTAGTGTAATATTTTACACAGTAATTGCAAATTTAAAACTTCTCAGCACTGATTTTAAAGTTTATACTGTAAATTAAACTAATATAAAGAAACAATACAAGGCACACGAAGCTCACCAATGAAGCCACTGTCTGGCCAATAGATCCAAGAGCAACAAGATATCCAAAAGCTCTTGATCTTTCTTCACTTGGAATGGCATGAGAAAAAATGTGAAATATTGTGGGAAGGCCTGAAAAAAACAACAACATGGAATTCTTAACTTCATATCTTGAAACAAAGCAAAGCATGTATATGTGTGTATAGATGTATTCTTCTCACTAAATTATTTGACTAGAAATTTAAACAAGGGCCTCTATACTACCTAATCCTTCTCCTAATCCAAGTAAAACTCTGGACAGAATGAGCATGTGCAGGGAATGAGCAAACAATGGTACAAGAAATGTGGACAGTGACCAGAGGATTACAGCCAGGCTCAATATCTTTTTGCCACCATATTTTTTAGATGCACTGCCACCCACCACCTGCAAATGATTTAAATATGTTACAGATAAATATATTTATATACATAATACTTTTTTTCCTTAGATGCTACATCCTTCATCAAAACCATTAGTCAGTACAATTTTGATAGAAGAAAAAATATCACTATCTAATCTCCTTGGTGTTCTGTATTAATAATTAATTTATATCATCTATAATGATGATATGGTTCCAGGTAATTCAAATGACTTAAAAGGTTATTTTTCAGGGACTTAGGTGGTCAAATCAGATGTTAATCTAGTTGCAGATAGGCTCTGGGGCAGGTTCAGAGGACTGTAGTTCAATTTCTTGTCAGAGCTTACCTATGTTTCACCATATTTTCTTTACCCTTCTCTCAATAACCAGTGCACCCTAATGCAGCTATTATATGTCCTGTTTATGTATATATGTTAATATAAACAAAACAGCTCAAAAGTGTGATTGTAACAGTAAGCTCACAAGAGTATACAAAGTTACAAAGATACTTATCAAGCAAAATTTGTTCCCTTTTTTTTTTAATTTACAAACCATATAGTAAATGGTTTAAGAGTGTATATCAAAATATTTGTTCTGTTCAACTATGTTACCCTAGAAAAATTAATGTATAGATTACCATTAGAGTTATAACAAAACTGGAATGCTTATGAACATGTAAACAGAAGAGTAGCTTATCTTTATCTTTTTTTCTTCTCTTAAAGTATCCCCTGAGTTGACATTTTATATCTTTGAACAGAAGTAAACAAAATAATTGCTGTTTTTTTCTAGAATAGCATTATCTATAGTAATTGAAACTTTGAGCGTCCCTATAGAAGTTTTTACATTTTTTCAGGGTTGAGAAATATTGCGTTAAAAAATATCATGCATCAAAGCATCAGAGCGTGCTACTCGTGATAAAGGGTTTCATTGTTTTACCAATCAGCTTACGTGTAAGGTAACAGTTTAGGAATGAGGAAAGAGTGTCAGTGCCTGCTGACCTCAATGTGGTGTTTTCTGGTAACTACAGTAAGTTCTACCTTTTTGGGTAGTTTAAAAAAAGGACTACTATCAAGGGAGCCCCCGAATCCTGCATATGCACACTTGATTGGTGCAGAGCTTTGCTGGCAGTAATCGGAAGAAGCGCTAAGATTTGACTGATATGGGGTCATTTTAACAGATGTCCTTAAACTCACCTGACTACTCATGTATCCAATGGCAAAGGCACTGTGGACCCAGCCCTGTTGATGCAGATCCCACTTAAACTCCTGGGCCATGGAGACTATGGCTATGGGCATGATCACACGATCAGCAGAGTTGATGAAATTTGCCACAGAGCAAAGAGCAATGATGCGAGAGGGCTTTGTTAACATTTTTTGTTGTTGTTCCCAAGGACGATGAAACCTGAGATGCTTCAGTCAGTTAATTATGAGCACAAAATCAACTATATGAAATCCTCCATTTCACCTAAATACATATAAAATATATAAAAAATATTATTAAATTGGTCAGCTTCATTTTAATATTTATCTTTTTTATTTAAAAAAAATGTTTACTTTTTTAAAGAGAAAAAATCTATTTAGCATGCATATAAGTTGGACATAATTTAAAACAACAATTAATAAGTAGTTTTTCATATTATTGCATAAACTGCAGTGCTACACTATACCTATAGAACACTAAACTAATGCAATTATTTTTATTTTTTTTATGGAAATGTTTTTTTCTTGAGGATTTGAACAAAAGATTGACCCTTTACAAAACAATTAGATCATATTCATTATAAGACATCAGTTAGGCCAGGTTCACATCTAACTTCACATTCACATCCTTTGGTCTGCTGAGGCACCACACAAGATCTGTGAACCTTCTTTCTCCCTTCTCTGTCAATTGTCTTTAATAGAATTTCCTTCTAATGTTCTTTCTGAAAATATTGAAACCTGCCTTTTTACCTGCCTGGGTGGACAACTTCGGGGGCCGATTTTGAGTTTGTGTTTCCACACAAACTGTCTTTGTAACCTTGTTTTGTAATCTAATGTTGGTATTTTAAATTTTAAGTTTATAATTAATTATTATTCATACAAACTACAATCTAGCAAACTATTATTTTACCTGGCATCTCTTAGATTAAAAATATTTATAGGTCACAAATATTAGTGTATCAAGGAAATCAATGAAACATATATATTATATGTTCAATGTCCAATGTATGCATAAAACTCACATCCAAATTACAAGCCCATACTGTTAACATAAAAAAGAAAAATCAAGAAGTCATTCCTTTAAAACCTTGTAAATTTCCATTTTAAAAATAGATTTAGAGATCTAATTATAGTAATCTAGACTCTAGATCTAAATAAATGTATGTAGTAATAGTAGTATGTCAAATGTGACTGTCTATTATCTGTCTATGATCAAAATGTAGATTACAATCTATTCCTAATTCTAGATTATAGAATAGATCCTGTAATGTATCTATCTAGAATCTACTAATGATCTAGCCTAACATTCTTCTTGTTTTAGATTTAGATTTCTACTATATAGATCTATTTCTAGAAGTAGGACTAGAATCAGTGACTGGTTTCTAGATCTAGCTCTTCTAAGTCTAAGTTCTAGACTTTAGATCAATAATACTATTTAATAGGTCTAGACTCTAGAACTAAATCTAGTAAACTAGTTATAATAGATCTAGTAGACTCTCTTCTCTCTCCAGATTCTAGATAGACAGTAAAGTCAGTAAAAGTCTACTAGATCTAGATATCTTAGTTTGTCTTTAGAAGTCTTTAAGTATATAGTTATAGTTAATAGTAGTATATATACATACTGAATACTGTATTAGTGTATAGTATACTAATAATACTAATATTAAATTATAAATACAATACTAATACTAAAAGTTCTAAAAGTAAAAGTAATACTGTTACTAAAAAGTGTTACAATGACTGTAAACTGTAACAGCGTAACAATTTATACCCTGTACCCTATATAGTATATACTATCTCCCTATTACTATTAGCCTATAGACTGTCACTATAGACTATAGAGTATCAGTATAGACTCTAGTATGTATCAGTATCGATGTCTATGTAAACAGTAAAGACAATAAAGTTACGGCATGAAAAGTTACTATTAACTATACTTATTATACCATAGCAAATCTTAGTCACTTAGTGAGTTAATCTAGAATTCTAGATCTATTTAAAACCAAAAAAAAACAATTTTATGAAGATTTACCAAGTTTATCAGTGACAGTGTAGACATCTGACAGTCACAGTCACTACTTTTCTTAGTTTTTATTTTTTAGCTTTTTATTTTTTTAGAGATTTAAGAGAGGGGTAGTCGGTAGACTTAATTAGAAATATTCAAGCTATTTACAAATAAATGCTAAGAAAAAATATTTGTTCTTTTCTATTTTAAATATTCTTTTAATTTTCTCTGCGATAATAAATATGTTTCTTCTACCTTATTTTAATTTTTGACTTAAATCAGCATTCAAACTTGACGTGGCAAGTATCTATGTTCAGCCATTTTGTTTACGAGTTAATGTAAAAGCATAAATCATTGTAACTTCCATTGCAGTTTCGAAACAATATATATATATATATTTATCTAGAGATCTATACGTATGACCTATATCTATGTAGCTTCTCTCTCTATACATGTATATATTTAATAAATTTTATTTGCAACAAAAAAAATTACTGTTATTTTAACATGATACTATATTTCATTTCAACAGTAACAATTAGTCCAGCTCTTGTCTACATCCACATTGACATTTTTTTTATTGGCCAATCAATAATCTTTAAAAAAAAAATAAAAAAAATTTAAATTCCTGGATGCCCAAAATCCGGCCCGCGACGTGGTGCTATCCGGCCTGCCGAAACGTTTTCAAGTAAACAAAAGAGTCGCCATTTTAATTTTTTTTTTGTTGGGTCTCTCAATCTTTCTTTGGTGGAGTTCATACTATGGTATTTTAATAGTCTATTGTAGCCTATGTGCCATCACGTCACAACCGAATGAATTCAACACCAAATTTTTAAGAGAAAGACACAAGTTGATTTCCAATGTGTATGCTGACTTACAAACGAACCCGCAACACTTCATTACACTACATTATGCAGGCGAAAAGGATACACATGCATCGCGCTGCATGAACTGTAAATCCATTTTACTCAAAGAAAGGAAGAATAATCTAATTTATAATTTAAGACTCTTTAAACGATAGTTTCAATTAAATAATTAGTCTTTTCGAAAAAAATTCATTTTCGGTCCATTTTACAAAGTGCCACGAAAGACCAACAACTGAAACTGATTAACTAGCAATATCAACCATACATATTGTATGAAGACCAACTGTTAGTGACAGAAATAAGAAAGAACAGACTACGTTGAACAGGTCAATTGAATGAATGTCAGAGAACAGAGGAGCGAAATTTGTATACCGGCAAAAACCAAAAGGCAGACGACCCAAAGGCAGACCAAGAATGCGATGGATTGGGTTTGGGGCATGGAGACGAAAGGCCCAGGAGAGATCTGAATGGAGGGATGTGTTGAGGCAGGTCAGAGCCATCCATAGCCTGTAGCGCCAGGAATCAAAGCAGAGGCGTAGTGAGCACAACAACATGCTCCCGGGGCAAGGTACTTTATTGCCCCTTCATTTTCCACGAAACCCTTACTACGCCTCTGACTCAGAATATTTTTTTTTAGAGAAGAAATAGTGAAATGTGCCCGATATTATTGTAGTCACACGGTTTTTACTAAATTGCTTAGTTTTATTTTTTAGCTGTTCATTTTTTTATTTTTCTATTTCATTTGGGGGCAACCAAAGGTAGACAAAAAACGAGAGAGTTAAAACAGAGAATTGGTTAAAAAAAAAAAGTTTTAAATACGTAGGTTTAGATCAATGATTCCCAAAGTGGTATATATGGACCCCCAGTCTACTAGACAAAAAAGTTTTGGAACCACTGGTCTAGATTCAAAAAGAACGTTGGAAGCGTAATGAAGCAAATCAATGTCACAATAGTGCATTAGTTAGAGCCTCACTAGTTGCCATCGCAAGTTGCCATCCATTTGTACATCCACAGTGTTATCTACTACGCTGACATCTTTTTGACAAAGCTTATATCAACTCACTCTGTCTGTCTGGCAAAAGTTTGTACGCGTTATTTCTCCCACACCCGTTCGCCGATCAAGTTGAAACTTCCCTAAATTATTAATTGGTTGAACCCCAAACTCCCTGGCTACGCCTATGATATATGGGGAAATACTTGAGTTTTTGTGCCTTTGGATAATTGTAGTGGTTATTTCCCCCACACCAGGATCAAGTTGAAACTTAAAACAATTATTTATTGTAGGCCCTACTTAACAACTTTAATCAATTTAAAAAAAAAAACTACAACAATTAGTCAAAGAATTAAAAAGTATTTTTTAATATTTTTTTCTTCTTAGACTCCAGGTTTTAGTATTGAAAAAAAAAAACCTCATATAATTTTTTGAAAAGAAAGACGAATGTTTTTAAGCCTATACTTATTTATCATACGATGAAAAGAGACTTATAGGCTATGAACCAGAAAGAGAGAGAATCAGGAATTTTATAAAGACCAAAGAACGTTATATCGCCTAAGAAAGACGCAGATGTGGGACATTACTTCATGAACAGATAATTTCTTCGTCAGCACTATTTGCGTTATGCTGACCAGGAGTTGGCATGAATCGTCATAGCCATGGTATTCCCGCTCTCGCGACATCAAGGAAGCGCTCTGGCAGAAACGTCGTGAAGTGGACAATTGATAGGCTAAAGAAAGAGCTCCCACAGCCACAAAGCAGAGAGGAATGCACCAGAACGCTAGTAAATCATCCAAGTACCCCGCTCAATCAGATTTCTTTCTAACCGATACGAAAACAATCCTTCAAAGCTTGGAAAACTCTGATTCCTCGTAGGGTATATGAAACGACTCGGGACAACATTTATAAAGCTCAACAACAACAAACACAAACAAACTAGTATTCAATGGATACCAGCACGTATTGTACTAGAAGGACACGAGAAGGCTGTGGGAGTAGGACCTGGACCTACAAACACGCAATTAAACATTGCACTCAATCCAGAAGGACACGAGAAGGCTGTGGGAGTAGGACCTGGACCTACAAACACGCAATTAAACATTGCACTCAATCCAGAAGGACACGAGAAGGCTGTGGGAGTAGGACCTGGACCTACAAACACGCAATTAAACATTGCACTCAATCCAGATGAAAGGAAGAAACAAATAGTGAACAGAATAAATGAGGAATGGACAAGCTCTCACCCGAATCACAAGAATAACGACGCCCATTATAGGGCTATGCTATCCCGACAAGATCAACGTCTAATATTTAGTCTCAGAACCGGACACTAGTGAAATCTGCCCATGCGGAGTATCACCAGAGAAAGCTGACCATGCTATACGGAGAGCTTCCTGTGGTGGAGATTGTCACGTGTTTATTTGGCTAGAAGATCTTGATGCTATAAACTTGTGACATATGTGGGTTCGGAGGTGCCTTGATTATAGTTCAAACACTTTAATAATCAATGAAGTAACAAAGTGTTGATATGTTTCTTGAGTTTTAATTATTTAAAACTTGAACTTGAAACAATAAATGTACATACAAAGATATATAAAACAGATACAGGATTCAGTGAAAACGTTCAATAAAATGAGTAAATATTTACTTTAAAACTTAGCGACTTCTAAGCCTAGCTTTCTAGCTCTCTCTCCCGTCTCAAGCTAACACTCCGCCTTTTATATCTTTCTTTAGAATCAAGAACCGTGACATCTCAATACCCATCCTTGACTCGTTTACATTTAATTTTCCCCTCAATTGTTTCTGTAATTTAACCTACGCCAATTATGTCTCCCTGCTGTAGCCTTAAACCAAGTTTTAATCGGCGTCCTTCTGGCATTAAAGCGCGAGCGCGCTGACCCGATTTGAGATAGGTACAATGTCCCATTCTGTGAACAACGAGGTGTCACTAGGAACTCATTTGTAATTTAAGCTATGTTAATTTTGTTTCCCTGCTGTAGTCTTGAACTAAGTTTTAATCTGTGTTTTTCTGGCATTTAAGCGTGGGTACGCTGACCTGGTTTGAGATAGGTACAATGTCCTCATTTTGTAAACAATGAGGTTCTTTTCATGTTCTTCAAGCTCTTGCTTTGCCCATTGTAGCCTTTCTGGTTTAGGCATAGCTAATTCTTTGGCCATCTCCAGAAAATCTTGTAGTGTTAACATTTTGGCTGCCATGGTAATTCAGTAGCAAGTTGTCTTGTACTTGTTAACTTGATAGTTTAATATAAATGATTGTCGTTACTCGAAAGTAGACTTGAATATACTTCGATTAAAATGTTCTTGGGTTATTTTTATTTAGAAGAGACACACAATAAATAGTTCAATATTTCACCTTATAAATCGTCGTTATAAGATGATCATTGTAGATGATTATTGATAATATGATTATAACTTGTAGTTGCCACTTGATTTGGCAATTTGAGAACAATTACTTGTCGCTAGTAAGTAAATATACAAGGCGATCTAAGTTGATAGATCAAGCCTGTAAACTGACGTAAGGTTGTACTGACCTTGTCATAAAGACATGTGGTAGACTTGAACGTGAAGTTTTCTTCGTAGTGAGAGGCTAAGTAGAGACGTAGAACTATCGTCTGTAGTTCTAGTTTGTTGCAACACAACTGTCAAAGAGTTGTTTCGATGGTTGCAGGTTGGTTATCTTGGCAGACGTCAAAGGTTGCCAGATGAAAGTACTGATCCTGTAGTATCACGTTGATGAATAAATTCGTTGTACATACAGCCGTCGGAGGTGTCAATTTATGTCACGTGTTTATTTGGCTAGAAGATCTTGATGCTATAAACTTGTGACATATGTGGGTTCGGAGGTGCCTTGATTATAGTTCAAACACTTTAATAATCAATGAAGTAACAAAGTGTTGATATGTTTCTTGAGTTTTAATTATTTAAAACTTGAACTTGAAACAATAAATGTACATACAAAGATATATAAAACAGATACAGGATTCAGTGAAAACGTTCAATAAAATGAGTAAATATTTACTTTAAAACTTAGCGACTTCTAAGCCTAGCTTTCTAGCTCTCTCTCCCGTCTCAAGCTAACACTCCGCCTTTTATATCTTTCTTTAGAATCAAGAACCGTGACATCTCAATACCCATCCTTGACTCGTTTACATCTAATTTTCCCCTCAATTGTTTCTGTAATTTAACCTACGCCAATTATGTCTCCCTGCTGTAGCCTTAAACCAAGTTTTAATCGGCGTCCTTCTGGCATTAAAGCGCGAGCGCGCTGACCCGATTTGAGATAGGTACAATGTCCCATTCTGTGAACAACGAGGTGTCACTAGGAACTCATTTGTAATTTAAGCTATGTTAATTTTGTTTCCCTGCTGTAGTCTTGAACTAAGTTTTAATCTGTGTTTTTCTGGCATTTAAGCGTGGGTACGCTGACCTGGTTTGAGATAGGTACAATGTCCTCATTTTGTAAACAATGAGGTGTCACTAGGGACGTGACAGAGATCACATTATCAGTCCTCCTTTCTTTTTATTTTTCCTTTCCTTAATTTTACTTTTTGACTAAGAGAAAACGAAAGAAAATTAGATTATAAATGTATTTAATTAGTTAACTAAAATGTATATCTATAATACTGCGCCTCCGCTTTTATTATTGCCTACTTGAGTAAGAGCTAACTCAGTCATCATCTAATGCTTTAAAAAAAATCATATACACGACCTTTACCCCAGACATGTGAAGGCAGGACTGGAAACAAAATTATTTTAACAAATAAAAATTCAATTTTTATTTACGAGATGCGAGTTCTCGAAATCCAGAAATAAAAACTTAAAAAAAAAAATTGCTGACTTGGACGTGCGAGACATCACAGCCTCTGCCGTGACCAGGATTCGAACCTGGGTTGTCGCGGCCACAACGCGAAGTACTAACCACTATACGATCACGGCCAGTACGCCAGCACACTTATTTGGCAAAATGAAAGATAACACTGTTAATTACAAAATATATATCTTGTTTAAAAGTATATAAAATTCAATATCTTTTTTCTAAAATATATGATATTCATTTATAAATATATTAGAACTATATTATAGTGCCTTAAAAAAAATAATGATTAGATTTACCGAAATGTGTCTATCTATATAACGAGATAAGTTTTGCCAGGATGGCTTTCATTAAACTAATTACCTTTTCAATTTTATTAACTAAATAAACTTGGACATCAAGCTAAATGACCGTCCTTTTTGTTATTTCTATAATTAAGATGAAAAAAACTTTGTACTTAGTTATTTATTTTTTATTTATGTGAAGCTAACTTATATGTGTTTACTGACTGCCCTTTTTCCGTTAGTCCTTGTAATAAAAAACCTGGACTTCTTTAAAACACGCTTCAAATCTAACACAAAATGGCGCAGACGGGAACGTATCGAGAGGAATTGGAAAATGAAATTAAACAAACAGACCCAAATTCACATGCCAACAGATTAATAGCACAAGGTAAACATATCTAATTCATATAACTGATAATCAGATTGATTCACGTGCGTTAATGTAGATCTGTCACATATCTCGAAATGACTAATTTAGACTGTCAATCAAGACAAATTTTTAATTTTACCATTTAAAAATGGTTGTCCACAGTCCAGTCTTGGCCCTTGGTCTTAACAAATGTTTAAGCCGGTCAGACTAGATCTAGATCTGCGCACAGCAACAATTTTTTACCGCTTGCAGTCATCTCACCCTTTGTCTAAGAGCATAGTTTATGTTATTGCATGATTATTATACTTAAAGTTAAAGCATGCATATCTTTCTTATTATTCAATATTTTTGGTTCAAATTTTCAGAAGACTTTATGCATGTTGTTTAAAGTGTGATATGACCCCAATCTTTCATCTAAGCCGATTTTTCATACTTTTACAGCCGTGCGAAGCTGAAAATAGAGACAACAAATTTGGTCGAAATTTGACTTAATTAATGCACAACTTTTTTATTTGTCAATATTTCCAGTTCATATTTTCAGGAGACTTTATATCATTTCATAACCCCCAAATCTTTCATCTAAATCTATTTTTTATACTTTTACAGCCGGGCAAAGCTGAAAATAGAGACGACAAATTTGGTCAAAATTTGACTTAATTCATGCACAACTTTTTTATTTCTCAATATTTCCATTTTAAATTTTCAGGAGACTTTACATGTTCTTTATATCATTTTATAACCCCCAAATCTTTCATCTAAATCTATTTTTTATACTTTTACAGCCAGACGCAGCTAAAAAAAAAAAAGAAAAAAAAATTTGGTCGGAATTTGACTTGTTCATGCACAACTTTTTTATTTATTAATATTACCATTTCAAATTTTCAAGAAACTTTAAACATGTTATTTGCTACAAAAATAAATATTAATTTTAAAGAAAAATAGCAATTCAAAATTGTGACATTTTTAAAAATTGTACAACGGGAACAGCTAGATTTTTTTCAAATATTGACGAAAACTTGTTTTTATTTCTTAATATTTAATCATAAAATTAAAAGGAGACTTTAAACAGCTGGAGTATGAAAAATTAATCTTTAAAAAATATTTTTAAAATATTGACCTTTTTTTTTACCAAACAAAACAAAAAACGCAGATGTAAAATTACAACATATTTGGATAATTGGGGGGGGGAGCAAGGCAATAGGCAATAGAAATCAATACTATTAGTCAAATTGCCAAGATTAGATATCAGAATGTCTCTTTTATAAAGTTAATACATATATTATATATACAGACATAATCTAAACAAACTTATAACATCTAGAATACTAGAGTAGATCTAATTTATATATATTGAAAAGCTGTTTTAGTTTTTAGGCTATTTCTCAGATTTTCTCCCATTAAATTTCACATAAAAAAAATTTAGTCCTCAACATTCTAGATCTAGAAACTAGTATTAGTTTATTAAGACAATTAAGTATAGACTAGACTAGTATATTATATATCAAATCAATTATATATCTTTATTCTAGATTTCATTCTATGCATCTCTGTTCCTATTCTAGAAAATAGATCTAACTAATCTAAGCCTAAATCTAAGTATTAGACCTAGATCTACACTCTAGTGTATGATTAAAACAATAATTTGATTTTTCTACATTATCTGTTGCTTCTCTAGGTCTATTAGTAAATAAATCTAGATCTACATTAATACAAGTTTTTTTGCTTCATTATCTATATTAATAAACAAGAAAACTTCGTTTTAATAATATTTTATAAGTATTTTATTACTACTTCCGGTTTGGTGGTCATTTTGGCATTCATATACCAAGAGCGCCATCCAAAATAGCTTAATAATCACACATGATTCTTATGTAGATATGGATACTACAAATTACTAACCAATATAAATAATTACAAAACAAAAATAAAAAAGTAATCCTATCTGGAACACACACTATTTTTGGAAACTAAAAAAAAAAAGATCTAGTAAGCCAATCCCTGTCAAATTTGGTATCAAAAGAATCGCCATTTTTCCCCGACAAAATGATACTCTAATCTAGAAGATCGGTTAAAAAATAATGACGTTTTACGCACTTTTCTGGCGGTAACCGGGGACGCTACCAAAACCATGAGGACCAGTTTTTAAGCAGGCTTCCGGCGCACTAAAATAGCGATGTTGAAGTACCTAATTATAGCAGTGCCAGACATAAAAAGTTATTTTTTAAAGTAGATTTTAAATCCTGTGAATGTGAAACTCAACTGACTCAACCAGTTGAACCAACCGCATTGACGCCAGTGAGAGCCATTTTACCTATAAAAAAACCAACATTTAGAGTGGTGGGGTAAGTGTGTCTATGCTCAAGTCAAGTCTTCACTCACAATCACAATATCGAGTCCAGTTTCACAATAGTTTCAGTCCAGCTGAAAGTCTTTTTTATTTTTTTTTTTGTCTCACTTCACCTTTAGGGTGACCCATTTGATTTTCTATTTAAAAGCTTCTTGTAAATATGTCATGTTATACACAAATGGATGATTATCGATTCCTGTTTAACATTAGACAGAGTCGAGTATGAAACTGTTGCGGGTTGAAGTTTATTATTTGCATTGTCTTCGTGTTCTGTTGATTAATTAAATCATTTTAAAGCTCATCAATTGTAGATACTTAATGTATAAGAAGCAAACTAGCATTGTTCTTTTAGTAATAATTGAAGATTTATTTATTGCGCACAATGTGGCTGCCAAACGTAAACACGTTTATGTTCCACATTCTGGATATTGGGGGTATGCATGTCTGCTAGCTTAACTATTTTCCAACACACGTAAAATATAAATGTCATTACTTTGAGTTTAATAACCGACATTGTTAGATGATTCCAATATTTCTAGAAAAAATATCTAGCATTCTATATTAGGGAGATTAAGAAAGGTCAAAGTCAATCTGATTTATTAATTTGTATTGTCATTATGTTTTAATTAACTTAAATAATTAACTTCATTTTTAGACAGCCTTTAATAATGATGTGCAATCTAAATAACCTATTGGGCTTTGGAGGTGGTTTAGTTTTAAAGAAATAAGACAAACCACCTTAACCTGTTGTTTATAAATAAGTTTGCTTAAAGCATTTGGGATGAAATTTTTTTTATTGCATTTTCAATTATTTATTACTTTTCCCTAGAAATTGACAGGTTAACAAAAGGTGAAGATGACAAGAAAGAAAGACCTCTTGTGGCTATGTATGATTTGCACACAGACCGTCAACAGAAATGTTCACTTAAAATTAGAATACCAGTAAAGGAACATCCAAGAGTGAGTACATTATAAATTTTGTCTCATGAATGTGTTTACAGCAATGTATAATGAATTATTTGAATTATTTGTAAGTTATATAAAAACTTGGTTCTTTGTATATATTTTTTTTCAGTATAACTTTGTTGGTAAACTGTTGGGTCCTAAAGGTCAAACACTAAAAGCTCTACAGGACCAAACTGGTTGTAAAATGGCCGTCATGGGTAAAGGATCAATGCGTGAAAAAGAAAAGGTGAGATTAGTTACCCTCAATAAATGTCTCCTGAACTTATAAGGAGCAGATCTGAGATGATACTAGTTCTGATTAAATAGTCTATTGTTGATTGTGTTTTTTGTTGTTTTCCTTTATAGGAAGAGGAACTTCGCAAGGAAGGTGGAAAATATGCACATTTAAATGAAGATCTTCATGTTTTGGTTGAGTGCTTCACTGATATCACAGATGGCTACCACAGACTTGCAGGGGCTCTTGTTGAATTAAGGAAATTTGTCATTCCTGTAAGCTTTTGTATTTTGAACTGTCAGCTGGTTTGCTTTTTTTTCCCCTACTTGTCTTTGTTTTCTGCAATATTTCAACAAACTTAGATGAAGAGTTGTTTCAGAGCTAAGTGTTAGAATCTTGTTAAGTTTTTAAGTGTGGTATTATCATGTGCTCTTTATTTTAGGATATGGCTGATGAAATGTACGGAGGTGATATGGTTATGGATGAAATGGGCATGAATGGAGGTGGTGCCCCAAGAGGCCGTGGAGGATTTAGAGGAGGGCCACCAGAGAGAGGGTGAGTTAACTTTTACAGATGTATTACTGTAATTAGATTATTTTTGACGACTGTTTTAAGAGCATTTTATCTAATTTTTAGTTTTTGAAATGCCTTTTGTAAATTAACTTTTTAAAAAATATATATTTTTTAAGGGGTCGCGGTGGTTTCCGAGGTCGTGGAAGTGGACCTGCCCCACCACCTGCTGGCAGGTTTGTTTGTTTTAATTGTGTTTTTAGTATTCAAACATTTTTATATAATTTTTTAAATTAATTTTTGCATGGCTTGCATATATTTTTTTTTTTCTGTTTTTCAGAGGAGGCCCATCTACTAGAGGAGCACCACCACCAAGGGGAGCACCTAGAGGAGCACCAGCCTCTAGGGGAGCACCACCAACAAGAGGAGGTGCCCCATCCAGAGGAGCCAGAGCTGCAGCTCCTGCTGCTGGTTATGATGGCTATAGTTCACAGGTTGGTTTGATTATTTTATATCCTTGTATTTGTTCTAGAAAAATGTTTTGGTTGTTAAACTGAAGGTTTTCCTACTTGTGTGATATTTTTAAACCACTTCACTTTACGGTATGTAATAGTTGGGATTATTTCCTATAAACATACTAAGAGCAACATTGTTTGGAGGTCTGTTGTACACAACAAAGTACATAAGTATAACGGTTTATTTATTAAAGAAAAATATTGAAAATATTTTCGGCTAAAATCATGTTATTACTTCCTCAGGGCTATGGATCTGGTTATGGAGCCAATTATGATGCATCCTATGAGGAGGCTTATGGACAAAGCTATTCTTCTGGGTAATTTTTTATTAGGCCTTGCAATTTTTTTATTTTTTTTAAGCATACATATAAAATTTCATTTCGTTTTTGTATGTTGACTCAATTTTGAAACATGTAGATCTGTCTACAAATGCATTTTTTTTTTTAAATCACTTTTTTTTTTTCTGCTCAATCACCGTAGAGCAGTTTTACTACTTGGAACATTAAATTTTCTTTATTCATAATACTGTTACTATTTTCAGTCATACATTTTGTATGTAACTTTGGGTTGCTTATTTGTATATTCAGTATACATTATTCTAGTTTTATTTTGTGTTACAAATTTTTTAAATTGCTTTTTTTTCTTTTTGCAGGCAAGATGGTTCTTACTATGAATATGGGCCTACAGCAAGTGGTGCTGCTGCATATGACTCATATGGTAGTGCTGGAGGTTATGGAGAATATGGTAAATTTGACTGTATCTGTCTGGCTTTATAACTTTTTTTTTTCTTTCTTAACCCTCGTAACATCTCAACCTTGTATTGAAAGGGTGGCCAATTCACTAAAAAAAGGAAAATGAATGGGCTATTCAAATTAAACTAAAAAAATAAAATTGGTAGAGCTCAAAAAATATTTCTCACACAGTTCACCAAACAAGCATCTTTGTCAATGAGGAAAATTATGCTAATTAGATCAGGACCCAAGTCAGCTAAATTAATTTCAGGTGCTTAATAGATGATCTCTAGTATTCCTTGTCCAAAATATTCATAGTTTATGTGGCTACCATGTCAGTTATGTCAGTTTTTGACCATTTTCTAACCATGCTTATAAAATGCTAACATTTCGTAGATGTGATAGTTTTTTACGACGCTTCAAGGGTTAAATCCTGGTTATGTGTGAATATTCAACTTTATACAATTGTGGATTTCGTAACCTGACATTAATTTTCTTCTATCATTTCAGCTGAAAGCTGGGGTACTGCTGGTGGCAAAGCCCCACCATCAACTCGAGGAGCTGCTAGGGCGCCAACCCGTGCCCACCCTTACTCTAGGAGTGCTCCGAGCGGAAGCTACTGAGCTGCACTAGTCTTTTGAGGGCTATGTCCAACCATAGGTCAACTCTTCCGAAGGCATTATTTTGTGCACTTTCACTGCCATGGCCAGATAGGTTCACAGAATGCATATTTGTTCTCAGCAAGTTACTGAGGTACACTATAGGGGGCATTTTTAGTTTCTAGTAAAACCTAAAAGCTAGCTAACAATATAAAGGGTTGAAATAAAGTATATGGTTGGGTAAAATTTAATGTTATATGGTTATGTGAACCTCAAAGCAAAACTGTCCAAGATATGTATAAAATTGTTGAGTTAAATGCATTTTATTGTAGACCATCATTCCCTGAATAACATTTTAGTTGTGGGTTTTAAATAAAAGTTGTTTTATGACATGATTTTAAAATGACATAAATGTTCTGCTATTACTATTAATACCATATTGTTTTACTACGTTTAATGTTTTAAACCTTCAAGTAAATACTATGTCCTTTAATGTTGTAACTTCAGTGTAGATTTAGCTTGTTTATTGTTCAATTCTATTTTAACCCAACTTTGTCAGTGAAACCAATATTGTGAACATTTTTTTTTTACTCAATACATTTAGGTGCCCTCACGCGCCTCATTTTTTTTATAAGGTATCTTTAACTCATGTGTACATAAACTTCATTTCTCTTTTAAAACCCAGCAAAAGTTGTATTTCAGTTCTTCCTAAAAGTGTTAAGTATTGTTCAATACAATGTATTCAGTTTAATTTTGTTCATTGGTCAGTAATAAAAGTCGAATCTTAATGAAAACTCTTTAGGGTCAATGTAAGTTTTATTCTGCATGACACTTTCATCAAAAGTCATTTTGAATTTAATGTTAAGACTAAAAATTCAAAATAAAACCAATGTAAGAAAGAAAAAAAAATATTCTTATTGATATACAATTACATTTTTTAAAATTGTTACTTAAACTTTTTTTTTTTTCTGAAATTTTCAGTTCATTAAAAAGTTTCAAGTTTAATCCTGTTAGTATTAGACATTAAAGAATTTATTTCAATGTATTTGTTAATACCATAATCTTTGAGAAAGATATTGGAATATTTTGTTATAAACATTTCAAATGAATAAAAATTTTGTTACTCTAAATAATTTAAAGACGTTCAGTATATATTCATTGATAAGCTCACCACAGTTCAATTTTTAAATCAATTTTGTTGTAATATTTCTTGTAAAAAAAAACAATAAATCATAATAAACCTAGACTAAAGAAAACCAATATCTTTGAGTAAAGCTAAGCTTCCTTGACTTGCAGTATGTTAATGTTTGTCCCAGAAGATGTTAATGGGCTGTATAGCCAATTATTTGTCTACCTTCAAATATTAACCACTATTATAAGGTCTACTGTGACCCAAAGGTGTAAGAAAGCCAATGTACAGACACCATAAGAAGAGCAGATAATAATACCCTGAAATTAATCAGGGACACCGCTTTTAAATAATCGGGTTTATTTAAAGCCCTAAAATTAAAAGCAAAGGTGAAAAAAAGCCAAAATCCAGGTAAATAAGATTTTAAACATCAATAAGAAAAGGCATTTTGAATGACATAGTCATTGGTAGGATACTAATTTCACTTCTAAATAATAAAGTTAGGCATAATATACCCTAAATTATTTAAATTATGCTTTATTATTAAATTGTCCAAGATAAGTCCATAAGAATCAAAATGCCTTTTCATCTTTAATCAAAGTTAAGACTTTTAAAAAGATTTTAAAAAACACTTTAAAATAGTATCTCTTTTTAGTATCTACCATGCTAGTAAATTGTTTAAAAATAAAAAGCACAGCTTAGTTTTGTTTTAAATTTTCTGACATTCTAGGTCAATTAAAAAAAACTATTATGCCCTAAAAGGGGAGCCTGAGTTAAAAATATGTTAATAGGCTAGGTGATATGTATAAGTAAATAATTTAATGTCTATAGTGTCCTCTTCATTAGTGGGTTGTTTACTGATAGTTCTTAGAGCTAACCATGTTAGTTTTGGTTCATTACTAACAGTTGTCATGTGTATTTCCAGAACTCGCTGGTAACTGTTTGACAGAACCTAGCAACTGTCAAAAGAAAATGAGTGATACATCATTTGAGATGGCCTGAGAGACCAGCTGAGAGGATTTTACCAGAGTTCTCTGAAAGTGCTGCTGATGGATATGATAAACAAGAAAACAAAAACCAATTGTTTGTTTGTTGAGTTATTGGTTTTGTGTGGTTGCCTTTTACATTTTATTTACACACATGCACCTACCTACAAGACAACAAAAAAAAAAAGACTTAAAACACAAATTATCTATGTGTATATATATGTATGTATTTTATTCTCTGTTGTTGCCAAGTGTTAACATGTACACTGAAAATAGCAGGCCTTGTAACAACTAGCTGATTTCTTTAAAAAAAATGTATGTTGGTTGTCTACTGGGTAGTGCTGTGGCTAGTAAGTTGTTGTTCAATCATCATCACCATCAAAATCCCAGTCATATCCATAGTATGCTGTGAAAAGTAATGAAATGAATTATTTATATTTACTGGTATTTAATATTTTGTTAGTGATTATAGCTACTGGAAATTTTCGCATAGACTTGCAATATCAAAGATGCGAAAGAAAATGATATACGGAAAACCTTATAAAATATTTCAGTGCTCAAAAACTTATAAAAAGCTTATCATTTATTTTGTGCGCCGGAATACACACACATACACGTTTTATGCTATTGAAGATATTTATTGGGTGATTTAAAAAAAACATCGCAACCTGCATACTATTGCTTTTCATTGCTAAATTCAGGCAATATGTATTGTCCACTTAAATCTGCAGGTTTTCGGTTCAGACCGTCGCAAGTTGCATCCGAGAGCTGATCTCTGACAATGGTCGCATGGATCGCTACCAAAAAGCACAATGATTAGGACTCAGTGAAATTACTCTTGGCGCAAATAATAATCTTAAGTTTAAAACTCTTAAATACAAAACTACCAAATTTCCTGTCTGTACATGAAACCGAGCTACAAATTATTTGCAGCCATACACATTTTGTAAAGGACTTTCTGGAAAATCTCTCGTTTTGTTAAATCTTATAGGAAACCAGAGAATGCATCACATACTTAAGGAATACTTTTTGTTTTTTCTATTTTGTTAGTCATTTTATATTTTTAACTATAAAGATCCACCCATAACCCACGAAGAGGAGATTGTAGGTTTAAAAAAAAAATTAACAAACCTGGGTGGGTGAACACGAATCTCGAAAACGGCATTAACGATTTTCCTATAAATTTGAGTTTATGTAGGGCCCCTACATCTTTTGGGGGAAAGAACTACTAGCTAATTATCCACACAGGGTGACATTCATTTGAATTTAATATAGTTTCTCTCATACTTAAGTCGTACGTGGTATATCAAAGAGGGACCGTCTCTGTGAGTTTGTATGAACATCAACAGCTATTGTAGGCCTATATTAAAATGTACGATTATTAGAAGCAAACCTAACGTCTGCTGGATATGTTTTCATTTTCAGATACAAATGACTCAAACTTAATCAAAACTGTTTTACATTAGGTCAGCGTTTCTCAAACTTTTACTGGCAATCGTTAAAAAAAAATAATTACAACCAAAGTGGATGTGCTGAGAATCGTTGAATCGCAAGCGTGTCAGAAAAGGACAGGGGTGGAGACATGGGAGCTTAGTTTGAATGGTCCAGAGAGACTCGTGATTCTAGAGGTCGCAGAGTAGACGATGAGAGAGTGTACCAAATTATTACAGAATGTATTGTCTTGCGTGCTAGAAATATGGTAGAGAGATGACTGGTACACTAGTGAGTGTCACCCGGCACGAAGCGCACCCTCCCCCCCCCCCCTTAACCCCACTGAGACTTTTAATCTTTTCCATTTGCTCTCCCACAATTCAATTGTCTATCACGAAAAACATTTTAAAATTTACTTTAAAAAAAATAAAACAAAGCTTAACATATTAGTATTATATCATTAAGTAGACCTACGGATCGACTTAGACATCATCAATCTGCAATTAGAAGTTCATGTATAGCTTTCTAAATGCACTATGCCCCTATCACTTGTCTTGACCAGTTGGAAAGAAGGGGGATATCTTGGTGGATGTTTACATGTTCGTTATTTATTTTAATGCATAAAAAATGTTCAATCAGGGCGCAAAAATCCTTAAGGGGACTAATTCAACTTATAACCGCTACAATTGTCTAGAACGATTTCTTTTCCTTGTTCAACATATTTAGCAAAATAATTAATTTCCAAAAGTTAATGAACTTAAATTAACTAATTGGTTTTTGTTTTGTTTTATTTATTCTTGTTAAAGAAATAATTTGCAAAATTTCAGCTTAATTCGAGATTGGGTGTGGGAGAAATAACTTTTTTACCAGACAGACAGAAGATGTAAGCTATGTAAAAAGCAGTGGGTAAACAAGGCCAAGAACTCTGGGATCGATAGCAGATAGCGCGTGTACCAATTGAAAAAAAGAAAATGTTGGCCACATGACAGATCTATGAAAGTTTTGTTTACATTCAGTAAGGTATTAGTCTATATAATACGCATTTTAAGTTTTTATTTTATTTTATTTATAGGCTTATGTAAATTGTTATCAAATTATTTTAACTTGAGAACGAATTTTAACAGGACCACGTTTTTGTACTAAGATGACCTTAATTCTTACAATACATGGAGTACTTATTAATGGAGGTACTTTGTTTTATTATCTTTCTTTGGGGGTATGGAGATTAAGCAATTTCCTAACAGACTTTAACTATTTAATAAGAATTATTCACGTCCTGTATTAGGCCTATCATTCACAAAGCTATTCAGAACGAGGCAAGTTCTGCATATATTTATATGAAATCGAAAAGCAAGCAAAATATATAGATAGGCCTATTATTAAAACGTATCTAAGATAAATAACTGCACATTTACAGCCACATTAACGCTATTTCATTAACTAACTGGTTACATTTCTTTGTTCACTTATTCGTGTTTTCCTGGGAACAATGACTGATGGAATGAAACGCAAGAGAAACAGCGTGTTCAGAATGTGCACCGGACAGACAGTGAGTAGATAAAAGCTACGTAAAAATAAATAAAAGCATAGGCTCACATGTATAGCTTATGTAGGCTTATTTAGATTACATGGCGACTGCAAGCTAACCCACAAGACCCTCATTCAAATTACCAAAATAGATACATCATTCTAGCTTCATATATCATTTTGCTGTATATCTTGATATCAAAAAAAAAAATTCTGAGGAGCCTATGCTGTTAATCCCTTTGTTCACACTTAAATCCGGGCCTGACGTCTAATACCTGGGTTCCTGGTTCGAATCTAGGTGAAGACTGGGATTTCTAATTTCTGGATTTTTAGGGCGTCCCTGAGTCTACACAACTCTAATGTGTAGCAGACTTAAGTTGGGGAAAGTAAAAACGGTTGGTTATTGTGCTGGCCACGCCACGTGACACTCTGCTCGTCAACTGTTGGCCACAGAAACAGATGGCCTTAACATCATCTGCCCTATAGATTGCAAAGTCTGAAAGAGGAACTTTACTTTTTTTATACAAGCACTGGGCATGTTAAATGTAAATTAACTCACCTGGAGATCCGTATCCAAGACCACCATAGTTGTTGTAGTTATTGTAGGTGTTGTAGTTATTGTAGGCGTTGGCACTAGCACTAGCGCTGGCTGCGGCGGCGGCTTGTGCGTAGGCGTTGTTGTTGCCCCAGCCTCCGTAGTTACCTCCCCATCCACCCAAGCCTCCGTAGTTGCCTCCCCATCCACCGTAGTTTCCACCCCACCCGCCATAGTTACCACCCCATCCTCCACCCAAACCTCCCCAACCGCCGTATCCGCCTTTACCACCCCAACCGCCGTATCCGCCTTTACCACCCCAACCGCCCAAACCTCCCCACCCACCGTAACCGCCTTTGCCTCCCCATCCGCCGTAACCCTTGCCGCCCCATCCGCCGTAGCCTCCCAAGCCGCCCCATCCGCCGTAGCCCTTGCCTCCCCATCCGCCATAGCCTCCGTAGCCGCCAAGTGCGTAGCCCTTGCCGTAACCACCGTATGACGGATAGGTGTTGTAACTGTATCCGGAGACACTCAGGGTCAAGGCAACGACCAACACTAGCAGACACGAAAGATGATTCATGGTGAAATCTGCAATGAATAAATAGAACACAATAATCAAAAACAAGAATTATCACGTTTGAATTTAGTTTAAGATTAAGAAAAACGCAAAAAGTACAAGTAGTCTAGTAGCCTATTTAACGACCCGATTTGGGGATTAATTTTTTTTTACACTAAAAGCTAATCACGGTAATCTGCTCTTTTTTTGTGTGTTTGTTTTAACACTTTGTTTGAATAATGTTTCGGATGTTCCTTCAGAGTTGAAGATAGTTTACTTCTTGTTCTAACCTCTCGCAGGAGAACGGGGGGAAAGCAGCGCAGGATATGAACCCGTGACCATCGAGGCGACTGAACAACAGTCCAGCGCATATTTTAAAGATCACTTTTAATTTCTTTATACAATAATATACAGTAAGGGAGTAAAAAAAACAACAACAAAGTGATTTGAAGAAAATTGGTGGCGATATAATGGAAAGAAGATGGGGACGAGATTTAAATAACCAACGTTTAAGACGCCATATTGATAGATCATTGTTGCCAACTAGATAATCATTTTTAAAAAATTATTTGTGCTACAAGCGAAAAAATCCGCAGTGCTGAAAAATGCACAAAAGTTATCTATATGATATATTAAAATACTTCTGTCATCAATACTTCCATTTTTTAAACACCGGATACACCAAAAAAAAACTTGTCTTTTATTATATATAGCCTCCATGAAATCACCAATAGCTGTTAGCCCTCTCTTTTGAATTAATATCAGAAATTCACACAATCGTTTGATAAACATGAAAATCCCGGTAACGCCTGTGGGGGGGGGGGGTGCATAGATCTAAAAAGGGCATTTTATGGAGAAACAAAAATTAATTTGAAGAAAAAGCTATACTGTTTAGACCACCCTCATTTAAATTTCGATTTAGTGGGTGTACAATTTAAAGCAATAAAATAAATTAAGAAGAGAGGGCGATGTGAGCAAATGTAAAGGCATTTTAAGGGAAACGTAAAGAAAAACGTTTTAAAAAATAGATATATTGAAAGAGATTATGATATTAATAGCAGAATTAAACAATGACAAGGGGTGACTTTGGTTTAAAATCAATTAGACCTATTAAATCTGCATATGTCTGTTCCTATCTTGTATTTCATTCATTTACCTTCCCCTAGTTTAGTCCCTACTGACCTAATATAGCTAACTAAATAATTGCAATTTACAAACGAAAGTGATGATAAATTTAAGTGCAAAACAGTGCCAGACGATTCTCGTAAACGTTTCCAAATACAAAGATTATCCAAACTTCCTGTATTCTGTACACCGGATACACCAAATGTTATTTAAAGTTATCCTTCGTAGATTAAAATCTCCATTAGAGGACAAATACAAGCTAACTCTTAAAAAAAAAAAAAAGCATTATGGCCAGGCAGACATTTATGGGCCTAAACATGTGGAACACCACGATGAAAAAGTCATGGAAAAATAACTCTTTCATTTCTGCAAGCCAGACTAGAGTTATCCCACGTATATATATATATATATATATATTACTTATAAACACTGTATATAGGATTAGATTTTTTTAACGTTTATGTCTTTCAATTAATATCAAAATTTCGTCCGTTTTTTTTTTCTCTCATAATACGCCTTTTGCAAATACCACTAATTTGTTATCATTCAGTAGCATGAAATCGTACTGAAAACAAATGAATGCCCGCTATTGTGATAGTCAGAACAAGCGCAGACATTATTCTTTAAAACTGAAAGTCTTATTAAATATTATTCCGTTATTGTATAGTTGTGTAAGCATTAACTTCTGTGCTTAGTTCTCTCAGCAAGATACTGTATTAAAATTGATGTTTACTTTGTTTATTTTACTGACGATCCTATGCTTCGTACCTAAACCTTGTAAAAACATAAAATATCGTATATCAAACAGACATTTTTATTCAAGCTTTGTTTTTTACTTTATTAACGCAACTTTGTTTTTAAAAAAAACAACAGATAAAAGGAATAAATACGACCTAAATTGAAAAGATAACCTTAAAATTATTAACTTACTGTTTTAAGCACGGCTACTATCTCTTGGAAAAAAGCGGCACTTTCAACTCAATAATTATTTTTAAGTTCTCGACTTTTATACTTTTCTTCTCATGAAAATGCCGGGCTAATCACTAGTCTACTGTCCTTCACTTCACCCTACAACTCATCGCATGCCCCTGGGGGGAATTGGCGGCCAAGCGAGCATAGTTTTATAATTTTACTGTCGTATTAGAATGTCACAGAAATATTTGATGAATGAAATTTCTACATACGGATGAGAAAAGGCAAAAAGATGATGGGGTCGTTTGCGGTTTTCGATGAGTTTATCGGCAGGATTAAACACTGATCTTATCCCTTGTCAAATTAGCTCGATGGCTTACCCATCACTCCACTCATGTCATCGTCTAGTTAAAGTGTGATAGGCCAATGTTTAAGCAACTTGGCAGTGACTGCGGGCCTAATCTCAAGATGGCACGTGCTGGTAAAGAAGAGCAGTAATAATAGATGGGAAATGGCGTGTACTAAAAATGTGAATATCAGGGACGGACTGTGTGTCAAAATCAGCCCAGGCATTTCTATACCATTTGGACCATAATTTATATATCTTATGATATGCTTTCAATTCTACCTCTCTTCAAAATCATAATGTTAAGTTTGATAAATTATCCATTTCAGACCTTGCGATCTATGGGGCAGAAATTGTACAGATCATCTGTTTCTGAAGATGTTATTTGCTTTTGTGGCTCACGGTTTACAAGGGTGTCTTGTGGCAAGCACAACAACCAACCACCTTCACGTTTCCCAACTAATGTCAGGGTACCCATTAGAGATGGGTGGATCTTCTCCAGGGACCCCTCGGTTTGTAAGCCAAGCCTTTCCACTCAGCCACAGCGCCTCTTGATTACGGATATAGACTATTACATTAATTCGGAAAATGTGTTCCATTAAATACGTATTACACTGTACAGTCTGTAAAAGATTTTATTTTAAACATGGCGCTGAGATGGTCACTGTTTTAAGAGCATACTATAAAACCTTTAACAATTCAATACGTGTCATAATGACATCCATGCGGCCATTTCGGTGGCCTTCCCGGCCCATTTGGGTACCGGCCCACCGGGCATTTGCCCGAATGCCCATATAGCCAGTCCGCCTCTAGTGAATATATGTATGTTTTCAGTGACATTAGGGAAGCTCTGTATTTTGTGAAATGGACATATTTTGATGGTCCTTTTGGGTCTGGGCTTTTTTAAAGTCTGTAGTTAACGTGTGGTTTGTTTTGTCAGACGGATTCTTTCCGCTTCGGACTGTCGCGGAAGTATTGGACCGGGACGTAGATTCTCTTATCTGAACGAAAGTCGGAAACTTGTAGAGCGAACAAACAAATGTTTGGAAACTGGAAACAAGAGAAGCGTAATTGTCGATGTCAAGAAGAGAGAGAAAAAATGTGATCTTTATTGTTGTAGAAAAGAGGTTCTCAAACTTATTTGAAGGCATGCGAGTTATTTTAATTTTGAGAATATAACTTTTGTTTAAAATAATATTTTAAAAAATTAATGATTTGGATGAGATTTTATGAGTGTATTTATGTACAGCACAATGTTTGTAATAAGTGACCGCAGATCTCAACGAGCACTTATTTCTAGTCGGTTTCTTTTATTTGTAATGAGGTTCATTACTGTGCCCAAAATGCTGGATATAAAATTGGAATCTGTTGTTTGTTTTTAAACGAGAATTTTTGGTATCCATGTTCAGACTTTGGTTTCAGTTCCTCGTTTGTGTTATTTCAATAAGCTGCTCCTGTATTAGTATATTAGTATGGATTCACTTGTGATTGGAATCTGAGTTTGTCCACAGGCAAAAGGGCTCATTCGGGGTTATCCGAGTGGTCTAGGTCGTCATAGAATAGTAAGTAATAAAGATATTAAACAGCAGTGCGTGGCGAGCTAATTATTTTTAAAATTATCTAATCGGATAAACTTGCTTTTATCAGAAAAGTTAACTGTATAAAATTTTCACTTTTCTGCGTATCCCCTACAGTCGCCTCGAGAACCCTTCGGGGTCCGCGTATCTCTGTTGTAGAATATATAACCTAGGAAGTTAATAGTAGTTCAGCTAGGTAGAGAGATTTCTTTTTGTTGTCATGTGATACTGGTGGGGGACTTTGAGCGAGACCAATCGTTATGGAAGGCCTACGATGTCGCCACCTGTGGGCAGCTAGACCAGTAGCTCGTTGCCACGTCAAAGGTCAGTGTTTAGGGTTTCTATAACGAATACGTTTTGTGAAGAATGAGTGTGTTTTGTAGCAGCCCCTTTTGTTAATTAAACAGATGAAAACGCAAAACGTACTTGTAGACTAAACATGTACATAAAGCCTTGATATTGTTATATTTAAAGGAAAGTTCCCCATTCAGACCTTACAGATGATGTAAAGGTGAACTGTTTGAACTGTTTCTGTGGCCCATGGTTAACTAAGGTGTCTTGTGGCTGTTCAGAGAGATAGACGTGTCTTTGCTGTTGTTTGAAGAATAGAACTTAAATTGATAAACCAACAATAAAAGAACGTGCACCGTAAGAGATACTTAGTGGCTCAAAGACCTACTTCCAACTTTTGATTTTGAGGATAGTGATTGTGATAAAGACATGCGACTTTTCTATTAGAAGTGCACTGACAAGTGCACCACAATACATGTCATTAAGTTTTATGTCATGCTCTCTTTCTCTCTCTTATTATTCAAAACATTCCTTTGCTGGTACTGCCTTTTATAACACAACGAAAGCAAAATAAAATTATAAAAGAATTTGATACCTTTTGTTTAGATTTTTAACGTACCCGTTTGGGCCACTATTGGTCATGGGCCCGGGTTCATTGAGCCCCTTCGCGCCATGAATGCTACGCAACTGTCTATCTTTTTCACTGAGTGATCTCAACTCTTGATCTAGACAATGCAGACACTTTTTTTTTATTTATAAAGATCCACTCGAGACTTCATATAAATTTAGAGAACAAATGGGGGGGGGGGGGAATAGGATAGCTCCCAGGCCATGTAATATACGCTTTAGAATGACGGTTACGATGGACCCAGAGTTTGATCCCTGACCCCCGCTATCTCCCATCAGTCCCACAGGAGGTTTGGGGTAGTGTAACTTTTTCTTTGCTACAATGCAAAGTTTTATTTGGTCTTGAAAATATTAAGTCCGCGTCTTTGAGCTCAATGAGTAGGGCAACAGACGGGTGGATTCTTTTTGTTTAAAGATATGTCTGATACAACTGTTTTGAGAGAGGAGAGGTGGTGGTGGGGGGGGGGATGTGTCAGGTGTTAGTAATTGATCGTTCTTCCCGCTGGGCTTACTGTCAAACGATGGCGTTCCTACCAACTCAATTAACAACTGTGATTGGCAGGTACTCCATACCCGACATAACACTGACTGGTATTTCTCCAGGCGTAAACATGTTTTGGGGAGGTTGGGGTGGGTGGGGGATAAATTATGATGACATTTTGTCACAGACCTCATTAAATGTCACCCAGACATAGTAGTAAGCAGTCACATAACTTAGAGGGTCTCAAATTGTGGTTCGCGACCATCTAAGATTGAAACATTTAGTTCCTACGAATGGGTTTTTATTTCGCATCAGTGACCCACATTTTTAATGGGACATGTTTTTTAACAAAAGGAATATGAAGATATAGTAAAGTAAATTAAAGTTCCCTTTTTAGACCTGGCGATCTATAGGGCAGTCAACTGTTTCAGTGGCCTTCTGTTAACGAGGGTGTCATGTGGCCAGCACAACGACCAGCCGTCTTTTACCTCAACTAATGCCAGTTATCCTTTAGAGCTGGATGGACCCGAAATTAAAAATCCCAGTCTTTACCATGATTCGAACCCGGGACCCCTAGGTTCGGAAGTCAAGCGCTTTACCACTCAGCCACCGCGCCTCTGGCCCTAATCACTCTATGAATAATTCTGCAAAGAGGTAACCTTTAAGAAGCATCTTGCCGGTCCAAAGCCTATGTGAAGGTGGAAGGTTTGACGTGAGGCTAATAACCTCTACCTTTACAAAAATGCATTGCCACAGAAACCACAACAGCACAAAGCCAAAAAGACGTTGGTCACGGGGATTCCTTTCAAGGCGCACACCAGTGAAATCCCAATGGGAAGTTGGTGGGCCAACAAATCTACTGCTGACCAAAGCAAAAACCAGATTAGGGACCTGGAATATTAGAACCCTACTCGAGTTGGAAAGTTCATCAAGTCGCAAGGAATATGAGGAGATATAGATTAATATTAAGGTGCAAGATGCAAAAGTAGTGGACATAATAGACTGGCACCATCCTCTATTCTTGTCAGGAAGAGCTCTAACATAATCATATACAAGGAGTTGCCCTTATCGTGGCAGCAGGGGCAACTAGAGCACTGCAGGAATGGGAACCAGCCTCACACCTAATGTCAGCCAGATTTTTATAGAAAATGCAGGTAAAATACTATAATTCAACGCTGCAACAAAAGAAAAGAAAGACTACTTATACAGTTCATTGCAAGCATAACTAGATCGAGCTTCTAGATTCTAGAAGATAACTAGATAAATAGTAATGGGCGACTTAAACGCCGAAGTAGGACAAGTTATAATTTTATGGGAGAAGAAGAAGTAGGCAACTGCGATGAAAATGGAGTTCTCTTTGTGGGCTTTACGTGCCTTTAATGACCTTGTTATTGGTATTTTCATAAAAACAATCGACAAAACAACTTGGACTTCGCCAGATTGACTGACAAATAACCAAATGGACCCACATCACAGTCTTGCAAGAAAGTGGAAAAGAAGTTTAAAGAAGGTGCAGATATTGCCTGGTATCAACAGCTGCTATTAGCAACCTTTCAGATTTAAAGGCATCAAATGACCCAGCAAGAGCAGATCGCACTTCAAGTTCAACACACAATATCTAACAGATTCAGCGCCCTATCTGGACTTCTAGAAGAAAGAGTGGGCGAACAAAGGGCTGCAATCCAAGTCTGGAAACTCTCGTGCACAAAGTTTCAAAAAAATAAATAAATAATAACTCCGTAATCCTGGGCAAAAATATAGTCCAGAAGTGACATAAACAGAACATAAACCATTGTCAAAACAAATCCGAACAAGCAAAATATAAAAAACAACAACTCGATTTTGAAAATAAACAAAGCTCATCTGAAGGGGAAGAACTCCGCCCTTAAAACTATATCAATAATGTACAAGTTATTTCTCTTATTCGATATCAAATAAAATAATTTATGACCAATAGTAATTGACTACTTGTTTTTTTTTTTAAATTGATTCATGTTTTGCTAGGTAAATTAAATAATTGTTTAAAGTATCATCTTGATCGGAGAAAGTGTGGGGAAGAAATAGCATTAACAATTATTTAAGGGGACTAAACCCAACAAATTTAGCTATATACGTAAATACTAAAGGATTAGTTTCCTTTATTGGTATCAAATAATATAATAAATTACCACTAATTGTTCCTTTTTTAAAATTATTGATTCATGTTTTTCTATGCCAATGAATAATTGTGCGAAGTCTCAACTTGATTCTAGAATGGGTGTGGGAGAAATAACGTGTACAAACGTTTTACCAGACAGACAGAGTGAGTTGATATAAGTTTTCTAAATAAGAAGGTCTCAGAACATAATACCGGGAAGTTAACCAAGCGTTGAACAAGAGTACTAGATAAGACAAGCGGCGCTTTATCCATGAAATTGACAAAAGAAGCTGAGGTAGAAGCTAGACAATGGAAATATGAAAAGACTCTTTGAGGGGACTAAACTACTATCCAATTGGAAAAGCAGCAACAACAGATCTGTAAACACCAAACAAGGTAAAACACTGACCAGTCAAAAAGAACAAAGAGAATGGTGGACGGGACACTTTATAGAATCCTAAATGCTGCTGGTAAAATCATTGGCAAAAAAACAAACCCCATTTGGGTAGTTGTTTGAGACAAACATCTATAAAAAAGCTAGCAAGATCCTCGAAATAAAGAATCACCCTCTGTGTCAGGATTTTGTGATTTTACCATCACAAAAAGAGATGCAAGACACCGATAGCAAAGACAAACAGACACAAACACTATTTTGTTCCTCTGGCAATCAAATCATTAAATAGAAACAATCTGATATAAACTTTGTCACATGTAAATTATGAGTGAGTCTGGTGTGAATGTACACTTTGGTTTCTTATAGTTAAAATGTTAAAACTAAAGCAAACATCCTAAACAAATACTTTGCATCAGCATTCTCAGCCCCAGGAGACAAAGACATATTACTGAATTTGAACCAAGTAGACAACATAGAAGATATAGTAGTACAAGAAAATGGAATTCAAAAACTATTAGCCAACACCAAACCAAATAAAGCGTCTGGACCTGATGGTATTCCAGCTAGATTACTCAAAAAACTAAGCAATGAGCTAGCCCCAGTGTTCAAAATACTCTTTCAGGCTTTACTTAACCAGGGCAGAGTACCAAAGGACTGGAAAGAAGCTAATGTCACCCCCCTATTTAAAAAAGGAGAAAAATCTGACCCAGGAAACTACAGACCAGTATCACTTACCAACATCATAAACCACTTAGACAAACAAAATGTCCTCACACCATACCAACATGGCTTTAGGAAATATAGATCATGTGAAACACAATTAATAGGACTAATTGATGATTTTTCTAAAGGTTTAGATAATAGTGAACAAATAGATGCTATCTTACTAGATTTTTATAAGGCTTTTGACAAAGTTCACCACCATAGTTTGCTTAAAAAATTAAAATATTTTGGCATTAATGGTCCACTGCATCAGTGGATTAAAGATTTTCTGATAGGAGAGAACAAACTGTAATAATAAATGGCTCTAAATCAACACCGATAACAGTAAACTCAGGTGTTCCTCAAGGAACAGTCTTGGGTCCACTACTATTTTTAATTTACATAAATGATTTACCAAATTGCATTACTTCAGGAACAAAAGTCAGATTATTTGCAGACGATTGCATAATATATAGAACAATAAAAACAACACAAGACACAGATATTTTACAAAGAGAATTAGATGAATTACAGAAATGGGAATCAAATTGGAGCATGTCTTTCCACCCAGAAAAATGTCAGTTGTTAAGAGTAACAAAAAAACTAAAACAAATTAATTCCACTTATCTTATTCATGGCAAACCAGTAACACAGACTAAAAACGCAAAATACCTAGGTGTTATAATAAATGAAAAACTGTCATGGAATCCACATATTGATGAGACTATAAAAAAAATCAAACAAAGCATTAGGAATTATTAAAAGAAATGTCTATAAATCAAATAAGAACATAAAAATAAAATGTTATTTAACCTTGGTTAGGCCAATAATAGAATATGCATCCTCCGTTTGATCCATTGTCGCTTCGCGACTGAAGGAGGCCATATATAAAAGTTTTAATAAAAGTATAATTAAAATAGTACCGGTATATAAAATAGTATTTATAATTATGATAGTATTAAATAAATAGACTAAATAGTATAATACTAATACTAATAATAGTAATAATTTATAATAGATCAATTAGATCTAGCAAATCTAGATCCCATACGGGATACGTGCCCTGCCCAGCGTAACTGTCGGACCATAAGAAGTCCCTATATACTGCCCATACCGGCGTTCGCAAGGACATCGCTGTTTGTAGTGCGGTCTTGCTACCGTATGTTCATGATGGAGCGCAAGCACCTTTGGTGTAAGCGCTCAAGTGGTCTTAGTTGTTTTCAGTATAGTGTCGATGTCTCAGATCCATATAAAAGGATTGAGAGAACCACCGCCTGGTAGACATTGATTTTTGTAGGCAGGCGGAGACAAAGACAGATTACTTAATTTGAACCAAGTAGACAACATAGGAGATATGTGTGTGTGTATATAAATTATATAAATGCATATATCTGTGGCACTTTACGGCTCGAGAGATGATCTTTTCCCTCTGCAATTTCTTGTGTGACTAAAGAGGCCAATCCTTGATACACAGTTACTGTTGTGTATGGCTGTATGGCATCTGCAATCCGGGAGCCTTTCATTATGCTCGCTCTTCGTGTGAATCTATCCAGTGCCACTTTTTCCCAGCTGATTGTGTCGATTTTAAAGAGCTACATGTCACGTTTGCATACATCCGTATACTTTTACTTTTCATGCATGTACTATATAAAAGATATATGATTATGTATATAGGTCTGTGATCTACGAAATGAATTCTCGATTTCTGAGTGGCTGCCATGTAACTAGCCTATAAACATTTTAAAAAATATTAACTTGATAAACGTTACTTCAAAATAGAAGATTGTTACTTGTTTTTTTCCTGTTCTAGACTCGATATATTCGAAATTCAAATACTGAAATACCACTGGTGTGTTGGACAACTTCACTTGCTCTTGACTCTAAATAAATCTAGTTCAAGATTACCTAGATCTATGTTATATCTACAGATTATCAGATAGAATAATAGATCTAGATGTAATCTATATTATAAAAAGTATATTATATCATATATGTAACATTGTATTGTGTAGATCTCATCTATATCATACTAAGATACTATCTAATCTATATATATCAGTATATACTATATGAGTATATCTATATCAAATTATCATTATCTGATTATGATTATGCTGCGAGATTATGCAGTATTATACGTCTATTTAATTTAAGGCGAGTAACTGGCGCCTTAACCAGAAAGCTTCGGGCAGGAGGGGCTCATTAGCCATGGCTGGCTACCCATCTAGGAGAAGGAAAACTCTGAATTTCAATACAAACCTCTGTTGCCTTGCAGCTATACCCAATCATGGGAAAGGCTTCGGGAGTCAACACTGAGGAAACATCAGGAGCTGGCAACCCTAAGGCAGTTTGCAGCACCCAGTGCTACACTCTGGCAGAATCTGTGACGCCGCTGAACCCAAACTGTATCGGCACTGCTGTTCCTTTGGATACATCAGCTACGTGGAGAGGGGGGAACTGATGTGTGGGCGACATGGTTCCGACCACAGCTAATGCCCAGGCATTCATCTTATTTCCATGAGATGATCCATAGTCGCTTCGCGACTGAAGGAGGCCATATATAAAAGTTTTAATAAAAGTATAATTAAAATAGTACCGGTATATAAAATAGTATTTATAATTATAATAGTATTAAATAAATAGACTAAATAGTAATAGAAACTAAGACTAGATCTAGATCTAGTTATTCTAGAATGAGTAGTAGTAGTAGAATAGGGCTAGTATAAGAATTTAGAAGAAGAGAGTAGAGTCTTAAGTACTCTTAAGTCTTAACTGAGTATAGACATAGGACATAGATCTAACAAAACTCTAGACACTCTACTCACAGCTTACACTAAGTACTAGAAGTCTAGAATGTTACCAGAATAGATCTATCATATATATACTATATATATGGTAACAAGACTAGGTCACTAGCTTAGCTAGTCTAGATTTATATTCTAGATCTATATAACACAAGTGTAGTATGTAGATCTAGATCTATAGCTCTAGACATTTTTTACTTTATGAATAGGTCTTAATATTTTTTTTAAATTCCCATGCACCCCCTTCTGCCCCCCCCCCCCCCGCCCCGCCCCCAAAAATAAAGTTTCATTAAAGATACTGACTATTTTGCAATAAATATTTACAAAGGCATAGTCCTTCCTGAAACAACAAGATGTCCCCCCCCCCCTCCCAAAAATTATACCCGAACAACCTTATAAAAAATTAATGATATAGATAGATTTATTAGGGAAAAAAATTTGGGTAGGGATGATTTAGCCCCCAATTCGGGCTTTGGAAGTGACACTGTTAGTTGACCCCACTGAGAATCATCCCCACAATGCCTCTGTTGGTTAAATATTTGAATTATGTTGCTCTAATATTAGCGCCTCTTTTTTTTATGCCTCATTTTTTTTTTCTCTTTAGCTTATGTTAATTAACTGTGGCAATATGGAGAATCCCACTTTGGTGTGTTCAGTGTCTATAGAAGAACTCTCCCCTACTGGAAACATTTTGAGGAAAGTGCACCACAGAAGTTTGACCATGACACTAGGTAGAGATGAGTTCAGGGAGCTTCAAATTAAGGTTGGTTCTTTTTTAGTCAAACTTAGTTTTAATTTGCTTTGATTGTAAATATGTGATAATTAGTGAAGGGCTGCAGTTGCACCCCAGCTTCATTTCTCCACCATAAACAATTTTGAGAACTTTCATTAATTTGACCTTAACAGTATTTTCTTGTGCATACGTGTCTAACCTGCACATGTGAATACACTGCACAGATCTTTTGCACAGATCAGAAATAAGTAAAAACAAAATCGTACAACCCGCAACCTTATACACCTCACATGTGCAAAGTGTGACAAGCCCTACGATTGGCCTAATTTTGCATCTGTTGGTACTTGGCCTTGTTGTGTACGCTATTCATTCCCAGGGCAATCAACATAACAGATATTCTTGTAGTTCCAACTTCGTAGTGTATAGTGTGCAACATGGGCAATTAAAGTGTATTAATTATAATCAGTACTCAGTGGAGTTTTTTTAAGCCAAAAAAGGCCAAAGCATAATTCAAATACAGCCCATTTTAAGTTTTCCAATGTACATTTCACAACCACACAGCGAACTATAGGAGGTTTAAAGACCCACTAGTATTTTCAAAATTTCTGTTATACAATGTTTATGAGTAAAAAAATTTTGTAAACCCTGCACATTTGTATACCCTTCACAGCTGCCGTTGGTTTGTAAAAACTTGTATAACAGGCTGGTCATATTACGAAAATACAGTATTATGATAGTGGTCTTTTGTTTTGTCTGCTTCAAATTTGACACTTTTCTCTTTTTCTTTTAACTCCATGTGTGGTAAAACTGTTTCCTTTCTCTACAACTTGCGGCTTCTCCATTCCAATTTGTTAGTGCTTAAGTGTTTGCCAATGAGATAATCATTCTTTTACATAGATGTTTGCTTATGTTAGCTGCTTATATCATATTGCTGGCTGCTTCCATTAGCATTCATTTATCAGGCTTCTGTCGCTTAATAGTGTTTAGCCGTCTTTCCCTCTCAGGTATTTAGTGTAGGCTGGGTGTTTCCTCAGGCTTTTTTTAAATATATAAATATATAGTCCCCGCATTTTAAGGGAGTTTTTGGTCTTGGCAATTTTCTCCAATACTGACATAAAAGGAAACATCTAGGTCTGAAGACTGTAACTGGAATATCCATGGGACAAGGTGGGGTTGGCCAATGGTCCATTCTCCGCCATCCATAGAGCTCTCCAAATGGAACTTTTCTGCAGTAGAAAGCTTAAAGTGGACTCTGCCCTGGGTATGCCCTGTGGAATTATCACATCCTGGATCCAGGCCCCTTCACGATATCACATTCACCAGATCCAGAAAAAAACCACTTCATGATGGATTTATATCTAGTATTAGAATGTAGTGAGACAAGGACCTCCGTCTGGTGTAGTGCAATCCAGACCTCTGTCAAAAAGCACCTAGAGGGGGGGAAGGTCCACTATTATTCACTTAGTGAAATGCAAGTGGAAAGGCAGTGGGGTTATTTATTTCTCTTGGTCATTTCCAAGCCCCGATACCCACACGGGGGAGTATCGCCACAGAGTGGAGGTTTGGAGTCAGAGTTTTCCTTCTCCTAGATGGGTTGCGTTATTTAAACAAATTATATGAAGGAGTGCAACCACCATCAGATATTGTTGTCTTTACAGACTCCCAATCTACTCTGCAAGCACTTAACAGCAGCACCTCAAACAGCCCAAGAGAGTTGACAACACTCATTGTGATAATCCACCAGATGATATCAAAATTAAATATCAATATCACACTACAGTGGATCCCTGGACACATTGGCATCATGGGAAATGAAAAGGCAGATAAGCTATCAAAGGCAGGTTCATCTATGGAACAACCAGATAGACCTGTTAACTACCTCACCCTAAGGTCAATGTTAGTCAACAATCACAAAGAGGAGTGGCTCAACCAATGGGCATCAGGAAACAAAGGCAGAGCCATGTACAGAGAAATGACTACGCCTAACAAACTGGACAGTATTAACTTCCTCCCCTGCAAAGAACAATCTACAATCTTCCAACTAAGAACAGGACACACACCACTATAAATTACCACCTTAACAAAATAAACTCCACACAACTACCCCTTTGCAGACACTGCGCCCACCCCTTTGAAACCGTAAACCATATCCTCTTTGAATGCCCCTCTCTAATCCACCTTAGGAAGACCCTACTTCCACTACAGCCCAACATAACCAACACCCTGTACGGCAGTGCTGAACAACTGAAGAAAACAGCACACTTTTTTTCCTTGGCACAGTCTGCAAAAGAGCTCACAGCTCAGCAGCAATAAAGCTGGCTAGAAGAAGAAGAATCCCTCTCAGGTCTCCGCTGAGTGAATTGTGTATGAAATATATATTTTTTTAAAATTGTATTTCAGGTGTCCTTTCCAAAAAAGGAGTGTAAATATGCTGTCAAGGAACTCGTTGTCCATAAAAAATTTGTAAAAGATGGTAAAGCCACTATTAAATTACCTGATCATAAAATCCAGTTTATGTTGTCCAACTGCCCACCAGACAAGCTTGTTATGTTCTTACAAACATTGCAGGTAAATAAACAAAATTGTTTGGATGTAAATTACTTTGCATGTTTTTCTTTGTCATTGAAGTTGATCAAATAACTATCTCAGTGATGAGCTGTCGTTATGTCTTCGTTGAGTTTTTCTTAATTTTCTTACCTTGACTAATCCTGTTGATTTTGAGCTATTCCTACATGTGTTGCTTAGGGCAAATGTTATTCACAAGTGTAATTAAGTAAGCACATTAGCCCCCCCCCCCCCAAAAAAAAATAAAAAAATCATAGTTTAAAAATGACTTACATAATTTAAGTATACATTAATTTGTTTAAGTATTGTAAACTTATCTTCAGAATCACAAGGAAATGTTTAGATGTTTCTGCCTGAATGAAAATTATTAGATCCTACTCAAACTTCCTCTTACATGGCAGGAAAAGACTTCAGGCGGGTTTTATACCCAGAAACAAATTATATATACCATGACCAGAAAACCATCCATACATTATTGATTTCTTAAAATGTTTTGCATCAAAAATGTCTTGATAATGATTTTGAAATTCATTTCACTTTTAAAACATTAATATAACCATAACCCTAAACATTTTTTTCAAAGACAAAACTTGATGTTCTCAAACAAAAGGGATTCGTGTCTCAGCGTAGCAAGCTTTTCTCCGGAAAACAACATGACTTTGATGAAATCTCTCCTCTCACGTTAAAAGATCTTCAAGTTGCTCATGCAGGAAAAGCTGCACAACCACCGACACTTAACCTTGCCAACAAAAAAAGACCACTGGAGGCTGCTGGTCAAGTGACAAGCAGTAACCCCACAGAACAAGATGCAAAAAGGTTAAAGCTGGTCGCTACAAAAGCTGCGCTATTGAAAATGACAAAAATTAATGGGATTAGCCCTTCTAAGGTTTTAGCCAAACCAGTTCAACTTACTCCGGAACAAAATAATGTGTTAGAAGCTGTGTTACGAGGAAGAAATATATTCTTTACAGGGAGTGCAGGAACGGGGAAATCATACCTTTTGAAACGAATTATTGGTAAGTTCATTATTATTTAACAAAAACTTTTTTTTTTTTTTTTTTTTAACTTTATTAGGCCAAACAGCTGATGAAATACTTCTGTTACATCAAATTGCCTTTTATTAAAATAACACATCTAATTTAGTAATGTTTGACTGTATTTGAACATAGCATAGTTAAGTTAGTAAACCATAGGAACTTGCATTGGCTGATTTTTATGATAAAAGCAAAATTGCCACAAAAAAAATTACTTTATAAAATATTTATGGTTTGTTGATAATTTTATTTTGATAAGATTTAATATAAATATCTTTTAGGAGCCCTACCTCCCAATCATACATATGCGACTGCGAGTACTGGAGTTGCTGCTTGCCATATCGGTGGTACTACACTGCATTCTTTTGCAGGTTAGTCATTAATTTACTGTCACTTATAGTTTATTTATAGTAATTTATTAGTAAGTAAGTAGTAAGACCTTGCGATCTATGGGTCAGATAATGTAAAGATAATGTTTCTGTGGCCCACGATTGATAAGGGTGTCATGTAGCCAGCACAACAACCAACTGCCTTTATTTTCCCCAACTGTTAGGTACCCATTACAGCTTGGTGGATTCAGAGGCGCCCTAAAAATTAAAAATACCAGGATTCAAACCTGGGACCCCTAGGCTCATTTACCACTCAGTCACCGTGCCTTCATAGTCATTTATTACTTGTATAATAAATTACAATTTTAAGTAAATGTTGTTTTTAAAGCTATGTTCCTCTTTTGTAGGGATTGGCTCTGGGAAGGCACCTTTATCCCAATGTGTTCAGATGGCTTCTCAACCCAGGATAGCACAGCAGTGGCGAAGCTGTAAACACCTGATCATTGATGAGATCTCTATGGTGGATGGAGACCTATTTGACAAGCTGGAAACTGTAGCTAGGTAACAGTTTAGTTATTTCTACTTCATAATTAGAATTCTTTTTTCAATGTTGAATTTCATGCATTTTTCTTGGCCCATCTTTAACGCAACGTTTGCTGGAAATTAAAAATAGGTTGTTTTCTTTAGAGGGCGTACCACATGCATAGCTAGGGGGGAAGAGGGAATTTGAAAATCTCCCCTGGCCCCCACTTGAGCTGGGCCCCCAAATGAGTGGGGTTTTTTTTACATTAAATATTATGCAAAAATGCAGGGGCCCAAAAAGAGGTCAAGCCCCCGAGCCCCCAAATGATGATGAATTCCTAGCTACGCCACTGGGGCATACTGCACATTCTGAAGTTTGCAGAAGAGTAAGATTGTAAATATGATGCCAAACATAATGTAAAAAAATGATTGACCTTATGTTAAAAATGAGCAAGAAAAAGTTTTGTCAGATTTAGAAAATGATGACAGTAGTTGAAAATAATGAAAATAATTTGACTTTGAAAAGTACAAGTCATAGTTTTTGTTTCATTTTATTAATAACATCTTGCTTTTCAAGTGATCTACGTTCTATTATCAATTTTAATATCAGTATTAAAGTATTTTGTCAATAGTACATTAAAATTTTTTGTAATTGTCTCGTAATATAAAGCAGTTTATTTTTACATTGAATACTGTCTAGCGCAAGGTCATGTTTGCATGTTGTTGACGAGTAATGAAAAGTTTATTTAAAACAATGACGGTTTTTCCATAAGCTCTAATATTAGTTTGGATGTTATTTAAAGGGGAAAATGGTAGTATTTATAAGACGGATATTCTGTTGAAGGACAGCGATGACTAGAGCTAAAGAGTTTAATTTGAACTGTACTGTACATTTATGTAGTATGTATATTATTAAAGTGATTCTTAGTTCCAGATTTATTATTATTATAGATTTTATATAGCGCTACTTTCATGCTTTTATAGCATGCTCAGAGCGCTTTTGGTCCAATCTCATTTGTGGACCAGTGGGGGGCAGGGGGTATCTAGGAGTTGTTTTTTCGTGCTGCCTTTAGGCGCTCAGTAAACACAACTCTGCCCGAGTCAGGTGTCGAACCTCGAGCCCCCTTCTAGGTAGCCAAGCCAAGTTCAAGCGCACTTGGCCTCTCGACCACGCTTTGTATTTATTTTTAAAATTTCAGTTTTGAGTTTATACTTTGAATTAGTATCTCTGGCATCACAATATTGTTTGAGAATTCAGAAATTGTCTAAAGGAGAGATCTATACGAAATATAACATCAGAAAAGGCCATGTCTGATCATCACAATCTCATTGTAACATCAAGACATCGTTGTCATCTGGCTCAAACGAATCGTATCACTAATGTTTATTTATTTCTTTGTTTGGATTTATTCTAGAATGGTTCGTAAATCAGATCAACCATTTGGTGGTATCCAGTTAATCTTGTGTGGAGATTTCCTTCAACTGCCCCCTGTCACAAAACCAGGGGAAGTTAGGAAGTTTTGCTTTCAGGTATATGTCTTCTTATAAATATTTGTATACTGTATCCATTAACAACTGTAAAAATAAAACATTCAACTTAAAACTTACAGGTTTAAAACTAAATATATTTAATTGTCTTGCTTGATGATTGTTTTATGAGTTTTGACTGTTCCTTCAGAAATGAAGATTATTATGTCCTAGTCCAGACTTCATGCAGGACAGCAAGAGATGAAAGCGAGCATAGTTTTGAACTTGAAACCATCCTGATAAGATTCCAAAGCACATACAACACAGCAAAACAGCCATCCTGTGCATAAACTAATAATTTTGCAATTTAAAAATAAACAAACAACGTGTCAGAAAGTTTCATAATTGCAAATTGTTCAGTCTTGTTAGCACATAACACTGTATCCATGTACATTTACATTATAGGTACCCCTTTCAGATCTTACAATCTGTACAGCAGGATAATGTAATGGTTATCTGTTTCTGCGGTTGACGATCAACAAGTGTGTCATGTGACAAGCACAGTGACCAACCGCCTTTACTTTCCCATAATGTCATAGAGTTGGGTGGACTTAGGGGCGCCCTGAAATCCCAAAGCTCATTTATCAAAGTTCACAGAGATTTGAACATGGAACCCTTAGGTTTGGAATACAAATGCTTTTATCACTCAGCCACCAGATTATAATTTAGTTTTTTTTAAATATTCCCTTAATTAATTAATAACTCTTTAATGAAGTTTTATGTCAATGTCAACCTTTCTTCACTTTATCTCCTGTTTTGCACTGGAGACGCCCACTGGCATTTGTTAATTAGAGTCACAGTTGCATTTGTTTTACTAGAGACACTCAGTGGGATTTTTAAAAATCTCACTAGAGACACACATTGGCATAGATTATTTTTGTTTCACAGGGAATATTTTAGTTTTGATGTTCATAGTTGTTTTTTTATTTCTGTTTCAAGAGTGAAGCCTGGCGTAAAAGTATAGAAACCACAATGGAACTGACAGACATTAAAAGACAAGTGGATAAAAGTTTTATTAACATCTTGCAGGTTATTAGAAAAGGACTGTAAGTCTATAGATCACCTTTAACCTAATCCCTCAACTCTTTCTCTCCTAATTTCTCTCCATTAATTTGTGCAGAGCATGCATTCTCCTATAATTCGATACCTAATATAACATTTTCTGAGAACAAACAAAAAAGTTATTGAAGTCAAATCTGAACAGGATAGTGAAATACAAATGAGCAAAATGAATAATACTGTTGGAATGAGGAAAATAATTACAGAGAGAATGAGTTAAAAGCAAACTGTGTAATATTCACCAGCTTCATAGTGCTCAACTTTGAAGTTGTTTTGATCATTCATGTTTATTTGTAATTTACAAATGGATAGTTTCTTATTGAATCTATTTTCTTTTTCTTTAGCTTAGACATTTGAAACAATCAATACGAACATAGTCTTTATAATATTAAATCAAGAAAAACATTTTTTAAAAAACTTTAAAAAGAAAAAAAAAAAATCTCAAATTAAGTGTAATGTGTGTCAATTAGTTTGGATCAGTCATGTAGTTAAATTTGTAATAGATTTAGACTAACAAATAATAAATCTGTGCTATTTAAAATATTTTTTACCAATTGTTTCTATTTCGCGCAATTTCATGCTTTTAGCTATCCCAATGCTCTATGCTCCTATCACTCTGGACCATTTTGGGATTGGAAGTTAAGGGGGGGGGGGGTAGGTGATATAATTTTTGTTTAAAGATGATGTTAACAGTTTACATTTTTTGTTCTTGTCAGTTGTCCTGAATCTGTGTGTCAAGCCTTGATAGAGACCAGCAACAAATGTATAGAAAGGAATGGTGTCCTGGCCACTAAACTCTGTACCCACAAAGTGGATGTAGATGATATCAATGTCAGTAGGCTGAAACAGTTGTCAGGTACTTGGTGAATATCTAATGGCAGACCTTGTGTCAATCAATACAGTCTCAGTCCATTCTACTTTAGCCCATTCTACTTTAGTCCATTCTACTCGTGCTTTTTCATGTCCAATTGTAATGTTCCACATCATGGCCTTACTTAGCGGCAGAGTGTTGGGATACAGCTGTGGTTGTCCCCCAGTCTACTAGGTATTGAGGAGGTTCCTAAGACGATCATGCTTTAATTACTGCAAACCTGGCTGTCAATTTTCTGTTATTCTGTCCATTAAACACCAATCAAACATTATAATTAGCTATCTTTAGAAACGCAAACACTTCTTCTTCACAAGACCCTTGAGGTCTTCAAGGAAAAAGTTACTAATTATAACTAAAAAAAGTAAAGTTCCCCTTTCAGACCTTGTGAACTATAGGGCAAATTATCTGTTTCTGTGGCCCACAGTTAATGAGGGTGTCATCTGGCCAGCACAACGACCAACCAATATTTCCCATACTAATGTCAGGTACCCATTAGAGGACCCACAGTTCAGAAGCCAAATGCTTTAACACTCAGCCACTGTACCTACCTTATTATAAATACTGTTTAAAGCAAAGTTCCCTTTTCAGACCTTGCGATCTATGGGGCAGATGATGTAAAGGTGATCTGTTTCTGTGACCCATGGGTAATGAGGGTGTCATGTGGCCATCACGCCGACCAACTGCCTTTACTTTTTCCCCAACTTATGTCAGGTAGACATCAGAGCTGGATGGACTCAAAGGCACGCTAGAGATCCCAAAATCCCTGTGTTCACCAGGACTCAAACTCAAGCTCCTCAGTTCGGAAGCCAAGCACTTTACCACTCCATTACCAAGCCTCCTATAACTTCTGGGTGACAAGAAATTTTTGTTCCACAATTTTGTACATTTCCTGGCTCTGAATTTCATGCCTGAGTTTATTTAAACTTAATATGTAATTAATCTGAGCTGTGTTACTTTATAGGTGATGTACGCATGTTTGCGGCTGTAGATGACAATGAGGTGTACAAGCAACAACTTGACACGCTTTGTCCTGCTCCTGCTTACCTGGAACTAAAACTAGGAGCACAGGTAAATCTTTTAGCATTAATTTTTGCTTAAATGAATCTATCTTTATGTATACACTAAAACAAAAAGCTATATAGTCAGATCTCAAAACATCAAACATCCTTGTGACAGCAAGAAGTATGTGTAGGAGCTTTGTTTCTGTGTAGCTCTTCTGTTTGTCTCAAATATCACTAGGCTAACCTGACAGCCTAACATCTGAGTGCCATTTTCTCTGCACCACTAGCCCCATTATTGTCTGTTTTGCCCTGAAATACTGAACTACATTAAAATAACTTTATACACTCACACACAGATTAAATTTCTACACACATCCCCTTGACAATCCTGTTTTTTTTATTTCACAAATCTTCTCTAAGCATTTTACAAATTATATACTAGAATATCAGTTTTATCACATAATTTTATTTTCTGTGAGATTTCATTAATTGTTTTTTTTTTTTTGCAAGATTTGATGAGTTTTTCTGTGAGAATTGATTAGTTATTCTATGAGATTTGATTAGTTTTTCGGTGAGAATTAATGAGTTATTATGTGGGATTTGATTAGTTCTGTTGTGAGATCTTATCTTATAAATCACATCAAAAGTGAAGATAATTACATCCATGTGTTAATCTTGTTGCGCATGTTACTTAGAGACTTAAACTCTGGGAAGTCATTGGTTTTCCTGATTGTTTCAGGGAAACTGCTCCATGCTCTAATGACACCTGTATATGATTAGTACTTCTCTCATTTTGCTTTGTTCTTCTGTGACATTTGATTGTTCTGAAAACTTAAATACAGATTTAAAATAATCATAGCATTATTATAATTAAAATGCTGAAAAAGCTCCATTTCTAGTTTTTAGAATCAATTAGATTCATGTTCAAAATAGGACATAGCAGATGAGTATAGAACCTAATCATATGCTCTCATGTACAGACTTAAGTGCTTTAACTCTTTCTCTCCTAACTGACAATACCAACGTTGATTCCATCAGAATGTGGTAAATAATTACGGAGAGAAAGAGTTAAGTATGCTCCTTTTATTTAGTGATGTAGCAATGGTGGATGCACTCTACTTCTCTCACCATGTTTAAAATCAAGAGCTTCAGGAATGTAAAAGTCTTTTTTATAATTTTTTTTTAGGTAATTCTGTGTAAGAATCTTGATATACAAAGAGGACTTGTGAACGGTGCTCGTGGTGTAGTGGAGGGCTATGATAACAGTGCTAATGGTAATATATAAAAAGTATTGGTCTCATTCTAACTTTTTTTTACCTCTTAATGTATTAGTTATTGAAGTTCAGAAATGTGATTTAAAGGGCGAAACACACAGCAGTGAGAAATAAAGCTGTCTGCTATTGGTCTACTATGGCCTTATCGCAATTTCTTTTCCTGAAAAGCTGGTAAAAACTAATTTCTGAGAGTGATTGAATTAGAATATTTTCAAAATACAAATTTTTTTTATCCCAATTACTGGCTGCTTACACAGCCAACTTCTTTGTGAATCATTCTGAATTCATCTGCGGGAGGTTCTGGCAACTACTTCTGTGGTGTTAACTGCTAATGCCTCATCCTTTCCTTAAGTTTGTCAAACATTTTTTTGAGTTTTCTATCCTATTAACATTACATTTCTACAAGTATTTGTAAATGCATTGTAATTTCTATACAGAACAACTTTTTGGCTATTTTCAGGCTATCCTGTCATCAAGTTTGTGAATGGTGTCACCGAGGTACTCAAACCCATTAAATGGATCTTCAAAATAGGAGGTGGGAACACCATCATCAGAAAGCAGATACCTCTGAAGTTAGCCTGGGCGATATCCATTCACAAAAGTCAAGTAAGATTCTTGATCTAAACTTGAGTTTAATTTATTACATGATTTTAGTCATTCCATTGTTTAGTTGTTTTACATGTTTCGGATGTTCCTCTAGAATTGAAGATCCTAGCCAAATCCTCTTGCAGAACAGGGTTCAAACCCAGGACAGTTAAGTCCAGAGTGCATACCACATGACCAGGCAGCCATAGATCATTGATTTGATAAATATTCTTAGATATAGGTCATTATATTTTCAAAAACATAAAGGCTGCCTTACTTTTGTGAAACGATGGTGGAAAATACTTTTCTTAGCCCATTGTATTAGTCTAAAAATGATTATTTCTGTGAATGATTATTGCTTTATGTTATATCACTAACAGTGCCCATGGGACACAACTCATGTGAAATCCACAAACCCCACTATTGGAGATATTCATATATGGGGGAAAAAACTATAAATAGCTAACTTTTGGGTGTATCCATACAAAAAGGAAGTGTTGATAAGCTATGCACATTATAATTTTTAAAACTTTTTTTTTAACACGGCAGAATCAAATTTTCTAAGCTCTTCAGTTTGTAACACAAAATAATTTCAATAAGGAGTTACCATTAGAGTTTCTTTCTACGGCTTACAATATATTTTTAAAAAAGGGCCCCTAACTAGCTAGAATTTATACAAAAATTAACTGCCAATCATTTAGGAATTGTTAACGATAATAGCTCAATTCTTTTTATTTAAGTTGGCAACAGTGAAGTTCAATTTAGCGTCCTTGACATTGTTTAGTTGAACTTGAAAGTCTCCAATAGATTCATCTACAAATGTTAACTGTTGTAAAGTTTGTTAGAGACAGGTCCAAACTGGACCAGACATAAAATGTGACATATTTAAATAGGGCTAAGACAGAACCTTAGAAGAAATGGTCAGCTACTACCTAGCCTTCACACTGATACTATCTAGTTATGGACAGAAGACAAAGACTTGAACTCTTATGGTTAATGATTAAAGTTGCTGAGCTTCATGCTGCTCTCATGTCATCAGTTTTTGTGAAGTGCCTATAGTATTCTACATCTAACTCCGATAACAGCAGTAATTTGGTAGTAATATGCCTCTTTAGTCCTATGCAAACATACAGATATTTTACAATATTTCCATTTCAAGTAACCCAAGTTATTTCATCTGTTGCCTAATCCAATGGTATGGAATTTTGAAATATAAGAAGATCATCATAGTGATATGCTAAGAGCTGGTAACAATGAAGGAGATTTAATGTCCATGTTTTCTCCTCCCTATCTGTTCTTCCATCTATCTTGTTGAAGTATTGATCATTTGTTTATTACAATACATGTTGTGGTTTGTCTTCTAAGCCTAGATCTAAAGGCCTATCAATGGAATATTATAAAGCGTAGTAGATCTATACATTCACTTCATCGGGATTCTTTCTTGGGGGGAAGGGGATGGGGTAAAAATATTCCATTGTTTTTTAACGTAACATTCATTAGTTAGTAAGAGAAAAATTAAAAGAAAAATAATCGCTCTATAAGTTGTATATAGGAGGCATTGTCTTTTTTTTTAAAAGTATTTTAACGTTTTTCTTGTTATATAATAAGATTTGCACAATTATTTCTTTTACCTGACAACACAAGAATAAAAAGCATATTTAATTAGTAAAGTTCCCATTTCAGACCATGCGGTCTATAGGACAGGTGATGTTAAGGTCAGTTTTGTTTGGCCAATGGTTAACGAGCAGGGTGTGTGATGTGGCCAGCAGAGCAACCAATTGCCTTTACTTTTCCCAACTAAAGTCAGGTACCTATTAGAGTTGGTGGGACTCAGGGGCTAACCACTCAGCCACTGCGTCCTTCCCCAGTAAGTATATTAGTATCTCTATATTTTTATTTTTGTTTTCTATTTTGTCAGGGAATGACTCTAGACTGTGTTGAAATCTCTTTGGGCAAAGTGTTTGAAACTGGACAAGCATATGTGGCCCTCTCAAGAGCCAAGAGCCTGGAGGGCCTCAAAGTTGTCGACTTCAACAAGAACTGTGTCAGGGCTGATCCCACCGTCTTAAACTTTTACAGCAAGCTGGAACTGCGACACAGGATGCTACACAACGGGGTAGAAGATGAGAATGAAATTTTCCGTCCAAATCCCAGCCTGCTCTCTAGAAGGTGACCTCAATTTAAGTGAATGCCTTTCTTTTTTTAAACCTCAGGGAAAACTTTTTTGAGTATATATAAGTGGCTCAGATATTTTGTTTTTCCATTTGTGTTCTACTGGTAGTAATACTGTGTGGTAGGGATTTGTTTTGCTTTAAAGTGTATGTTTAAAACTTAATTTACCTTGTGCAATAATTATTTTTGCAGTCCAATCAAATTTCTTTGGTACATGTAAACTGAATTTATTTATTCTTTTGTATTCACTTACTCTGTGTTCAGTTGAAACATCAGTTGTTGTTTTTTTTTAGTGATATTAATAAATAAATTAATAAATAGGAGTGAATTTTTCTTAGAACATGTGTAGCTGAGTGGAATAATCCTCTCAGCTACTTAGCAAGGGGCCTCAAGTTTAAATCCTAATTCAAACTCAGTTATGTTTGAGTGTCTAAGTGGAATAATCCTCTCAGCTACTTAGCAAGGGGTCTTGAGTTAAAATCCTAATTTAAACTCAGTTATGTTTGAGTGCCAAAAGGCAGCATGTGAACCTTCTCCCAGATACCTGATACCCCCACAGATCCTCAAAATAGATTGGACCAGATTGCACTTAGCGTGCTTTAGTATGAAAGATTTACATTACAAGAGTATTAAAAAGAAAAATGTGGGATTTTTTTTTTTCTTATGCATACATGTTACACTTTTATTAAGTCATTTTTTTTATTTATCGATGTGGTGATAGAAAAAAAAATCATTTGTTTATTAAAAGTCTCTTTTTTGTTTCTTTTAAATCTTAATTTTGACCAATCTGGACACATACAAAATTGAGAAAACTTAGATGTAGTTGAAAAAAATCCAAGTGCTCAAGAATTAATAAATGAACACACTTTAAGCTTTAATGTAAAATCTCATATCCAGATCATCACACAGTCACAAAAAATGTTTTCATTTTGAGTTGGTAACTGAATTAAACAAAATGTTTATTATGAACCAAGACCATAAGGCCATGCTTATATGTATATATAATTAATTATTTATTGTCATAGAGGTAAGTCCTAGATACATGCTGTTTAATGATGAGTCCTAGATGCATTCTGTTTTGATGCTCAATAGTAGGTCTTAGGATGTTCTGTTCACCTCTCAAAGATCACTTCATCTTCCCCTCCTGTACTCTCTGTTGGCAGATCCAAAGAGATCCCAGACAAATCCAAATCACTGCCGTCCAACTGCTTGGGTCTCTTAGGCCCTTTCCTCATTCGTACGATAGAGTTCACCCCCTTCCATTTGTCCTGGGCATTCAGCTTCTGTTGTTTGCACCAGCCGGAGCAGCAGAAACAAAGTGTGCTTAACTTCTTGCCCACCACTAACCTGACTTGCCTAGAAGATGTGCAGAAGTATATTGCATTGACCAGGCCTTGACTGTTGTCACCGATAGCCTGAGAAGTAAAGATATGTCTTTATTGTTCTTGCATTTTTTAAATTTAAAGCTGAACAGTAACTCTGAATGATACACAAGCTTTATTTTATAATTAAAATTGAAACAGGCCACTTTAAAATGCTTATTGTAGCAGCTGTTAGTTTTTTAAAATACTTTTATGTATTTTTCCTTGCTTAGGAAATAAATAAAAGAAATTTTTAAAATTAGATTTGTTTTTGGAATGTTTATTCTTAGACTAATTTTTGCATAAAAAAATGTTCTTCAAAAAGTTTTATTATTTTATCAAAGTACTTTATGTTAGATCAAAGTTTCAGTCTTTTGGGTTTTGGTTCAAAATTAGTGACTTTTGTCTAACAAGTATTAGCATTACTTAACAAAGTAATCTTTGAAGGAATTTAGTCTGTAGATTTGTTACGAAACAAAGCCTTTATAAAATATATATATATACACTGGTACCTCAGTTCTCAGCCATATTTATTTCTAGATTTATGGTTTAAAGCCAATTAGTTCAAGTACTAAAATTATTTTTCCCATAAGAAATAAGGCATTTTGTTTATGGTCCGTATACAGTGTAAATGTGTCTTTTCTAAAACAAAACACATGCCATACTGAAAAACAAGGTCCAAACATGCACCTTCATATTTAGCTATTATTTCCTTTTTCAGTTCAGTAGTCGTTCTTGCTTTTTGTCTTTCTGTTGATTGATGAATTTCTTTGAATTTCTTTGGAGTGGTATTAACAAATTAAAAAAAAAAAGATTTGCATTGTGCACAATCTCCAAGTCTTCCTTAAAGGTAGATTGAATCAAACCAGCTGATACCAACATGCACACACTCAACCAGTTTTTGTCAGCTTGCCATGAGTGTTAAAAAAATCAGTTAATGTTCTGAGATATTTTTGACTGAACTATTTTGGTTAAACACTGCATTGTTAGTCTAAGTTGTTTAAACACTGAGGTACTACTACTATATACATATATATATATATATGATGAATCATTACCTTGAAAATCATCAACCAGTCTGAAGCTCTGAGATGACTACTGTCTTGATATCTAGTAAAGAAAAAGTAAGCCGTCCCCCAAAGCCTGGTGGCCACATAGAGGGCTGGAATGAATCGAAGGTGTTCATTGGCTGTTTGAATGGCTAGTTCTTGGACAACATCATCTCCAGCAAGAACTCTTCCTCTGCTTTTCTGAAATAAAGTGGTCATCTCATTAAAGCCAGAACTTGGCCATTTTGTCTATGTAGACAATTTGAGTGATTAATGACTTATGGCACATGCAAGCCTTCTATTCATTTCCTTTTGTGATTATTTCTTGAAGAAATTAGTTTCAGTTTATTAAGGTGTATAAGAAAAAAAATGTGTACCTTTGAATATAATAAAGATGAACATTTGTAGCAGTAGTAGTAGTAGTATATAAAAATAAATCTATATTCCTTTGTTCCCTTTTCGACCTTGTGGTCTGTAGGGCAGATGATGTAAAGGTGATCTGATTCTGTGGCCTACAGTTAACGAGGGTGTCATGTGGCCAGCACAACGACCAGCCGCCTTTACTTTACCCCAACTATTTTCAGGTACCCATTAGAGCTGGGGGAACTCAGAGGAACCTGGTGATCCCGAACTTAAAAATCCCAGTCTACACCAGGTTTCGAACCCCAGACCCGGGTTCAGAAGCCAAGCGATTTACCGCTCAGCCACCGTGCCTCCTCTATTCCTTTGCCATCATCAAAAATAGTTGTTTTTTTTTAAAGTTGTAATTCATCTTGTGATAATATATGTTTAACTGATTCTTTCCACCTGTATTGGGGATTTTCACAGTAAACTAAACAATGTCAAGGATGCTTTAATGAACTTCAAAGTTGCCTACTAAAAAAAAAAAAGCTACAAATGGAACATAATACATGCAAACTTTCAACTTGATCTGAGAATAGGAATTGGAGAACAAACCTGTTCATGAACATAAAAAGGGGAATAACTCCACACATACAACCACATCTCTCAATAAGTAGAAATTATTTTCCCCATTTCAACACCAAACTAATTAATTAACAAATTTTTTTATTTTTTTTTATTATTGATTGTTTTTTATTCATGTTTTGTTACGTACAACGAGCAATTGTAAAAAGTTTCAAGTCTATCCAAGAATGGGTGTGGGAGAAATAACACGTACAAAAATTGTACCAGAAAGACAATAGCTGATATAAGCTTTGTAAAAAATGTGGACTTAGTCTTTTCCATGTAGTCATCAAAGTACCTTATCAACCAAGGATATGAGTGCAAATGCCCTGTTCACGTGACTATGTCTACCAGCTCATTCTTCTTCACTCAGGAATGGTACTAATGAAAAGCACACATACATACATTATGAAGATCTACCTGTTTCATGACAGACATCGTAATGAACAAGTACATGATGGAGACACAGGCAAATGCTGCCATGACCCAACCCTCTACTGTCAGTAGGTGCCATTGTGTGGGGTTAGCCACCCTGTCACTTATCCAGCAAGATGTGGGATGATGGTACTGGTAGAGGTCCTGCGTACTGTATCCGTACACTCCTGAGATCTCGGCTGAAGTAGCAACTAATACTGTCAAACGAAAACAAAAACTGGATATTATTATCGTATCAAGCATATTTATCTTATGTTATAAAAATACAGACGTTACTTAAAACAAGAAGATGGATTGCACGATGATGATTCACGTCCCTAGGTAAATCTAGTCATGCATCTTAATCAATGACTTAAACTCTGGCTGATTCAGGCAACCCATTCCATTCTCTAATAGCACTAGGGAAGAAAGAGAATTTGTACACATTTGTCATAGCATATGGGACAAGAAATGTGCCGTTATCTTTGTGTCTTTCTGAGTATTTTTATTAGGTTTTGTTTTCGTATATGAAGATTTTGTTTTTTTATGTATAATTTACTTTGTAGTCTTCTATCCTGAAGGGTTTCTAAATTTAATGATTTTAGTAAAGGTGTTACTGTTATTAAAGGAAAATCGGTATCTTGAATTTCACGCATACGCTTGACAAAAGAATATTTTCATTCAATGTATCTGAATTTAATTATAGGTGGATCTACGCAGCTAGCGCCCTTAGATTTATTCATTTTGTTGTTAGCTGACAATACCACTTAGAATGTATCGTATAAGTAGGCACATACTACACTTTTTTGCGTTCTTCAAACGGAATATCCATTTTCAAGCTTTGGTATTCAACTATCTCTTTGTTGAACCTTTGGTGCACCACACATGATCTGTCCACCGTCTTTCTCCATTCTTTGATGTCTTCCCATCGCTTTCTCTTACCTTTTCTTCGTTTCCCACGAAAGGCTTTGTTCCTTCGCCTGAAACGATATCTCTTGAGGTATTTACAACTTCTGACAGTTGCGCGTTTTTCGTATCTAATACTGATGCCATTTTTTTAAGCCTTGTTCGCTATGGGCCATTACGCGGAAGTCTTGTCGCAGAGCACAAGTTAGTAGGCATATTGCTTGAAGATATTGAAAAATGTTGATCAAAATAGGTAGGCTCACTCTATCTGTGGTTTTTAAACCAGTCCCCAAAGTTAGTATTGAAGTGCACAGCTCTAGTGGCTTCGTCATAAAGATTCTGGATTATTTTAATTATGCTTTTGTTTATATTGATTATATTCTTCCATTGAAGGAATGAATTAGGCATAGATCTATAACCTATGCCACTGTATCCCAAACTGTTTCGTGGAACACTTTAATATAATAGGGTTTGGCGAGGCCTAATTCCACGAACGATTGGAACAATTAACTACAATCCGTACATGTAAATTAATTACTAAGTAAATGCAGAAAATAAAATTAAAATTGATCATATTTGCTCTTCTTGGTGACTGAAATAAAAAAAAAGTGTATAAAAGTATCACAATGAATCTAATTTTGAAGCAAAGCTACCATTAAAAGATATAGCCGGTCGAGTATTTCTAAAGAGTACCACACTATTTCGAAGGTTCGGTTTTCTACAAGACAACCTGTTTGTATGTATCAGGGTTTTCATATTACTTTGCAGCAAAGTCTAGAAACATGACGTCACACCTGTATTAGAATTCAGAACGAGGCTATACTCTTCAAGGACACATTACCATCAAGTTTCAAAAGCACATTTTCTTCATATGATTATAATAATGAAAATTTTAAATTGTTATTTAAAACAAATAGCAAATTATCCAGCCTAAAAAATAAGCAAATCGTCCCGCTAAATTCTCCAGACGTGAAAAGTGTTCCGTAAAAGAAAACGTTTGGGATACATTGCTATATGTAAATTATTTATTGTTCTCGAAAGTTGAGACATTGTCTGGTCGCATCCAATGTTAATGGGAAACCAGCACCGCTGCCCTTTCATTTTAAAACAGCTAACCCAGATAAAGTTGGGTTCAATAAGAACTATCTATTTATCTGTCTGTCTGTCTATCTATCTATCTAAATATCTATCTATCTATCTGTCAATCTGTTTATCTATCTATCTATCTATTTATGTATGTATGTATGTAATAAAATACTCTGAAAGACACAAAAATAAAGGCACAGTCCTCGTCCCATATGCTAGGACAAATTTGTACAAATACTCCTTCTTCCCTAGTGCTATTAGAGCATGGAATGGGTTGCCTGAGCTAGCCAGAAAAACCAGTGACTTGACAGAATTTAAGTCATTGGTTAATATGCATGACTAAATGCATGACGCGTAGGACGTAATCATCTTCTTTTTTTGAAGTAACGTCTGTATTATATAAGATAAGAAGAAGATAAGGTATCTATCTATCTATCTATCTATCTGCCTGTCTGTCTGTGTCTATCTGTCTGCCTATCTTACTACCCCCCTCTCTCTCTCTCTCTCTCTCTCTCTCTATATATATATATATATATATATATATATATATATATATATATATATATATATATATAGAGAGAGAGAGAGAGAGAGAGAGAGAGAGAGAGAGAGAGAGACATGAAGGCTACTTACTTGGCATTCCCCAACAGAAAATATGAAAGAGAAAAACGATTCTGTTGGCCACCGTGACATAGCAACACGTGACACAGAGAAAGAGATAGAAGGTCACGGCCACCGTCCAGAGTGCAGCGCAGATTTGAGAGAACACCAACAGACTTGCCGAGATCTGACATCTGTAGGACTTCTGCTGGGGAAGCTGGTGGGAAAAATACGAGTTATAATAGTTAATCACAGTAGCAGAATGCTTCAAGACAGATATTAAGATGAAGGGTCATAGGTTTACTTGTTTCTGTGGCATGAGGCTGTGTGCAACGGAAAGGAATCTATCATTGAACAATATCGGATCAGTAGTGTAACGCCTACTACATCATTTAGTAGTGAAACATTTAGGTCCATATTCGTTAACTCTTTTTCTCCGTAATTATTTACCACATTCTGGTGGAATCAACGCTGGTATCGTCAGTTAGGAGAGAAAGAGTTAATAAAATATACTAGGTTCGATGAACGGACCCCATTCCCCAGTGTCTACCTTGTTGTATGAGATCGAGTTGATGCTTTTAGCTTTCTCGATACGCTATGATCCTATCACTTGTCTGGATCAGTTGGAAAGGGGTTGGAGAAGAAAGAGGGGAGACACCTAGGTGATCGCTTTTTAAATGCATTTATTAAAAAAAAAAGGTTAGCCAACTGAATTCGAGCTTGACAACTAAAGCCTCCTCAAGCTAATACACTAACCACTATGCCAGGGAAACGCTTATGAAAATAGAAGGCTTTAAAGTTATCTATTGTTAGTTTCATACATTTCTTTCCACAAATTATAAAGGGGACTAATTCAACAAGTTAGACAAGAATATGAAAACAAGAGATACGATTTTTTTTTCTAATCTTTCATGACATCTACATAAGGATTCTGAAGAAATAGAACTTTTTTTTTTTTTTACAAAACTTATATCATTTCACTGTGTCAGTTTGGTACAATGCTTGTACACGTTATTTCTCCCATATCCATTCTCGGATCAAGCTACACAATAATGTGTTGTACCTAACGATACAAGAATCTATTTTTTAACAATTAATCAATTAGTTCAATAATTTTTATCTTATCTAACAAACGTGAAATAAAAAAAAAATTACGTCCTACGTGTGTTACTGTCAATCTAGTCATGCATGTTAATCAATGGCTTTTATTAGATGTGGTCATGGATTTTCCTGGCTGTCTCAGGCAACCCATTCCATTCTCTAATAGCACTAGAAAAGAAGGAGCATTTGTGCAAAATGGTGTCCTAGTATATGAATATGCCTTTATCTATGAGTCAGACTGTGTATTTACTTAGGTTTGGTTTTTGTAATTGAAGATTATTGGTAATGAAGTATTTTGTTTGGTATCGAAAATGATATCGAAAAATGATAATTTGAGAGATGTTGCTGTATATGTGGAATTATTTCCCTAATTACGTTTAGCACACGTTCTATTTCCCACTTCCCATTCTCAAACCAAGTTGAAATTTTGCATAATTATTCATAGTCGATCGCAATACATGAATCAATAAAAAAGTAACCCATTAGTTAATCAATTTGTGGTTATTAATTAATTTTGTTTTGTATAAAAAAGGAGTATTTTCCTGCAGTAATGAGATATATCTCAGTGATTCTGTGGTTCTTTCCCTTAGATAAGCTTTTTTTTTTTTTCTTAATTTTGCTTGTTTCATGTTTAGGATAATACAGTAAACATAAATAAATTATACGAAAAAAAAATTAAAATGCCAGCCCAAGTAAAAAAGAAAGGATGTTAATGTCACAATGTCTTAATCAGTTATATCAAACAAGAGAAGACAAACAATTAGCACGAAAATGGCGTTTAGAGTTCGAGGTTCTAAAAAAATGGGTTGGGGGGGGCGAAATGTTGAGCTTCTTTTTTGTTTTAAAAGCAAAAGCCTCTCAAATAGGGTCACTAACTTACACACATGCTTAAAAAAAGTATTATTGATAAGTTTAGCTGATTTTTAAACTTAGGGGAAAAAAAACAGATTTCTACATTAACTCAATGTACATGTATTGTTACAAATCTTGTATTAACTCAATCCGTCTGTCTGTCTGTCTCATACAAATTTTGAACTGCGTTATTTCTACCCCTTCCCATTCTCGGATCAAGTTGAAACTTTGCACAATTCTTCGCTGTTCCTAACAAAACGTGAATCAATCAAAATTTTAATCTATTAATTAAATAAATAAATGGCAATTAATTATTTTTATATAAAAGGGGAAATACATCTTGCAGTATTGAGATATATGTCTGTAAATACGTAGCTATTTCCCGTGGATAAGCTTCTTTTTTTTTTAAAGTTTTGTTTATATTTGCTTGTTATGATTCAAAAATATTTCTATACAACTCACAGCTATGCTCTCATAGTAAGTTTCTGTCTGCAGCACAGTTGAGATACACACAAAAATGTCTGCCACGCTAAGACAGACGAGAAGCAGACGGCTAGTAGTCCTGAGGTTTTTATACGCCACATACAAGATGATTATAACCATGCATCCTATGCAGCTCAAGACGCTCACGAAGTCACTGATCAGAACGTATGCCGTATCTACAGATTGAAATGTGATATTGATTGGCAGACGACCATCGACTGCCATATTTACAATGTACGGTATACAATAATTCCTTGAATTATACAGTAATCAAAGAAATCCACAGATCTGGGTTATTATTTTTTTTTACTAATGATTTCTAACAAAAAAAAAAAAGAATATTATTACATTTTTTTTCAGCGCACATCCATTGCACAAATAAAGAAACAAGTTCCAAACACACACGTTCAAGCCAATTATCTGCGTTTACATTTCAATGCGATATTTCAGTGTCGTAATTAGAAGGGATGTGTCATGGCGACACACCGTTATCTGTGCAGTGAACACGGGGTGGGACGTTGAACTCATTAAAGTCTTGATAATGATGACCATCACCAGATAATGCTTGATGCATTTTTATCTCAACAAGTGAAAGTTGTGTATTATAGGCTGAGGGCTTTCTAGGTCTACTTTTGTTCATCAAATACCATATCATCGTTGTGATATGAGTCGTTTCAAACCAGGTAGGGTGAGGTTAGGCTGTATCTTATTTCAAGTGTCTGGAAACACTCACGAAACTGAGTACAACGTCTTACTTGTGAATAGCTTTCAGCCTTATTGTGGGTACGAGGTGGAATGGTGGTAAATCTCTTGGCGTCAGAACCGTATGCCCGAGTTCAGGTATACGACGTTAGGCCTCCTCCAGTAAGCTGAGTGTGACTGGACCCAAATTGAGCCGTATTGTCTGTAATGGAGTAGATCTACACCTTGAAGAAAAGAAGACATAAAGCAGACTACACACAAGTTGCACGTGTTCCTCTGCTTTCAAGCAGAATGCAAAATTGGTCTTTCTTTTAAAAGAGCGCTTGTACTTGCATTATAGTTATTTTATACTTTAGTGTGAATCAGGTAAAAACGACATTAGCACCAAATTTTAAGAAAGTAAATTATTAATTTTAAGGGACGTTATTATTTTAACATCTAAGTAAAATCTCTCTTAGCAACAAGATCGATTCAAAGGGTTCTTTTAAAGAAAACATTTTAATGCCTCTTCGCCAACGCGATTCTATAATCTTTCTCCTTTTTTTTAAAGACAGAACGAACTTCTCCCGAGTAACATAGCCTACTATTGACGTCTTTTGAACACAGTAAGACGCCTTGTTAAACACGAGGTCCATCTTATAGCATCAAGCCCATCTCCGGCAGCTTTTCTTAGGGAGGCCTCCTCAATAGGAGGAGGGCGTGCAACGTTCTCTCATGGAAGGCGCGGCGACCTGACCATTGGCGAGGGGGATGAAGCTGTTCAAATTTAAAATGTGTATTTCATTGTAGTTATCAATCAACGTTTGCATATTAACCCAGTACAACAACGTTTTTTATCAATGGTTAAAATTTAAAATATTGTAAGTTGAAGACTTCCTATCATCTTCTTTTGAGTGTGACCAAAACTCAAAAAGTTCGCGGCAAGGCTTATTACTTAACACGAAGTTTATCTTAAGACATACGTGCGCTCATGGGCGCGGGATCTTTTTTTCATGGGATGCAAGCTGCCACCTATGGCTCAACTTTCTTGTTATAATATTAAAGAAAAGAACTCCTCCCCCCCCCCATTCGGGCCCTCACACCTAATCGATATTAAATGCACTGTAAATATTTCTTTTTTTTATGCAATAACAACTAAACACGTGAACAAAGTATTTACTGTACACATTGTTAACTTTATCCGTGAGGCCCGTTCTTCCCTACGTTCGATTAAACAAAAATGCAAACGTTGACTGTGGTTGCAGAAACTGTTAATAACTTTACTAATGCTTTTCGTCGCGATGGACAAGCTGGCGATGAACGCGTTTCGTGCAGTACTGATATTCTTCTTTGCATTGCAGCTTTTGCATCGTTTTAGGATGAAGACAAAAAAAGGTTGGACTGACCATTGTCATTGCTCGAGACGTAATGAAGAAACTTAAGAATCAAGATATGTAATGTAAAGCCGTGTTCAGTAATCAAAATCCAAACAAGTGTTGTTTTTTTTCTCAGTGTGGCTGTCGACTACGAATTCTCGGCAGCAGTATATCAATATCTGGTTCCTCAGGATGGTCAAGTTGGTTTTTGATTATGTCATTAATATGGCTACTGATTTGCTGTTGAGCGACCACTATGTCAAGTTGGAAAGACTGCAATAACAGAGAAACTGGTTCAAGAGCTGATGAATAATTAACGACAATGAAAAGATAAATCAGAAAAAAACAAGAAGGAGAGGCATTTACAAAACATGTGCAGTTTGTCTGGTTTCACTTGCAGGCGTTATTTTAAGATTTGCCAAACAGTCAAAGATCTCAAAGTTGAGACTTAAAGCTCGAATGGATTCATATTTTTCATTTCATTGTGTCTCACACAAAAGAGGTAAATTTAGCACCAACGCTATGGCTAGGGAAAGTTACGAGAAAAGAAGGCTAGCCATCACAGGGCAGCCATGGCTGAGTAGTTTGTCCATGTCTAGACTGTACAATGACGTTAGACACATGCACTGCGTTTCTCTGAACCACAGGAACTAAAACAATAAAGTCGATTACAATCTCAATAAACAAACCGAACGCTCAAAGACATATGCACAGTGCCTGGGTTATCTGCAGTTTCATCCCTAAAATACCCAGCAAATGCAGTTCATGATGCAGCAGCTCGTATTTTTCCTTTCTTGCTGCTGCCAGTGCTCCATTGATCCAAATCGTTAGCATACATCAGTATACCTTAGCAGTGGAACACCAGCGGATTTCCCGCCTTCTGTTAATACACAGAAGAATGTCTTGTGAAAGTCGACCTTGTGGCATTTATAATAACTATAGTTATGTGGAAATGAAAACAAATCGTCACGCCCTTGGGCCCTCCTGTCTCTTGTGTATTTTTTAAAATCTTGGTTTTTTTAAAGGAAACCTCAGAATTTGCGCTATTCAATTTTAGCTTTATCATCATAGGAATCCTTGGGCCTTAGGCCTCTTTTCTTGGCTTAATGTGCCTCTTGTATGGGCCATCTTGCCTCTTTTGTGGGCTTTTTTTTTTCCAATATGTTTCACATTTAGCAAATATTAACTTACAACGATTTATTTGTGTAGCGGAATATACTACAAATTTTAAATTTGCTGTTGTATAATAGTGTTAATAAATGTATCTCAACTAGCGAATATATACCGTAATAATATTAAAGAAAACAATAACAGTTTAACAATAACAAATACAAACATAATTTATCTAGTAGAGCACTTATATTTTAAAAACAAAATTTTCATTATTATTATTAATATATAACTTAATTTTCATTCTATTATATAAAAAATCTAACACGTAAGAATGTAATGAAACGCTGTATTGACAGTCTAAAAGTTACCGCCCTTTAATAGAGTTCATACTACAGTATTTTGTTCTTTTGATCTATATTGAAGGGAAATAAATTAAGAACAATAGATATGCAACGATAAAATAATTTAATAATTCGGAACATTTAAATTCTTACAGGCGTACAGCCAACACATTTGTTTCTGTTACAAGAGCCAGTTTTGGGCACATGTGGGCCCGGGCACAATGAACCCCCTCGCTCCATGGCTGCTACGCCACAGCTATTTGCTATTGGTTATCCTAACCCTGCTCTATAAGGTAGATCCCAGTGGTCGCCAAACTCATCAGCCAAAAAGCCATATTTAAATAATTACAGCATTTAAGTTGATTCATAGAGCCCTTTTTAAAAAAAAAACAACTTTAGTATAGACATTTTTAAAATACAAATAATAAGATTTAGAAGTACAATGATGACCTTGTCTTTGCACGATATGTCTTAGTTTATCTAACTGTACATCAAATAAAACCTTGTAGGCCTATTATATTTAGGCCCATACGAAGATAATGTTTATTTAAACATAGAACAAGATAAATAATATACGCTCCAAAATATCTACTAATGTTAACTATGGCCTTAATTATTATTTTTTTAAATAAATAAATAATATTTTGTGAGACCTGCAGTTTGCGACCCCCTTGAATAGGCTAATCCATTTTTACAGAAAATGTGGCTAGAATTACACAGTAGTATGTAAACAAATAAGTCGGGTCCATTTGGCGGCCTAAACTGGCCTATTTGGGTACCTGCCCACCGGGCATTGGCCTAAAGGCCCATATAGCCACTCCGCCCCTGCTCGAAATGGATTGACGGTGTACTTTTTTTTTCACCGTTCGGTAAAAGCTGGTTATGATACAACGGTGAAAGTATTCTACTACGTGTGTTACTTAGAAATAATATTTAGGTTATTTGTTAGGGAAAAGTTTGAATCAGAAATTGAATATTATGTGCATTTCATTGTTTGGGCTACTTACTAGGAACATTGAACATTAACCCGAATTGTATATTATCTTGATAGTTCTAAGTTTTTATTTACAGATGAACTAGTTTGTGGCGTTAATTTTTATCCCGTTCCTTACAAACTTGTTCTTCTTGGGGAATGGGCCTACAATAACTTTCAATGCCAAGTTTTAATCGAGAGTTCGATGGAATTAGTTCTTCCGCCCTAGAGTATTTTGTATCATCATTTGCATTCTGTTTTTTACTTAATTTTTATACCAACCACATAGAAAAAGTCTAGGCTTTCTTTTTTCTTTTTTCGTTCTGAATTTAATTTTAAACTGAGGGTAAAATTTAATAAAAATGTATTTAAAATTTTGCAAAACCCTAAAAACTAATAAGTCAATTTATCACTTTATTTTAATAAATTAATTCAAACTATCCACTATGTTCACATAAATGCAGTCTTAATATTCTGATATCTTCACCATTATTTATTGTTTACTAAAACACTAATATAATTTAATTCAATATTAAAAAACATTTAATATTTATAATCACCCATTAACTACATGCAATTGTATTGTCAATACAATTAATATCTATAATCACCAAAAATCACCGCAGTGTGCGTCTGTACCTATTAAAATAAAAATGTTTTTTTTTAAATTAAATATTTGATTACTGCTTGCGGTGAGGTATTTGGCTAAACATTAATATTTATTATTTTTCTATGTAGTAAATAGTACCTATGTGTTAACTGATCTGGTTCTGTAAGCGTCTTCCAAAACATATATATATATATATTATATATATATATATATATATATATATATATATATATATATATATATATATATAAATATTAAATCAATCCTGATTATTAGAACTTTGTCAAATATTAAAATATTTAAGGAATTCATTTTTTAACTAAACATTTTCTTATAAAAACAACAACTAAACGTTGGAGTAGTGATGATTGGACCACCCCCTAAATGTGTCTGCCTACATAAAATGCACACATAGCACAATAGCCGTAAATAGGTATAGCATCGGCCCTGCCAAAGAATTCGTTGTTTCTGTCGAGGCTTCTGTTTTTATTCAAAAGAGAGATCTTCTTCTCTTCGACAAAAAAAAATGTAACATCATTTTTTAAACCAATATAGTCTAGAACGGTGATTCCCAAAGTGTTTTATATATAGACCCCCGGGGATCTACGACGAATTCCAATGGGTCTAAAAAAGGGAAAAAAATATTGGGGGGGGGGGTTGAGATGTAAACAGGGGTCTACTAGAGAGGGATCTCATTTATAAATGTTGTGACTATGATTATGATCTTACGTTAATGTAATTAACAGCTATCTCATACAATCAAAAGATTTATATCTTATTTTAGGAAATCTTATATACATTTTAATCATATTATTCAAATGAAAAAGTATTTTAAATGTTAATACCTTATTTAAATACCTTATTTTTGTCTACATGTAACTAATATTTATTATTTAATAATATTCAAAATAGGCAAAGCTAAAAATGAAATGTAGACAGTACTGTTGATTATTTGAAATTCGTCTTCTTTCCTTGTCGAACCTATAATGCCTATAATGGACTATGTGCCTTATATGTAACAAAATTTCATGAAATGAAATTATGAAACCAACCAAGCTGAAGGATCATTTGAGATGATGCTGCCTTGACAAAATAGATGAAGAGTTGAAATACGTTTGAACAATCAATGATAAAGTGGAGAAACGACCTACGGTGGAAAAAACCTTTTGATTTTACACAAACCTGCATCTTATATCATAAAATAATGAATCTAACCTACAAAACAATTTATGGGCGTCCTGACGTAACAATTTTTAGCATTGAAAGATTCTTAAGTAAGTAATTATGTAATTATTTCCAAAAGACATTATTCTTTATCCATCAAGCTGAGTCCATCTTGTCTTGTTAGGAAGCATTAATATTAATAATAGGGCCTTTGTTCGTTCTATTATGGATTAAAATGTTTAAAAATGTGATTGGTAGATTACACGAACATCAACGCAGTTGACCAATATTGAAGCAACACGTTTAAAACGCGATTGTCAAGAAAATAAGGATAACTTTTATCCAATGCTCCTTCACATTTGAAGCAAGATAGTTGTCGAAAGACTTAAATGTTTGGCACGACTTTTTTTTCTTTATGACACTGTTTCTGACTTGTTGGATGCTAAAGATTTATTTTTAAAAAAATTAATACAAGCTAAATTCGGTATATTAGACATTGTAACAGATCTTTTTCATAACATCATTCAGGTTAACTTGCATGTTTTTTTTTTTTTGTTGTTGACTTTCATCCTGCTACTATAGGAAATCAGAAGAAAAAAAATACACACTTGAAGTTGATGAATCGCCAATATTAGTTGTGCCGGAAAACATTGCAAGGGGTCTACGAGACAAAAAGTTTGAGAACCACTGGTCTATAACTGCAAATGCATATAACATTTTTCTATTTGTAGCCATATAAAATGTGTTTGAGATGTAACTGTTCAGTAGATCAGCATTATCTCGTTTGCCTGAGGATATTTAACATAATCTTCAAATACAAAAACAAAATTTAATAAAATACTCTGAAAGACACAAAAATAAAGGCACATTCCTCGTCCCATATGCTAGGACAAATTTGTACAAATACTCCTTCTTCCCTAGTGCTATTAGAGCATGGAATGGGTTGCCTGAGCTAGCCAGAAAAACCAGTGACTTGGCAGAATTTAAGTCATTGGTTAATATGCATGACTAAATGCATGACGCGTAGGACGTAATCATCTTCTTTTTTGAAGTAACGTCTGTATTATATAAGATAAGATAAGATAAGATTTAGATACTGAGTTCGAATCTTAGCTTTGTTCCTTACTCTGGATATCTTTGAAACGTACTGTAATTTTAGTGCATAATACACTTATTCACTTTCTCAGTTTTTTTATTCCTAAAAATTTTATAATTTCGTTGTCGGATTAAATATAACGGACTTTCGGAGTACCGAATTTCGGATTATCGGGACTTCACTGTATGTAGAAAATTTTAAGTAAAATAAGATACTTGAGTTGGCAGCAAGCTTTGTCTACTTGGTGAATCAATGTTTTGTAAACAAACAAAAAATGGGGGGATCACAAAGTGTATTTACAGACGAAGAACTTGATGATTACCAGGTAAGATCTAAATTAGATCTATCTTATTTATAGATCAAGCTATTAAATTCTAGATATATATAAATAAAAACTAGAAGTCAATAATAAGATAGAATTTAAGTCATTGGTTAATATGCATGACGCGTAGGACGTCTGTATTATATAAGATAAGATAAAGTCACAAAGTGAAACTCAGTGCTTCTAAAATTCTAGTCTAAAGACTAAGTAACTTCACTCTAAGTTAGACGACTTAGACTAGTCGTCACTAGTCAACTTATTTAGTGACTTAATTACTGACTAGTCTAAAGTTAAATAAAATGTAGACTAATTATATTAATTATAATAATTAATTAATTTAATTTAAAATATTTAAATTAATAAGATAATCAGAAATCATATTGATATGATTATGATAGATATCATTATCAATCTTGATATCTCATACATTAAATACATAATAATTGAATTAAAATTAAAGCAGAATTCCACATAATTTCATCATGTCAAATCATGATCATCTCATTTATAATTGTATTACATTTATTCTTTCTGGCTGCCATAGGTAACCAATCATCTTTCTGCTAGGAGTCCAGGCATCTCCCATCTTCATGATCTTGGTCACTGTACCTTTTATTCCTCTTCTGTGCTGTCCCCTCTTCCTCTTTCCTTGAGGCTTCCAGGTTAGGACTTGCCTCATCATTTAGTTGAACAAACTTATTATACAAAACAAAATGAAAAATGCTAAGTTTAATTTCATTATAAAGCAAAACATGATAGTCTTAGACAAATGAAAAGTAGATCAGGTTGTCTGTGGGAGAAAATGGAAACCACTAAGCTATATATTATATATAATCCTTAGTCTACATACTATTAACTATTCTTTGGAATTTTATATTCACTTGACTAACTTGAGACAGATCTAAGTCACAATAGACCCTCTGCATCTTAAATATCTATCAACTTCCTATGCCTATGCTATATCTATTCTAATTAATAATTAATATTTTGATGTCCCTAAATTTCTTTTCTGTAGTTCTAGCTTAAATTTGAGTCTTGATCCTAGTAAGTCCTAGATCAGTGTTTCTGAACCGTTTATTTAGCATATATTCAGTGCATTTGCTTGTTTTTAACATGAAATGTAAGTTAACTGATTTCATACAGAACTCTCCCTGTTCTCCATGCAAGGAGGTAAAAAAAAAGAGGAAATTGATTTCAGTTGAAATGAATAAGGCTCATCTTCTTAGAACTTGAACTCACTCTTTAAAATCATTCATCATCATCATCAGACTCCATTTGAGTGAGGGCTTGAGAGGTTAAAATCCTCTCTTGCAAAAGCCCTGGACAGAAACCCTGCTGTTTTGCATAGTACATATATATCACTGTAAAGGCCGAAAATGTGTGGTTTCCAGACCTGTCAAGACAAAAATCAGCAAGTCTGGGACAGTTAAAAAGAATATGAGACATGCTTTCCTCTTTTTTCCTGCAGCTGGTTACTGTGAGTTTGGCCATAGCCATTTGAAATATGAGCCAACAGGGCAGTGGACTTTCCTGCACTGTGCAATAATAGCTTCCTCTTGCCTGGACACCCTGCAGTGTGGGAAAGTTAGACACATGGTCAGGGCGCCTCATGTGCTCCCAAGTTCTGCAGGCTTTTTGGGACTTGTCCCAGTACTCAAACCTCTTTTCCACTATTCCATTTCTATTTTTTTTATTCTTGCCAGGATTTGATGAAAACTCACAGCCTGTTGTGTAGGTGGTGTTACACCTTCAAAATTATTAGTACCATATTCAATGTAGAACATATTCCATCAGCTCCTGTAGGGAATCCTTACATTTTTTTGTTTGTTTGTTTGTTCTCTTTCAGACTTTGACTTATTTAACTAAAAAGGAAATTCTTCTGTAAGTATTGAATTTTATACATTTTCTTGTAGCGGCAAAAGTAGTAATTTTATTTAAAAAAACTGTTGCTTCTAACACTATTAAATATTTGAAATGAGGCTCAAAAACTGCCATGGCATAAGAAAGTTATTTTAATTCTTAGAATAATATTTATTCATTTAAAACACTCACAAAACATTTTCATATTACGATTTCAAATATTACTTTATTATTTTAAACAACTTGTCATTTAGAATAGTTTCAGGATTCACGAAAAATTTTCTGCAGGAAAGAATGGGATAGCAGGGTTCAAACTCAGGGCCATTGTTGTGACAGTCTGAAACAAATACCACATGATAATAGCACTAGTTATATATGTTTTGCATTTGCCTTGTTCGCATCCTTTTATTTATTTACTTAAAGTTATTAATCTCCAGACAATTTAGTTCATCCCTAAGCCTGTTGAACCATTTAGGCAACCCAGTAATGGAGATTAAAACTGGGGTTGATAATAATGAAGAACCAGCTACTGTCCAGAAAGTCATGCTCCTTTTAAATGCTAACATTGTACTTTATATTAAAGGAACTCTTGTGTACAGCTTTTCATTTTAGATATCAGAGTAACTACTGATTTCAAATTTGTTTTATAGTGTATATAAAAGATTCAAAGTCCTCGACCCGGAAGCTGTTGAAGCAAATAAAAATGCAAGACTTCCACTTGACAAGATTAGAGAGCTGCCAGAGCTTAAAGTTAGTTTGATTATGTATATCTTAAATACATTAAACTTATAAAATTTAACACAATTGCATTTATAACAATAATATTAATGTCTTTGATTCTGAAGATTAAGGATGAGTGCAGTGTTTGACATGACTACATGTGGAGTTATTGTCATGAAAAATGAAAAAAAGAGGATTAGACCAGAATTGAGTGATTAATATAGCTTCCTAGAGGATAGTATAAAATTTAGTATATATAGACTGATTAAACAGAGCATTTTAGCAACTATTATAAACTCTGTTGGACTCCAATCTTTCATATGCTTTATAAAGAATTATTTTAAGTGGATTGTGTTAACCTTAGTTACATGGCTTGGAACTGCCCTTCAAAACAAAAAAAAATTGCATTTTAGCCTAGTTTTCTGTTGGATTTGACACTATCTGTCCAAAGATTACTTTTTTTTTTAAGATAAAAAAAAGGCTCTAGTTTAAAATATTTCATCTGCTCAGTGGCTGTTTGTTTTGTTATGTAATAGTAAATAAAATAGAGTAAATATAGAAACTGTGCACTTTAGTTAGAGATGATAGAAATAGTGACATGACCATATAGACTTTTGGATTTCAGAATAGGGCCAGTGGATATTAGGCATTTGAAGGAAAAGTATAGTGAAATGGCTGCTAGTGTAGTGTAGATGGATTTAGTGACTTAGACAGTCATCTCTCATTGTAAATAAACAGTTGAATTTTTCTACAAACAATTATAAATCTACTTGTTTGTCTTGGATATGTGTTGAACTCATATACCAAAATAATGTTATACCGATCAAGCAATCAAAGTCATAGTTTTTGTTTTTTTAACCAAACCAAATAAATAAATATAAAGGATAAATACATCCACAGATCAGTGTTTAGCCCATACTTCCTTTCAAAATTGTAAAAAAGTGATTGATTGATTGTAGTGGTTACTATAACTAAAATTGTTGCATCATGTGGTTATAGTTTTTATTGTTATCTATGATTTTACATTAAGAACCATCAGTCTATTGGAACTTCCTATCAAAAGCATGTTGGTTCCTCATTGATTAAATAACTTGTCCATAACCTCTTTGTCTATAACAAACTTGTACAATAAAATTCATTTTTTTTTGTATACAGGTGAATCCCTTCAGAGATCAGATATGTAAAGTATTCTCATCGTCTGGTGAAGGCATGACATTTGAAGATTTTCTGGATATGATGTCAGTGTTCAGTGATGGAGCACCAAAAACTGTTAAAGTGGAATATGCTTTCAGAGTCTATGGTAAGCATCAGTTAAAAATAATAAATACAAATGACTGTCGCAAGAAATTAAGTCAATACCTAACACAGAAGGTTAGTGGTTGAATCAGAGCAACTGTCACTAAACATGCACCTTTTTCTTTTTTTTTTCTTCTGATCTATATCCAACATTACCTTCCCAAAAAATGACCATCAATAGCTTAATTACTTAAAACCACTGAGTACTGTTTAAGGGAATAAAAGTAAATACCACTTTCACACCTTGTGATCTTTAGAACAGACAATGTAAAGGTCATCTGTTTCTATGGATGACGTTTAACTAGGGTGTCATGTGGCTAGCATAATGACCAGTCATTTTTTCTTTTTCTCCAACTAAAGTCAGGTGCCCATTTGAGGTGGTTGGACAAAGGGGCTAAATTGGGACTAAATCCCAGCATTCAAAATTGAAGTATCACCAAGATTCAAACCAGAGGATGCATGTATGTATTTTCTCGGTGCCTAAAGATTTACATTGGAGAGACTGATAGATAACTACACAGCTGCAAGAAGATCTCAGAGATATTAAAAATCACAAAAAATAGGCTGTGCTTCATTCACTTTAATATTGCTATAAGTAATCTCATAAGGTAATATAAAAATGCAATGCCAATAACACCTGACTGCTAGCTAGAAAACAATAGTTTTTTGTCAGTTCTCATTTTTTATTTAATCACGTATGTATAATTTTTATTTTCCCACCTTTCAGACTTTGATGGTGATGACTTGATCTCAGATTCAGACATCAAACAAGTGATTGAATGTTTGATCGGTAGCAATGAACTCACTGAGGATGAAATGCACCAGCTCATCGATAATGTAACTATATTGCATAGATTGTATAGCAATAACACAGTATAGTAGATTGTATATCGATACCACATTATATTACATTGTATACCATTACCACTGAATAGGAAGCTGTTGTTATTGTTTTTTATAGAGGTAGATGTTGTATGTAAAAATGTATGTAACTTGCGATCTATGGGGCAGATGATGCCAGGTTCCCATAAGAATAGGGTGATCCAAAATCTCTCTCTTTTTTACATAATCTCCTTGTCTAACACTATCATGTATAGTAGGATTTAAACAAAACATGTAAAACAAACGAAACAGACAACAGTAATGAAAGCTCATTAATGTGTAACAAGTCTTGTTATTAAGGTGAATGTGTTATCTGAATAATACTGTCTTTCCCAGAAGCCAATTCTATCAGTTAGAAATGTGATGAATACAATGAAACTCTCTCAATATATAGTAGCTTATCATACCCATAAATTTATGTATCAAATTTAAGCATGGCTGCTTCTATCAGTAAGCTATTTAGGGTAAATTGTTATTTAGGTGATTGTTACTACTATATTATATATAAAATATTAATTAGACCAATAAGTACCCACTTAATTGCGAACTATTTAATTTAATTTTACAAGTAGCTCTTTCAGACTTTGTGATATGAAGGTCATCTCTCTCTATGGGCACAGAGTGTTATGTGGCCATCACATCCACCAACCAGGTTTTCTTTCTTCAACTAATGTCACATACCCATTAGAGTTGGGTGAGCTCAGGGGGATCATAAAAAATCCTGAAATTCAAAATCACAGACTTCACAGAGATTTAAACTTGAGACCCTCAGTTACCCCTCAGATATCTCGCCCACAATTAACATCATACTGCATACTATCTGCTATTTAAACTTGAGACCCTCAGTTACCCCTCAGATATCTCGCCCACTATTAAAATTATAAACTGCATACTATCTGCTATTTAAACTTGAGACCCTCAGTTACCCCTCAGATATCTCGCCCCACATTTAACATCATACTGCATACTATCTGCTATTTAATAGTACATTCAATTACTACAAATATTGTTCTCTTATTGTTCTTTTGATTTGAAAGATTTTGGAAGAGGCTGATCTGGATGATGACAAGGCTCTCTCATTTGCTGAGTTTGAGCATGTTATTTCTAAGTCTCCTGATTTTGTTAAGTAAGTTGCATTGTGATTTTGAACTTTTGAAACCTTCCAGTTTTTTAAATATAGGGTGACAGGTTAAAAGTGTAGGAGGTAATTTTCTCTTCTTCATTTAAGAAATTCTACATGTGATAATGCTATGTTAAGTACAATGTCTCTCATAAATTTTAAAGCTTGCCTTGAAAAATGTGAAATTTACTCTGCACATTTTTTTTTTTTTCAGTTAATCTTTTATTTTCAGAGTATAGAAATCAAATTATATTAACAAGATTTTTTTTTTTTTATTGTTGTTTTTAGTTTTACTGAAATAGAAGTTGGAGAGAGATTGTGGTTTTGTAAGTTAAGCTAGTTAGGTACAGTTTTTTTGGGTTTTTTTTATATTTACGGGCATGACATGGCCTAAATTGTGCAGATGTGCCAAAAACCCAAAATATTAAATATCATATTGTATCTTTACTGATTCCTTTTCAACTTTTATTTATTAAACAACTTGTGTATTATAGTCTGCTTATCGATGCAAAGTCATGGCCTCACTAAACAGCTACAAAAGACTGTACTGATTAGCAACCCTCTAGAAAAATAAAGATATCAGTAATACTTTTTTATTAGAGTTTTATCATTGGTTTAAATAAAGTATAGCTTCCCTCTATATCAAATTTCATAAGGACTTCTAATTTTCTTGAAAAATTATCATTTTCCATCTGTTTAAATTTCTTTTATTCATTTAGTTTGAAATACAAAATATTTTTAAAGGAGCAAGTTTGTTTTAAGAACTTAAACAACATATTAACTATATAATTGATTTAAAAAACAACCTTTCATTAAAATAGTGATTCCTCTCATTCTATCTATTATTTCTTTTAGGGCTTTCTAAGGAGCATGTAGAATACTTTCAGCCATTTTTGTGATAACAAGGCTTAGAAGTTTAAAATATTATTTGCATAATCCTAATAATATAATTATTCTTACTTTCCTTAAGAATTTTCAGATATCGATTAAATTTACAAATTTAGTATTTTAAATACTGAGTAAAAATGGTCAACATCGTTAAGCTTTGGAGCAAAGTTTTCTGTTATTTAGGTTATCTACCCTCATACTTTTATTGTTCATCAAGGAAATTAATGACTAAAAACATTTTTTTTTTTATTACAGCTCTTTTCGTATCAGAATGTGATGAAAGGGGAGTTGGCAGCTTAAAGCTGACTGCAGAGTTTTTCTGGCCGTCCTATTTCTAATGGCTGTTATATATAATATACATTTAAGCCTCTTCAACAATTTACTTTCCATGCTACTAAATATTTATTGGTCAAAATTTGTTTTAATGCCTGCTTTATATTTATTCTGTACCAGTAGTATGGCCATCTACCATTCACACTTCATAGAATTTTTTAGAATTGCAGTTTTCAGAAAGCTGAAAATGTCTATATTTTTTAACTTACTGCTCACTTAATAAGTTTCTTTAAATGATGCATAAGGTAAACACTGCTAAAATCTAAAAAAAAAATAAAAAAATTTTAAAGTAAAATTTGTTGTGGTAAAATTTAGGCTTCATTTTTTTCATTTCTTTGTTTTAAATACCTACTAAATTAAGGTATCATAGTTCAGTTGTAAGATTAAAACAAACAAAAAAAAAACAACCCTATATTTCAAATTTATAGAATGTTTTTACAGTTTGAAAACTAAAATAAAAAGATTGAATATAAGTCAATGAAAATGTTATCACATTTACTTACAGAAAATTTAAAAGGTACCTTGCTTGTGTCCAATGTGTAGATATATCAATAATTATAAGAATTACAAATCTTGTTCTGGTACTTGATGTATGAATCTCACTTTTTTCAATGGTAAGATATAAACTCAAAGATTATCTTCCTTCTAAATATACTCATTTTAATGTATATTACTCTGGTTAGATGCATGTATTTCACAATTATAAAAAGAACAACTGCATGTATTTTTGTTATTAATTTTTTTAAAAATCAGTTGTACTCAATAACTACTTACACTGCTATATTATTAAATGGTAAATTTAAAAGCACACTCAAAGTAATTGTAAAAAAGACATAAATAATAATCTGTTATGATTAGGTAAAAAAAAAATAGTTTTGACCTAAGATTTACACTTTATTTCATTTTGATTTAATTTTAATGTTTTAATTTAATATTTTTTTTGTATCATCCAATTTTCATCTCAAATGTTGACAGACTTGCCAAGTTCTAAAGCAGAACATTTTATCTGTGATATTTTGATTTACTAAGAAAGAAATGTTATGCCTTATATAAAATATTTGTTATTTACTGTTGTTATTAAATCCATCTAATCATAAACTCTGTTGTTTTTTAATCACAGAGAGCATTTTTGTGAGACCCAAAAATTTTAAGTCAGTCAATCTCACTTCATTTTCTTGCCATTTTATTATTGAATTTTTTAATTTAAAAAAAAAAATGGATTCTCTTATATTTGTATATCATGGACTTAATAATAGTGTTTGATTATGCAAAAAAATATTATTCCTTCTATATAAATGACACACATTTTTTATTCTAATTATAGTAGACATTTTACTGAAATAAATATATATATACACACAATTTTTGGTTTTGTTTATTTTTATCTGTAAAGTACCTTTTATTGTGGAATAATTTGTAATATTTAATTGATACAATAAACAATAGTTTTCTCAACTTAACAATATTTATTTACCATTTGTTTTTATTTTTCCTAAACCCTGAAACTTTGATAATATTGATGAAAATTTCAAGATTTTAAAATGTTAACATAATATAATGATAAAATGTTAAAAAGCCTAATATTAGTTAGAAAAAAAAAAGGCCACATAGTTAACTTAAAAAAAAAAACACTTCTAAATTCACCTTTCCATTAGCACTCTGATGTTTAGATGTTTCAAGAAAAGTAATCATATCAAACATTTAAAATGCAGTAAAAATGAGATCCGAGTTCCTCAAACCTTTTCAATTAAATTTCCTTTTTTTTTTTTTTTTTAAGTCCATACAAGCTAATAGAACTAAAAATAAAATTGTATCAATACCAAATAATTGTATGGCTATCAAAAAAAAAAACAAAAAAACTTTCACTAAAAAGAGAAAATTACCTTTGACTTGAATAGTAAAAGGATGACATATTTGTGAATTTGTTTTTAGCTGTTTATTTATTGACATTTAAAATACCATATATAATAGTTGAGCTACTACTTTCAACTTCAAAATTGTAAAATATTTTAAATATAAACTTACAAAAAAAATATGCTCTGAAGCATAAACAAAAATGGGCACAAATTTTTTTTCACAGACAATAAAACTGATACGCAGGGCCTAAGTAGGTTGGGTTAATTCAGCTTAGTTTCTTTGCTCAAACGGCTTTTCCACTTTCGGGGGTGTTAAAAATGTGAATGTGCATAACTAGTTTGGCAACACCAAAGACATAGAAATGTATATAGGTCTACTGCGATATCTAAAATGGGAGCTCTTTTGTAAAAGAAAATTAGATTAGAATGACAGCATAAACGAATCTTTAGTTCCAAAGATCACTTATATTTTCTAGATCTAACTACCTAACAAGATGATAAACAATGCCACGGTTTGAAAAAAAAATCGTCGAAAGCATTATAAATTTTGTATGTAATTTAGTGTCATAATCTGTATATTTCCCTTCTATATCGGTACATTTGTTTTTGTTACATTGAATCTAGATAATTAGATCTAGGTCTAAGTAACTTCGTTAGAAAAAAGGCAACAAATGATGTCAAATGCGTGCTTGTACTTGCAAACTTCAATAACTTGCAAAAAGTTGCAGTGTGCAGGACTTGGTCACTTGCTAATTGCTTTATACTTTATTTTATTATTAACTAGATTTCTAAATGTTTAAATCTAGATCTAGTATTTAACTACACGTTTGACATAATATTAGTATAAGATCTAGATCTATTATATGATAATAACTTAAACTTGGGTTACTTGCTATAAAACTCTGTATATCAATATCAATGATTGTTCCATGATACTACTGATACTGATAGATTGGAATCTATTAGTCGAGTTAAACTAGAGTAGTGATACTATTTGTTCTATTTCTATTATTAAAATAAGTAACAAGTGTTCTTCACAAAATAAATATATATATAAAAAATAGTATTTCAGAATAAAAAGACACAAATCGCTAAATATCCATATCCAGTTTATTATTGTCTTGTTTATGGAGGCGCTTTGCCTGAGTGGTAAAGCCATTGGCTTCCAGACTCTGGGTCCTGGGTTCAAATCTTGGTAAGATTGGGATTTTCAATTTCTGGATCTTTGGGTGCCTTTGAGTCCATCCAGCTCTAAAATGGGTACCTGACATTAGTTGAGGAAAAGTAAAGGCGCTGGTTGTTGAGCAGGCCACATGATACCTTTGTTAACAGATGCCCTATAGATCATATGGGGATGTTTACTTTCTCTACTTTATTGTCTTGTTTTAGAAATTTGCACATTCTTTATTTTCTAATAATCTATGATTTTAATATATAAATTTTGTTTGTATTTTTCCTCAGATATTGATTGCTTTGGTTGTGCTTGTCTGGTGTTTTGTTATAGCAGCAGGAAGGCAAGCTTCTGCAAGGTATATGTTAACTCGCTAAAAGTGGACTGACCATGGAAGTCAAAAGTGAAAACTATGCCATGCTAAGCAACTTTGAAGTTCTTGACTTACTGAGAGACATCCAAGCTGGTAGAGGCCAGAAAAAGCCAAATAAATATCAGTCCAATCTGGCCACCATCACCTACGAAACAATCAAGTGTTTAGAGAACTGGCCTTGCTCACACCATTCCGCAGAAGGCATCACCCAAGTCATGAAGGCTCTGTCCAAGTTCAAACTGACCCCTGCGGAAAAGCTACAGCTCATTAACCTCCGACCCAGCACAGCAGTTGAGATTCAGCTTGTGGTGGAGGAGAGTGAGGAAAGGCTCACAGAGTCGCAGATTGAAGAACTTTTAGATCTAATAGCCACCTACTTACCTGGCAATGAAGCAGAGAAAGAAGATGAAGGTGAAGTGATGGATGAAGAAAATGACATTGAAGAAGACCAAGGCTAATCAATACTTTTAGATTACAATGTCTATTGTATCTCTTTTTTCTGTATTTTATTTTTTTTTCTATCTAACTGATAGTGTACAAAATCTATTTATGTAATAAATATATTATTTTTAATCATCTAGCTTGTTTACTTTTCATTGAATATGTTATTATTTGAAAAAAAAAACATTTCTATACATGTCTTTAAATTTTTTATTTGAAATTTAGTAGTAGAAAATCAGCACAACTATGAATTTTGTTCATTTACATTCAATTTTGGATGTCTTTCATGTTCTACATTCTCTGTATCTACCTTGCTTACATCTTTCCACCATTTCCTTTAGGTCCTCTATGCCCATGAATCCCAATCTACAGCCTGCCAGCCGTATCTGGCCCATGAAGTAAAACTATTAGGCCCCTTGTAACTTCTGTGGGAAAAAAGTGGCTTGTCAAAGACAAAAAAGGGATGTAAAGTATTGAATCAGACTAAGAACTCCATTTTAGGAATGTTATGACCCTTTGAAAAAGATTGGAAAGCACAAGAATGAGTAAGACAGATTGCCAAGAAAGCATCTTTTAAGAATTACTGTCATCTTAGTTTCTAATTTTTGTTTGATCATTAATTCACTATTGATTTATTTATTTGCTTGTCTAAAATATTGTAAAATTAAACTTTGTGTAGCAGGCATGCATGGTGGTTGAGTGGTAAAGCATCTGGCTTCCAAACTGAGGGGTATCAGGTTCGAATCTCTGTGAAGACTGCGATTTTGTTTTTCAGAATAGTTAGGATGCCCCTGAATCCACCCAACTCAAATGGGTACTTGACATTAGATGGGGAAAGGCGATAGAAACATGATCATTACATCGTCTACTCTATAGATCTGAAAGGGGTACTTTGAAAAATACAAACATCGTGTATACATGAATAAATATATATAAAACCAATTGTATATATTACCGGTACTTGTGGTTTTAGTAATAACAATAAAAAAAAAAGATTTACTAATATTGTACTTGATGTCTGCTTTCACAACAGTTATAATCAAGGACAGAGTTAATGCTTTTTTTTTTATTTGACAAGGTCAATTAAAATAGACTTTGGCCACTCAGGATTGTACGGTGTAGATTTGTGCACTTAGTTTAACATTTGAATAATGGTCAATTTAAGCAGATACAAGAAAGTTTTTTAAGCATTAACCCAGAAGTACCTATTGTATAGGGGAAAAAATGTTTAACTAATGAGCAATAAATTTTATGAAAGATTATAAACAACATTACAACCTAATTAGTGGACACAAAATGTGCCAAATATAAAAATTAACAACTTAATTAGCATCAAATATTTTTACAATTTTCTTTTGCTTTCCCCCAGCAATGGAGACGTCACTCCATCTCTGACAGTAATGTCTTTGGAAAAACACGGAGAGTGGTAGTTACCGGTGATAAGTTCCTAGCTGATATTGCCCTCGGACAATAAAGTGCTATCCCGCCACAGCTTGCCGCACCGCTTGGTGCTAAGACAAAATCAAAAAGCAAGCTGCTCACCCGCACCTGCAAATACAACCAAAAGAAAACCCTCAACATTAATGCGTTTAGCAAGCTGGAACATACGGACAATGTGTCCTGGCTTCAATACTGACCCTGAACTCGTCACCGACATGCGTCAAACAGCTATCATCGACAGAGAACTCAGCAGACTAAACATTGATGTGGCCTGCCTGCAAGAAACCAGACTGGCAGACAGTGGATCTCTTACAGAAAGCAACTATACATTCTACTGGTAAGGAAAACCAGAACAAAGCCCTAGAATACATGGCGTCGGCTTCGCAATAAGAAACAATCTCGTCCCCTGCATCGCGATGTTTCCCATTGGCAATGAAAGAGTAGCACACATGAAATTTGCATCACCGCAAGGCAAAGTTAATATAATCTGTGCTTACTCACCAACCCTTGCTGCACCGGAAGAGGACAAAGACAGATTCTTTCAAGCTCTAGAGGACGTAATTAAAAGTATTCCAAAATCCGAGCACCTCTATATAAATGGAGACTTTAATGCCCGTGTTGGTGATGGAAATGTTGCATGGCCACAATGCTTGGGACCTCATGGTGTTGGCAAAATCAATGACATAGTCCAAAGGCTACTCGAGTTCTGTAGCTCTCATGAACTGTGTGTAACAAATACATTCTTCTCTGGCAAGGAACGCCATAAAGTCTCTTGGCAGCACCCACGCTCAAAAAGGTGGCACCAGCTTGACCTCTACATCACCCGAAGGATGGATCTGAAAAGTGTCATCCACACCCGTTCATACCATAGTGCGGACTGCAACTCAGACTATTCACTAGTGCTAAGCAAAATCAAACTACTTCTCAAGAAGGCTTATACTTCCACTCAACCCAGAACTAGGCGAATTAACGTCAACCATGTAGGTGACCCAGAGAAGTGTGCACTCTTTGGCGAGCTCCTGAACAGTTCAATCCCCTCGTTAAGTGATGAAGAAGACATCTCTATCAGATGGGAGAAATTAAGAGATGTAATCTACAGTTCGGCAATCACCGCCTTTGGGCCTCAAAAACACAAAAATGTAGACTGGTTTGAGGCGAATCTAGCACATATGGAACCTTGCATCGAGAAAAAGCGATCTGCACACCTCGCTCACAAGACAAAGCCAAGTCCAAGATCTTTGGAGGCCTTCAAAAGTGCTAATAAAGAGGCGAAACAAATGGCTAGAAAATGTGCTAACAACTTTTGGAGGGATACCTGCAACATAATCCAAGACAGTCTCCACTCAGGAAATAGCAAAGCTCTATTTGATGGCATTAAAGCGGCTCTGGGCCCAACAGTGTCTAAGCCTGCCCCCCCCCCTTCTATCCAAATCAGGAGAAAAAATTACAGATCAAACCAAGCAGCTAGAACGATGGACAGAACACTACCTCGAAGTCTATGCCACACAGAATACAGTAGACGATGTCGCCCTGGCTTCTCTACCAGATCTTCCAGTACTAGAATGCCTAGATGATCTTCCGAGCCTTAGTGACCTTAAAAAAGCAATTAACTGCATAAAAAATAGAAATCCCCTGGGAGTGATGGTATCCCAGTGGAAGTAGTGAAAGTCAACGAATCACTCCTGCTCCCTGAACTCTATATTCTCCTCTGCCGCTGTTGGGAAACAGGTCATGTCCCACAGGACATGCGTGACGCAACTATAGTCACAATATACAAGAACAAAGGGGATCGGAGTGACTGCAACAATTACAGGGGTATCTCTCTCCTCAGTATAGTGGGCAAGATCTTTGCTATAGTGGCGCTATCCAGGCTGCAAGTGATAGCTTCTAGAGTCTACCCAGAGTCTCAGTGTGGATTCAGGAGTGGTAGATCCACTATAGGCATGATATCTTCTCTACGACTACTGCAGGAGAAATTCAGAGAGAGAGACAGACCCCTTTACATCGTTTTTGTTGATCTGACTAAAGCTTTTGACATGGTCAGCAGAAGTGGCCTTTTCAAACTCCTGAGGAAAATAGGTTGCCCTCCCAAACTACTGCAGTTCATTGAGTGTTTTCACGAGGAAACTAAATGCACTGTCAAATTCAATGGAGCCCAATCAGCACCTTTTGAGGTTTGCAGTGGTGTCAAGCAGGGATGTGTGCTCGCACCTACTCCGTTTGGCATATTCTTCTCATGTCTACTGCATTATGCGTACAACGACATAAACGAAGGTGTGTTTCTCCATAAAAGATCCTCTGGAAAACTATTTAATGTATCAAGGCTGCGGGCAAAAACCAAGGCTAGGAAGCTACTCGTCAGGGAACTCCTGTATGCTGATGATGCAGCTATTGTGGCTGATTCTGATATTCAGCTACAGTGCCTGGTTGACAAACTATCTGCTGCTTGCCAGAAGTTCGGCTAAAACATCAGTCAAAGCAAGACTAACCAAGGTTAGGAAGCTACTCGTCAGGGAACTCCTGTATGCTGATGATGCAGCTATTGTGGCTGATTCTGATATTCAGATACAGTGCCTGGTTGACAAACTATCTGCTGCTTGCCAGAAGTTCGGCTTAAACATCAGTCAAAGCAAGACACAAAACACTGCACCTCAAGTAAGCATTAATGGCCAACCACTAGAAACTGTTGATCACTTTTGTTACCTTGGCTCCATCATATCCAACAACACTCTACTGGATAAAGACAACAACAGGATAGCCAAGGCAATGGCCACCATGTCACGGCTGCAGAAAAGAGTCTGGGACAATATATTGCTGACTAGCAGTACTAAAGCCTAGTCTACCGGACCTGTGTGTTGAGCACCTTGCTGTACGGAAGTGAAACATTGTCAACCTACTCATGGCAGGAAAAAAAGCTGAATGTTTTCCACCTCCGATGCCTAAGGCGGATCTTTAAAATAAGGTGGCAAGATAAGATAACCAATGAGGAAGTGCTACAAAGAGCAGGGTGCCAGGACATCCGCTCTGTTATCAGCAGCAGACGCCTTGGCTGGCTTGGCCACGCTCGTAGAATGCCAGTAGGTCGGCTTCCACAGGACATCCTGTATGGCGATCTAATAGAAGGCAGGAGAGCCGCTGGTCGCCCACTTTTACGTTATACGGATGTATGCAAACGCGACATGAAGCTCTTCAAAATCGACACTGGCAACAGGGAAGAGGTGGCACTGGACAGATCCTCATGGAGAGAGACCATAAAAGAAGGGTCAAAGATTGCAGATGTCATGCGCCTGGTGATTATATATGCCCAACCTGCGATCGCAGCTGTGTATCAAGGATTGGCCTCTTTAGTCACACAAGAAGTTGCAAAGGGAAAAGATCGTCTCTCGAGACGTAAAATGCCACAGATTTTATAAATATTTTACTGCCATAAATGCTGTGGAGATTTATCTGCCAGGCAAATCTCTTTATATAAATTTAGAAAAAAAATGAATAACAACAACAAACGCTACAGTTGACTTTTATTACAGTAACATTTATTAAAGACACTAATAAAATTGCATTGATTGATATTGTAAGTTTCCTTTAAATTATTATAAACACAGATCTATCGCTGGTTCCTCTTATCTTTCTAACCCATTTTGGTCTGAACAAATGTGACTCAGCTATGCTTCTACAATTAATATTAGAAATCTGATGGCTCACAAAATAGTAAAAAATCATGTAATTCATTTCTACTTATATCCTTAAGACAATGCATATTGTGTGACGGGATGACACATTAAGCTGATTTCTTAGCTGTTTTGTGGACCATCATTACAATACATTTTTTTTTAAAGCCAATTAAAACATAGATGCTCAGCTCAATGGATGAATTAATCGAGATACATTGACATAGTATTGAAAAGGGGTGAAGGCGAGTATCATGCGCCTAAACTAGTAAGCTTTGGGCAATAGGGGGCTCTTTAACAATTGCTGGCTACCCACCAAAAGAGAAGGAAAACTGAATTCAAACCTCTGCTGCCTTGCAGCTATACCCAATCAGGGGAAAGGCTTTGGGAGTCAACTCTGAAAAAAAATCAGGATCTAGCAACCCTTATGGAGTTAAATCAGTTTGCACCACACAGTGCTACAACTTGACAGAGCCTGCGACGACGGTGACCCCAAACTGTTTAGGCACTAGCCGTTCCTTTGGATACATCAGCTGCACGGAGAAGGGGAAACTGCGGTGAGGGCAACATTGTTCCGATACCCAGACATTCATCTCATTTCCAAGAGATAATCCATACTCGCCTCGCGATTGTAGGAGGCCATACTATATTGAAAAGTTAATCTCAAAACAAAGATTGAGCGCCTGATGCTGGGATACCATCTTAGTTTTGTTGTGTTGAGAGGGGGAAAAAAAGGTGGTTATTCTGCATACACAGAAGTTGTGTTTATAACTGAATCTTTCAAGTTAACCAACTCAAAGCCAATCTCAACAAAGAGAACTTAACAACAACATGAACATTAATATTTAATATCCAGTGGTTCAAGAGTGCAACTAAAATTTTAAAACAAAACATGATAAAATTGAATATGTTAATTAGAAATATAATGTCACAGAAAGTAATATTTTTTTAAAAAGTTGTAAAATAACAAAAAACGTACAAAAATGAAATGCATTTTCCTTTCTACGCAGAATTTTTAATCACAAACAAATGATATCAATATTCTGTGTAAGAAATGTATTGATATAGGATACCACCACATAGTACAAAATAAGATTTTTTTTTTATTCCCTCTCTGCTTTATAATTGTAACAGAAACAAAAAAAAATTGGCCCCACAAAGAAATACATTTATGATTAAAAGTTTACAAATTTGGTAAGAAAAGCCAGACACAAACTTGTCAAAATGAAATAGTGTTGAAGAAAAAACAACAACAAAAAAAAAACAAATTTTTAAATGTTATTAATGCCAAACATTTTTTAGAATTTGGTATTTTTTTCATTTAAGAAAACAATAATAAATATAGCATTCAGCTGTAAGATTTTACATAGATTTAAAACTGAATACAAGAAAGTTATAGACATGGTAAAATAATGCACTCTTCCCTAATCTTCAATGTTTCATTGGCTTGAGAAATAATTTTTTTGCACTGATAAATATAAATGAAATCGCATGGACTAATAGAATTACAAATAATAATTAAAATGCTGTAACTATAACCGTAATTTGTCCTGTTCTTAAATTATTAAACAAGAAAAAAAATTCATAATTGAACTGTAAATAAGATGGCTGTAATAGCAATGAAATAATAAACCAGTTTTTGAAAGCAAGTCATCTTCAAAAATAAAACAACTGAAAGAACATAGAATACCATATCTGAATATTGTAATAATAATGTTTATTGGCTTCTACTGAAGTTACTATATTCTCATCATGTTCTAGACTCAATTTGATAACAATGAGCCACCAGCAAAGGGTCAACATTAAGATTCATTTGAACTGAACATATTTTATAAGTATTGTTTATATTGATAAATGAGCAAGCTACACACAGAGTGTGCTCAATGTGTTTACTGTTGGAGTTTTCAATGGGCAACAAAAAAAAATATTGCAAAGTACAGAAACTGAATAGCAGAATTACTTGTATAAACTTTTTGGTTTTTCTTTTATATATATGTATATACAATTAGTGTGTAAATGAAAGATATATACTAAACTATCAGAGCCTTTCAGAACTTTCTTAATCATTGGAAGCATAAATCAAGTTGTACATAAAAAAAAAAAAAAACAGATGATTTTGGTACCTTAAAGTGTATGTATACGCACAATGCTTATGAAGATACCAATTTAAGATAATTCTGTTTATTTCTATGTAGTTCTATAGTTCCAATTTGTAAGCATGAGCCTTAAGTTTTCCTTTTGTCTACTTTCTGGTTTCATGACTAGGACTCTAAGATTTTTAAATGCAAAGCTCAGCTGAAGATTTGTGCCGACAGACCACCCATTTCACAACTAGCGCAGCATGCTGCCCCTTACACTGTATGGCTGTAACATCCACATAAAACTGAAGCAGATGGATACATATTAAAAATATGTTGAAGTCAATTTTAAAAAATCACAGAAAGAAAGAAAAAAAAAACACAGTAAATTTAATCAATATGTTTATGACTGACAGGGTGATTTGTCTTTGTGAATATTGTTTTAAAAGTGTTGCTGATTAGCTTGGACCCTGACGAGTTCTTACCATCAAATTTTTCTTTCTCAAAAAACATACAACAAATTTTATACGCTCCAACACAGATTTTATAGAACCAGTAAATGTTGATGATGTCAAGGATGACGCATGGGATAATCAAGCACAGCTGAATGTATCCCAGGCGATTAAATGCAGGAGTGTTGAAGACACTGTAAACTCTGTGCCAATAGGACGGCATTACTGCAATGCGGACAATGAAGAAGGTCACTGCCATGGCCACACCATTGGATACAAAAACAAGGTTTGCTTTGTCATAACCGAGCTGTGACAGAAACCACCTATGAAGAGAATTTATGAGCAAAATTATTAGATTCTTACTATACAATCTAAGACTAAGTATTTAAATGATGAAAACATAACTTGTTTTTCAAAACTAAATAGTTTAAAACACATGTAACCAAACTTTGGTAGTGGTTTGGAGTTGCTAGTTGCAAGGTCTTAACTCTGTTTCTAATTATACAGTGTATTCTAGTTAATGTATCTATTGTAATAGGAATTGTCTTCAAGACCAAGCTCAGACCTACATATTTAAAAGTTTACTGCATGTGAAGCTAATAAGTAATGGTTTTGCAAGATCTTCACTTTGCTGATAAATGTATCTGAATGCAAGAAAAATGTCATAACCAGGCTGCAGATGTATCAATAGGACTGTTACATCTTTACACAAAAGTCCACAAAGATTGACAATCACACACATATTTGAGGTACTCCAATGCATCTAACATCTCTACTGTGCACAGAAATTAGGCTATTCACATACGTATTCATACTAAAAAATACAGGTTAACAGATGTTATGAATCCCAGTAACAAAGATTTGAACTGAATCAACAAAGATTTGAACTGAATCAACAAAGATTTGAACTGAAACAACAAAGATTTGAACTGAAACAACAAAGATTTGAACTGAATCAACAATGAGTTGGACTGAATAAATGTTAGAAAAGTAAATGTACTACTTATCTATTTACCTTTGATTTACAAATGGTGTCGAAAATTCAGCAACTAATCTATAATTGGCAAAGTAAGGTAAAACTCCATAGGTCTGTAAACATAATAGTTGATAGCATCAATTATTTACTTGTTAACCAATAAGTTCAATTATATATTCTATTCTAGTTTCCCTAATTTTTCATACAGTGAAATGTAACTTACCATGACATAATAATATGCATAAATTGATGCACCATGATGGAGCACATAGAAAACTTCCCCAATCTGCTTATAGTGGATGGTCATGATTATAACATCTATAATGGAAAAGTGAAAACAATTATGCACTCATCAGAAGGCTGTCACATTAATATTGTAGAAAATCCATTAGAAATGTTCATAAAAATGAGCATGGTAACTAATCTGGTAATCATGGTGTGTAAGTGTGTGTGTGAAGATTATAGATGACCAAAGACCAAAATTTAAATGACTAAATGGCTGATCAAAACAATCAGATAGGTCTAAAAGGAAGGAAGTTGGGGAAGCAGGCGAAACCCTAACTGTAAAGCCCCAGGGAGGGACAGATAAAGGGGGTAGCAATAATAACCCTCTTTTCCTAGTAAAGACATTTAAAAGAAGTTTTTTTTCCCTTTTTTACCATGATAGACAGGTAACACGCAGGTGTGGTCTGCCTAATGATCAAGAAATATTGCTTTTTTCAAATGAGAGTTTAAATTTATAAATATACTTATTCCCTTTAAGTACTAACAGCAATCAAACAACAGGCATGCAGAAGAGAAGAGAATTACCCTATTCTCATTTCAAATATATATATCCTCTCTACTAGTTATTCACATAAATAGAATATTGTCCCATGTAGACCTTTATACCTCACGACCTGTTTCTGAAAATGTAGACTATACTAAGTAGGAAGGGGGAGGACACATACTTCCAAGTTTCATTCTACTTCAATAGTTACTAGTATGAGTTAATTTCATACCTGATGTCATATAACCAGCTACAATAGCACAACTTGTTCTGACCAATGGGGAATCCCACCTGTTATTTAAAAACACCAAATCTATTATAATTTTTAAATCACTTTTTATTTTAACAAGTGCTACATGTTTTGATATAAACTCCATTCCATGCTTTCTATATTTTTTGTAACGTTTACAAAGAAAATATTACCAAATAGGATTTTCAGTAATTTCATCATCGTTAATCATTGTATATGCACACATGCAGCTCACGACAACAGAGTGCACAGTTGAGTTAATCCTGAAACAATATAAGTTAAACATATCTTTAAAGATAATTTCTACATCAATACTGGAATTACTAAAAAGCATACATAGAACACCCTAACCAATGACATCACTGTAAATGATCTGCTAATGATGTAATTAACCATAAATCTATGGTTATATTATGTGCCTGAGTGTCTTTTTTTTTTTTAATTAAAAAGTTAATAATTACCTATTGTTCCAATCTACTTGCTCAGTATCAGACAGAAGGCTATATTTGGTACATATCTTTGATGATAATTTTGGACTAACATACCTGCAGAAAAATACAGCACAATCAAACGAACTAGTTGGACTAATTGTATATATACATTTTAACCACTACGATCTACTTTCCTTGGACAAATTGAAACAAAGGAATTAAGTATATATGTCATGATATTTCAACCAAGTTCATGCTCAATGCTGTTGTGTGACTTTCTAACCCTAACTTCAAACAACGTTTACTTTCACTGTACATTTTCAGGATTCATTAAGAGCTGGAAGGACCCAGGAGCGTCATCGGAATAAATTTATTACTTCTTATGTGCACTAATTTTTCAAAAAAATATCTTATGTTTAATAGTCAAATACAGTACTATATGGCTACCACTTTCAAAATATTTGTCACACTAGCCTCATATGCAAATAAAAAAAAAGCAAAGTTGTGTTATGGTGAAGAACATTCTCAAATTCAAATGAATAATTCTGGTCCCCAACCAAACTATTATACTGGGCTTAACAGCCAAACACTGTATTATTTGTCTATTGTGTTAAAATTACTGGAAAAATGCAAAAATATAATTATTTTTAGCATCATTATATTAGCTCTGAGTTAAAGTACCCAGAGTCAACACTAATGTTTATAGATCAATTACCTATACAAGTACAAAAAGAAAGCACAACTGAAAGCTGCCACTGGATAATAGGTAGTGTCAAAATACAGGTTGTCTAGGCGACGACCCATTTTCAGACTTTCACTTTCTGTCACCCAGTCCTAAAGGTACATGCTGAAAATGGAATAAAAATTTGTTAATTTCACACAAGTCAATATTTTGGTGAGTAATGAGTAATGATGCCATTTATATGTCCTCTGAGCCCAAAACAAAAAATATGAGTAAAACTTTCAGTTTAAGGCTTGCAAATAAAACAAAAGGAAAATAAATGAATGTGATTGAACTAATCTAATGATTTAAGAATACAATGAATCAAATGAAATAAATCATCTGTTTAGCATGCACCATCTAATAAATATTTTCGTAATGGATTCAATGACATATGACATGATGTTCCGCTATTGTGTAGATTTCATACATTGTAAACAATAACTGCTACAAAAAGTTTCAAAATTTAGCAAATATAAACATATATGTTAATAATATAAAAAAAAAGGTGGGGTGAAAAATTAGGTAATAGTTATTTTTGAACTCTCTTTAAACTTTAGAGATACAGATTACTGTTTAGGCTTAAGTGGAGGGTCTGATAGTTAGTACTAAATGAATAAATCCTATCTTAATAAAGAACAAGATTATCTTTAGATCTTGTTAGGTTGACAGTTAAAAGTTACTCAAAGTGGGTCCTAAATTAAATTCAATCTTGAAATACTAAATTAGTATTTAAAAAATATTTAAAATTTATCTCATCATTGGGGCTTATTAGGTCTATGGGTTGCAAATCAGACTGAGATTCTTTACTCACACTAGTTGTTCTATGGTAAAAAAAAAGTAAAGGTCCCTTTTCAGACCTTGCGATCTATAGGGCATGGTCAACAAGGGTGTCATGTGGCCAGCACAATGACCAAATAATGCCAGGTACCCATTAGAGCTGGGTTGACTCAAGAGGTGCCCAAAGATCCTGAAATAAAAAATCCCTGTCTTCACCAGGATTCGAACCCGGAACCCTGGTTTGGAAGCCAAGCGCTTTACCGCTCAGCCACCACGCCTCTTAGTTGTTCTATATTTCTATAACATTAAGTCTGTTATTTATCTTATTTCATTTTTAAAACAAGTGATTCACAACAATTGTAAACTAAAAGAAAGTCTTATTTTTCACTGTTATATTGTTAATCACTGACTAGATCCAGATTTACCAATCCTTTGATTTATTATCAATGCAGCAACTGTTCATTAAGATATAACTTCAACTTCAAGTAAAAAATAAATGTATTTGATTCATACAGTATCATTCAGTATGAACTAGATCTAGACATTCTTTTAATTCTATATCTGGTATAATCTAGAATTAGAATAATCTAGAATCTGGATGTATGATACATCATACATACAGTGCTGAGTGTACAAATACTGCAGTTTAATCATTTTCACTGACATAATCATAAGACTAAGACTAGATCTAGAGTCTAGCAAGACGTCTACAACTATCACTAGATCTAGATTCTACCTGAAACAACTCAAGACAAACAACTGTCTGGTATGGTGTCTAGTGTCTTAGTTGGTCTTGATAACAAATAACATCATGAATGTCATGAAGATTGATAATGATACTTCACTTGGTAGGTATATACTATATTTAATATTATATATAATATATTAGGTAACTATTTTAGTATTTATTGTACGCAAAAGCAAGCCGACTTTAAAATGATTATCAACGTGCAAATGTCTACTAAATAATATGTTATTCAAATTTAATGCAGCTGTACAAACGACAAATAATAAAATACAGCCTACTTATTTTAAAAAGAATAATAAAATTAAGTCCATTGCTTATGTTGACGCCGATGGCTTGCCAGGATAAACAAAACTGCGTACTATTATTTTTACATACGTTAACGAAACTAAGATTGTGTAATAATTAATGGTACTTACTCAGACGCAAATATAAATAATAATCGTACACATATTTTATCAAGTTATTCTATTTGTTTCATGCCAACAATTAATATTTAGATCTACATAGATTTAAACATTAATCTTTTTTATTTAGTATTATATCTCAAAACTGGCAAACTACATCTTTAGTTAAAGAAGATTAGAAGTTTGGATTGTTCTCAGTCAAATAGAGTAAAGCCCCTTGTTTTAGTTTATTTGTTTACATTTTCTAGACATTGTGCAGTTTATGATGTCGGCTTTTTGCATAATAGTAATCGTATGCTTCATTGCAATTTTGTTTTTTATAGCTATTTTTAAAAGATTTTATTCAAAAAGATCACAAAAGAAAAGAGATAAAACTAAACCTGAAGATTGGGCATCGGTTCTTATCGTCATTGGTTCAGGTCAGGTTTGAGTCAGTTTCAGTTTGACTTAGGACTAGGTCTTAACTTTAACTTCATTCATTCATTGCAACTGAACTTGTAACGTTTACTGTGATTTAAACTAATATGGCTAAATCGATACCTAGATTAGATCTAAATTAACAAATTTATGTCACTGATCAACATGCATAAAACACTAAACCATATGTCTGATCATATGATAACTTACAAAAAGAAAAACAAAACCTAATCATGAAATACTCAGAAATACACAAGGATAGAGGCAATAGAGCACATTTATTATTCCATACGCTAGAAAAATTCGTACTAGTGCTTCTTCTTCCCTAGCACCATTAGAGAATGGTATGGGTTGCTGAATCAGCCAGGAAAACCAATGACTTGGCAGAGTTTAAGTCATTGATTAACATGCATGACTAGATTGACACATGAAAAGTAATGTCTGTAATATATAAGATGAGAAGATAACTAGATTGACATATGAACATGCGTATAACATAATTATCTTCTTTTTTGAAGTAACATCTGTATTTCATAAGATAAGATAAAGTTAAGCCCTTTAACGTCACCTTGTCCCCTTTGATTGAATTTTAGTTTCGGATGTTCTTCTTCTTCTTCGTTCTCATTAAATTACTGAACTCCAACATAGATGAGGTTGCGTGTCAATGTGATATGCGCCAGGAGGCCCATTGACTCCGACTTCAGCCTGCTTTTCTTTCTGGGTGTGCTCCCATAGCCTTTGATCATCCAAGATCATCTGCAAGGCAGCAGGTGTTTATTTTCCGCGTTTTCTCTCCTAGATGAACTGCTATCCCTAGCTCACGAGTTTCATCTACCCGGGTTTAGAGTTAGAGCGCCCTATACTTGCATTTTGCAATCATTTCCCTGGATTTCTGAGATGTTTTTAGTAAATATTATAACAACTGGAATACTTCACCTCATCCTCCATGACTGCAAACCAGTTGGTCCGCAGCTGTTTATTTGCTATTCACAGCTAACCCTTATATCTAAGGGTCTTTCCCCTATCCACCACCTGGGGACGCGCTTGGTAGAAGGTGGTAGCTCCCCCAAGTTGGATGTTCTTTCACAAACAAAAACCATTAAGTCATTTAACTTTTAAGTCCTGGCTCAAATCTCGTAAACTGCCTTCAGTGGCTACACTCAACACTGCAAGGGATAGAAGCAGACAGGGTTAGAACTTGGGATCATCGTGATGATAGTCAGTCCAAAGTGCATTCCATACAACCAAGCATCCATCCCTTAGTCTTAGTTAGTTTAGTTTAATTCTTGCTTTTACACAAGCTCTAGATTTTGGCGAGTCTAATAGTTTATCTCTATAATATAAAGCACCAAGTAAGGAGTATGTATGTATGTCCCAAATAAAAATCAAAAACCGTTTGACCAATTTTGATAAAACTTAGCATAAATGTTCCTTAGATCATGGCGGAGACAGTAGTTTATGTTTAATGTGATCAGCATAATGACCAACTGCCTTTTTTTTACTTTCTTCAACGTAAGTCAGGTACCCATTACAGTTGGATGGACTCAGGGGCATTCTAAAAATCCTGAAGTACAAAATCCCACTCCTCATGGAGATTCAAATGCACAACCTCTCAGCTCTAAAGCCAAGTGCTTAAATACTTAGCTGCCACACCCCATCTGGTTCCAGATGATATGAATAAAATATCAAAAATTGTGTCTGCTCTGTACACCTTATACATCCATTGATACAAGCCAGAAGTTTTGTGGTGTTCACCAATCTATCAATTGATTTTTAGCATCACATTATTTCTGCGCTTGGCTTATTTAGTATGTTAAACCATGTATTGGGGTTAATAGCCTATTCTGGATAGGTGTGTCTAGTGACAGCCTGACTATTAATTCATTGACTGGCCAACTGGCACCTCTCCCATTTCTCCTTGCTCTCAGAGTCTTGTGTCACGCTCCATACACTATGCACTGTGTTGTAGTAATAATCACTTACTACTGTATACCGTGGGAAGCGTGGACAAGAGGCTAAGTGCGCTTGAACTTGGCTTGGCTACATATGAAGGGGGCTCGAGGTTCGACACCTGACTCGGGCAGAGTTGTGTTTACTGAGCGCCTGAAGGCAGCACGGAACAACCTTCTCCTAGATCCAACCCCCCCCCCCCCCACTGGTCCACAACTGAGATTGGACCAAAGCGCTCTGAGCATGCTATAAGCATGAAAGTAGTGCTGTATAAAAGCCATAATTTATTTTATATCTATATTTTCCAAGTTTTAGCTAGAATGGCCTTGTTAATTTCTTAAATTCAAAATCCTTTGAGGAGAAAATACAAATCTCTTGCAATTGCAATGAAATTGGCATAGAAAAAAAAAAAAAACATTACCCAAGAAAGTAATTTGCAGAGAAATTTTGCATTTCAGCAAACATTCTCAAAAAAAAAAAAGTAAAAAAATAATAATTTTACATTAAATGCAAAATATCCTCACATTTGATGAATTCATCAATAAGGGATGTAAATTTGTAGAACATCAATCTTATTCAGTCAAACCTGTGACCCTCCTAATAGAAATGTAGCTTATTTACTTAATTGGCTGCAGAAAAATTATATTACTACAAGTTAATTTGGTCTTCTAAACTCTTTTTTAAATTTTAGACAAAAAAAATAGAACATAGAATAATATTTATATACTATCCATCCATCTCAGTGGCACTACAGCCCATGGAGAGCCCTGGCCTGCTCAAGCATTCTGATCTATCCTGAGCTTTACATCTCCAAATATTTATATACTAGCTTTTTCAATATGTTTTTTTTTTTAAATGTCTACATATTTGTTATTTCCAGTTGATCAAAAAGCTCCTTATTTTCTCTGTTTGAAAAACAAAACAACTACAACACAATTTCAATTAGACTAGTTCACTGTTTGCTCAATCTTTCTATCTGATAATTACAATATTCTAATTCATTGATTTACATTTGTAATCATTCTAAGAAGTTTTCACGATATTGTTTTAAATTTCTTGATTTCAGGAGGTCATACAAGTGAAATTTTAAGCTTAGTAAAAACAATGGGAAGTAACTATAGCCCTCGGTACTACGTTCTAGCAGAAACTGACACAACAAGTGAAAATAAAGTAAAGGAATGTGAGAAACTTAAGGAAAAATTAGGTCATTCATCACATGTAAGTTTTGATTTTATTGATTTTTTGGTGTTTTTGCATCTCATTTCTGTCAAAGGTTCCCGCATTATAACATGCATTAGAAGGCAAAACTATAAATAATGATGTGGTGGTGAACAATATATATAGGTAATACTTAACTAGCCCAGTTTTAACAAGATATCTGAACATTGTCATATAACTGACCGTAAATTAAATTTCATCTCAAAATCATTATTTGTACTTCTTCGGCCTTCTCATGATCAAGTTGGCGGGCTTAGATATGAGATAGCTCAGAGTTTTCCAGATCAGGCATCTCTCTATACAGTTTAACTAGTACAAGGGTGTTTGGGCCTCTTGATAAAGTATAAAGCTTTTAAGGGCATTCTTAGGAGATAGAAGATATGTGTCCCCTACAGAGGTAATAGATTTTTGGTCGATTGTGTCAGGATATCAACAAAGAATGCATCATCATTTGTACAGCTTTTAAAACTTCAATGGACATTTTAAAAAAAAAAGATTACTTGTATGTACATTATCAAAACAGTTATTAAGGTGATAATTACCAAGATAAAATAACCAATGAGGAAGTACTACAAAGAGCAGGGTGCCAGGACATCCGCTCTATTATCAGCAGCAGACGCCTTGGCTGACTTGGCCACGTTCGTAGAATGCCAGTAGGTCGTTTTCCACAAGACATACTGTATGGCGATCTAATAGAAGGCAGGAGAGCCGCTGGTCACCCACTTTTATGGTATACAGATGTATGCAAATGCGACAGGAAGCTCTTCAAAATCGACACTAGCAGCTGGGAAAAAGTAGCGCTGGATAGATCCACATGGAGAGAGAGCATAAAGGAAGGGTCTTGGATTGCAGATGCCATACACAACAGAAGCAGAAAGAAGGGTGAAAATGCAACGGCGCTTGGTGATTACATATGCCTAGCCTGCGAACGCAGCTGTGTATCAAGAATTGGCCTCTTTAGTCACACAAGAAGTTGCAAAGGGAAAATGTTGCACTGTTGAGACGTAAAATGCCACAGAACAGATATCACTATTATTTATATTATTTTTGGAAGATTGAGGCAATTTATGAATATTTTTTACAAAGCTTATATCAACTCTGTCTGCCCCAAACTCTGAACAACTTATTTGTTATTGGTAAGTAATTAATTTAGTTCGACATTGATTAAGGGAAATAAATCTTATCTTATTTATAAATAGGGTTATTTGTGCATAGTTGTTTCCCCTTTATAATCTTTTGTTGTTTCAACAAAAAAAAGGGGGGGGGGGTATTTGTTTGGGTTAGATTTTCGTGATTTTTCCTGACCCAATGTTTTCTTGGTGGGACCAAGTTTTGGAGTAGATGGAGAGGGGGGGGGGGACGTAGTGAGCAAGGTTGACTAAATAGCAATGTAAAATGTGTAACCTACAATTCACACGATGGGTTTCTCCACTAATGTGACCTATGGTATAGGACTGTGCTGCTTGGGTAGCACTATGACCAACTAACGATCTAGTAAGATTGCCCAGGTACTACAAGCATAACAAATGATCTCTTTTTTACTCGACCAGTAGCGCATTGAGCATGCTTATAGCATGAAAGACCCGCAATACAAAATTATGAGCCTTTTCATGATGCTTCCTTGTCATGTGTTCAACTTTACTCTTTCAGAAATATTAAATAGTTTCCAGGTCATAAAGTGTTCTATTCAAATTAATTAAGATTGCGATTGTACTGTGGATTGTTTTGTACAAATTGAAACCTTCTTAAGGCCTCTAAGTAGTCGAAGTCTATGTACATGTAGAAATGAAATACGTTCCGTAAACTCACGATTTTGACACCCAGTCTGCCCCCTGATAGATACACATTATTGTTACAAATTGCTCAGAATTTTTTTTTTGGGGGGGGGGGGGAAGTGCACACAGAAAACACATTACACCTCTAACAGGTTTCCTTCACTATGCGTCTAAGAACACTTGTAGCTGATAGCATTGAAATAGTCTATTCATCCTCTGTTATACTCCCCTAATATTCTGTTCTATCTTTCGTTCTCTAAACATTGTGTTTTGGCTACCATTCTCACGAGGCTGATGTCACTAACATGTCATTGTCATCCATACCCACCCTCCCTTCTATGTCCCTTTAAACTCAATGTAAACAACACATCTGTCACACTCAGGCAGCATCTGTCTTGTTTCAAGCCGTCCACATTTGAAAACTAATGTAAAGTGAACTATATCTACAAATATTTGCCGCTAATCTACTCTCTACTTCTAAGAAGTTTTGTATGTTTATAATTCGCTTGAAACGTATTAGCTTAAAAATAAATTTTTTACAAATGTTTTTATCGACTCATGTTTTTTTCATATTCTCCAAGCAAGGGGCGGGGGAAATGCCGCTATAAGTTGTGTGTGGTCTGTCTGTATGTTTCGTTACGGATATATGCCAATAATAGAATATGCATCCTCTGTTCGGGACCACTCAACTCAAGGAAGCAATGAGATTCATAACAAACGAATATTCACATTTGATTATACAGTAACACCTGTAGTAAAATCATTAAATTTAGAGACCCTTCAGGATAGAAGACTTGTAAGTAAAGTATCAATTAGGCTTATACATAAAACACTGAACCATAATCTTTAAATAAAAAACAAAACAAACAAAAAACTAATTAAATAAAAGACACAAAGATAAAGGCACATTACTCCTTCCATATGCTAGGACAAATTTGTACAAGTACTCGATGTATTGCCTTAGTCAGCCAGGCAAACCATTTACTTTGTAGAGTCTATGCCATTGATTTAACATGAATTAATATATTGACCTTGGGAAACGCGTAGGACGTAATCTTCTTCTTTTTTTAAGTAACGTCTGCATTTTATTCAAGATAAGGTCATACAAAGTATGGAAGATGTACAAAACAGGAGATAGCTTGGGAGAATGGTAGATATTTCTACAGGCTGAGCTCGAGCAATGGTTGAAAGATGAAACAGATAGCTTGGGAGAATGGTAGATATTTCTACAGGTTCAGCTCGAGCAATGGTTGAAAGATGAAACAGATAGCTTGGGAGAATGGTAGATATTTCTACAGGCTGAGCTCGAGCAATGGTTGAAAGATGAAACAGATAGCTTGGGAGAATGGTAGATATTTCTACAGGTTCAGCTCGAGCAATGGTTGAAAGATGAAACAGATAGCTTGGGAGAATGGTAGATATTTCTACAGGCTGAGCTCGAGCAATGGTTGAAAGATGAAACAGATAGCTTGGGAGAATGGTAGATATTTCTACAGGTTCAGCTCGAGCAATGGTTGAAAGATCAAATACGTCGGGTGGGTTAGTTCATAACTAGGTTCTAGTTAAAAGAGCCACCAGCAGTTATGGTATTTTGCATTGGCGATTTTCACATATGGAGGCAAATCCACAAATAACAAAGCGTTTTTGATGTATCCGGTGTACAAAATACGGAATCGATACGCGAAATATTTTAACAAACCATTTTTTGTTTCACTTTTCTGAAATGTAATATCAAAATTATGATCTCGTTCGCTTGTAATTTTTCAATATGGCATTTTCAAAAGCTAAAGTAATTAATTCCCCTTTGAGACCTTGCGGTCTATAGAGCAGACGATGTAGCAGTATGGGGGCTAAGCCCGATGATTTTCAGATAAATGGCTGTAATTAGCGGCTGTTTCCCTTAGTTAAGCTTTTTTTAAAAAAGTTTTTCGTTTAATTTCCGAATTCACGAAGTGTCCCGTTTGTAGGAATAGTTTGGGAGTCCCCTTTTAGTCTGTTTGCTGAACTGAAATGAAGATGGGGGAAACACAATACGCTTAATGTCACTAGATCAGTCTTAATGTAAACTCTGGACACAGGAGACTTTCATTAACGTCTGCATCTGTTGCCAGGCAATCACCTCGTCATCCAATAAATAGTACAACCCTACTAATGTAATAACAAAAAAAAAAAATATTTATAAGCATTGGCAGACTTAATTTCAATTTCACACTTATAATAGAACGATTTGTCTTGTACGCCTTGTCCTGCCCCCTTCCCTCATACACCCAAGACGTCTGCTGTTTTATAGGCCTATTTATATTGTAAATGGTAGAGCGGTAAAGCGCTTAGCTTCTGAATCGGGGGTCCCATGTTCGAATCCTGGTGAAGACTGAGATTTTTAAATTCGGGATCTTTGGGCGCCTCTGAGTCCACCCAGCTCTAATGGGTACCTGACATTAGTTGGGGAAAAGTAAAGGCGGTTGGTCGTTGTGCTGGCCACATGACACCCTCGCAATCCGCAGGCCACAGAATCAGATGACCTTTACATAATCTGCCCTATAGACCACAGGGTCTGAAGGGGGAACTTTGCTTTATTGTAAATGCCCATTTGTAGCATATTTTATAAAGCTTATGTTAACTCACTCTGCCTGTCTGGTATAATTTTTGAACACGTTATTTCTCCCTCACCCATTCTCGGATCAAGTTGAAACTTTACACAATATTTTGGTGTACCGGTACCTAACAAAACAACATCAATAAGAAACAGTTAACCAATAATTTAATTAATTATTGGTAATTAAATTAATTTGTTTGGTAACCAGCAAGAGAAACAAGTGCTACTGGCTGAGAGGTGTCACCATATGCTAGGACAATGTGTACAAAAGCTCCTTCTTCCCTAGCGCTATTAGAGCATGGAATGCTTTGCCTGAGCTAGCCAGGAGAACCAGTGACTTGCGGAATTTAGGTCATTGGTTAATATGCATGACTAAATGCATGACGCGTAGGACGTAATCATCTTCTTTTTTGAAGTAACGTCTGTATAAGATAAGATGACGCTGTATAAATAAGTTATTACCATTTCATCGTTTTGTTATTTCTCCCACTTCCCATTCTCGGAGCAACTTGAAATTTCGCATCATTATTCATAGTCGATGATAATAAACGAATCAATATTTTAAAAAAACCTAACAAATAAGTTAATGAATTAGATCTAGTTGAATTAATAAATTAATTTTCTTTTATTTAGAAAAAAAAACGAGCTTATTCAATATTGAGAGAGATATGCCAGTGCTTTTGCGGGTCTTCCGCTTAGATAAGCTTTGATTTTTAGAAGGGAAAAAAAAAGATTTTTTAAAAATTTTGCTTGTTAGGATGACACATTAGTCACGTGTTGGGATCAAACCATTTAGCGGGCTGAAAAGTGAGGAGGAAGGAAACAAAACTTTGTGATGTTTTCTTGCAAATATCGACCTGGCACTAAATGGTTAGCTTCGACGACTTGAATATGGAGGGCCTGGTCTGCGCTTCGGTCCAGGAATGGGTTTATATTTGATAAGGCCCTAAGTTTTTTGAGTTGCGAGGCCCCCTTGTAATCGACATAAGGCCCTAAGTTTTTTGAGTTGCGAGGCCCCCTTGTAATCGACATAAGGCCCTAAGTTATTTTGACTTGCGAGGCCCCCTTGTAATCGACATAAGGCCCTAAGTTATTTGACTTGCGAGGCCTCCTTGTAATCGACATAAGGCAATTTATTTCTTTCCTTTATCTTCAAAACAATACTGTGGGAGGGGGGGAGCCCAAGGCAAGTGGGGGTCCCTAGCTCTACAGGTAGCTTATTTTACCGGTATGTAAATGCAGCACTGTTACGGACTGTCGTCACGGTGGTCGCGGGATCATTGTCTGACGTCATCCCCCAGTCGTCCTGCGGGAAGTTTCTGCTAGGAATGAATAGGGATGGCTGCCTGGTCGCGCGGTTTTGCGCGATGGACTGTCGTTCTGACTTATCGATGGTACCGGGCTCATACCCTGCCCGCTCCCCCCCCCCCCCCCCGTCGCCCTTCGGGAGGTTTGGACTATGGAGTAAATTATCTTCAACTTTGAAGGAACATCCGAAACATGTCAAACATTTAAAAACACTAATCTACATTTCAGAAGGAACATCTGATAAGTTACAATAAAGAATTAGACAACTTCCTCAGTGACTCCTCACACACAACCTAACCCACTTCCCTTTTGTTTTTGTTTTTTTTCAGAGTCAAGAGTTTTGGTTAACATTGGCTAAAAGTAATTACCGGTATATCATAAATATTCACACTTACCCGGCAGTGTTACGCCACTCAGCAATACTTACAATCGGTAATGAAGTTTATCTGATCTCAGAGTGTATCTATTTGATTCGTGCTGTGTATGAGCCATATGGGCTGCGTGCTTATTATTATTTTTTTTTTTTGGGTTGCAATTGCATAGAGACTTTATTGTAACGAAATGTAAAACAAAACCTGTGATGTAATGGAAATGGTTCTCGAAATATGCGAGCGCGTGTATGCTACTTGGCGCTGGTGGTGGGGGGGGGGGGGGGTAAAATGTACGTAGGTGCCCGCTTTAGACGGAGGACTTTCCCCATCCAATTAAAGTTAGGCCCCTACTCGCCAAGCTTTTAATTTCTTTGGTTTTTTAGATTTTATTTAGAAACAAACGTCTCGAGCTCATTCTGGTGATAGGACTGCTTAAGAAGCAGAGGCGTAGATAATAAAGTGCGGGCCTTAAGGGGTATCATATACTCTAGATATGCCACTGACTCCGAGACACATTGATTATATTTAAGAGAACTGATAACTTAGAAAATTGTGTTCTCGACACGGAAGTCCTCTATTTGTGATTTTCTTCTTTTGGCTAGATCTCTGATCCTTTAATCATTTTGAACAAAGCTTATATCAGCTCACTCTTGTCTGTGTGTCTGATAAAAAGTCTGTACACGTTATTTCTCTCACACCCAAATCGGATCAAGCTGAAATTTTGCACAATTATTTTTCTAACTGGCAACACAAGAATCAATACAAAAAAAAAGTAAACAAATTAGTTAATTAACTATTGGTAATTAATTATTTTGTTTGGTATCTCGAACAAGGGAAAGAAAGTGTACTTGACGGTGGTATAAGCTGAATTAGTGCCCTTTTTAGGTCGCCGCTTTAAATTGAAACACGTAGTACATAACTGTACAATCTTCTCTAGTCATAAGTACCTCACTAGCAGAGTGGTTAGTATGTCGGCTTGAGGAGGCATCAGCCATGAGTTTCAGGTCGCTTCCATTTTTTTTAATGCTTTTAAAAACCATTTTCCCAACTGTTCCAGATAAGTGATAGGATCATAGCGTATTGAAAATGGTAAAACTTCACCATTTACAACTATATCTCTTAATAATGTAGAATTTGTTTCCCCTTTTTGATATCAAACAAAAAAATGATTTTACAAATACATAATATTTTTAAAAAAAATTGATACATGTTTTGTTAGGTACATCAAATTATTGTCTAAAGTTTCAACTTGATCCAAAAAAGGGGTAGGAGAAATAACTAATGGGACTAAACTCCAAATATTTTGCAATATCTCTGTAAACTGAAGAATTAGTTTTCCTTGTTGGTATAGACAAAATAATTACCAGAAATTAATTGACTAATTTCTTTTCATAGATTCATGTGTTATATTCGGTCAGCAATTTTGCAAAGTTTCAAATTGATCCGAGAATGGGTGTGGTGGAAATAACGTGTTCAAACGTTTTACCAGACAGACAGACTGGGTGAGTTGATATAAGCTCTGTTCTCCCGCGTTCTTATTATCATGTTGGACATATTTTGTCCTATTTCTGGAATGAACTGCGCGGTGGTTTCCAGGTCAGACATCTATCCATACAGTTTTTCTTCTATATTTTTGTTTCGGGAACAGCATCGATTCCTGGCCTAAACTCTTTAGCTACTTTTTACTTTGCCCGAGGACCATTCCCTATGCATCTCCACGCGCCGATTGGTCGTGTCCAAAAGTGCCCAATGAATTCGAAATGTTGAGAACCATTTATCTAGGAATGGACAGCGTGTGTTGTTACATCAGGTCGCCGTCCTCAGCACAGCTAATTTAGCTCTTGATCCGATGGCTGTGTTCTGTAATGATGTCATCCGCTGATTGATAAAACAACAGTTTGTTTTACGTGCGTAGCGCAAACTACTTTTCAATAACGTGAGGGGTTAAATCTTTGAACAAATTTTGTTAACAAAGCAAGTTATTTACTGCACAGTTCCTTTGTTTTTCTTTCTCTTGCACTAGATCTGTTTTAAATGTTGGTTGTCGAAAATTGTTCTTTTTATTTTCAAAATTTATCTTTTTTTTATGTTAATCATAGCCATAGCCTGTGCAGTAATGTTGACATTTCGCATTATTGTTTGAAATTAAATAAATAATTCTTTTTAAAAAAATCTAAGCTATATTTTATACCTAAACTGACCTATCCTTTCCTTGCAATCAAATACGCCACACTTACACTTTTATTCAACACTCTTATCTTAGCCACACAACGGCGAGCTTTGTTTATCTATGCTAATCTGATAATGTGACATACTTTTTATGTCCTGATGGTTAGTACACGTGGACTATGACCTTCAATCACAGCGCCCCCTAACGCTTTATGTTTGAGAACGGATTGGGTTAGGCTAATACTTAAGATAGGTTGACCACTCTTTGGCAACATTGTGCACAAGTAGAAGTCTTTAAAATCGTCAAGGGTCAAGAAATAAGCAGTGAAAATCTGCCCAAAGGTCTGACTCATTCTGAAGGGGGAAAATCAAGTTGCCATTTTTTCCCTATGGGAACATTTTGTAGTAACAAGAAAATCTCTTGTATAAAATGTTTTTAATAATGGAATGATTTAACACTCACAAAAAAAACCTGCATTGTTGCAAATATCAAATAATAAAGTTGTATATAAGTGCATTGGAAAAATTGCAGCTCATAGAGCATTTGAAGCCATTTTTTTTTTCCTTTTGTCAGTTGTGTGAGATTTAGATGGGGAAGGCATATGAGATGCAAAGGATTCAAAACAATATGGCAACATGAAAAAAAAACAGTGGTACAAGTAGCTAAGTTTGAGCAAGTTTTGGCTACAAGTTTTAGTTTTTATGCCATTAGCTTTTTCTTTTAGTGAGTAGGCATATTATTTAATTAAGCCCCAATGTTTATAACTGTTATTTTTATTTATAGAGTACATTTTTTTTTCAGTATGAAATCTTTTACATTCCTCGAAGTCGTGAAGTGAAGCAGTCCTATTTGACCAGCGTCCTGACGACACTGAGAGCAATTCTTTATTGTTTGCCTTTAACCTTCAAACTGAGGCCGGAAGTGGTGAGTTTAACCCTAACAGTTGAACTCTTTACAAGGTTTGCTCTTTCAAGTAACCTAGCACAACGACCAACCACCTTTCCCCAACTTAAGTCTGATACCCATTAGATTCTGGGGGACTCATGGGCAACCTAAAAATCCAAGTCTTAACTTAGATTCAAACCTGTAACCTCTCAGTTCAGAAGCCAAGAGCTTTACCACTCAGCCACCCTTACTCTTTCAAGATAGCCTAAAATTTATCAGTGTGAGAAAAAATTGGCATAATTGAAATCCAATACTTTGATTCATAGCTCATTAAATTGAATACCCTAAATATTTATCTTTAAATGTTTACAACATAACCTATTGCCAAATAGTTTTAATGCACTATTGTTTTTTATTTAGATTTTATGCAATGGTCCAGGTACATGTATACCCATTTGTATTGCAGGGATGTTTTTAAAGGTGAGATGTGTTAAGTTTTGTTTTTTAGTATTCTTACTAGGTAAGAATACATTAAAAAATTGAATAGTGACATCTCAAAACAAAACATTAGTTAAAGAAGTGTCTTATTAAATAAATAGTTTACTTAAAGTAGCTCAGTATTTGCTTAGGGCAATTATCTAAAGGTTGCCAGGTAACAATAGCAGGAACAAAACACCAAAAGTTTTTTTGTTTTTTTTATCAAAGCAAAAATTCTGATCCAAATTTATTGCTGAATTTGTCTCTAATAAAAAAAATACTGCATTATTCAGGTAAATGTTTTGCAGCTTTATTTAGCATATTTCATTGCAGCTATTTTTCAGAAAGGAAAAAAAAAATTTTTTTTTTATTAATTGTCTGCTTAAAAAAAACTTATCAAGTAATTTGTAGTCAATACTTTAAAATTTTAAGGAATTCTTTTTATTATTAATTAGTTTCGGACCATTTCCTAAATCATTACCACCAAAAGTTAATACACTGTTTTTTTTTTCTTTATTCCATACTATCACCCCCCCCCACCCCCCAGTGTAGTAGCAACTTTTGAACAAGTTTTCTTTTTCTAATATTGCAGCTGTGGCAGACAACATCAATAGTTTACGTTGAAAGTTTCTGCAGAGTACAGAGCCTTTCGCTATCTGGGCGACTACTGTATCCCTTTATAGACAGTTTTTTTGTTCAGTGGCCAGAGCTACTATCCAAATATCCAAATGCAAAATATGTAGGACGTTTAGTATAACCCTGTTATTATTATGAAAAAGTATTTTTAAAAAATATAGTGTAATTTATTAATAAATTATCAATTTTAATGAACTTGTGCTGTTTTTTTAATATTTCAAAATTTAGAGAACTGGTATATTTGTTGGTTCGGTTTCCAACCATTGGCCATGATTTCATCCCAGATTGGGAAAAAAAATGTTTTGGAATTATTTCAGAATACTATTATCCATGCATACACTTATGTCACAACTTGTTTTGGAAAGTAGTATTGTCTCCCAAAGACCATGGCAAATGCAAGGTCGAGGGCACCTCTACTTAAACACACATAGAAACACTGCATAGAATACATTTTCCATGAGTTTTATGCTCCAGGGATAAAGAAACATAAAATATAAAAAAACTTGTCCATATAGAATAATAATTTGACTGACATATAATATCGCTGAATAAAAAAAGCACAGTAAAGATAATGCCAATGGATAACTATCAATCATAGAATAATGACCCTGATTAAGTTTTACTTCCCTTTTATAGTGTCCTATTACATCATCATCAAACTCCATTTGAGTGAGGGCTTGAGAGGTTCAAATCCTCTCTTGCAAAAACCCTAGACAGAAACCCTGTAATTTTGCATAGTGCATGTTTGTCACTCATTTGTGGTTATCAGACCTGTTGAGATGGAGATCAGCAAGTCTGGGGTAGTCAAAAAGATTATAAGACAGTTTCCTCTTCTCCCCCGCAGCAGTGACACGAAGTTTCATTTTATTTTATTTATATTTTTGGAGTTTGGCCACACCTGCACAATTTTAGGCCATGTTGTGCCCTTAATGACAAAGTTTGGCCTGAGCCTTGCAAAATATGAACCAATGGGACGGTGGCCTGTCCTGCATTGTGCTATCAGCCTCCGCCAGGGCACTCAGGGACTTCACAGGCTTTTTGGGAGTTAAAAAGACTTTAATGAATTGTTTATATCATTGTTAATCTTTTCTTCAAGCTTCTTAACCTTCTATTTTTCTAGAAATATTCCTCAATTACGTTTGTTTGCATCAATGTCTTTCCAAGGTCTGCAAGCCTTATCAGTCTAACAATAAACAAGTTTTTGTATGACACATACACAATGTGTCCTAATAATCAAGTCAGTTCTTCTATGTCTGGCCAGCTGCTATGTGTACTGTCAAGTGTGACACTACAGATTTTAAATCTATGTATATGCAATGAGCATAATATGTGACTCTATTAACATGTATTAAAAAGAAATAGAAAAAAGAAAGCCATGCTTTTATTTTACAAAACCTTTGTATGGAATGGTTTATATTCATAAACTTTATTGGTACCATATGCAGTTTTGTGACTTCATGAATTTTTTTTTTTTTTAAATAAGGATAATTGTAAAAATGCTGAGACTTCAATGTAGATATTAACTTTTTATGTACAAAGTAGCATTTTATGAAAACACATTGAAATGTAACAAAGTTTACAAAATAATGAGTTGTCTGAGAAAGAAACAAAAATCTTTAAGGCAAAGTATAAAATTAAAGTAAATTAACCAGAGCACATGCAATTAAATAAAAAAAAGAAAAAGATCAGAAAAAAAATTCAATAAATTTCAATTAAATGCATTCTCAAATGCACACACATCAAAATCATGTCATCAATACCAATGTTATTAGAAATACAATATTAATTTCAAAAAAATTACAAGAAAATGTAAAAGATAAATAATTGAATAAAAAATGATGAAAGACAATTTTGTACATTATAAAAACTCAAAATGTTTAGTTTAAACAGATGCCAGTCCTTTAATTCATTGCACCACATTGTGTGTTATGTTAAACGTTTATCTTAACATACTTTCAATATACAATACATTACATTATAAAATTTTATGCTAGAATTCAAATCTGGAATGTATGTGGCAAGAGCGGGGGTGTGGGGGGTGGGGCGAATTGTGAAAAAGGACCTTTCTTTATAAATACTTAACTTTATTGGCCATAATCAATACCTGAGATCCATTTATAGCAAAGGTTCTTTCTTGGCATTAATTTTTAAAATGTTGACAATTTTTCAAAAAATTAAATTTGAAAAGCAGGTTCTAGCATCATGTCCCTTATTATTTGTTCTTCACATCACTTTTCACATATCTTCTCTGTGTGCACCAGAGAAATATACAAAGTGCTACAGTTGAAGCAGTAATGCCTATAGCAAATGGCACTGTTGGAAATTTACCCTGAAAATAAGAGATTGACACAAAAAAAAAGAATATATTAATGTGCAGTGACTCAAGAGTCATAAAATGTGAACTCATAACTATTATTGCTCCGTCACAAGAAACCACAGAGCAGGTGAAGTTTAGTCCACTGATTTATCTGGCATTGAAATCCCATGACAGTATACAATTAAGACAAAATGTCCTCCTTACTTGTAGTGTCTGAAATGTCTTTATCATAAAAGCTTCTTCTTTTAACAAAAACAATTACCCAACATATAACTCCATAAAGCTAAATGAAATGCCCCCCCTCCCCTTTTCAAATTTCTTTAATTATAAATATGTCCAAATATAACACCCATCCCCAAAATACTTTTAAATCCCACCCCCCACCTCCCTTTTATTACCTTCTTCTAAAAAAAAAAAAGTACAAGGTACAGATCTTAAATTTTTTAAAAAATAATTATTTACATGTATCTTTCATCTCAATACCACGTAATCAATTAAAAAAATAATTAAAACTTGATGTTCTAGTATTGTAAGGATTTCAGTATCCTTTCTTTTTAAATTATTTAGATCTAATAATTAAAAAAAAAAAAAACATTCCAAATAAACAGATCTGCCCACACACAAAAAATGTATTTTAATTTTTCAGATGTAAAAATCTCTTACCACATTTTACACCCAATATCTTGCTACTATTGTTTTTTTTTTAATATTTACTCAAAATGAGAAAGCCAACAAGAAAATAATCTAGCTTCAAAATAAAATGTTTTACCTTATTCATACACTTGTACCCATGATAATCCTCATCACATAAACACTCAGACATATCTATACCAGAGTGAACACAGTGGGAGTGTGGTGGGCAGGCCACTAGACAAAAAAATAAAATGCAATCATTAAACATCAGCACATCTTTGATACATTACTATTAGACAACACTAAGATACATTACTGTTAAGTTAACACTCACACTTTTCACTAATGCATGGATTTTTCTCTCCGACACATGTTGTTTCTGATGTTTCGGTTTCTATGCTTTCCCAGGACTTGATACCACCAGGACAACTCAAATTAACTGGTATTGAACTGAGATAAAAAAAAAAAAATGTTACTCAGAAATGTAACAAAAGCAACATTAATGTTTTAACCTGTCAGCTTCAGCTGAAAAAGGTTGTGGCTTTTAAAGCACCCTAATGCAATACAAAAGGCATTAAAACTTTTCCCGTCGAAGAGCTCCTCCGGCCTCAATCAGAACATTACAAACAAAAAAAGCCTTGGTGAGGGGAAAACTAAACATTTTATCTTTTTTTTCCCCCTCAGCTTGAACAAACTTGGACCGAATAAAAAAGTTTCTATAGCTCAGTGTATAAAGCATTTAAAAAAAAATGAAAGTCATTTTTTTTTTAATTTAAATATATAAGCATTTATTGAATTAAATAGAGTGGCTACCTTTAGGTTAGCAATTAGGGCTTAATAGAGTTCACTAAGTAGCCTGGTAAGCAAGCTTTACTCAAAGCAACTTAACTTTGTTTTCAAGTGTAATGGAATAAACAAACAAGAAAAACATATAAAAATACTTTTTAAAAAAAATATATATTATGCGTACTTGTATCAATTGGTTTGGATCAGTCGTAATTAAATTTTTAATAGATCTAGACTAACAATAAAAAAGCATTTATAAAAGTAAATGTAAAAAAAAAGGAAAGACCTGAATTAGAACTTATGGGCTAAAGCCTACTCAGGCTTTTCAAGTGACGCGATAACCACTCTGCTAGCGATAGCAAAGAGTCTATATACATGGAAGATTGTATATTTATCTATTGTTTCTATTTTTTTCAAGTTTGTGTTCACTAAACTTGGGACGGCAGTCTGATATAAAGGGCACTAATTCAGATTATACCACCACTTTAGTGAAGTACTATTTCTTTCCCTTGTTTAAGATACCAAACAAAATAATTCAATACCAATAGTTAATTAGCTAATTGGTTAATTTTTTTTTATTGATTCTTCTGTTGTAAGGTAAAAGAAATAATTGTACAAAATTTCAGCTTGATCAGAGATAGGGGTGTCAGAGAAATAAAGTATACAAACTTTTGACCAGACAGACAGACAAAGTGAGTTGATAAAAGCTTTGAAATAAATAGCTCCTACATACAGATTTTGTATTCCAGTGTTCCTGTGAAAGTCTGTGTTATTCAATGCATCAATGTCATTACCTTGTAAATAACTACAAAACAAAGATGTAAAACGAAAGTATTATCTATACTTCTATTAATAGGAACAAAATGACATAAATAATGAAAAAAAAAATTATAATGCATTTAAATAGAATAAATGAACTCAACAAGTATATATTTGTACAATTAAAATTAGCAACTATGTTCAATAAAAAAAAAGTGGTTAAAATAGTGTTCAAGTATTTAAAAATATCAGAATTTCTAAATAATAATAAAGCTTGTTTTCCAGTCCAAAGATTAATAAGAAATGCAGTATTTCCTGTATTTCTAAATAATATACATATAAAACTTAAAGTATGAAAGTGTGAAAAAAAAAGAATTAAGCAAAACTATCCCAATGATGTTACAATGTTTGATCAAAAACACCATTTCTTGCCAGGGCTGCAAAAGATTGTGCCACACATATGTTGAACTATACAACGTCTAGAATCACAGTAAGCATACTAGATTCACTTGATTAATCAATTCAATTTTACTAAGAGCAAGGACTCCCTGGTCTCAAGACCTAAAGAATATATTACAATGAACTTACATGAATTGTAAAGTGTTGATCCCATCAATTCCTTGGGAAAATTTCTTTTGTGTCATGCCGCACTGCTGCAGGTCAATCCTAAATAGCAGACAATGACACAAAATAGAATGTAATAATAGTACTAGTATTTTATCACAGACATATTTTGATCTGTCAGAAAATCACCAAATCACAACAAAAAAAATATATATATAAATTAATGTAGCTTTACAAAGGTTGTGCTTTGAGGATACAACAAATAATGTATAACTAATAAATGAACTGGAAAAAAAATTATTTAACCACTTAAACCCTATGACCAGATCACATGGTCCTCAGGGGTAGCAAAGACCTTCCTTCAGGGAGCAGAACCAGGAAAAAGAAGAAGAGGCAGATAGAGAAAGCAACCGGAAGACAACATAAAAGAATGGACAGGCCTCTCATTGTATGTATGAAATTCCGTCCAAGGAAAAGACAAAGAAGAATGGAGAAAGATGGTCAACAGATCTTGCGTGGTGCCCCAATGGCTCAAAAGAATAAGGAAAAGGTAAAATGAAAGTATAAATATATGAATATTTTTATAATTTGATATGTTTAAACAAGCAAACTTGAGATTTCCAGCACTGATTTGTTCATTCTTATAAGCAGAAATAAAAGGTTTTTTAACAATCACACCATAGCAGTCAAATTTTACTTATATTTCATAAAAGTTCATAACATTGATATTAGGTACACTAACTTCAAGCAATTTCTCCCACCCGTCAAACAAAATTGTATTGAAGTGTAATTATTTTCAGCAAATATTTACAATAAATCAGACATAAAAAGAACAACCCACCACTACCAATCCAAGTTTTCAAGATTGTTTATTTGATGCATGAATTTTGGGACATTCCCAAGTCTATCCTGTTCTATTAGATATCTGACATCTGCTATAGGAAGTGAAAAAGCTGGCAGTTGTGCTGCTCTATAAAACCCTCATCAAAAAATAGTGGTTATAGAAACGGGTGAGTTTTACATTGCATAGATTGACAGATCGAGAGACTTTACTTTTGTTTTAATATCATACATAGGTATGTGGTGGCAAGTTAAGCACTTGACCTCCTAACCAAGTGGCCTTGATTTTTTATTAATTATGATTCTTGGGACTCCTCTGAATCCACCTAACTCAAATTGGTACCAGACATGTTCAGTAAAGGTGGTTAGTTGTTGTACAGGCCACTTGGTAACTATAATATCATATACACATTGTAACTCTTCCTTCTGGGACAATGAAATTACTTTCATTAATAAATTGCACACACACAAAAATTAAAAAGCTTTTAAATTAGAAATAGAAACTTACCCAATGATGTCAAACTGATCAGGGGATGTTGTGTTTACACAACATCTACCCTGCAACTTGAAAGCACTTGCTGAACAAAACTTGGCTAATACTGTTTCGTTTATATTAACTTGGCAGTCTAAGTTACAGATGGCTGGAAGACATGTTATACCCTATCAAAACAGAACACAAGTTGAAACAAACAAGTTTTATGTCATTGTTCATACCTAATATTAAAATAAAAATTACCCAAAACAAAAAGTCAAATTTTACAGGGGTATTTTTTTCATAAAAAAAAAAAATAAAAATTTTTTTTTGGCGTTACATGTTGCATTGGAATCTTCTGCCTTTAAAAGAAAGTAATAATGGTCTATTGCTATGGTACTAAATACCACTCAGTATGAGGCTAATCAGACACAACTCTAGTTTGTTTGTTTTGTTTTGTATAATGTTTTACATATTTCGGATGTTCCTTCAGAGTTGAAGATAGTTTACTTCCTAGTCCAAACCTCCCGCAGGACGACGGGGGATGGGAGCGGGCAGGGTTTGAACCCTTGACCGTCGATAAATCCGAACGACAGTTCAGCGCGCAAACTGCACGACCAGGCAGCCATCCTAGGACCCACACATCCTATCATTTACCCTTTTGGGTTCAGCTTTCAACATGTTTTTACTGAGGCCTTATGTTATTATAGCATTTATATAGCGCTACTTTCATGCTTATAGCATGCTCAGAGCGCTTTTGGTCCAATCTTATTTGTGGTGGGGAGGGGGTATCTAGGAGTTGGTTTTCCGTGCTGCTTTTAGGCACTCAGTAAACACAACTCTGCCCGAGTCGGGTGTCGAACCTCGAGCCCCCTTCTAGGTAGCCAAGTCAAGTTCAAGTTTCATGAGGAACACAAAGGAAAGATGATGATGATGATTAAGCTCTTAAAGCAGAACAAAAAATTGACTTCTCTTCACATCAAAAGAGGTCAGCACTTCTAAAGTGAGGTTTTAACTACTACAACTTTTGCCTATTATTAAGACCTTCAATATAGCAGATTCTTGTGTATCATCATGTCATTCATGACTGTCACCTGAGCAAACTAGCTTAACATGCTCATAGTAGTCATAGGATCTGAGAAGTCTTTCAATAAATAATTACATTGCAATAAAAACAAAGTAAAGTCGTCAAAGTTAAATCAAATAAATCTCCCTAATATTATGTTTTAAAGAAACTAAAAAGCAAGTTCTAAGAATGTAACGTTAAGTAACTAGTGACAATACTAATAATAATGAAACAGAAGAACATTTCCAAGCCGACCAAGCTGAATTACAGTAGTTTTACACTGATTGACTGAATGATAATCTAATTATCATATAGAGTTAATAGAGTCTATTGTCCAATCTTTTTTGGGGTTATTGAATCTTCATTTTCATACTTTTATTTTTAACTTAATTTAAGTTCTTACCAATACCATTAAATGAATCAACGCTGTAAATAATAAAAAATCACAAGTAATCCTGTGTAGACTCATTTTCTCTGTTTACAAAAGCAGGTTGAGGTTCTGGTAAATCTAGATTGGGTAGACTACCCTAGATCTAGACTAGACTATAGTCTAGGTCGATCTAGATTTCTAGATTGGAGATCAAACATTCAGTTAGTGACATTCACTTTCTTGCTATATCTATAAAATTATAATGTAGATATGTAGGTCAGGCTTGTGATCTAGACTTTCATCACTGACCTAGATCTAGGTCTAGTTTTTAGATCTAGAAATCTACAGTGATAGAGAAAGAATCTAGATCAAGATCTATATTTAATATAGATATACATCTAGATCTATATGTAGACTGTAGACTCTATATTCAGATCTATAGATCTAGGTAACAGGATTATGAAGATATCTTACTGAACCGGTGTTATAAACTAAAAGAGATCACAGTAGTAAGTAGCTAACTCTGCTAGAGTAAGCTCAAAGCTGCAGTGATACTTCTAATACTACTTGATACTCACTTATGATACTGTCTGATCATGACTGATGGACTCAAGTTCAACTCACAACTGGTCTGAGTCTGAGTGATGGGCATGATATCTGTCACAGTGTCAAGTGTCACTGTCAGTCATAATTAAGTTTATTAAGTCATAACATAATCAATTCAATATCAAAATTTAAGCTTCCATTCATCTCTAGAGTCTAGACCAGTGGTCTTCAACCTTTTTTGGCCTACCGCCCCCATTGGAATTTTTTCTTTACAAAAATTCGCCAGCGCCCCCCTCTAAGAAAAACAGTTATAAAGAAGCGTGAGAAGGCTAATTTGAACAAAATATCATCTATCTATTAATTTTTATGCTGTCAATAACACTTATCCCGCTTGGAAGACGACCGCATGCCAAAGGTGATTGCTGTGAACTCCTTGGCCTATGACTGACGAGCTTTGAGGAGGACTGAGTTACAGAGGTGCCCCCCTCCCCCGTGAGCCCTATAAAGATTTATTCAGGCGCCATTTCGCTCTCACTGGCATAGAGGAAAGTACCTGGCAGCATTCTCTGGCAGCAGATAGCCTCTGAGAGAAACAGTTCGAGAGCTCTTACAAAAACTGCGGGACAAACATTTGATACTCAAAGAAAAGCCAGCATACAACGGCTTTGTCTGCATAAAATTCGGGAAAATATGTAGGTCGCAGTTGGGTTTGCTTAGTTATGTGAAACACTGGACTCAGCCTTAATCTTCGAAATTAAAGGCAAAAACAGGCAATATTATCATTATGCAAAAATTATGTCAAATATAATTTGCAGTGATTACACACAAAAATTAATTGTAAAGACTTTCTTTCAAATCCTAAGAATAGTCTATGTTAAAATTTTGGAATATTAGGCCCTACTGTTTTTAGGTTTAATTGTAAATTTAGTTTTACTGTTTAATATAAATATTATTATTGCTGAATTCACTACAAAATGAAATTAAGCTATTGGTAACCTTGTGCCTCCTGCAGTCTGACAATATTAGAAATTTCAAGCTTTAAGTTAGCCAAAGCAAGGCGAAGGTCTCCTCTAGTGGGTACATCCAGTCTTTTTCTTTGCTTATTCATTAACTTTGTTACGCACTAAATCTAGGTTACCCTTGTATGTTGAAAAGCTAAAACATAATTCCAATTTCGACCACAGTTTTGGAACCCCACTGAAACATTTAAATGCAGCCACATCTCTGTTGTGCCTCCAGGGGCGTAGCTAGGAATTTCCATAGTTTGGGGTCCAGGGGGGCTTGACATCTTTGGGGGCCGCTGCATTTTGCGTAATATTTAATTAAATAAATTTAAAAAGCACTAATTTGGGTCCCCCTTAAATGGGGGCTCGGGGAATTTTCAATTTCCCCCCTCCCCCCCACCCTAGCTACGCCACTGTGTGCCTCCTATGTTTACATTCTTTTTACTGGAAACATAGTTTTGTAAATCTATTTTTCATGCAACTCAATTTGAACGTCAGTAACAGATGTTTAATAATTGTCATTTATTATCATCTGAAAATGCCATCAAAGTAGAACTTACTTTTTTTCTAGTGGCAATTCACTAATTTTCAAGGAAATATTACAAAAAAGTTAAATTATTCTATTAAAAGTTACCTTTAATGTTTTTTGCTATTAATATTTTAATATCAATATATTAACATATCTAGATATAATCTAAAAGTCGTATTACCTAGTTTGTTGATCAAATCTTAAACCTTTATACGTGCAAGATCCAAGGACAATAAATACTCTCCGATCACAGTAAAAGAAGTAAAAATAGAAAATGGGATTCCCGAACTCATTTTCTAACCCTGTTTCTGTTCTTAATTAGAAGCAAGTTAACTATAATTTGTCTATATTTAGTTTCCCAGCTTTAATATTGAAGAATTTTAAAATTTGTTCTGTTTCAGAGCACCTTTAGTTTCTTCTTTCGCCTTTATGCCCAGCGCCCCCTTACCGCCCCATTTTGTGCCCAGCACCCCCCTACTGCCCCTTTGGCTCTCAGCGCCCCCCCAAAATCTCAAAAACGCCCCCGTTGAAGACCACTGGTCTAGACACTAGACAGTCTAGAGTCTAGATCTAAAGAAAAACATTCCTAACTCATTTATACTATAATGTTTGAAAATGTTCAAAGTAATAAGACAATTATGCCTTTACTTTAGAAGTTTACTTTATATATCCACTTCTAGTTAGACCTAAAAAAAAAATACATTTTTTACAACATTTTTGATGAAAAATGATGAGAAAGGAAGATTAGTAAAAATTAGTTTTAGAAGCTGCAGTTTTAAATGATTTTTAAGTTATCTTTAATACTGTCTGTTTTTTTTTATATTCACAGGTAAATATAAGTAGTAACTTCTTGTACAACAATAAATAGCTCTAACAATGACTCTGCAAGCTATACGCTATCAGCGCGGTAGCCTTGAGATCTTGGACCAACTGCTTTTGCCAGAGATTAGTAAATACATCTCTATAAATAATACAGATGAAGGATGGAGAGCCATTAAATCAATGCAAGTAAGTATATCTGGAGGTGTGGTGTCTGAGTGGTAAAGCACTTGGCTTTCAAACCAAAGCAAGGGTCCCGGAATTAGAATCCTGGTTAAGACTGGGGGTTTTAATTTCAGAATCTTTAGAGCGCCTCTGAGTCCACCCAGCTGAAATGGGTACCTGATGTTAATTGGTAAAAGTAAACATATAGGCGGTTGGTCATTGTGCTGGTTAACCATGGGCCACAGAAACAGATGACTGTTACATCATCTGTCCTATAGATCGCAAGGTCTGAAAGGGGTATTTTTACTACTACTTAAATTAAGTAAGAAAATAAGAACATAGTTTTTAGTGATTTCACTCAATTATGCTTTACTTTAGACATTACAACCTGGCAGATCAAGAAGAAAAAAAAAATTAAAAATACAGCCTGTTTAATAACTTCTCATACAAATACATTCTTTTGTTGTTGATTTTTTACTGCGCTTCATGTGTGTCAGGTATTTTTTGTTACATGAAAAGTTAAGGTCTATTTAACCAATCAGTACATGTTTAAGTTTTTTTTTTTTTAAAGTTTATTTCAAATGTACTTTTTAAATCATTGATCTAGAAGGACATTTTTTAAAGCTGCATTATTGAATAAAATTGATTAAACTTTCTACAAGTATATGAGGAGAGACAATTATTAAATCTGTGAAAACCAGGATAAAACATGTATGTGTCAATTCATACAAATTAGAAATAATGTGACAGCATTAGAAAACTTCACTGCATGCACTTCCAAATAATTATGTGCATAGTGAAGCAAATCAAAATACAAACTGAGAAGTAAAAACACAATTAAAATGCATAATATGAATGGACCTCATTCACCAAAATGAACAGTCATGTGATGACCATAGATAAAACAATGAAAAATATGGTCACATGATATCCATTTTCGATTCAAATCAGGACGTAAGCTGTATAGAAAAGATATGGAAGCAGATGTCTCAATGATGTTTGTTTACAATTGGTGAATGAGGTCCATTGTGCTTAAAGAAGTCTATAAAACATTACCACAGAAAATTAGATTGAAATAATCAATCACATTATATCAGCATGAATATTGAGACACTAACCAGTAGAAGCCCCACTCAAAGAAAATATATTGAAAACTGAATGCAATGGAGACTACAGCAGTACATCACAAATATTGAACTTTTTTTTCTAATCCCATCCTATATTTTAGGACCTTGAGAAAGAAAGATAAGGTTTTCTTGGATAAGGGGCAAGTTATACTAGTGATACATATAAAGAAAAAAAAAGCAAAAATAAAGTTCTTTTTTAATCACCAACTCATTTTTTTTTTCAGGTGAGAGGGGCACCAGCAATAGCAATTGTTGGTTGTCTGAGCTTGGCCATTGAGCTCACAAATAAAGAGTTTCAAAGTACTCAAGAACTGAAAGATTTTGTTGTAGAAAAACTTGATTACCTTGTTTCGGCACGCCCCACAGCTGTAAATATAGCAGACGCTGCAGACAAAGGAAAATCAATGATTCAGAAGTTAATTGATGATGAAAAATTGGAACTCGATGAGATTAAGCTCAAGTAAGTGGAACAAGGTTAGAAAAAAGGAAACAAAGAAATATCTTAACCTTTATTGTTTGTTTTGTGTAGTGTTATAACTTTAATATTTGAAATTTCTTATTGAATTTGAATTAAATGGCCTGTTTTGTCACCACCTACACTATTTTCAAAGAATGTTCAATGCACTTTTCATCTTTCCTGTTTAATGACATTTGCTGAGGGTGAAGGGTATTTGTTAAACATTTCTTTAGCTACCTTTACTTGCTTTAGATGTACATCTTAGCTTGAATTAAAATACTGAATTTAAAATTCCTAACCTCAGTTACCCGATCTCCGTGAAGAGAGCTCACCGCACTATGCGCCAAACAGCTTAGGAGGACGTAAGTTAAACCTCAGAATTTGAACTCAAGACTCTTAAGTGTTGCAGACAAGTGGCTATTCTGCAGCTTGACCTTCTAAACTTTTAAGTGAAAAAAAAAATCAGAGGGGCAGGGATCTTTTGTTCTGAACGATATGGCCTAAGTTGTGCCGATGTGCCAAAAATCCAAATATATTTGTCCTGATGCATTATATTGATTTTACACTCTTAGACAATCCTGATAGTATGGATCATAGAAGATCCTTGCAACCTATTCACAGGGGATACACTGAACTATTGTTGATTGGAAGTTTACAAAATTAATGCTCTTTCTTTTTTTTATTCTCATTCTTCATTGAAAAAAAAAAATAATTTTATTTCAAGACTTGTCAAAGAATTTGAAGCCATGCTTCAAGCAGACATTGATGTCAACAAAAGAATAGGCCAACATGGTGCCGACTATATCCTGGGTGAGAACTATGACCAGCCAGTGAAAGTGATTACTCACTGTAACACAGGATCTTTGGCAACTGCTGGCTATGGAACTGCTTTAGGTTCGTTGTTGTCATTGTTACAGACTTCAACCTCACATACATTTGTACACATTTCTATCACAACTCTTATTGTATCTTTACTTTCTATCTTTTTAGTGACTAAAAGTATGTGTGTGGTAGCCTAAGTGACCTACTTTTTAAAAAAGTGTGTTTTACATTATAGAGACCTTTCAGTCTATGGGGGCAGATGATGTCTGTAAAGCTCATATGTTTCTATGGCTGACAGCTAATGAGGGTGTCATATAGCCAGCACAATGACTAACAGTCTTTACTTCCCCAGCATATGTCAGCTGGAAGGACTCGGGGGGTGTCCCAAAAATCCCAAAATTCAAAATCCCTGTCTTCACCAGGATTTGAATTCAAGAGCGCTCTGTTAGGAAGCCAAGCACTTAAGCATTCAGCCACTACACCCCTCTTTAGATTATAGAAAATGACATGAGTGAGCCTTTACAAAACATATATTTTAGCATGGGCATAGTACATCGAATTGCCAAAACGGCTCATGTCTATTAATGTGACATTTTACATCTCGAGACATATGCACCATTAAAAGTTGAGTATTTAAAATCACAAGAGCAGGGTGCTTTATTCACAGGTTGGATAGACTAAGGGTTTAGTAGTAATAGTAAACATTACATTGCCCCAGTGGTGCCCATTGCCCTAGCTATCCTGTTATTAATGTCCTTATCAAGTAGCATATCATTGGAGACAATGAAGCCAAGGTAGGAAAAATTACTGTGAGAAAAAAGGCATTTTTTTTCTTTTGTAAGAAGTATGGTTAGCTAGGCTGAGGTCATCAGTTTGTAAACTTAAGGACGTGGCGAAAATCTTCAACTCACATATCTCCTCCTTAGTGTGTAGATGGTCTAAAAAGTAAAAAAAATTGAAATATTTTGCTATGTAAGTAAAATTTCCTATCACTCTGTTAGTGATCAGGGATGTTGAGGTCTGATGAACTTATCAATCTGTTATTAATACAGTCTGATGGCCAAGCTGCTTATGTAACTCCGCTACTAGTATGTTATATATGAGATATTTTACAGTTCAACTCCTTCTTGGGCTGACCATTAATAAGGATATCATGTGACTACCACAATTACCATTCACCTTTACTTTCATACAACAAATATCATCAACCGATCGGAGCAAATCAAGCTAATATCCTGAATTTAAAATCTGTCTTTATTTGCAGACATCTGGTAGTATAGTGCCTTTCCATTTTTCTACCCTATTTGTTTGTACTTGTTTACAGAGTTATATTCTGCTTGTTTACAGAGTTAATATTCTACTTGTTTACAGAGTTATATTGTACTTGTTTACAGAGTTATATTCTACTTGTTTACAGAGTTATATTCTACTTGTTTACAGAGTCAATATTCTACTTGTTTACAGAGTTATACTGTACTTGTTTACAGAGTTATATTCTACTTGTTTACAGAGTTAATATTCTACTTGTTTACAGAGTTAAATTGTACTTGTTTACAGAGTTATATTCTACTTGTTTACAGAGTTAATATTCTACTTGTTTACAGAGTTATATTGTACTTGTTTACAGAGTTAATATTCTACTTGTTTACAGAGTTAATATTCTACTTGTTTACAGAGTTATATTCTACTTGTTTACAGAGTTATATTCTACTTGTTTACAGAGTTAATATTCTACTTGTTTACAGAGTTATATTGTACTTGTTTACAGAGTTATATTCTGCTTGTTTACAGAGTTAATATTCTACTTGTTTACAGAGTTATATTGTACTTGTTTACAGAGTTATATTCTGCTTGTTTACAGAGTTATATTCTACTTGTTTACAGAGTTAATATTCTACTTGTTTACAGAGTTAATATTCTACTTGTTTACAGAGTTAATATTCTACTTGTTTACAGAGTTAATATTCTACTTGTTAAGCAGTTATAGCAATACTAAGCTGTATTTCATTGAGTCATTACTATCTTGCAGGAGTTATACGCTCACTTCATGAGCAGAATAAGTTGGAGCATGTGTACTGTACAGAGACAAGGCCTTACAACCAAGGTGCTAGACTAACTGCCTATGAACTGGTTCATGAGAAAATGGAGGCCTCCCTGATTTGTGATAACATGGCGGCAGCATGCATGTCTTCAAACAAAATCCATGCAGTCATTGTTGGTGCTGATAGAGTGGTGGCCAATGGAGACACTGCCAATAAAATCGGAACATATCAACTGGCCATTGTGGCCAAATACCATGGTGTCCCCTTTTATGTAGCATGTCCGAGGACGACATTTGACCCTCATATCAAATCAGGCAAGGATATCCATATAGAAATTCGACCTCAGGATGAAATGACCACACTTAAAGGGATACGAATAGCTGCCCCAAGTAAGTTGTATGTTTCCTGCAAAGTGGATATTTCCTTGTCTCTGTATAAATAAAACATTTATTTTCATATTTCTTTATAAACTTGAAGATTTTAACGTTATGCTAATATATGTTCATTTTATTTTACTCATTCATGGAATTTGACATTTTTATTGTGTTACTTAATATTTTTTAGCAAGTTTAGAAAGTAATTTGTATATGTTTGTCTTAGCAAACAGAACAATCAGTGAAATAGTGTCTCTTTATATTCTTATTTTTGTATTGTGTTGTTTTTTTTTTGAATGAAATTCAAGTAAATTCTAGGTTATATAAAACAATTAGTTGTAATTGTAATAATGTTGTAAATTAGAGTTGGTTGTAGACTTATATTTAGAGTTGCATTCTCAGTCATTCCTGTCATGACTTATCTTCTTATCTTATATAATACAGACGTTACTTCAAAAAAGAAGATGATTACGTCCTACGCGTCATGCATTTAGTCATGCATATTAACCAATGACTTAAATTCTGCCAAGTCACTGGTTTTTCTGGCTAGCTCAGGCAACCCATTCCATGCTCTAATAGCACTAGGGAAGAAGGAGTATTTGTACAAATTTGTCCTAGCATATGGGATGAGGAATGTGCCTTTATTTTTGTGTCTTTCAGAGTATTTTATTAAATTTTGTTTTTGTATTTGAAGATTATGGTTCAGTGTTTTATGTATAATTGCTACTTTACTTTTGAGTCTTCTGTCCTGTTCTAAATTTAGTGATTTTACTAATGGTGTTACCCTAGTCAAATGTGAATATTCGTTTGTTATGAATCTCACTGCTCTATTTTGTGTTTGTTCCAGTTTCTTAATGTTTTCTTGAGTTGAGGGGTCCCACACGGTGGATGCATATTCTATTATTGGCCTAACCAAGGTTAAATAACATTTTAGTTTTAAGTTCTTATTTGATTTATAGAAATTTCTTTTAATAAACCCTAATGCTTTGTTGGATTTTTTTATAGTTTCATCAATATGTGGATTCCATGCCAGTTTTTCATTTATTATAACACCTAGGTATTTTGCATTTTTAGTCTGTGTTACTGGTTTGCCATGAATAAAATAAGTGGAATTAATTTGTTTTAGTTTTTTTGTTACTCTTAACAACTGACATTTTTCTGGGTGGAAAGACATGCTCCAATTTGATTCCCATTTCTGTAATTCATCTAATTCTCTTTGTAAAATGTCTGTGTCTTGCTTTGTTTTTATTGTTCTATATATTATGCAATCGTCTGCAAATAATCTGACTTTTGTTCCTGAACTAATGCAATTTGGTAAATCATTTATGTAAATTAAAAATAGTAGTGGACCCAAGACTGTTCCTTGAGGTACACCTGAGTTTACTGTTATTGGTGTTGATTTAGAGCCATTTATTATTACAGTTAGTTCTCTCCCTATCAGAAAATCTTTAATCCACTGATGCAGTGGACCATTAATGCCAAAATATTTTAATTTTTTAAGCAAACTATGGTGGTGAACTTTGTCAAAAGCCTTGGAAAAATCTAGTAAGATATGTTATGGAGAGTATATTGTCTCCCAAATTGCATGGCATATGCCACACTGAAACAACACAGTTTAGAATACGTTTTCCTTGAGTTTAATACTTTCAAACTTAGTTCATTAAAACAAGCACAATGGAGATATTGATGATCAATAACTGTCCATCACAGAATTATGACACTGAATAATCTCCTGAACAATGACCCTGATAGCTAGCTTTGTTTTGCTTATATAGCTTTCTAAAAAGACTACACTGCATTGTTAATAAGTATTTTCTTCCATATTTCTATCTTAAATTTCTATCATTCTTTAAATATTACTAAATTACATTTGTTTACATATCTCTCCAATGTCTTTGAGACTTTTCAGTCTAACAATAAACAGGGTTTTTTTTTCTGACACATACACTATGTGACCTAATAACCTGGTCATTTCTCATATATGCCTGGCCAGCTGCTAAGTGTGCTGCCAAGGGTGACTATTCCTTTTTTTGCACTGATTTTACAAAAACTAATAATTTATCACATAAATAAAATTGATGTTAAAAATTACAAGCTTTGGGTAGCAAAGTATATTGTTAACCTTATTCTCTTTCAATTTATGTATGCAGATATTAGATGCTGGAACCCTGCCTTTGATGTCACTCCAGCAGAGCTGATAACTGGGGGAATCATCACAGAGTTTGGTGTTTTCAAGCCTCAGGAGTTGCAGAAACAGATCTCCAAAATATTGGGCAGTGGATAATTTAAGCTCTAGATTTTTTTTCAGAATATTAGCCATAAATACAGATTTACTTTTTATGTCTACTGTAGACAGTTGTTTCTATTTGTTTGTTTATTGATCTGAAATCTAGTCATTTTCAGAATTTTTTATTTTTTTTTGTTATTATACCGAAATAACCAGCATTTTTTACTATTCTTCTTTTAAATTAATCAAATATACATTGTAAATGTTAATACTTTATGATTGTGGGCTAAGTAAATTTATTTCATGATTTCATTTTTTTTTTTTTGCTTAATGCCTTTGTAAATAGGGAATGAAAACAATGTTGTAATTGAACTTCTGTATTTGGGTCCTAGGTAAATCAGACTGAATTCCACTATTTATTGCACTGCCCATTTTGAGGTCATAATTCATCCCTGCACTAAAAAAAAATTATTTTGCACAGTCAAGAAGATGAATAAGTCATCTACCAAGCTATGTAAATTATTCTGCATTTGCTGTCATATCTTCCATCTGGTCACCCTATGGCTTTTGTCCATCTTTTTACAATACCTCTATTCAACTCAACCTTCATGGAACTTTGGTGGGGGGAAAAAAGGTGCACATGGATCTCAAATTTCCTAGAAATTAGACAGTTGAAGTATGTCATTGGAAAAAAAAATTCTAGCTCATTGGACACACTGGGATAAATCTAGTTTGACCATTGTAATTTTTCAAAGTATAAAAAGAGATTAAATTTGGCTAGAGAACCATGGTTAGGTTTTGGAGTTAGGGTTATATGTCTTCGGTTTTTCCATGTGTAGTCATTATATTATAATTATTCATGAGTTTCAAAATTGCTCTATAATTAATATAAAAGAGGTATTGTCTTTTTAAAAAAGTATTTTTTACAAGTATTTCTTGATTAAAACTATGCAAAAAAATATTGCTTTGAGCACACATACCAACAAAGCTTGCTTTTCTATCTTTTATGGTAGAAACAATATCAAGGAACATAAAAGTAAAGTTAAGTACCCTTTTCAGACCTTGTGATGTATAGGGCAGATGATGTAAAGGTCATCTGTTTCTGTGGCCCACAGATAATGAGGGTGTCATTTCAACTGCCTTTTTCTTCCCCAACTAATGTCAGTTACCCATTAGAGTTGGGTGCACTCAGAAGCAATCTAAAAATCCTAGTCCTCACCAGGATTTGAACCTGGGACATCTCAGTTTGGAAGCCAAGCGTTTTACCACTTGGCTTCCTTGCCTCCAAAAGAACATATAAAAGCAATAAGCATAATGTTAATAAATAAATAAATTTCATGAGCTATATACGCTATATACATTAACATAATGTAAGAATGTAGATCCAGCAGCTGCCTCAACACTTGATACATCAGATCAATATTGTTTTGTACTTTAAATGTACTAATGAAAGGTTTCTATTTATGCTTAGGCTTTTTGTCATGTGTTTACTTTGATGTAACAGATGGGGGTCTAGGTACAGGAGCTGATTGAACATACAAGTGTCCTAATGTATTATTGCTTTCAACTTTCTACAAACTTATATCAACTCACTCTGTCTGGTACAAATTTTGAACACCTTAGTTCTCCCACTTCCCATTCTTGAATCATGCTGAAACTGTGCACAATTATTCATTGTTCCTAACAAAACATGAATCAATCAAAAGATTAACCAATTAGTTAACTAAATAAATTGTGTTTGATATTGATAAGGTAATAAATCTTACAGTATTGATATATGGCTGTAAATATAGTTTTTCCCTTTCAATTATTATTTTTTTAATACATATTATTTTTTATTGTACTTTCTTAGAGCTATTCAATTGTCTGGCTTATCAAGATATGTAATTGTCCATAACAAGTACATTTGTCTTGCAGGAATGGATAAAAAGTGTAGATCCAGAAAAATAATGAGAAAAAGTATGTGTATTCTTCCAATTTGAATTTGGTATGAATTAAATTTGAAGCACTGAACCCTAGGCAATAAATTGGCAAAGTTTTGTCCCTAGTGTTTCTAAACATACGTACAAGTGGAGTATTTCAAATACTTTGGTGATAGGTTTTGTGCTAAATGACTTAAGTCATATTAAAGTATCATAGTTTAATCATTTCTTTTTGAAGGTGTGTGTTTAGTGAGGGATCACATTCTTGTGGCTCAGGAGGTTCTGTATAACATTTACTATTAAGTTTTGACTGTCATAATATGTATTACATTTTTACTGTTAGTCCCACTTTATGTATGAACGGACTAGATGTTTTTTTATATCCAAAGATAGTTGGTTTGTTTTTTTCTGTTGTGTATCTTTTCACTTTCCCTGTTTGACTATAAATAAATATATTTAGTTTGTCTATCATGGTTCCACTTGACTAAATCCTTTATTGACATTACTATTTCTAAATCATGAAATTTACTACAAGTGACAAGCATATGGCAACTGCCATGCTGGTTTGCACATTTTATTCTATACCGTATTCAAACAGAATTGGTGGTTTCCAATAAATGTTTTATCTAAACAACACATCTTCAGAGTTGTCATTTCATGTTATACACTACCAGTACTAGTGTTCATACTCGTTGCTTGCTTTCCTTTCATACTTCACTAAATAGTTTATTGCCATGGCTTACCAAATAAAACAAAAAAGATGATACTTAAGTAAAGACATGTTTGTTTATTAGATGAATTAAGTAAATGACTATGGAATACAAATCCAGACATTTTGTCAGTGACTAAAAACATTGATAAAGGAAGGACAGGACTAAAAAATATCAAATATTGCTGGTGAAGGCTGACAGTGAGCCCTAATCATCAGGGTCTCTACACCATTGTACAATCACATTTTTAAAAGTCTATTAGACATGAGATTTTAAAAATAAATTATAAACTGTTCTCCCTCCACTTTTACGTCCACATGGAGAGGTAGAGATGACTACAATGACATAAGTACATGTACAATCAGAGAATTTCATCTTCCAGAAACATGGTATAGGCCAAAGCCTCACCACAGGGTCAATAGTTTACCACATGCATTTCAATATATTTTTAAAATACCATTGTGTAAAGCACCTTATTTTGAAAAGGAAAAAAAAAGGTTACATAAAATATAGAAATATTATTAGACTATCATAATATGAGTATTAAAGAGTGTTAGGCCACTGAGTTAACAAAGAAATCAACTTGTGAGGATTTACATGTGTGCTGGGTTTGACAATGTTTTGTGTTGAAATGATCAGTTCAGACTGCAAAGATCACATAAATACATGGATATTCATCTTTCTCAGAATACACCCTCTGCATATATCCTTTCTTACCAAGTCGGTTAATTTACTAGGTGTATATACAGCTAACAAAGTCTGCTTGTAAAGTATATTCATTTATAAAATAGACCAGTTTGTGGACAATAAGAAATAATATTAAAAAATCAGTAGGAGAAATATAAATGCTTTTTTGTTTGAGAAAATAGATGCAAATAAGAACATGCATAATTATACATTACATTACATGAACTACAAACAAAAAAAATAATAATTCTGAATATCCATGTATTGATGTAATCTATGGCTAAGATAGATTAGATTTTTTTTTAAATGTGGGAACATCACAAATGAATGCATTCACTTATTTGCTCATCAGCCCCATAATATATATCAACTTGATAATTCTAAGTCCTGCACCACAATTTCAAAATATTGATACAAAAACTGACAGATTATTTGGGCTTCATATAAGCAACAAAAAAAAAAAAAATGGAACTAAACTAAAAAAAAATAGAATAACAAATCATGAAATATGCTATTACACTAGCAGGACACACAAAAATGAAGACATTATAATTAAAATTCACTTAGTTTACCCTTCTATTTTTGTCTCCCCCCAGTATGTAATTTAAAAGTTGACAAACATTTGTTATCATGCTTTTTTTTTCTGGGTAATAATAACAACCAAAACCTACTGTTTGTTTCTTACTCATCAATCCTGAATTTATAGTAATAACAGTACAACTACGCATTAGAACAAATACCACTTTTGTTAAGAATTATAATGTAAAAATAAGGGTTGTTAAAAATGGAAGAAGCTACATAAACAAAATACAAAAACAGCAGCGAAAACCAATACATATTTAAAACCAATAGAGCTAAGGAATTTGTGAGGTGATTTTGTTTTTATAGCTAACATTTGACTTTTCTTTGAAAAATAAAACAAAAACAAAAAACCCTAAACCTCAGAGAGATTCATATTGAAAGTTCCTCCATAGTTATGTTCTTCAATTTGTGCAACAATGAGACAACTGAATAGAAATATATGTACAGCATATTATTCAACTGGATGAACACATATCTAAATGCTTGAACTAGTAACATTAACACACTCAGGCAAGAACATGATTTACTTATAATGGCAAGATCATAGGATTACACCCTTACTTTATACATACATACATCTTAACAATGTTTTATTTTGAATGAGTATTTGAAATGACTAAATTCGAAATGAAAATATAAAAAAAAATTAAAGTACACTGGATTTCTATATATTTATATATATTTAAAAAAATGAAATTAAGTAGAACTTGAGAAGGAAATGAAAACTAAAAATGTAACAATAATTGAATGTATTTTTTTAAACTACTTTCTTTCAATTAAAATAATAATTGTAAAAAAAAAAATATTTGTAAAAAAAAATAATAATAATAATAATATTTAAAAAAAAAAACAATACAATTTTGAAAAATATTAAAACCATTACAAAATATTTTGGCAAGAATACTACTCTTTTAATTTCAGTAAAACAAATAGAGTGAAACATCACAAGTTTCGTAGTCTGACTAGTTTGGTAAAATGCACAGCTTCAGCAGTGAAACAAGGAGGAGACATTAAGGAAAAAACAAAATGAAGGCAATTGACATTGTAATGCTGGTTCTTGAATTTTTCTACCATACAACAACAAAAAATTGTCTAGGACTGTTCTTGGCTCATTTTAACATTTTACTTAGATAAACCTTTAAATCTCATCAGCATTAATTTAAAAAGCCATTATAAATAAGTGAATAGTATTTTGTTTTCAATTGAGAATGACAATAATGATACTGTAATAACCTTTTTTAAAGTCTACACGGCAGGGTTTTAGTTTCTGCGAGCAGCATGTAAAAGTGTGTTATGTGGCCAGCGCAACTATTAACTGCAAATTTGTCTTGAATTAGATGTCAGGTAAAGTCCAGGCTAAAAATTCCAAATTTTAATTATTTTTTTAAATTCCGCTTGCACAACCAAAATGTAAATTCTCAACTCATTAAATATAGGTCTACTCCTCTGTAAAAAAAGTCCTACTGCCAAGCTAAGAGCTGTGATTGTACAATAAATAAGAAATAAAGAAAAGTATAAATGTTATTTCTCTGTACATGCAAACAAAACCAGCATTGGCAAGTGAATGTAACCGAAAACAAACTATACATTGCAAAAAGGTATTCTTCTGAAAACTAAAAATAACATCATAGCCTGCCAATGGTGGCCATTGACTAGCATCAGTTATTCCTCAGAAAGTCAGTGGAACACAACCACATCATATACACCCTCTGGAGCTCAATATAGTCTGGTAGTTCTGATCAATGATCACTTCACTCAGCATTCAGATGAACCAATTCAAACACACAGCAGGAATAAATATCAAACTGCACAGCATGGGCGTGGCCAATGTGTGGCTTAAAGGAAAAACTCCTGAGGCTCAAAAATGTGTCGACACTTAGTATTATTGTTCATTAGTGTTGCATGATAAATGCAAAGAAAAATTATTCCATTCCCTTTATTTAAAATATTGTCAATGCAATTCCAAAACTTTTTTTTTCATGCCATCTAAATAGAAAAAAATAAAACTAGATGTCTAGTTATACTTGAAAAGCAGCCAGGTTAAGAAAAAAAAAAAAGACTTCTTGTATTCACTAATTGTGCCAGAGATAAACCAAACAATATTAAGACAAAGTCAAAAATAAAATGAATATTTACACTTTTGACTTGTCATGGTATTTGATTTTACTAATTAATACCCCAAAAAAAGTTTAAAAAATAAAAAGATATTGTATAAGTAATAAATAAGTAAATAAACAATGCAAAATACACCATAATAATTTGTTTGCACTTAAGTTATATGTACTGGGAAGATCTACAAAAGTGTTATCCACAATTGTAATTATTGGAAGATACATCGTCTGGTCTAAATACTGAAATATCTCAATAAATATCTGTTTGTTGTATAAATTAACAAAGGTGACTAGGAGTGACAAACTGGATAACAATCTCAATATTCAAATAAAATAGTTACAGTGAGAAATGAAATATCTTGCAAGTAAAATTTATTTATTTCAGATGTGTCAAGATAAGGAGACACCACTGTTAGTGTTAACAGCATGATGGAAAATCCATTTAATGCACACAATTTCTTTTAACCGTGGAAATGTGGCCCAACATCCTTTCCATAATATGTGTAAACCCAAATGTAATTTTTGTTACCACCCTCATCCAAGACCAAATCAAATCAAATTCATCCAATTCTTTAAAATGTTCAAATAACCTATCAAAAGATACCAGAAAATCTATTTTAAAAAAATAATAATGTGTTGGTAAAGTGAAAAAAAGTAAATGGCAAGACAATAAAGAAATAATATTTTTTTTAATGTGCTTCAGAAAATGTTTTCATGATTAGGATAGACTGTAAGATGGAACAGCCTAAAAAATAGTAATTCAGGATGTGATTGTCTTTACAGACAAAGCAGAAATACAGATCTAAACTGACATCTGGATAGTATTCAAGCCATTTAACCTCAAAGTGTCTTCGAAATAGTGTATAAATAGATAGTCCATTCATTTTGTTAGGGTTAAAATTCATTACATAGAGATGTTATCAACATGCTCTTGATGTTACACAAGTGACTCACTCAGCAATAACTCATCAGCAAAATGTGTTACTTTACATATTTACAAGTTTCATCAAATGTTACAGCAGTGACAAGTCTCAGCGGGGTAACATTCTATGACAATACAGTTCAGAATGTTTCATGTAATCAACTCTTGTAGTTTATCCACGCTGCCACTAACACTCATGGTAAAATATTGAAAAGTTCAGCAGAAAGAATGTCACATTTTGTTCACTTGCTTTGGCTGGGGGGTGCAGAGGTGACCTCAGTTGTTATGCCCCCCCATCTAATCTTATACTTTCTGGAACGCCAAGTGATGATGGGATCCCAGTGCGCTCGACATACCAAGATTGGATAGGAGATTTCATTCAGAATCCACCCAACAAGAAATTCAAACTTGGAAAACGGCAAAGGACCTTGCTGGAAAATTTGAAGAAAAAAAAACTAAAAAAAAAAACAACAACAAACAATTACAATAATAATTGTTTTTTTTATACTTAGAAGCAACAAAGGAGAACAAGTGTATAATTAACATGAGATTTTTATCTGCAAAAATAGCTGTCTAGTAGAAATAGGAAATTTTTGTGTTGAGCATGCGAGCCTCTAGAACACTTAACAGGAAATGAGGGCTAATGTAATTTTTTAAGCATTAACATCCATGTAAGATGATGTTTTGTTCCTGGCAAAATGAAATTTTACATAAAAAAAACTTTGTTTTGTATGAGATATAAATATTAATTAGATCTTTACAAGTATTCCTGACTCAGTTGAATGTAGCTCAGAAAAAGCAAATCATTGGACAAGAATAATTTAAAAAAATAAGTTAATAAAAATCAGGGAAGCTGAACACCAGGTAAGCGAATACACAAGTCGGAGTCAAACGAAGGAAGCTAAGAATGAGCTGTGACAATCAGACTTTGTAGACTTATTACTTTAAGAAAAGTCATTCAGGGGCATTATATAAAATCAGCCATCTCCAAGAAAGAAGACTTCTAGAGTATTTCTGTGCCTCAAGAGACCACGACAGTGTTAACAGTGATCACAAATGTCTGACGATGTCAAAGACCTTTTTTATTTAACACCACTTTCAATAGAGAATTGAAAACAAATATTATCAGTTTCAGTTAAGCGAATCTGAACAGTAAAAGCAGTACAAAGAATAAAGTATCTTCAGTAAATTGTATTTATCCTTCACTTCCTGATTGAAATGTGTGATACCCTGTACATTAAAAAAAAAAGATGGACATCTACTAGGAATATTCAGTCACCTACCTGGATAATGGAAAGAAGGATGTAATCCAATAGGAACCATATGAGCACATGAACCATAAAGAAGACTAAAGGAGACCAGGAAAATAAGTATTCTGTGACGAACGCCATAATCAACCCTTGTACAATACACTGGTAGATGGGTTCAAAGAACATGGTTGTGACCACTGTAGCATTGCGGAGTTTGGTCCATCTAAAACATTGACATGAAATATTTTTAATTAGTGAACATAATGCTTCAAGTATCAGGTGGCGAATCTTACAATAAAACAAAACACATAACATATACTATTATTTGATTATTAGAAAACAAATGCTATATATATATATATATACAGACATAAATGTTTGCACAACCATAAACAGAGCCTCAACTTCTGAATTGATCAATCCCTTAAACTAGGTAAAAATGTCAGATATCCTTCCCTCTGCCAATACTCTTCCACTCTAAGACACAGAAGTTCAAAGAAATGAATCATGTGGACCTAAAATGAAATAACTTACCTAATAAGTCTGTCATGAAATGTTGTAAGTGAAGTATAGCCAGAGTTCTGTAATGCTGTCTGACTACACAATAACACCTTGTACCCTCTGGAGAAAGAAAAGTTTAAATAAAATTATACTTTTTGACCAAAATATTGAGGACTAACTTCTTATAAATTCTTCTAAAGGTAATAGTTTTTTTTTTTTTTTTTTTTTTTACATACTTACCAACACCTTTCTGCTATTTCTAAATTTATGCATTTTTCTCAAACCTAATGTATTATCAGCTTTTTAATGTTATCAAAAAAATGTCTTAATGCTTATTTCCATTTCAAAATGGTTCATATTTGTTACTTCCCCAGCCAACCTAAGCAGCCCCTAATTCAAATTCTCAATATCAAGCTCAATTTCTGAACAGAGGTCATTTCCAAGGAGCAATCATTCATACTGCAAAGCTACCACAAGGAGATATTTAGTACTTCAATAAAATTGTCTTACCTGTCTAATACTGCTTGGGCTAACATATAATCCTCTGCTAAATACTTTCCAAAGTGTGCCAAACCTCCAGCTTCCTCTATTATTTCTTTACGGAAGAGGGTGGACATCCCAGATGCACAGTTAATGCCAAGAAAATTGGCAACCAGATACATTTTACCATGATGTGTCCCAAAAAATATCTGTTGGATAAAATGTTTATTATAATTGTGCTTTATGATTTTATATAACATTATCCTTTCAAAACTTTTTTAATAAACTAAAAGAATTTTTATCCCACAATGTTATCCCGTTACAATTAATATTAAAATCCATTTCTATTCTTCAAATGTCCGAAATACAATCAATGGACAACTTTTAGCCCACTGGGAATGATAATCAAATGGGAGAAAACAAAAGATTCTGAGCCCTGTGGAGGATGCGATTACAAAGATTCTATTTTAGTGTTCATAAGTTCTCTGAGAAAGTAATATCTAGATGACATTCTTGCAAACAGTGGGCAATAAAAGATTAACATCGCATCATCTGCCATATGGATGTGTTGAAGGGAAAGTTTGGCCGAACAAAATAAGTAAAATGCTATGTTGTATTTTTTCTTCCTCTTTAAAAATAAAATATTTAATATACAGAAAACAAATAAGTAAAAAAAAATAAATACAAACTAAAACTCTATGGCCATGGCCATATCGCAAGGTCCTCAGGGCTCGCAAAGACCTTCCTTCAGGGAATAGTACCAGGAAAAAGAAGAAAAGACAGAGAAAGGGATTGGAAGACAACATAAAAGATTGGACAGACCTGTGATTGAAAAAGATTCAAAGGTATAAGACAGGAATGAAGAAAAACGATCAACAGATCATGTATTCCCCAACAGTTCATCAGACTAAGGGATAGGTGAAGGTTAAAGACTAGTATAAAAATTTACCTTTTCTAGATGTGATACAAATCCTGGCCTATCACAAACAAATGGCATTTGTTGAACGAGTCCTATTTTTTCTGTCATGTGCAAAGCCATATCCATTAAAGTATCTTCTTTCACTGAAAAAAACAAAAACAAATTATCAATGGATTTAACATATATATTCAACTTTTTATGTGTAACTGAAACATATTCAAAGGAGTTTATGGGCACTAAAGAGCTCAAAGCAGGCGCCATTTATCTCTGAGCACACAAAACAATTAAAAAAAAAAAAAAAGAATAAAATCTAGTTAAATTTGACTGATTTACGCAGAAACATCTTACTAAAAAATATCTTTGTTAATTATAAAAATACTGACTTTCAAAATAGCCAATGTTTGGTTTTCATATCACACTTAGGTTCTCAATTTATTCCCCTCCCACAATAAAAAAAAACACCCATTCACTCTTTAATGTATAGGTAACTTGGTAGGCTTAGATTCTCTCTTCACATCAAAAGTTGACAGAATCTCGAGTGTTCTGCATATGTTTCCATACAAGTTAAGAGCAAACAGCAAGGAAAAGCATCAAGAGCATGAAATACTAGCAGTTGTCTTTACTCTTCATTTCTGGCTTCAGTTTCTACCTTTTAAAAAGCCTCCATTAAATTGTTGATAGCATAACTTTGTGTCCTATCTAATCATTCCCTCCTTTTATTTGATACCATCCTTTTCTTTGAAAACAAACAAATAGAGTGGGGGATGAATTGACAAACAAAATGTATAACCACTTTAGAATGTTCCATAATGAGGTTGATATTTTTTTGTAGATGAAATATGGTCATATTTTTCTCATAATAATAATAATAATAAAGAAATCTAATAACAAAGAATACATTAATGATACTTACTTTTAATACTACTGTCTGATATTAAAAATAGGTCGTATTTGGCTGCCTCATAACCTCGAATCATGTTATTTATTTTTGGATTAACTCCTACATTTTTCTTGCCTATAGAAATAAAAAAAAAAAAAATTTTTTTTTTTAAAAAGACAAAACGTTTAGCAAAGGCATTTAATAAATTCCAGTGCAATATGGGAAGCATTCAACAGATCATAATGGTGTTTATAAAACTAAATGCAGTCCCTTCTTGGTAAATAGGATCTAAACATCTTATCCATTTAGTTATGTTCATAAGATATCTAATGAAAAGATCATTTGGTTTTGTAAGTAAGAATCAGCTTCTCTTCTGTTAACAATGGATTTATTTACACTACAGTTGAGAACTTATTTCCAATGGATTTATTTACACTACAGTACAGAACTTATTTCAAAGTTAATATGTAAGTGATATATATCTTTTATTTCTCATCCAAATCTGTAACAAATGTCAGTCAATAAGTTAGTTATTTAAAAAATTTTAAGAAATTTTTTTTCATTGGGAAAATTGTTAACATAATGGAAAAAAAATATCTAATTATTAAAACTCAAACTCAAAGTAAACAAACTTTACAACAAAGCTGTACCTTTTGATTCAGTATCACCTGTGTGAGTAAAATAAGTTGTGATGCTAACAAGTGCCACTGACAAAACACTTTTGATATAACACTCCTTTTTTTTTTTCTTAGATAAACCAATAATGCTTTCCTTACTGATAAAATCTTTTAAAGTACAATGTCATTATCAAAACATACTTACCAATAAATATCTTTGCATCTACTTTAGGATACTTTAAAATAAGACTTTGAGCTATCATAATCACAGAATCTAATTCATCTTGAATACAAAATAGTATTTCATACTGGGAAGAAAATAAAACTTTGGTTTTTACATCATAAATTTAATTATAACAAGGACTTCAATTACTATTGGCAATATTGTCTATCAATCTTATCTAAGTAAGTACATATGCCCAAACAAAAAAGATTACCTGTGGATATTTGAAATTAAAATATGTTTCTAGATTATCAAACAGATTGGGATCAACTCCCACTAAAGGTTTGATGATAGAGATGCCAGGAAGATCTTCCACCACTGGAGGGGATAATTTTCTGGACAATTTCCATTTTCTTGGAAAAGAAAACAGGTTTAAAAAAGGTTAGAAATATAGTGCATGCTAATTAAGTCACACTTTTAAAAATTTATAACTAATATATAAAGTAGAATGTAAGGAGTATGTATGTATGTCTCACATAGAAATCAAAACAGTTTGACCACTTTTTTATATTTATGTAATCCCACTAATGAAGAAATAAAAGTCTTACTATAATAACACTGACATTCAAGGAAGAAAACTAATATGGTTAGGAAACCACACATTAGTAGACTTATATAATAATTCTAGTCTATTACTACACACACCCTTACCAGTAAAGGTCTAGAATTTACCAGATTTAATTGTCAATTTTTAAACTATTTAATCATACTAAGGCTTAATCTAGGAGCTTAACAGAACTGAAATTATGAAGTTCAATGAAAATTGATTGACAATAAACAGCACCATCACCCCCCCACACACACACACCTTTTCAATCATAATTCCTTTTTTTGTTTCCTATGTTTTTTAAGTCTTTTATTTGTGTTAGGATTATTATCCCTTTCATCCTTTCTAATTAAATTTCTTTTAACCTAATAATGAAGTAATGCTCACTGTTTATTAACTAGTCATCTAGAATCTTCATATATAGATAAACTACCTAACAAGACCTGAGCTACAAGGAGTTTGATTATTTAAGTTAATCTGTTAAAAGGAGAAGATAACTTTTAAAAAAATTTATAAATAATGAAACGAAAGCTAAAAAATAAACATAACAAATACTCTGCATCAGCAATCTCAGACTCTTGTGATAAAGTCAATTACGTTCCGCTTAATTTAAATCAGGTAGAAAACATAGGAGACATAGTCACATGAACAATAGGAACATAAAAAATACTTTAAAAAAAAAAAAAAAGCTTATATTACGCGTAATTGTATCAATTAAAATTAGATTGATCATGTCAATATGTATGATTGACCTAGACATAATAAATCTGTGTGATTAGAAATATTTTTACCATTTGTTTTTGTTAAGCTTGTAGCACTATGATTCTATCCCTTGTATGGACCAGTTGTGAAAGGGGGAGAGAAGAAGGGGGTATCTTGGTAAATGATTGTTTTTTTTTAATGTATTAAAAAATGTTAACTCCGGAGTCCCCAAGGGGACTAATTCAATTTATACCACCACATCTGTCAAGTATGATTTCGTTCCCTTATTCAAGATACCAAACAAAATTAATTAAGAATAGCTAATTTTTTTTTATTGATTCTTGTCAGGTAGAAGAAATAATTGTGCAAAATTTAAGCCTAATCCAAGATTGGGTGTGGGAAAAATAAATGTGTACAAACTCTTTACCATACAGAGAGTTAGCAATCTTGAATTTTTCTAGAGTCTAGACTATTCTAGATAGTATTATATATATGTGTTTCTCCAGTACTGGTATCAAAAAGTGTCACATTAGGCCACAAATGAAAGTTTTTAGTTTCATTGTAAGAGTATTCACTTCTTCACCCATTGTAATTTAAGAACTTATCAATAGAAAATGAATTGGAATATGTACATTTTGCATTTCAGGTGCATCACTGGGACACCATTGATGATTAAAGTACAACTAACTGTTGTTTGTTTGCTTTTTTAGCATACAAATTTGAATGTTTCTATTGTATTAAGCAGCTAGATAGAGAAACTGTAGTTTTTGAGCACTTACGTTATGTTTGCGCTCAATTTAAAAAATGGAACACCGTAGCACCTGTGACACTACTGGTGAAAGTTTTTTAAATAAGATTTTTTTAATAAGAAAATAGAATGTATGCTATACTTGCATTATAACTAAATATATAGGCTATTATTTGCTGCAATATCTCAACAATAATTCAAGCATTTATTATAACATGACTATTATATCACAACATGTTGCAGGTGCTACAACAAGACACCAATTTATGAAATATATATATATATTTTTTTGTTAATACATGCTGAAATACAACTTTTTAAAGTCTGTAAATACATTACCAATGTTTTTTGTTTATGATTGGTGAATGAGGTCCATTCTAATTACAATTCAAAACTTTGATGAAAAAAATACCTATGGCTAGATCTCTGAGAGCGGTGTTACAGGTGCTACAGTGAAAAAATGTGGGACTCCATGTCTATCAATGTCTCCTGTTAATTACTATGTAACCTTTTCCCAAGAAAATGTCACTAATTGTGTATTAAGCAGTATTAAGCTAACAAGATCCTAGAAATAAAGAATCACCCTTTGTGTCAGGATACAAGACACCGATAGCAAAGAAAAACAGACACAAACACTCTTTTGTTCCCCTGGCAATCAAATCATTAAATAAGAACAATCTGACATAAACTTTGACACATGTAAATTATGAGTGAGTCTGGTGTGAATTTACATTTTGGTTTCTTATAGTTATGTATTTTGTTTGGTGTAATGCACAAATTGTGAGACAAAATTTCCATACGGACAATAAAGATTATTATTATTATATTCAGAGATACCATTAAGTAATTCCCATCACATTAATAACTTTGTTTAAAAAAAATATTGTCCTTTTTGTCAAGCGCATTTGAGGTGCTTCACCTGGGACACCAAGACCTATTTTACTAATATTATATAAATGTTTACAGTTTTAGAGAAAAATTACACTGTGTAAATTAATCATTGATGCTTTAAGTAACAGAAACACATTAGGGAGCAGAATCCTTTTACTTTGTTTACAATTGATAAAGGTTTAAAATTCCAAGTTTATTGGGACACCATGTGATGCACCTGTGACATCTAAGTAATAACAAAGTAAATATAAAAGAAAAAGATATTGATAATGCAATAACATTATAGTGTTAACCTATTTTGACAAAAATGCCTGTTCAATAATCCTTGCTTTTAGTAGAATATTACTTCAACCTGTACATGTATAAACAAAGACAGGATGTGGCGTGTCCTTACGTGTTGTTCCAGAAGATACAAGCAGTGTTTGTACAACATTGGAGTTCTAAGCAATTAGGGACTCTATATAAACCAGAGAGGTAATGTGAAAAGAGTCGTAGGTAGAGTTTAGAGTCGTTGGTACAGTCGTCGTTACATTTGTCTACTGCACGAGACAGTAAAAGAGAGATGTGTATGACTTGATACAAGTTAACTAGGGTAGAGTTAACTGGAGTGTATTACAGTCGTTAAAGTCTATACAGCCAACTACAATGGACTTGAGCCGATACAGTCAACGTAAGACGTGTACGGCTCTGATTCGGTAGACATGAGTATGACTCGGAACAGTTGAGTAGAGCGGAATACAGCTCGATGCAAGTTGAGAAGAGATGAATTGCAACGAAGTATAGCTAACTGTAAACTAGTGTAAACTGACAGATATTGAACAGTCTTCTACGCTACATATCACAATTACAAATTGTTAGAGTTAATAGTCAATAAAGTTATTTTAAACTTATATGAAGCTGAAAATTGAGTCAAGTTCTTTGCAGTGTTTTTATTTGTGTGCCTACTTGTACATTTAGCCAGGAGATTCAGAAATATGTAACAATAAGTCAACATTATTAATATAATAATATATCATTTTAATGATTATATGACATATAATTCATATTAAAAAAATATAGATTCTAGTAATATAGAGTATAGGTCAGTTTAGAGTCTAATCATATGCATAGACTTCTATTAATTCTAGTCTAGTATTACTCCTAGCCTAGAGTCTTGCTAGATTCTATATACTAGACACATCCACAAAACACTTTGTAACACAGTGCTAGTGGCATTTTTAAATAGCCTCTAGTCTGAATTAAATAGCCAGGGCCCGGCCCTGCCCTCCCTCTCCAAATTTAACTAGGAGTCTAGCCAGTCTAGGCAGGAGAGTCAACACTTACACTCAACTTCTCAAGAGTGAGTAGACTAGATTCTAGAGTTAATAACAAAATGTACAGTAAATCATTAATCAAGTCAATTTTAAAACAAAGACTTACCCATAAAAAATTGCTAAAATGTGGATTAATAAGTTCACAATGAATCCGACAAATAATACTATGCAAAGTCCGAAAATAACATACTCAGCCGGTTCCATCGTCTTAATACTTAGGATGCATTTCACTAACTGACCCGTCCCATGATTCAACACTACTGGTACTTTGTTGTCAACTACAAATGTTTTGTTTCTCCCGAAAGCAGGATTGTATTTGTTGAAATCGTCTTAGAGTTCTGAATGAAATTTCAAAAGAAAACTTTTAAAATTTTGACTTCCTGAGAGGAGACTTTGTTTATATTAAAAGTAGATGTAGGTTTAAAATTAAATTCGACATAAGCTTTAGAAATATGAGCATTCATGGGAGATACTTTTTATGGGTGTGATTAAGGGATCCGAGTTCAATATAATATAAATCAATATGTGTTCAAACAATGAAAGTTTTTGTACAAAAAAATGCTAGTTTTAATTTAAATTATAGCTTATACCACTAAATGGACCTCTCTCAAACCTAATGATCTATGGGGTTCAATGATGTAATACTTGTCTGTTTCTATGGCCGACGGTTAACGTAGGTGCCAAGTGGCCAGCACAACGACAAATCGCATTATTTCAGTGTCAATGGAAAAGGCTTGAAATGGGGATGGAGGTCCGAGAAACAGACGTGTGTCAAGTATTATTCTTGTTTCATAAGCCTCGATTCTTGAGCATTAGACCACACCATCGCACAGAAAGGTATATATGGAGACGCCTATGGCATTGGCCTACAGTACGTAACAGCCGTTGCTTGAGGTTTTGTATTAATAAATATATTACGCCAGCGTTGTCAACAAGGAGTTATATCGATTGATCTTTAATCCCATGCCTAATCTAGACACGTTTAGCATAATAAGGCTATTTCGTGCATAGAAGTCCGTGTGTCGTCATCTTTTCTTATAAACCTAAATACATGTAGGCCTACTTTTAAGATCGATCGTTGCTTGTTATACTTAAGTCTCTATATAGGCCTACATTGACTCTACGTTTTTTTGGGGAAGTGATCCAGTCATTGTGGATTAATTGTTTATAAGATGTAAAAAAAATATAGACTTGTAGATTTGTAAATGTATTGCCATGTATACATTTCATTTGGCATTTGTCATCCTGATTTTTTTTTTTATTTTTTTTTTTTATGATACCTCGCTTTTTCAGCTTTTTAGCTTTTGACTTCAGTTGTCGAGCTGTTTACATCCTAGGATGTCTTGGATGGCTGCCTGGTCGTGCGGTTTGCACGCTGGACTGTCGTTCAGATTTATCGATGGTCCCTGGTTCAAACCGTGCCCGCTCCCATCCCCCGTCGTCCTGCGGGAGGTTTGGATTAGGAAGTAATTATCTTCAACTCTGAAGGAGCATCCGAAACATGTAAAACATTTTACAAACATTTTACAAACTAGGAATTCTTGGGCTTTTACCTCTTTTCTTTGCCTCTTTTTGGGGTATTTCATTCACCTTTTTTCTGGGCTTTAGCCTCTTTTTTTGGGCCTCCTTTTTTTAAAATAAAATTTTATTTTTAAAAAAAGTCAATATATTATTTTATATCAATAATAATACAAAGAATATTTAGTAAAAACAAAATTTTGTGAAGGAATAGTTTCAAAAGCACATGATTTCCATCATGGACATCGAGTAGACTGCAGCAAAAGTCTAGAAAATTATGATACCAAGAGCCAGAAATTGATGCTAAAGTCGATTTACATACATGTTAAAAGTTTTTACTAAAGTCAAATATTCTCGGCAAGACTACCATTTTTTTAATAATGAAAATATAGATGAATGTATCAAGAAAAAAAAAAGAATAATAAGTGATATGCCACCGACATATATTCCAATACTTTTGGTATGTTTGTGGATTACATCTGCAGCAAGCGTTCTTAGGAAAGAACAAGGTTAATGTCATAAAATTATAAACTCTCCCTTTCTTGACAATTTTTTATTGTCTCCCTTGAGACTTGGGACACTATTTCCTTATCGCCAAGATGACAATCATGTCTGGTAGAGTCATCCTGATTTAAGACTGGTATGCCTATTTCGACCACATGTATGTGCTATCAGGTTTAAATAAAAAAAAAGCATATTAGTATACAATAATTATAATTTTGGATATCCCTTCCGCAATCTACATAGCTTTATCTACTGAAATCTACCCCATTTTAATTTCGATCAACATTAATCCGCTTCTCAAAAGAACGATAGCAAAACAGCAAAATATTTTTTTTTTAAATCCTTATTAAAAAAAAACAAAGCTTATCTAAAAAGGAATCAAAATCCATTGATGATAAATTAAGTCCCTGGTTTGATGTTAGCAAAAATAAAGTCCCCCTTTCAGACCTTGTGATCTATATGGCAGATGGATGTAGAGGTCATGTTTCTGTGGCCCACGGTTAACAAGGGTGTCATGTGGCCAGCACAATGACCTGGCTTGATATGTGAATAATATAATAATATATTTCTTCTTAAGACAGGGCAGAATCTGGTGTGACTAATGAAGCCAATTCTGGTTTGCCATAGTTTGTGCAAAATACTGTCTTTGTAACCTTTTTTTTTTTTTTTTATTTATATGGTTTAGACTAGTAAATGTGGTGTTTTTTTTTGCGCATAATGCCCTCGGTATCTGGTCACAGAAACAGATAAACATTACATCTCCCGCTCCTTATTTTTATATATATTTTTTAAACTTGACTTTTTACAATGTACAAGTTATCAATGTCCGATAGTATGCCTGCAGACATTCCAAAAATTATTATTGGTAAAATCGTTCTTTCTAAAAATAAGGATATAATTACGACATACGCTTATCCATAATGTGGACCTATTAGAAATCTAAAATAAGAGCATACGCAATTTATTTTGTAAAAATAATTTATACTAAATATACATTAAGTTTCTAAAGCGAAAAAGGGTACAATGTGATAGAGAAAGAGAAAGAGTGAGGGAGAGAGTTTTAGCTAAAAATTAGCTAAATCGACGGCAGATTGTAACCACTTCCGTATAACAAAAATTACTTCCGACTTGGATATTTATTCCTGTGTTCTAGAATGTGTACGCGTTTGTAACGTAGACTAGATTAAATGTTGTTTTCTGAAGTTTTATTAGACCTATATCACAATTGCATTTAGAATTTTAACAAATCTAAATCAGTTTACTAGAGTTTGATCTACTAGATTAGATTACATATAGATCCAGATCTATAACATTTTTTTTTTCGTCAATTAAATGTTGTTTTTTTAATGTCCCAGTGTTACCGCCCCCTTTAAAAGAATGTGACCCAAATTGCAACAGGGCTCTTCTTACAGTCACAGTTGGGTGACTCATCACCACGAGTATATCCCTTAATGTTACAAACACCGCATAGTTTTAACAGGTGACAGTTCTGTCACGTGATATTATGCGTCATTTTTGGGTAGCACGAAAATAAATTTAAGCATATACGATTTCAATGACAAAATAGGCCTTAGATCTCTATTAGTCTATATTTATATATTTCGTAAACAAAACGTTGCATGGGGATTGAGTCTTAAGAATATCCCTGACGTGCGTTGGATTTAAAAAAAAAAATAGAAGTGGGAGAAACTTATAAGGAAGGAGCTAACAAAAAAAAATGTGACCCAAAATAATACGGTGTTTACTAAACTTTGATGTAACTCGCAGATCTAGATCTACATCTGGTTGTAAACCGATCCTAAAAGAGGTTCCGAACTAGTTCAGCTTTAACTCTGTTTACTTATGGAAGGATTTTACCATTAGCCAGTCACGTCACTAGGGTCGGTGTTACCCAGTGCGGTTAGCTCATGGTGTACTCAAAATTCTCCCCACCCCCATTTTTTTTTTTTACAATTCCTCTTTTCAGCTTGCAAATTCATCGGCTAAAATCAGATGGGTGGAAAAACCTGACACGTTTCTCGTTAACGGCTCTAACGATTTTCGTAAATATTTGACAGCTAATGCCAGGGGTTCATCTCATTTCCACGAGAAGATCCATAATCTCTGAGCGACTGAAGAAGGCCTTATAATATCTTTGGGAACAGAAGTAGGCTAATAGCTATTTGGCCACACTGTAAAAACTCTAGTTAAACCGTTATAATTTTTTAAAGTAGGCCTATACAAAAGTTAATTTAAAATTGGCAAGAGGACTAGACAATCTTTATCTTGAACAGATATAGGCTACGTCAGCGGGTATTTCCGCATGCATATATGCCCTATTCATTAGATAGTTTAACCTTTTTGCGCGCTGTCTTCAAGTCTAAATCTATAGGTCTATCATTAAAATTGTAAACACTCTGAGTAGATTTATACATACGCTTAATCAGTTTTTTTTTAAAGTTGGCTTCTTTTACAAAGATGCATTTTTTACCACAAGGGTGTCACGTCCTGGTGGGTGTCATCCAGTGCGGCCCGCACACCCTGCTGTCATTAGCCATTGTAATTATTAGACATTACTGCTGAAATGTTGATTAGTTAGTAGCATATATCAGTGGCGTCGCTAGGGTCGGTGTCACCCGGTGCGGTATTGTTGGGGTGTCACCCCCCCCGGAAAAAAATTCTCACCCTAAAAAACATCACTATTGTTTATTTTATTTCTTTATCAAAGTTATGCATGTTGCACGTCAACCAGCCCATCAACATTGGTTACCAACGTTACCAATAGAGAAATATTTTCCCGCACAGGCCTTCGCCGTCTAAGGGAAGTGACGACTAAGGGAAGTGATGACTGAACGTCGATTGAGATTTGTGAGACGTTCACTTCGAACACTTTTTCATGTGAATGTGAAGCCCGAATTTGAAGAGACACTCCTGTCCACATTGATTGCATGTCAAGGTGGCTTTCACTTTGGTAGTAGAGGAGTCGGCCATTTTTCATACGGCACGCTTTTCTTCAAGAGCTGAGGCCATGTTTTCTCGCTGTCTGTAGCTTTCTTGGTCACCGTTTCACTCAAGCTAGTGTTGTCTAAGGCAATCTCTTCCCAGTGGTCAGTATCAATGTTCACTGATTTTAAACCCCGTTTTATCACATTCACGTAACGGAGATGGGGGCGACCAGTCTTTCTTGAGCCTGACGCAAGTTGCCCGTACAGAATGATTTTTCGGGATGCGGTTGGAGTCTAGCGAAGGTCGATGAGGCCTTTCCTATGCGTATTTTTGTTTATCCCCTCTTCTAGAGACAGGTCATCTTGAACTGTAGATCCAAGATATCATTAGATACGTTGACCAAAGTCAGCCTTAACATGAAAACCGAAAAGAAAGCAAAAACATGACCGACCACGTCTAACATGGCTTCACCTTTTTAGAAGTTCAAAATTCCTTGGGAAGTGGCTATGAAAGTCGCCTTAGACTGATTTTTGTAAAGAGAGCTTGGAGCCTTATGCGTCCATTGGCGCGCGAGAGGCTTAATTCTATGTGTTTCTCAACATTTTACAATAAAAATGTTACTTTCGCCTCTCAGCAGATTAGATAAGATGTGTGGGAGAATACCTCAAGCTTCATCAGGGATGTCCGGGGAGAAGCCCAGGAAGCCAAGCGTTTTCTACATTTCTAAGCTTCAGAAACTCTTTCTCCTGGCGTCTAAAACGCATTATTTATCTCATAATAATGCTGATTACAAGTCAAATAGAGCTAAATTAAGAAGGTCTGGGACATGTTGATATTTAACTGTGATAGACATTAGAGGTAGATTTTTTTTTATTTTCATTTGGAAAAGTGCATTTTTCCCACTTGGGTGTCACCCGGTGCGGCCCGCACCCCCCGCGTGACGCCACTGGCATGTATAGTCTACATTTAGGCTACCACTCTGCCAGGTAATTACAATAAAGTATCTTACATTGGGATCTCTCTTCGGGGCCCACCCATTGAATATTAAAATGCAAAAATATTTATATTATCACACCGTCCATGTGAAAAGACGGGTCACTTACAAATAATAGGCCTACCAATGCTGCAGCGATACAGCCCCATGTAAGGAAACGTTTTTTGAATTGAACCGTGACCCCCGGTCAACCAAGAACGTGACTTAGTAAGGTATAGATAATAGTTGCTGACCGTAACCATTGCGTGGCTGCGTGTTAGCATTACTGCTTAGCCTCAGCTTAGGCGAAGATCAAGTTGGTGTTGATTGGACATTGTGGTAGTGGTCAACGTTGTTTTTAAGTCTACATTCACAGCTTGGTAAGCGATAAGATCTTAGTCTAACAGAGGACTAATTAGGAGAACGGAGACAAATCTTGTCCACGTCAAACATGTGCCTAACAATAGATAAAATGATAGGTCTAATAATGAATATTCTACACCAAATGAGTCGGTAAATTAACCCTATAGCTAGTGATGTTACTTAATAATCTTCTATAGATCTATATATAATTCTCTTCTTCGCTCAAGAGTTTGGACGAGAAGAAGTAAAGGAAAGATCACTCTTTTATTTCTGCGGATAGAGTTATCACACGAACTTTACGACCCTTGCGTGTAGCGAAGTCATACAGTATATCATAAAATAGCTTAATAGCAAGAATTAACAAATGTTTCAATCTATCTACGATAATTTTTGAGCTAAAGTAATTCTTCATTAGTTTGAGGCGCGAGAAACTTCTTTCACCAGATTCCAAAATTACGGGATAATGCAGTTTTTTTTTTTTATCGCGCGTAGGATTGGCATTTTCCTTATTGAATGACAACCCAAGGCCCAAAATGACAATTTCTGTCTATATATTTCAGGAGATTCGTATGAGTTTTCTAAATATTTTAATAATTTCCGGATATTTCCAGGACTTTTTCGTATATTTTGCAATTTCAGGAGATTTTCAGGAGCTTCTGGTAAATTGACAGGAGGCCGCGGGAAATCTGTTATAAGTAACACAATGGTTAAATTTAATAAGTTTATACACCAAGAATTAGCGCGGGTCCTATGAAAGTGCGGGGTCCACTGCGGTCGCATAAGTGCGGAGCTCACTGCGGTCACCTAAGGCCGGCCCTGCAAAATAGCGGCGTATGCTACGCCGCCGGTCGACTAGTGTAATATAAACATCATAAAGTTCGTCATTAAATCTATTATGTCTTTTAGTGTTGTTTTTTTTCTTCTTCGTTCTCATTGTTATGTTGGAGTGTTCATATGACTAGACCAATACATGAGATGAACTGCGCAGTGGTTTCCAAATCAGGGAGCTCTCCATATAGTTTTCTTTCCATTGGGGTGATTTGGGGCCAATGTCTTGTTCGGGACTCTTGGTAAAGAATGCAGTTTTGAAGGACATGGCCAGCATTCGCTGGTGACACTCCACAAGGGCAGAGTTCGCGAATCCCATTTCTGAGCTTTCGGAACATAATTATGTTGTCTCATTCTGTTATGTCCGATTCTGAGGCGAAAGATTAACCATTGGTCATGTCGGGATATTTTTTAATAGGCGTCGTCTGTCTTGTGACGAGATCGCATGCCCATTTCTCGTTTATTCTTTTCACTATTAGTGTCTTCCTTTCTTCCTGATAAGAGTGCGATGTTCCATGGACCTCATTCACCAATCGTAAACAAACAACATTTAGCCACGTGATTCTCTATTTCTTCTAAACTACCTATTACGATCTAATTTTAAATATACAATGGCTATCACGGACATTTTCCCCTCGTTGTTTATCAATATAATCACGTGACTAAATGTTCTTTGTTTACGATTGTTGAATGAGGTTTATTGTGAACATGTTCTCCCACTCTGTGACTCTTTGCAAGCGTGTCCACCTTCTCATTTCCTTTTCGACTAAACTATCAACTTCATGTTTCCCGACGTCCAGTAAAACTTCTGGTCGAGACCTCTTCCAGTTCTGGAGTAGACAAAATTAACGAATACGCGTTAGCAGGGAAAAACAACAACATATAAATATAGGCCTAGATCTAAATACTAAATTCGCTGGATGGGTTCAGAATCATCGTTCAACTTCACCTATTCCTTATTCTGTTGAATCGTTTGGGGCACCACTTATGATCTGTCGACCGTTTTTTTCTCCATTCCTCTCTGTCTTTTGCTTTGAATATAATCTCTTTCGATGACAGGCCCATCCATTATTTAATCTTACTTTATTTACATTTTATTTGGATAATTTTTCTACAATATTAATGAGTTTGATACAAAGGATGGCTGAATAATTTGCCTTTGCAATAAACAGATTAAATGCCGGACATTTTATAATTTTGATCAATATCTGCATGACGAAGGAAATGACCTCCCCCCCCCCCAAAAAAAAAAAGGAGGACCGAATTAAACGTCCACCAACTTTACATCGATATCATGACACTTTGGTGTATTATTAGAACTCGCAGGCGTGTGTGTTGGATTGAGAGACCATAACATAAATGATTAGAAGTTTCAGAGGCGGCCTTAGCAGTGCGTTTTAATCTAACATTCGTTAAATATTAAGAAAAAAAAAAAAGAATCGCTCTATAAGCTGTATAGCCTATAAGAGGTATTGTCTTTAAAAAAACAATATTCTTAATACTTTTCTTGTTAAATTTAAAGGACATCGTTAATGCTTTTCAAAATAAGGAGAGGTGGGATCCAACCCGATACAGGTTAGGCCTATAAAATAAAAAGTCCCGAAACGCGGCATGTCGAAACTACACAATTATGCCTAGAATACTTTCTTTGACGTGTCAAAGTTATAAAAACTTCTTAGACCAACATTAGAACCTAAAGATGCTAAACTATTTATAGTTTTCCCAAATCGTGAGCGTTTGTTAAAAAAAAAAAAGGATGCATATCGTATGCACTTGCTTAGAACTGTTAACATTTTTTAATCAAGATTTTTTACTACACATGTCCCTCAGAGAGCTCCACCCTCCATGAGCTCAAGGCTTCTAGTTATAGTCAGGTTTGTGTACATGAATTTAACCCCGCCCCCCCTTTGTATTTTGTTAACCCTTAAACACCAGAATTATAATTCCATTTTGTATGCACTCATACTAAAATAGCTTAGCACTTTGAAGGTTAAAAGCACATTATTAACAAATATATATTTGTAAATTTATTGTTTCCCCATTTATTCCCCAACAAAACTGCATATAAAGATGGTTAAAAACAAGAAATGTAGGAATCAGTTGTAAATATATGATGTAGGGTGGAGAGCGCTACTACTGCTAGCTTGTTCCACCCTTAACTTCCTCACAGTGAACCAAAAAGAGTATGGTGAGAGTATAGAGGTGCCTAAGAGGAGGGAGAAAGCCCAGAAATAATCACCATCCTCCCGTCAAAAGTTTTGTATCTGGTCTTGTCCTTGCGACCTCCTGTTTAGTTTGTGATAAACTGCAAAGCCTTCTCAATCATTTAAGACTAAAAAAATTACTAAATGTAAGAAAGCTAAATAGACAGACGTTGAGGTATTTATAGGAGAAAGTTGTATTTAATTCTACAGAAAGAATTCGCTTACACCAGGGGTTCTCAACCTGTGGGTCGCGACCCCCTTGGGGGTCGATTGACGATTTGCCAGGGGTCGCCTAAGACCATCAAAAATAAGGATTGTTATTGTCTATTCTTCTATTGCTGTGTGTGTCTAGGGGAAGGGGGGGGGGTCGTGGCAGAGTGGGAGATTGTAAATGTCAACCTGATTCAGTTCAAAGAAAGTAAATTATATATTCAACAAAATGTTGGCTCAAACTTGTCTACTGACAAAAAATGTCCATACCATATTGAAAACACACCAACATCAAACAACTGACTTGTACAAAAATGTTAAATGATTTTCTTTAATTTGTTGTTTTCATCCCAAGTGACATCAGCTCACTCCAAAGCTGTTATACAATTTTGTAATACTAACGACTCCATCAAACAAGTATGTACAGATGACCCATGAAGTGTATTCCTAATGTGCTTAACATTGTAGCCCATATTTTTCTGCACCGCTTTTAGCTAGCCTGTCTGCTGCTTCATTGGAGGCGTTTCCATTGTGACCTCTGACATAAACCTGAAATATACAAGTCACTGTTTTATGAGATCTAGTAGAAAATTCAGTTTATTTGTAGACATAAGCTATGTTTTATTTTACCAAGGCCTGCTAGCCAGCTGGGGAAGTGATTGGCTTCTGAGACAAGAAACTCATGTGAAAGAAGACACCTTTCATGACTCCTGACCATGAACTTATAACCCTTTCCCTGTGAGAGAAGCAAAGTGCTATTCATGACTAAAGATAGATAACTCCACTTCACAAAAGGCAAAGCATGTTTTAAAAAGTTAGAAAAAAAAATATGATAGATATTAATGAACTTTAAAGACCAAGCCAATTTTTAGCAGCTTAGACAATAGAAAAATTAAAATAACACAGCAATGAAAAAAAAAAAAACCTAGACATGTATGCAAGTGAGACCTGGACACAGATAAATACAACAGAAAATCTACTAAATACTTGGGAACAGAAAATCTATGGGGCTATAGAAGAGGAAACTGGGTGGAAGACACACACTTACTATGATGGCTGCCTGGTCGTGCGGTTTGCACGCTGGACTGTCGTTCGGATTTATCGATGGTCCCGGGTTCAAACCCTGCCCGCTCCCATCCCCCGTCGTCCTGCGGGAGGTTTGGACTAGGAAGTAAACTATCTTCAACTCTGAAGGAACATCCGAAACATGTAAAACATTTTACAAACAAACAAACATGAGATATATCAATAGTATGAAGACCCACCTATATAGACATAAATAAGAAGAACAGACTACATTGTGCAGGTCACCTTGAAAGAATGTCAGAGAGCAGAGAAGCATAAATTGTATACCAGCAAAACCAAAAGGCTGGTGACCCAAAGGCAAACCACAAATACAATGGATTGATGATGTGGAAGCAGATCTTAAACAGCTCGGGGTTCAGGCTTGGAGACAAAAGGCCCAGGAGAGATCTCAATGAAAGGATGTGCTGAGGATGTGTATTGCCACTGTGATGGATGGAATGAAACAACCTAAAATCTACACACAGATTCTTCTTTCTTCTTCTATGTTCTCATTTATTATGTTGGAGCGTTCAGATGACTAGACCAATACATGAGATGAACTGCACAATGGTTTCCAAATCAGGGAGCTCTCCATATATTTTTCTTTCTTACACACAGAAGATTGTGATTGTAACAAAATGATTCTAAATAATCTGCTCCAAAGACCATCTTGTTTTAAAGTTCAAACTTTCTTTTTAAAAAACTACAACTACTACTCATGCAAAAAAAAAAAAAATCTTTAAATTACTCAGCATAAAAAATAATAATTTATTAATTGTTAAGAAAATTAGGATTAGTAAAAACTTTGGGTAAGTGGTGGCTTAAAATTGGTATACATTTAATCTGGGCAAAGAGAAAATATTGGACTTTCAGGATTTGGGGCTTGTGGCCAAAGCTGAATATACTGGTCTAAGACGTAAGCATTTGTCCTCAAATTGACATTACTGATGTAATTTTCCTCATTTAAGTTTTCTGACATTTTAAGCTCAACAACCAAACTCATTTGCATTGTCAGACTCCTCAAACAGGTCATTATTCTCATTGAACATGAAAAGAAAAAGAAAGGTCAATGTAGACTATTTGAAACAAAATTACAGTTAGCTCCATTGGTTTTTCAAAAATTTAGCAAGAATTTAATTTTTATTTTAAACACATTGCAGCAGAGCAAGTTTTGTAAAGCTTTTCTAGGCAAAGTGGTATTGAATAGTTAGTTTTTAAAATTAGTTTGCCTTGGAATTGAAAAGGATAAAACAGTGTGATAAATAACAAGCACAGTACAGAATGCCTACCCATTTTACATTAATTCCTTTTAGCTCTTCATCCAAGGCTTCAAAATCATCTTTATTTATCACTGGATTCCCCGTTGAATTAATCCATTGTTTCTTTTTCCAGCCTTTTATCCACTTTGTGATACCTGTCATCAAATTAAAAAGAAACAAAGTGCATAAGTCAAAATAAAAAAAGAAAAGAAAGCTGTCCCATCAGCTAGCCCTAAAACAGATGCATTCACATGCAAAAACTATGGCAAACCAGAATTGGCTTGATTAGTCACACCAGATTTTGCCCTGTCTTAAGAAGAAATATATTATTATATTATTCACACATCAAGCCAGGTCATAGTGCTGGCCACATGACAGCCTTGTTAACCGTGGGCCACAGAAACAGATAACCTCTACATCATCTGCCATATAGACCACAAGGTCTGAAAGGGGGACTTTATTTTTACAAACATCAAGCCAGGGACTTTGATTATTGTTTACACTTAAAACAAAGGCAGTGAAATAAAAACATTTAAAAAATTATTATCATTATTAATCAAACTGATTATCTGAACTAACAAGATTTGAAAAAAACAATTAAGTGGAATACATTTAACAGTATCCATTTAAATTAAAAAGTCCTCTAATTTTGGAATGAATTCTTAAAGTACTGTTTCTTGTTTTAAAAAAAGAAAGTTACCATTAATAAGAAATTGACTGTCTGTGTGGAGAATCAAATTTGGAATCCCTTTCTTCTTGGCAATTTGTATAGCGCGTAGTGCAGCCTGATAATGATGATAAAAAAAAAATTTAATACAGATAAAACCTAACATTAATTAGTCAAGTTACATGACATACATTAAACTGTGCATCCAGCATTCTCAAAAATCTATATCAGAGGCAAATCTTTCAGAAGCATCCAAGTCAATGCCTCTCATCTGGTTTTTTTTTTTGCTTTTAGGATGATTAGGGTTTTCACTACATCCATTTGATTTGTTTCCCATTGCGGATGTCTTGTGTTCTGCATCTTATATATTTTCAAAACATGACTTGTTAACATAAACTATACCTGCTTTACCAGGTCAAATTTAAATGGCATGCTGCAGAATGAACTAGTTCCTAATTAAGCTCGTATGCTGCCCTGATTGTCAGGATATTAGAAAATATATGGTATTATTAACTTAACAGCATTGTCTAATATTGCAGATCCAGTGAATCTTATCTTCTTATTAAATAAAGAATTTACTTTATTCTACGAATGTCCCTAGCTCAATCTAGTCATGCATGTTAACCAATGACTCAAATTCTGCCAAGTTATTTGTTTTCCTTTATCCTTTGCCTTTATCTTTGTATCTTTCCGAGTATTTTATTAGGTTTTGCTTTTGTATTTGAAGATTATGGTTCAGGTTTTTTTTTATAATTGCTACTTTACTATTAAGTCTTCTATCCTTAAGAGTCTCTAAATTTAATGATATTGCTAAAGGTGTTACTCAGATCAAATGTGAATATTCCTTTGTTAAGAATCTCACTACTCTGTTTATGTCTGTTTCAGTTTCTAATATTTTCTTGAGTTGAGGGATCCCTCAATGCAATGTAATGTTACTAACTTAACAGCACTGTCTGATATCGCAGATCCAGCAAATGATACTACACAGTAATGAAATAAATTGATGAACACTTACACTTAGATACAAATTTTTTATATTGGATCAACTAAAGTTCTAATCTCTGTTTTTAAAGTATATCCCTGTATTTATAGAGGAAAACAGTTGGCAACAAAGGGCTTCTGAAAGAGACAGCTGGATAGCTTCTACGCAGGTAACAGGACTGAGACGAAAATAAAAAAACAACCTTGCAGAAGACAGGTGCAGACAGCGAAATGAAAACTTAAAAAGAAAAAAGACTTTCGTTGGACAATGACTATGTTTGTCTCAAGTGATCTGATGAAATATGTAGGTCCCAACTGGGTCTGCATAATCAATGCTGCAGTCATCCTTAAGCTTTAGACTCAAAGATAATACCTTATTTTACACAATTTCATACAAACAAAAACATGACAAACTCAGTAAATGGGCATGAGATGAATAAAATAATGCTGCAGTGTCATAAACTAATAAGTTTAAAAAATAAAATTGGAAGTAAATACTAAACACCATTAAAACATATTTTATCTACTTATAAAAGAAAGTCCAACTTAATGGAAGAGTGAGTAAAACTGGGGATGAGAACCACTGCACTTTAATGTACAGCATCATTTTGGAAAAAGAGCAGGAATTATTTTATTTGACTCACACATGAATTATCCTGACTACTATCACGCAAAGACACAGTTTAAAAAAAAATAATTTTTTTTTTACAATACTAAATACCAGTACCGGTACTGAGTACTGGGTAAAGAAGATTTTGAAACTCAGTTTTGTTTGCAAATATTTGCTATAAGGAACCATAAGCAAGTCTTTTTTTTTAAATTTTCTTTATGTTTCCTAAAGATTAAAGCCTTCAAAAACTATTATTGCCTTGAAAATCGTATTGTGATGGTGGTTTTTTATCAAAAGAAAAATCCATATAATAAAAACAAACACAATTTCTTACATATATTTCAGCCCGGTTGTTTGTGGGCTTTCCCTGAAGTGGTTCACTGATATTACTATAAGAAAAAGAAACAAAACATAAACATAATTGTTTAATGTTTAAAACCACAAGAGTAAAATAATGTCAAGTAGGAAATGACATGATTGAACTAAAAAATACAACCTGTAACTTTAGGTAAGAAAAATTGTTATGTCTTCTTTGTCTTGATACAATGTGGTCAAAAGGCTTAAACCATTTGAATACCTTAACACCCCACTCGAGCAGAGTTGTATTTACTGAGCATCTAAAGGCAGCACAGAAAAACTTCAATCAGATATCCCTCCCCAAACTGGTCAAAAACTCTGTGCATGCTGTTAGCATGAGTGTTTCACTGTGTAAAAGCTTTAAAAAAACAAGTTTATCTTTTCTTGGTTGCAAGTTGGAGATTCACTTAACTATCAGGAAGTTTCAAGTAAACATAATCAGCCATGTTGGAAAAAACAACAAACAAACATACCCAGGATCGTTAGGTGCCCAATAAACTCCTATCCCAGCTCTGGCATCTGAACGACCATTAGAAAAGCAGCCACCATCTGTATACACTTCGACACCTTCACTGTCACTAAACTTTGACCCTATAAATACATTAAAACAGATAACTTATTTAGGCTTAATCTATGTAAAAGAAATTGAATTAAAAATAGAAATAGCTCTGTCCAGTATTAATAAACTAAAAAAGTATTTACAATTTGAAACCCAGATCCTGATTATTTCTGCCAAAGTTAAAATTAATTCCCAGCAAAACTAATATTTCACTCAAAACGTACTTCAGAGGCATCAAGGGTTTAAAATCATAACTTCATTTATTTAGTTGAAGAAAAAAAAAAGCACTAATTTTGTAATACTCCACGTCCATATTCTTGGCTGCCTGGTCATCCGGTTTGTGCACTGGACTGTCATTATGATTTATCAATGGCCCCAGGTTCAAACCCTCCCACTCCCCGACATCCGTGGAAGGTTTGGAATAGGAAGTAAATTGTCTTCAACTCTGAAGGAACATCCAAAACATGTAAAACATTTTTAAAAACATATTCTTAAAAATTGACAAAATATTTTGAGTCTTTTGTAATAAACACTGACAGAGGTGTTTTAAAAAAAAACTATGTTTAATTAAATAATGGCGATTATATTAACAAATCTTACACTAACATTAAATATTGATAGATATTTTCTCTATTGTCATTATTGTCTTTGCATATCATATCTCTCTTTTTATTATTAAAAAATATTACTTAAAAACACCCAAACAAACAATGGGTTCTTTATCTGATTTAGAGAAAGAAAAACAAAACACACACACATAAACTTGCCAAGAAGTTTACCTACCTGTATAATCAGACATTTTATTTTCCACTTTGGCAACTTTACAAGGAGATTCGTGAGACAAATCTAATGTTGAGTAACTACGTTTAGAACCAGGTGCTGAAAAAGTAAATACAGAGAATGGTAGGTAAATTTTAACAACCATGTAGCACATTTCCCTTTTTATTGACATCCGCTGCTATAAGAGTAACATCAACATGGGGCTAGGTGACCGAGTGGTTAAACGCTTGACTTCTGAGCCTGGGGTCCTAGGTTCAAATCTTGGTGAGGACTGGGATTTAGAAATCTGTGATTTTTAGGGCACTTCCGAGTCCACCCAGCTCTAATGGGTACCTGACTTTAGTTGGGGAAAGTAAAGGTTGTTTGTCGTTATGCTGGCCACATGACACCTTGCTCATTAACCGTTGGCCAAAGAAACGCTGACCTTAACATCATCTGCCCCATAGATTGCAAGGTCTGAAAGGTGAACTTTACTTTTTTTTTAACATCAGTGTCCCAGTTATAAGCTATCCCGACAAGACCAACGTCTAATCTTTCGACTCAGGACCGGACACAAAAGAATGCGACAACACATGTACCGGAAGCTCAAAATTGGAACCAGTGAAATCTCCCCTGTGGAGTATCACCAGAGAATGCTGACCACGTCCTCCAAAACTACTCTCTTTACCAAGAGACCCGTATAAGACACTGGCCCCAAAACACCCTAATAGAAAGAAAACTATATGGAGAGTTCCCTGATTTGGAAACCACTGTGCAGTTCATCTCATATATTGATCTAGTCATCTGAACGCTCCAAAATAACAATGAGAACGAAGAAGAAGTGTCCCAGTAAAATTAAAACTGTATTCTTCCCTAGTGGTCTGTACTTCTATATGGTTGTGAAAGTTGGATACTGAACACTGAGGCTGAAAGAAGAACCCAAGCCTTTGAGAGTAAATGCTACAGAAAAATGCTGAGTATCAGATACCAGGAAAAGAAAACGAATGAGTTTGTATTTTTAAAAGTTGACACTATGCCTGGCAAAAATGAAGAACTTCTCAATACTGTGAAGAGTAGAAAGGTGAGCTGGTTTGGTCATATTGTAAGATTGACTCACTATTAAAAGTCATTGTAAAGTCAAGGTACAGTGGAGGGAGCACGAAGAAAGGGTTGTCCAAAGAAAAAATGAAAAAGTGGAGGGTTACAGGAACTGTTACAGCACCCCTATGATGAAAGTCAAGGGACAGATGAGATAAGATTTTACCTTTCAACCTTAAACATTTTTTTTTATTTCTTTATAAAAAAAAAAAAAAAAAGCAAGCCTTTAAAGTAACTGCACTTGTAACTAACAGTTTATGAGAATGTAGTATGACAAGCCACAGTAATGGACACACCTCTTTTTAAAGAATTTTTCTCATATTATTATCTTGAAACTTACAATATAAATGTGTTTGTTCTTACCAGTAAAAAAACTATTCTCCAATCTAGATAATGTTGTCCTCACTTCTATCAGACCTGTTTTTAAAGTCTCTATACTTTCCAAAACATATTTCATATTTTTATTTAACAACTGCACTGAGTAAGCTAATGATTGCGGTGTTGACTCTGTGTCTGAGGAAGATTGTGATGATTTTTCGGGAGTTTTAGAACATAAGTTAGCCAACGAGTTAAAGTCTGAGCTCTTGGAAAAAGCTGAAGATGCATCTGAAATTAAAAAAAAGAAAGTTATAACCTAAATTTTTGGCTTAAAAAAAACATTTAAAAATAACAACCCCTCTTCAACTTTAAAAAAAAAATTAATGGTATATAGCACAACAGCACTCTCCAAAAGGTGAGTGTTTAACCATAGTGGGAGGGAAGAAATCTGACTGAAATATTCAGATCAAAAGTTGACAGTACAATGTGTTACATTGTATCATTTAAAAAAAAAAAAAAAAAGCTTATCCCAGTTGACAAACCAAATTAATCACCAAAAAAATCATTAGCCAATTACGATGACGCCTATACACTATGTATTCTCTGTGGTTGAATTGTGAAAATAGGAGCGTCCAAAGCCTAATGTTTATTTTAAGAAAATCATTATTTATTAACAAAAAAAAAACCACTTTTAAAAATGTTTAAATTCCTCTCTTAAAAAGAACCAGAACAGTAGCGTAATAACTTAACTGAGAAAGATATTACAGCACTATGGACAAGGTAAGGGTAACAATGAGCAGTGTTGTAAAAAAACAACAACCAAAACTAAAAAACAATGATGTAGGCAACCAGCTGGTGGAAAAAAAAAGTGGTCTGAATGAATAGTGAGTTGGAATAAAATAAGGTGTGTATAAATTAAATGAAAACTTCAAATAAAAACTCACAATTATATCAATTTCATATTTATAATTGCAATATTAGAGTAATTTAGAAGTATTTTAAAAAAAAACATCCAGTGGTGAGGTATTTTAAATAGTGCAAAGAAAAAGTATGCACATTAGGATGACTGCCTGGTTGTGAGGAATTGTGCGTTAGACAGTCGTTCAGTCGTCTCAATGGTCCTAGAGTTCATAACCTGCCCGCTGACATCCCCTGTTATCCTGCAGCAGAAGGTTTGGAGTAGGAAGTAGTTTATATTTAACTCTGAAGGAACACCCGAAACATGTAAAACATTTTACAAAATCATTTTTGAACAAAATACATGATTTTTGCATTAGTAGGTATCTTTGCTATAGCTGCATTTAGCATAATTATATTATAATAGCTGGAGGTCACTCATAAAGGCAGCAGGATACACATCTGAGACCAAAAGAAAATCTGCTGCCGAGGACAGACGCAGACGGTGAAAAGAAAATCTAAATCGATCACCTGCGGACATGGTTATGCTTGCCCTGGGTGTGGCAAGACATGTAGATCACAGCTGGGGCTGAGCAGACACAGGAAATATTGCATTCCTCACTAATCTTTGGACTCGAAGACAAGCCTTATTATTATTATATTGGGAAGCCCACAATATAATAATAATAATATTAATAATAATAGTAAAATTATGTTTTGTGACTAAGGCATGGTGGCTGAGTGGTAAAGCGCTTGGCTTCCAAACTGGTCCATGGTTTGAATCCTGGGATTTTTAATTTCAGGATCTTTAAGCACCTCTAAGTCCACCCAGCTCTAATGGGTACATAACATAAGTTATGAAAAGTAGTGCTGGCCACATGAAACCCTTGTTAACCGTTAGCCACTGACCTTTCATCTGAACTGGGAACTTTCTTTTTAAACTTATGTTTTGCGAAGTCAAAAAAAATAAAAAATTCATGTCTAAGTTTCCTTTCTAGACATTTAAGAAATAAAACTTTAAAAAAAATACTTACTTTCACCTCCAATAAATTTATAGCAGTCTTCTTTTGAGGGGAATTTTTTGAAAACAGGGTTAGGAAATCCTTTAATTTGTTTTTCACACTCAGGCCTGTAATTAATAAAAAAGAAAACGCACAAAAAAAGACTAGATCTACATAAAATTATGATGAATAATCTAAACTTTTGTGTTTAAAATATAAATTAATAGGGAGAAACAGATCTTATTCAACCCACTATAAATATAAACCTAAGACTGATTTTATATCTAACTAAAAAAAAACTACAAACACAACACATAAAAGCTTAAACAAAGACAAAAGAACTTACCATGACAAATAGACACCAGGAACCCTACCTCGTTTCACAGCATAAAAAAATTGTCCAGACTTGGACATGGTTTCAAAGAAATACGTAAACAACCGATTCATAGACTACGATAGAATCATGAAAATAATTTATATTCTTTTAGAAGACACTTAGACAGCCAGACACTGAGACAGGCACAACTGACCGACTACTCGTCTACTGCCTCTGGCACTAGTTGCCACTATCACTATGACTAGACTAGTGACTAGTCTAGCTTTTCGATATTAATTTTAATGCAAAAGTTTATCTCCATTCACAAATATAGATAATTTTAAAATGAAATGTAGGAAAACTGAATTTGAACTTATAAAATGGACCCGATAATTTATTAGATCTATATCATCATTTCTTAAATTTATTGATTATGACTTTATTAACATTGCTTGTTTTGACTTTAACGAAACTCGCCTGTTTTCCAAGTTAAACATTTACACCTATCAAGGTATACGTGTAAAAATATAATTTTCCCATGAAAGAAAACAAACTTAATTATAAAATATCAACATAAAGTATTAATATTCGCGAGAACAAGATGTATACAATTAAATGAAAACATTTTTTCCAAGTACATACGTTTCAAACTATTTTTTAAACTTTGATTTTGACAATTTTGACCCAGAATTAGCTAGTCTAAACTGTAGGAGTATGTTAGGCATTTTTCAATGTTGTCAATTTTAGTTTGATAACCGAGTACAGCTTCCTTTTCCGGTAGACGGTCGCCTCTAAGGTACACATATTAATTGTAAACACTTCAAATGTCTAAAATTATTATTTATATCCCTTAATTTATGAAAATTAACACAAGAATATAAAGAAATAAGATTATAGTATATATTGAGCATGATTTTAATTATGATTTTCCTTTATAAACCTTGATTGGGGCCGATTTAATGTGATAAACTCTTGCATCCACTACTGTAACATTATCTTTTTTAACAAATTTACGGACACCCAGATTTGTTTTTCTACTTGAAAATATATTAATTCATAATTATATTTCGTTTAATAGATGTATTCGGCGAGTGCGAAAATAATTAAGCCTCAGGGCGAAAAGCCTGATGAATTCGAGTCTGCTATTAGTCAGGTGAGTTGGTTTCTTACTTTCCATTACATTTGTCGCTTTGTCATTGATTAATTTTATTATTAGTATTACAATTAACAATACAATGAATACATCAATGAACCTCATTCACCAATCATAAACAAACAACATTTAGCCACGTGGTGCTCTATCTCTTCTATATAATTTACGATCTCATGTTTAATTCATGATGGTTGTCACGTGACAGTTTTTCCAGTTGTTTTATCAATAAGATCACGTAACTAAATGTTTGTTTACGATTGGTGAATGAGGTCCATTATCTTATTATCATGATCATTCATTCATTGTAGATCTAATTGTAATAGCATGAGATTATCATTATGCACATTAGCTTAACTAGTTTAGATATAGATCTAGATCTTGAATGTAGAATTTTGTAAAAAAGAAGTTTGTTAATTGTTTTGTCTAAATATGGCTGATGTATGATTATGTTGTATCCATGTATCATGCAAGATTATTTGTAACAGGATTATATAGATATAGTCTAGATCTAGGCCTTGGGTATGTCTATAGAACTAACTTCTGATTACTTATGTTTTTGCGATGTGCCACAGATCATCAGCTGGGCTGTGACAGATCTCATCATATATTTTTAGTTTTAGTTTTCATCTATAATAAAAAAATTTTAATCACTATATCATCTAAAGTTAATTTCTCTTTTTGTGCCTTTAAATATTCATGGTTTTCTTTAATTGTTGAATCCCCTTAGGCTCTTCTGGAGCTTGAGATGAACTCTGATTTGAAAGCCTCTCTGTACGAGTTATCCATCACTGGAGCAAAAGTAAGTAAACTTACTCCATCATTTGTGTAAATATCTCCACTTGTCACTTAAAAATGATTTAGTACTATTTATTATGTTAAGGCTTCCGCGCGATGTTGATTCTTGGAAATATATCTAGTGTAGACCTACGTCTGACTAGAAGTAATGCTGAACTCGAACTACTTCAGTAACACCGACGAAAGGCCAAAACAATCAAAATATATAGTCGACGCTGATGTTGTTCTACAAATATATTTAATGATCAAGAAGGGAATCTTCCGATGTCAGCTATATCCGTATATCTATTGTACTACTCTACACAAAGCGTCACCTAGAGCGTTCTTGTTTTTTAACCTCTACGTCGTCGTCGCTAAGTAAAACTTTACCCTATTCCCGAAACAAATAACTAATTCCTAATCATGTCATAACAATTAACATAAGTTTCAGAAGACAGTGTACAGCACTTAAGAGGCTTATTAGTTATATTGTACTACATGCTATAGAAATGTTTTTATGTGCATTAATTATATGAATGTGTAATATTACCTGGCAACATAATGTCTTTATAACCTCAAAAAATTACTAGTCTGTCATATTCACTTTTCATTATTTCAGGAGATAGATATGCAGGGGAAAAAGGCAATTATCATTTTTGTCCCAGTGCCTCAGCTGAAAGCATACCAAAAGATTCAGACCCGTTTAGTTCGTGAGCTAGAAAAGAAATTCAATGGCAAGCCTGTTGTTTTCATTGCTCAGGTAATTGTACATATTGTAGCAAATAGTTTTTATTTATATTCACTTTAGTTTACATCTCGCCCATTGACTAAAAGTCAGTCAATTTCTTTCATGCGCATAGGATAAAATTAAAATAAATATTTTGGCATGTTTGACACGTAAAAGAATTCACAATAAAAAAATATGTCCCAGCCAATGATTCTCGATTTACCATAATTTTTCAATCTTCTTGGTGGGTACGCATTGGCCTATAGTACTAAGGGTTGTTTTAGCAAAATTAATCCTGGAAAACATGAAAAGCATCTTTTCTGGAAAAAAATGAAGACCTGGAATTGTTCTATTGTGGCTTTTTAAAAATCACCCAAAATAAATAGAATTAAAAAATTAAATGTCATTGTTGGGTTGGAAATTGGCAAGATTATCCTGCTGTTATTTAGTGGTTACCATACCAATCAAAAAAATTTTTCTATTCATTAGTTCCCATGGATGTCTGGCGAATGCCAAAGCTTGCCAACATTCAATTAATTTTTTTTTTTTCAAAATATATACCATTTATTGCAGCTTTAGGCAGCAAAAACAAAATCCCAAGACATAGTATTATGAGACTGTTACAGAATGGTCAAAGGTCATTAGGTGTGGCAAAAATGGCTCTTCTGGTTAGTGTTGCCAAGTCTAGGAGGTCTCAAGATAAAAAAATGCTTTTTTTCCTGCCAAATGATTTAGCTTGTCTCATGAAATTGTTGATGAAAGGGAAGTGTTTTTTTTAGGAAATTGTTTGCTTTGGATAAGCAATCAAATAATACATAGAAGCCAGTTTCTGAATTACATCTAAATGTTTGACAGAACTTGAACTAAAATAAAGTAGGCAGAAAATCTTTCTGCGAAAGTGTATTTTTCTTACTTGCTATCACATTCAGCTTATCGACTGTGATATTATTTTAATATAGCGTCATCAATTCTTCCCTGAGGCCTTAATAATCAAGAAATAATCTTTCTTTCACATGGACTAGTAACTCAAAATTGCCTCTGAGTTGTCAGAACAGCATGTAGCAAACCAAATGATTTTAGACCACTTAAAATCTTTTTGGTGGTTTGGATGATTGTTAGGTGAAGCTAGAGAGAGATTCAGTTACTTGGGGAAAGAAATGTCTGATGCTAAATACAAATAATGAAATGAAATACTCTTAACCAAAGGATTATTATATTTATAAACCTCTGTAAAAAAAAAAATTGGGGAGGGGGGTAACATTCACAAAAGTAACCTGGAATTTTGTGACAAGACTGTGTTATGCTCCCCCCCTAACTTTTTTTTTTCTTCATCAAGTGGAAGTTGTGCACTAGTACTTACATGCTATGTATTCTTTGTACTGAATATAGGTCATAGACATGACAGATTCTGTATTATTTGTGTCTTACATAATTCTTATATTTTATTTCTATAGAGAAGGATTTTACCCAAGCCAACTAGAAAGAGCAAGAGGAAAAACAAACAGAAAAGACCAAGAAGGCAAGTGTTTTTTTTTTGTTTCTTTTTTAACTTCTTTTTCTTTTAGCCAGCTTGTTAATGCTTGTTATTGATTACTGATTAAACTTACTGATAAACTATTTGTTGATTTAAAAACAATAGTATGCTGATGAAAAGTATGTTCCTTTTGTAATGTTAATTTTCTAATTATACTGACCCCCTCACACCTGCTTTATCTCCTTTTTGGATGCCCCAAAATTAACCTACCTCAGACAGACCCTATTACCTCATCAAGATTACTCAGGGTATTGTGTTGTATTTATAAGTCATTTTTATAATTGCATATGCTTCTAAAGAGCCTTCAGCTTAAACAGCAAATAGCTAGCTGAAAGAATTGTCCATGACATTGAAAAAACAAAATGCAGTCTTCATTGTCAACCCTCTAAACTCTAAATCCAGATGAGGAAGGTCTGTTTTTTTATCACTTGTTATAAGTCTTAGTTTATAAAATGTTTAAAATATTTGTTTATTTCCTACAGCCGCACATTGACAGCTGTCCATGATGCCATTCTTGAGGATTTATGCTACCCTGCTGAGATTGTTGGAAAGCGTATTCGTGTAAAACTAGATGGATCTAAAATAATTAAAGTACATCTGGATAAAAGTCAGCAAAATAATGTTGAGCATAAGGTATGTATGTTTAAATATTGAGTTGGTAACAAAGAAACCCACATTTATTTGTTATTGTATCTAAATCTTTTTATTATTTTTTTTCAGCTGGACACATTCACATCAGTTTATAAGAAGCTCACTGGCAAAGATGTTACTTTTGAATTTCCAGAGTTCGTTTTGTAAAGACTGGATACGCATTAAAAACTTATAAAAGAATTTAGTTCTTGGTGTCAATTTTATTAAGTTATATTTTTATTTTTTTACTAGCATGGGTAGAATAATAAGGAATACAAAAATACATTCACGGTAGTGGAGTAAACAAAGGTTTAGAACCTTAAACTTGTATCCATATTCTATTTCTATATACAAATAATACAGATCTGAAAATATTTTAAAGGCATACGATATAAATAATAGTTGCTTTAATAAGGTATAGAATTTTTTTTTATAATTAAGATATTTAAATTCTAAGGAAGTATAGGAGGACAACTCAATAATACAAATGAAGTCCTTACTGTATGGCCTTAAGCTTAAACTTTCAGCTCATGAACCAGTTTGCTCATATTCATCTGCAGACCTTAATGGATGCTTTTATTTACCAAAAACTAGATAATTCATTTCAGATGCCAGATGGGCACAACAACTAGCTAAATAAAAACAAGAGTATGATACATTCAAAAATTTAATTCTGCCTCTGCAAATGTTCAATGCATCAAATACATGTTCTATTTGAGGACTTCTTACATGAACAAAACCATTTTACAAAGTATAAAGAAAGGGCTTTTTGGCTCACAATATATTTATTGCGTAGAACTAAATCAGACTTTTGTCTTGATATTCTTATTCTTCATCTTCTAACTTAAAAAGTACCCTATACTTTGTGCAATCAGTGAATTCTAAGTTGATATATCATCTGCATCACTTGAAGTATGTAGCCATTCTTATCTTAAACCATGATATTTCATACTATCCAATAAACTTGTGACATAATAGGAGAGACAGACTGTGAGATGGACGTTTTATTTAATCTCTTTATCCGTGCTGTGGTATCAAGATTACACATAAGAGACAGACTGAGATGGACATTTTATTTAATGTCTCAATCTGTGCTGTGGTATCAAGACTACACATACGAGAAATTCTATTGTGCTGATAATTTCAGTGCTTCAAATAATTTTTTTTTTCTTGTGTTTGAAGAATCTTTATAGACATGAAAATAGTCATAAATTAATAAAAATAATTTTACTGATAAAGGTATTGTTTAACATTTTATCTTGAAAACAATACAATATCATGCAATATAATTTTTACTTTGAAGTTGTTTCTTTTCATTGGGTTATTGTCAAGTACATGCTCATTTACAGACTATATTAAACCAAAACATGTATTGCTGTATATTCTTGTAACATTTATTTTAAATTACAAGCTCAGGGGTGTAATCTTAAATTTATCTTATTAGTTGTAAGCAATATATGAGGTATCATTCGTTTGCATTTAAGTAATCATGTCTAATTTTAAATTCAAGATATTGCGTTTCTAGCCAGGGAAACTTGCCACAATTGTATAAATGAAGGGAATATAGTGTCATGATGTTTGCTATGAACTAATTAAACTACTGCATTTCTATGGTTAAATTTTGAAAAAAAAAAAACTGCCTGCTCTGGAATAATAAAACCGGTATCAGTAGCATATCTGCTTCTTATAAGTTATTAATTAATATGTAAAGGCATTCCTTCTAAAACTTTAATGGGCATAACATGGCCTAAATTGTGCAGATGTACAAAAAAAAACACAAAATACCAAAAACTTAGGCCTCTGTCTTAACCAATGGCGTAGCTAGGAATTTGCCATCATTTGGGGGCCCCTGGATTTTGCATAATTAATTAACTTTGAACACTTATTGGGGACCCAGAGGGATTTTCAAATCCCCCCCAGCTACGTCACTGGTCTTTATTATGTTATTAGAATACAATTACAATACCACTTTTCCAATCAAACAATACATATCAGTGTCATGTCAGTTACCAACACTGTAAAAAAAATTACTCATAGTTATACTTTTCTTAAAGATGTTTTATTTGACAATAAATCATGAGTTCATACAAGACATCTTATATTACATCAATCTTTTACTTAGTCAATTCAAAGATTTCTTTTTATTTCTGTATAATAGAGGAAACAAAAAAAGGTCGGAATACAAGCGGCACATTTCTGGGGATATTTATCATTTTCACCGATGGATGCAAGATTGCTGGCTATAGAATCCAATCTGAATTTCACACAATTTTCATTTTTAGCTTTGAGGAACACAAGTACGACTATGCTTTCAGGAAGACCTGTGCAATTTAGAGATGATCTGACATGAGTTTACATTTGTTTAACTTAAAACAGCAGAGCATTCACTAAATAGACTTGCATAGATTCAGCCCAGAGCACCAATCCAGGAATGCAAATAGTTCCCAAACAAAACATAATAAGTTGCTGAAGGTGAATGTCATCAAGCAAATAAATTTCCTGTTTTTTTATTTCACCAGAAAATTGTACACAATTCAAAAAGTTCAATTAGTATCACAGTTTGCCATAACACTGAAACTCAAATGCTCACTTGTCAACGTCATTTAGTATATCAGCAGCTGACTTGCTACTATCGTCTTTTAGTAGACCTGTTTTAGTGTCTTCGCAAAATGCAGAGTCAAGCTGTGATTCATCTAAATTTGAAACTTGTGATTGCGTTGAATCAAAGACTTGCTGCAACTGTGACTCTGGGCTGAGTGTACTTCTATCTGTTGAAACGGATGATGGCTGATTTGGTGTTTCAGTAGAATGTTTTGTGCCGCTTTTCTTTCCAAGAATGCTGACATAGTTAGCTGGAATCATTCCAGTTTTCTGTCCATCAACGCATGCTAAGAGCCAACCACGAACTTGAGGTTGTAATTCTGAAAAAAGTTTAATAATAAATAGATATCATATGAACTCTGGAAAAAAAAGAAGTTGATCTAGTCTCTTCTAGCTACAGAGGTAATCCTCATAAAATAATTCATCTAATTTATCAGAAACTGTGTATAGGAAATTTTACTGGAGGTTTAGTATCAATAATTTAAAAAAAGTGAAATAAAAGGCACATTTTTAAAATGTTAGTTAGAGCTTTAGTCTTCAGGGTCAGAAGTTAAATAATTATAACCCAGGAGCAAGTTATGTAAGCTTAATCTCTAATGAGGAAGTCATACTGCCAGCAGAACCACAAACCCCTTTTCATTCATCTCATCAAATGTTTGGTTTTCCCATTTGAGGTGGATGGAAAAGCTTGTGGCGCCTCCGCGGAAAAATCCACCAGGGGAAGTGGAAAGGCTAAGAATAAGAGCAAACAGGGCCTCCGGTGGCCTACCACAGCATGCTCTAGCGAGTGTACTTGCAGGTGGTGAGGATGTGAGAAAGGCTTGCTAGCACGACATCATCCACTATACCGTTCCCCGAGGCCCATACAGGTGGAAATGCCCCCCCTGTAAAAAAAAGAATGCAATCTTCCACTATAAGAATATAAAGTGTCACCTCACATGGGTGACCCATGTACAAACAGTTGTGATTAAATGATCATCTAGCTGATGAGGGCCTTCAGACAAAAGGGTCAGCGAAGAGCCAATCCTTTATCCAGGCCATGGGATAAAGTCTATTCCTGGGTCAAAGTTTCATAAAAGAGATTTGTTTATTTCGAACCTTTTGGACATCTCAACGAGTGTATGTAGTTTAAAATCCAAGCCTTTAATATCTTATAAATTACAGATGCTCCTTCACAGATAATTACATATATGTTATGAAGTATGTGTGCTTATTTCTGATATAACTAGAAGTAAAAATAAGCAGATAATTTGATAGTATTGGCTGAATAGATTCTGATGTAACCCTAAGGAAGTCTGTAGTAGAATTTATAAATAGAAGTGGGAAGAGACAAGTGTAAGACGAATGATAGAAAGGCTTGTGACTTGTATTTTGTTTAAGATATCATTCATTTGTGTTCCTACATACATTGAAAGTGCAGTAGCTGAGTGGTAAAGTGCTTGGCTTCTGAACCAAAGGGTCCCTTTTTGAATCTTGGTGAAGACTGTATTTTTAATTACAGGATCTTTAGGGCCCCTCTGAGTCCATCCAGCTCTAATGTGTTCCTGACATTAGTTGGAGAAAAATAAAGGTGGTTGGTCATTGTGCTGGCCACATGACACCCTCATTAACTGGGTCACAGAAACAGATGACCTTTACACATCAGCTGCCCCATAGATCGCAAGGTCTGAAAGGAGGGTAATTTACTTTTTTTTTACAACATACATCTGCTGCTTGCCAGAAGTTTGGCTTAAATATTAGTCAAAGTAAGACAGAACACACATACTGCACCTCAAGTAAACAATAATGGCCAACCACTGGAAATTGTTGACCATTTTTGCTATCTTGGCTCCATCACATCCAACGATGCTCTACTGGATAAAGACATTAACAAGAGGATAGCCAAGGCAATAGGCACCATGTCAAGGTTCCAGAAAAGAGTGTGGGACAATACCTTGCTGACTAACAATATCAAAGCCTTAGTCTACCGGACCTGTGTGAAGATCACTCTGCTATACGGAAATGAAACATGGTCAACCAACTCATGGCAGGGAAAAAACTAAATAAAACTAAATATCTTCCAACTCGGATGCTTAAGGAGAACTTTAAAATAAGGTGGCAAGATAAAATTACCAATGAGGAAGTGCTGCAAAGAGCAGGGTGCAAGGACATCCGATCTGTTATCAGCAGCAGACGCCTTGGCAAATTTGGTCTTGTTCACAGAATACCACAAAGTCAACTTCCACAAGAAATCTGTATGGTGATCTAACAAAAGGAAGAGGAGCCACTGGTCGTCCACTTTTAAGGTATAATGATGTATACCTATGCGACATAAAGTTCTTCAAAATCGACACTAACAGTTGGGAAAAAGTGGCACTGGTTAGATCAACATGGAGAGTGAGCATAAAGGAAGGGTGTCGGATTGCAGATGCCATACACAACAATAGTAGAAAGAAGGGTGAAAGTGCAACAGCCCCGGGTGATTACAGATGCCCAACTGCAGCTGTGTATCAAGGGTTGGCATCTTTAGTCACACAAGATGTTGCAAAGGGAAGAAAGATTGTCTATTGAGACAAAAAATGCCACAGACATACATCTACAGTGATGTTGAAAGCTGTTAAACAGATGTCATGTTTATTTTGTTTACAAAGAAGTTAGTTCAAGTTTTATTTCAGTTTGGTATTTAGAGAGTAATATGCCTACAATGATGGAGATACAACCCAATGACCAAGTATCAGCAGTCCTATAGATATATCCATGTTTTAGCTGTGCATGTTAATTAGACTTAAAGTTACTGTTTTTTTCTGGCCGATTCAGGATTCTTAGACCTTTCTTTTGTTATCCAAGATATTTCACCACTCAGCCACATTTTGATTTCCCAATGGATAAAATTTTACAAGATGGTGGCGACTTTTTCTCTCCTTAAAATCAAGGCCTAATTTAAAAGCATACATTTGAGGAAAATGTACCTTTAGGAGCAACAATAATGTTTTGTCCAGCACTAAATGAGAGTTCTTCAGAGTTTTGTCCTTGAAAACTATAGTTTGCCCTAGCAACGAAATGGTCATCTTCTCCAGTGGACCAGCTAGCTTGAGCTAAAAAAAAAAAATATCAGACTGCAAAATTCACTTAAAATTTAGACCCCTACCCAATATATATATATATAGAAAATATATATATATAGAGAGAGAGAAAAAAAGAGAACAAACACATACAATACTAGGTTAGTACTTATTAGTATCAGAAACACAATAATCATCCCCGAAGGTATAGCAAAATTAACCCATTTAAACACACATTTTCCTTCTGTGATAAAGTCAATGTAGTAGTGGTAGTCCTTTGAGTTAAGTATTACATAAAATTGTGAGGGCCTAGAGCTATCTGAATACCTGTATTCCTAAAATTTAACACAACATGTTACCTAGCATGAAAAAGCTTTACCTATATAATATTTAAAAAAAAATTGTTAACAAACAATAATAATAAAAAAAGAAATACCATTTCCAGTTGAAAAAGCAGAGATCAGTTTCCAAATCAAATAAGGTCCTCCCATAATGATTCCAAAAAACAGGAGAATGGGCCATGAGCTTTTTCCAGATCCACCAGCCTGAGATACTTTAGCAGCTTCAGCAGAAGCTAACTTCCATAGCTTATCAGCCTCCCCTTTAGGACGCAACCGAAGAATTTCTAACAGTTTTCTGAACATGAATCAAAACATGAGCAAAAAATTATTTTATAGTTACTATTCTAGAACCGATGTAAAAACTGACATAAAAAAACCCCTGACAAATAAATGGACAAACCTGAAGAAATATCTCAGTGTTCTGATAAAAGCAAGAGCAGAGAAAACTTGTATCAGTTGAGATTTCAGTCGGGTGAAATTATCAGCGACTCCAATGACAGCCCTAAAAGAATTGTACACAGCTTGAAATGTTGAGTCCAACATCATCCCAACAGAATTCACCTTAAAGAAACAAAAAAAATTTAATGAAATGGGATGACGGTGCAATACACAAATGTTTTAAAGTGTGGAATGATGGAACACTTCGGACAAAAATTTATAAAGAGTGTGAGACTGAGACCAAGATAAACATATCGTACCAATAATATTCACTTTACAGATTGGTATCGAGACCAATAAAATCTAGGATTTACGTTCTCTTATTTATTATGTGTATTTGTTAAAAAATATACAGGTGTTTATTGTGTTGCATTTCATTTTAATCAATTATTCATTTGACCATTTATAAATTAATGGTACACAGCTACATTTTAAGGTTCTTCAAATTGAATAATAATCAGGAGTGTTACACACACATGTGTACAAGATAAGAATTTTATTGGACCAAACAAGTGGCCTAGCTAGCCGTTTGCGAGAGGTGCAGGCCGCATGGGGTATCAAATGGTGAGGGGCATCAAACTAAGGATAAATTTTATCAATAAAATCAATCCATTGTACATACATGAACAAAAAACTACTGAATTTGAAATGTCTACTAGAAATTAATTTACTTAATTAATTAATATCCAATGTTCTTTCTTAAATTAAACGTAAGCTGCTAACCAGGCTGAATCAAGTTTACTAGATTTGTTTAAATCTCTTGAAGGCAACGCACTTTTACACACTTACGCACATTTTGTTACTCCATTGTTCAGTATTCTGGTTTCATCAAGATCTAGAGATTATAATATAAATGCCTTAGACTCTAAAATAGCAGAATCTGGCACTTAATGGGCATCACGAACAAGTTGAAGAAGAATGACAAAGACAAAATCTAGGTCATTTCACGCAAATGGAACCTATTGTAATACTGGGTGATAATGAGCCAAATATTTTAGATTTTTTAAGCAGTTCACCTGACATCACAAAACTGGATCAATTTTTCCAAATGTTGAGGTTACGTTGTCATGGATAATAACGGGTACAAATTCTGTAGTCTTTCATTAACATCATCTTAAGTCATTATCTGCTCGAACCATTCTCTGAGTTTGGCTGGAATTCAGGCTATTCAGTAACATTTTTCAGTACACTGGACTGTTTACACACCTTTTTATCGACATCAGCACACCGCTAGGACGTCCTCAACAAAATAACTGAAACTAGTTTTAAGTGCTTGGTTTAAACGCGCTGGAGTGCCAGAGGAGAAGTTGTGGATACATTTTCAAAAATTATAGAAACTCTAGGAGACATTGACTAGAACAGATGAAAACTCTTCTACTAGGTCTGAAGCAGACAGATTTTTAGTTGCTATGCAGTCTTCCTTTTTTCACAAGCCTTGGGAATTCGGCCCCTGTATTAACAAGAGATTATCAATTCGAGACTGCGCACTTAAACGGAAAAGATTACAAACATTTTTAACTAGGCTACTAGTCAGAATAACATCGCTGAAGCCAGAATGCATGTGCTCAGATTTTGTGATTAGCGCAGAACCTCAAAGACGTGTTAGCCACAAGATGCCAGGCGAAAAAGGTGAAGATTCTGTATTAACACACAAGAAAGAGCCAAGGATGGAAATGTATTCTTCCCTGGAGGTTTCTTCTTCTTCTTTGTGATAGTTCAAGAAATAATAAACTGATAAATATACATTATGTCTGAAAAAAAAAGTCATTTCGCTGTTTTATCTTTTTTCTTTTTAGGAGGGGGGGGGGGCATCACGAGGAGCTTTACACTGGTCATCATATACCCTAGTTACGCCACTGGACCAAACAAATGGAAATTCAGTTTGGCTACCATGGCCTGACTCTGTGTTGCTACTCCTAAAAATAACAATATAGATGCAAACACACAAAAAAAACAAACATTCACATACATAACATATGCACAAACACCCACATGACCAGCACTATAAGAACTATGTAATTGTGGGATGAAGGAGTTTTTAAATCTTTCTGTTTCAGCCTTAATGGTGAGGAGCAGACCACTTTGTCCAGATCTGATGTACTGTAACTATGGTTAAAGGAATGGGTGAAAATTGTCTTTAAGAATTTTGAGTGTTTTGGAAAGGCATCTTTCATGCTTTTCATGAGATGGTATCCATGTTTGAGTGATATATGATGCTTATTTATATTAGTCTATTTAGTCAATGTCTTTGTGCCAGTGAAAGGTTCCTATACCAATTTTGCAAAGGTAATCAGACTACTAATGGTTGCTGTATACATATTTTTTTATTGTTTTGTCAATTTTAAATTTTGCTAGGTTCCTGGGAAAGAAAAGTGGTTGATGCATTTCGGTATAAAGATTTTGGCAGTGTTCCCAGCATTTTATCTTGTTGTTGATGGCTGAACCTAGGTATTGATATTTTTGCACTTGGTCTACGGTTTGGTTGTTGATCTGAATTCCTAATATCAACAATCATTTACTAGAAAGTCATCTATACACCATCGGTAAAAGGTGTCAACTGTCGAAGGATATAAACTTTCATTAACTAGGACTAGGCTGATGGTGGCAAATTCGATGGGGTTAAAAATGTCATTAATGTAGATAGTATATACAATACTGGTGAAAGAACGCACCCCTGCTGTTCCCTAGTGCAAAGTCGTTCGCTTTTAAAAATTTTATCAGAAAGTTTAAAACCCACACTTACATATGTTTAATAATATTCAAATCAGATACTATACCTTTTTTATAATGAGATGTGGTTGGATGGTGTTAAAAGCGGGTGAAAAATCAAGGAATAATATACTAGCAAAGTGTTTTTGAGTACATCATGATGACAATACAGACAATCCAGCATTAAAAGTATCATGCATCTTAACAGTTTGTACGCAAACTGGTGCAAAATTTATACAACATATGAATTAAAAAAATAATTATTAAGTAAATGCTACAAATATTGTCTACCAGTAAAGTGTTTGCAAAATTATAGGAGTTAGTTACTTACGGCATAAACTATACTTTCGATAGATTCAAATGCCGGTCGTGAACTCTCTTCTGCATGCTGAGCAAATCCACTTCTTACATCTCCCATTCGATTGGATGAAAAGTTTGAATAAGGGCTAGAATACAAGTTGCCATAACCCCCATATCCAAAAGGGCTGGAGTAATTGCCATAACCACCATAGCTGCTGTAGCCTCCATAGCCTATACTAGGACCTCCTAATCTACTGTTGAAAGTTGGTTGTTGACTTGGTCTAGGAGGCACTGGCGGTGGTGAGGTCATTGAGGGATTGGCAGAAGGTGGAATTCCCATTGTCGCTGTTAGCCGATCTTGGGATCCAGGCACACTGCTTTAGATAAACAACATATAAAAATACATCCTATTATCATCATATAATATTAATAACCATCAATTTTAAATGTATGTATTGTTCTGTAAACAATAAAAGACATCTAACTTGACAACAAGAGTTCCAAATAATGTCTATATGTAGTACTTTAATGAGTAAATAAATAAATAACAGTAAATATGACAAAATAGACAACGCAATAAACTGACTACACTGTACATCACTGTCTCTCTATCTCATCTTGGACTCGTACTGCTTCACTCGAGGACTCACTCCACCCAGACCGACTTCAAGGCAGACTAACAGCCCCGGTCTCCTCACTGTCTGTACTGAACTGCCTTAAACACTCTGTTTCTGGTCCATGAAGGCTCTCAACCTGATCACATGACCATAACACAGGTTATATTTGCGTGTACTATTAGTACTGTCCATTGACAACCGTTGACCCGTGTCATTTGCCTGAGTCATGTGTCAGTAGGTCACACGCACATTAAAAGTATCGCCCCGCCAATACAGTTACAACAGTATAATAAATCTATTATTAATATTATGTCTCATCTTATATAGATCTATATGAATTATATAGTAATTATATAATAATGGATATCTAGAATCTAGATTATTCTAGATGTCCCTTCAAAACACTCACTACTACAATCAATGGATGATAAAGGTAGATCTAGAAATAAATTTAATTCTAATCTAGAGTGACTAGATCTAGTCAATGTAGATATTCAAACTCGAGATCTACCCATCTCTACTCTAGTATTACTATTAGAATCTAGATCTAGATGGTTTTTCAAATTTGAGTTATTGACATATTTAAATTCTGAATAAAAAGTTGTAATAATAAACATTTTACCATTTTTGATATTTAAATGCTTAGAAACATTTATATTTAATAAATTAGTAAGTAAATTCTTGACATATAAAAAAAAAACGGGGTTCTTTGAGATTTTGTTTTTAGCTCTATCAAATGTCACTTCCCTAAACAATACTGAAAGAGAAACTATGTTTAACCAATGGTATCACTTCATTCTTACAGTAGCTGTTACTACTGTTAGGCTTAGTGACGTCCTAGTCCATGCTATGGTACAGTTATATATATATACACAGAGATATATATATATATATATACATACACAGAGATATATATATATATATACATACACAGAGATATATATATATATATGGCGGACCCTATTCCCAACCAGTTGTGAATAGGCTTCAACCCTATTCCCAACCAGATGGATGGGTCAAATAAGGTCAAAACCCTATTCACAGCCAACAGGGTCAAATTAGGTCAAAACCTTATTCCCAGTCAACTGTGTTTAGTTCAAATCCTATTCAGTTAAATGTTATATTTTTTTTAAAGTGATTGATTTAAAAGAAGATTCCTGGTCACATCATCTCCAATTAAATATTTTTTTTGACTTGGCTTTGACTTTAAGCACTCAATTCAACAAATTTTTTTTTAGGCTTATATACTGCTTGTTGATATTTTTTGACATGTGTTTACAATGTTCCCTCTCCCATCTTCATTATAAAAGTTCATTGAGGATGGCTATAATAAAAAAGAGGAACTATCAAAACTAGGCAGAGATAAAAATGTAATTGGGGAGAAGGGGGTTTAAAGTTTGTTGCAAAGCAATAGCATGTGTAGACACATAGTAAAATGCTATGTATATTGTAAAGCTGAGAGTTTTTTCATTTATGTTGATTCTATTCAATATAGGATAGGGGATATCAAAGTTTATTGTTCTCACTAAGGTGAAATAGGGGAGGCAGGTGGGTAGGATATATCTTACACAGGATTTTATAATCTAAGGCCAAGTTGTGGTGGAAGTAACATTGGTTTGTTATACACCTTTGTGTATAGTAGAAGAAGAGATTTACTGAAAAAAAAATCTTTACTTATTAAGTCTTTCTTTGTTAGCATTCTTAGTTTATGTTTATAATTTTAATTTATTATTTATGAATGACCTATAGACTAATTATAATTTATAAACATTTTTTAAACAATTCAAATACAGGGCAATGTGACTTTTTTTTGTGATGGTACGACCCGATATGGCATACGATACCGGCACCTTTTTAAATGTGGGGGAAAAATTATTATTTTTCTTGTATTGTAACCATATATCATTAACAAAGCTAGAAATCAATGTGTCCTTGCTCCTTGCCATGCAGTTTTAAATCTCCTACATAAATAGCACAACACAATCAACAGAGACTTTGGTGGGTTTTTTTTATCTTATGTATGACATACATTTATTAAAGCAAATAATAGAAGAAATACTAGTACAACATTACATTTAATTGTCATTGCTAAATTCTTTTCATGCTGTTTTTTTTTAATGTAGTGAAACAACTTTAGATTCTAGATCTATATAAAGTGAACAATACTATATCTAGATCTATGTTAAAACTCTAAAACAAATCAGTGACTGTGGACAAAGCATGTATGATTGATTCCAGCCATCTTGTTTGACCTTTAACATAAGAACCACTTCCGGTTGACTGGGAATAAGGTTTTGTCCTCATTTGACCTGAACAGACGATTGGGAATAGGGCTAAAGCCTATTCCCAGCTGGTTGGGAATAGGCACTTCGTATATATATATACGCAGAGAGAGAGAGATCTAAAAGCATTAGGATAACCAACTCGAGGTAAAAAGTAACATTTTCATCTAAGCCCCTCCCTGCCCTAAAAAGTAAATAGATGGTGTGTCTGACTGATTCTAATTTAACGAACTGGTCAGTGTAAAGCTAGTCTAGACTACGTGTGGTCAGTCATGACAAGACAACCAAGTGATAGTGTTTGTGTGTGTTAAGTGGTCAGGCGAGAAAATACACACTGCCATGGTTAGTTAAGCATGTAAATCTACTTTTAACACATATTTTTTTCTTTACTTACAAGATCTAGATCTAACTGCATAGACGAAGATATATTTCTTTTACAATAATGTAAACTTTACTGTATGGTCTCCCGTTGTACAATAAGTCAATAGATTTAATTAATAGGTTAGTGTGACGTCACATAGAAGCCCGGTGAAAATCTGATCATTTTGGATGGGCAGGAAAATTACATCAGAAAAAAAATCAATTACTAAGTTATTATTGCAAATTGAAAATAAAAGAATAATATTATAATTATAATTTAATATATAAATATATAATTATATTCATTTATCTGTAAATCAAAACACATGACATATTATATAAAAAAATTGTCAAAACCATCAGAGTTTCCCTTTAGTTTAAGTACTTTAACTATTTATAGGTCTAGAAAAAACTAAACAAAAATACACGTACGCTGACATAGTATTCACAGGATAATGTGTTGTATTTTGATAATTTACTCCAGGTCTTTCCCAGGGTTTGAGGGGGGCAGACATTTTGTTTAGATCTACCGGAAGTTCAGAACGTAAACACTCAAACAACCACAACAAATGCAGGCTTCTGTTGGTGGCACTGTGACTGTAGAATTTGACTCGATCTATTTGACTAATTGATTTCTATATCTAGATCTAATAGTCTAATACTAGAATATTTTATGTTAGTCGTAGGCTTTACTTTACGAATAGTAATTTTATTACTATTGAAATTTAGAGGTAGATCTAATCTAGATCTAAATCTAGTATTCTATATATAAGTTATAGTAGATGTTTTGTGTGTGTAAGGGCATTAACTCCATAATACATGCATGTCACAGGTCTACAGATTGTTTACTGGTCAGAGTTCAAATCATAGGCCAAAGCTCAGGTCGAAGTACAACATTTTGAAAATGGCAGCCCTAGTGCAGAGAAAAGTTTTGTCATCATACACATGTAAGTTAATGTTAATTATTAACTTAAATTTAAAAAAAAAAAGAATAACAGGTCTACGGGTACACTGACTAGATCAGTAGATCTATTTAAAGTATTTAGATTTTAGATATTTATAGTATGATAATCATAATTATCATATGATCTAATAATAATAATTCTAATTTGATTAGTTTACTTACAGTTTGACTCAGTTTGAGTCTTAGAGATGTACTTCATATTCACTTTTACCATTCATTGTGATTGTCTTACTCTTACTAAACTCTTAGTCAGTCTTAGTGACGTCTTACTTTTAGTCTTAGATTTTACTAGATCTAAATTTTAGATGTCAGCCTGGCATTTTCCAATGAGAAAAAAAATTTGTAACATAAGATTAAGATCTATATCTACATCTATATATAAATTATATTTAAACCTGATATAGGTTTGCAATGATACCAAATTTATCTTTCTATGACGTCTGACTTTATGTTATATAGGAGCAAAGTTATGCCATTTTATGTGTAGACAAATGGACTATAGAAAATGTCCAGAAAACTGTGATGGAAAAAATGAATTTTCGTCTTTATCTCATCATAACTTTATGACCTAAACCATAATAGATAGAAGCTTGAAATGTGGAACACATCTACCTTCTTCTTCGTTCTCATTGTCATGTTGGAGCGTTCAGATGACTAGACCAATACATGAGATGAATTGCGCAGTGGTTTCCAAATCAGGGAGCTCTCCATTTAGTTTTCTTTCTATTAAGGTGTTTTGGGTTTGAGTTTAGGCACATCGGCACAATTTAGGCCATGTCGTTGGCCAGTGTCTTATATGGGCCTCTTGGTAAAGAGAGCAGTCCTGGAGGACGCAGCGGGCAGACCCCACTGGCTCCAACCCAGAGCCTCCGGCACACGTGCTGTCCCACTCCGCCACGTCCGACCCCGAGTCAAAAGACCAGACGCCGATCTCATCGGAACAGCTCACAGCAAGCGCCATCCCTCCTGCAACCCCCAAAAGAGCTCGTCCATCTCTCACCTACCCTATCTACAACTAATCTCCTCAATTCCTCCGGACAGAGCGCAGAGTCTACTTGTGAGCCAGTTCTCCCACCCCCGGCGAGCGCGCCAGACCTCCCACCTTCCTCCATCTACCCCATTATATGATTTTTAATTTGATTGTTTCATCTCACATGCAGCTTTGATCCAACATCCTGTGCTGGGATACTTCCTTTTCAACTTATAAATAATCTATATAGTAATAATATTATACATATTAATGAATATTGACTTACTTGTTTTACAGCTGGACTTCGCTATATCACCACAACATCTGCATACAATGCCTCCGTTCAAACAAGTAAGAAAAATTTTATTTAAAATAATAGATTTTTGCACACAATACAATACAAGCTATTAAAAAAAAAACAGAAATTAAAAAAACAAAAAAACAAATGAAAAAAAAACCCAACTATTTAATGAGGTTATTTGAATTGAAACTTATTTTATATACACATTCTTTTTTTTTTTTGTTGGTGTAAACTTTTTTCTTCACATTGACTCTACAAACCACTTCATCTATGCACTAAAGGCAACAATTTCGTATAGATATGAATCCTAACAAAACCAAAAAAAAAACAAACCCCAACAACAAATGATAGAGATTTGTCAATGGCAGACAAAATGTATTTAAAATAAAGAAAATATAATGTATAGCATTTAAGTTGTTTTTTTTTTAAAAAGTGAAACACATTATGACGTCTAAAATGTTGAAGTAAGTGAAAAGTTGTCAGTAAGGCTCTGGAATAAAAAAAAAGTTACCCTTTTAAGCTTCATTATATATGCTAGCAAAAAACCTTTTATTTTTTTAGTTTTATAGATTGAACACACTTTTAAATATTTTAAATGAGAAAATACCTTTCAAATTTCTCAAAGGGCTAATTTTCTACAATATTTTGCTTTTATGCGAGCGATCAGTTACCTCTTTGACTATATTTAAAATATGTTTTAAAACATTTTCTTTTTTTTTTTCTTCTAGAGAGTAAAAAAACTCTTAGCAGGCCAAATGTCAAGAACATCGTCCTTGTTGAAGGTGTTAGGACTCCCTTTTTAATGTCTGGTACAACCTATAAAAATTTGATGCCTCATGATCTGGCCACCCATGCTATGAGGTGAGACAAGTGTAACTTAGATCTGATGAAAGATAATACAAATTTGAAGAGACATAATTTCCAGGCCAAAAAAGAGTAAACTAGAAGGCCTTAATGTTGTAAAATGTTTTCCTTGTTTCCGATGTTCCTTCAGAGTTGAAGATAGTCCTAACCTCCTACAGGACGACAGGGGATGGTTAAGGGCGATGCCCGAACGACAGTCCAGCGCGCAAACCATACGGCCAGTTATACTCTATGTCTAGCTCCTAGTCAAGACCAGTGTGGAAGTCTTTAGTTGTGTGCATTGTCACAGCATCCCCCCCCCCCCCCCCCCCCCCCCAGCTACTATTAAGTTTGACTTTGGCTTCTTTGAGCTTGACAATTAAAGGGCTGCAACCATTTTATTTTTTAAAATAATTATTTCCCATTAGTTAAATTTTACATTGGCCTGTTTGCAGCTTTTTGTATGCTTATTCTGAGTTTATTAATGATTAGGATCCAGTAAGGGATGGACGCTGTAGGAAGTGAATGCACTGATGAATGCTAGAGAACAATTTTGCCGCTGGTAGTGCTGACAATGATTTGGGATGATTTTTTATGTGCTGATTTGTATTAATTAAGCATGCCATTCTCTTGTTCCAGAGATAAGGGTCTTGGTCATCATAGACTGGGGGTTCCAGCACACTATCTCGCAGCATTTGTTTCTTTATCTGATATGTTAGCTCATTGTTGCCTATTGAAGACCATACTTAATGTATTTAAGTATAATCTGATTTATTTCAACATTGTGTTTGTGTTTTCAACATTTGTGTTTTTATTTGTTTTGCTTTGTTTCAGAGGATTAATTAAAAGAACTAATATACCATTAGGTAAGACTTGCTAATTTCATATGAATTTAACAGCATCTTTAAATAGCATTCTAATTAGATTACTAATAGCAAAGTGTAAAAGATATAAAGCTTTAAAAGATATAATGATCAATTAGATTATTACTTTGCATGAGTGTAAAAAATATTATTTTTATATAGCATCAATAGAAAAAAAAAAGACTTAGTGACTAAAAATCGACCTAAAAAATTAACAGTTTATATATATTTGGGGGGAAAAAAAACACTATCTAATTGACTACACAGTAAAAACTCTGGTTTGACCGTTTATGATTTAAAAAAATATATCCATCTTAAAATTAATTTTGATAACGTCTTTTTATTTTGAATACAACTTCAGCTAAAATTACCAAACTCAACTAAAATCTTTCTTTGTATTCAGTAAAGAATTGAATATATAAATAGATGTACAAAGGCATCAGGGCATCATCTTATGTAAAAATCATCAGCTGCACTTTAAATAGAACTTGATTGTGCAAAGCACATTAGAACGTCTCCTTGCAGTAATGAAGCATTGCAAGAAATAAATGGAATGAGAAGTTATAGAGCACCATCAGCTTTAGAAAATGGGAATTGATTTAAAAAAAACTTTTTTTTATGTAACGTGTTAAAAAATTATATATGCAATTATTTATTTTTTCATTCTATCTTGTTTAACTCATGCATTTCATTATTATGTTTATTTGTCGCTACAGATGCTGTAGACTACATTGTGGTTGGCACAGTGATCCAGGAAGTGAAAACAAGTAATATAGCAAGAGAAGTAGGCATTGACTTTGTGCATTTCTGACCTATCTTCTTTGCACTCTTTCAACATTTTTAACAAAATAAAAAATGGGAGGGGGTATTAATTATCCATTGTTTCCTTCGTCCATTTCTGGATGCCGAGCTGGTAGGGGGTCTGTCATCAATTCATCTGTCCAAGTCTTAAGCTTAGAACTATTCAAGTCACTCTCCAAAATTAATCCTTGTCTAGGCTTTGCAAAATTTCAATTATAATTCCTTTTAGTTTTTCTTTGGATAAATTTTTTTTTTTTAAGTCACAGGATGTTTAACCCTGTGCACAACATGGGGAGGGGGTCGCCCCTTACAGATTTCCAAATAGTTGCCTTTGTTTGTTAATAAGGTACCTAAACCTTCGTGGATCCATCCATTTTCTATAAAGTTACAAGTGTTCATTTTAGTCCAGCCTGATATGTTATTCTGTCTGTATTCAACATATTATTATTATAGCTTTTATATAGCTCTACTTTCATGCTTATAGCATGTTCAGAGCGCTTTTGGTCCAATCGTATTTGTGGACCAGTGGGGGGAGGGGGTATCTAGGAGTTGGTTTTCCGTGCTGCCTTTAGGCGCTCAGTAAACACAACTCTGCCCGAGTCGGGTGTCGAACCTCGAGCCCCCTTCTAGGTAGCCAAGCCAAGTTCAAGCGCACTTGGCCTCTTGACCACGCTTCCCACCGCTTCCATATATGAAAGTCACACCTCTTAACATCACATGAGGTAGCTTTAGATGAAAGATTTTTTTTTATTTCACTATGTTTTTAATGATCTTTCTGGCTTAAAAAATTAATTTTTTTGTTAGCTTTTGTAACTGTTAGTGGTGATGCCCTGACATTATTATATATTGTAATTATTTCAGGCAGCATTACAGGCTGGGTTTTCTGACAGGATTCCTGCCCACACTGTGACCCAAGCGTGCATCTCATCCAACCAGGCTATCACCACAGGTAACCACATTTGTTTATCTCACTAACATAGCATGGCAACATAATGATGCAACAGTTTAACACTTGGCGTACAAATCTCATGATTGAATCTTAGTGACGGCTACAATTTTAGCCATTTTTTTTTGTGGGTAAATAAAGCGTTACAAGTTACACGTTTAAACCAGTGGCTTTAAAAACAGTTTAACTTATGGCCACTCTATTGTATTAATATGTTTATAACAGCCATCTATTTCTCAAATCACTAAGTCAGGTAGGAAAATGTTAGCACTAGTCTAATGCAAGTAGGCCTTTACATAATACTCAGAAATGATCTTCAGGGGAAATTTGTTTTCTATCTTTGGCACTTACAAAAACAGTGTAAATAGATCATTAATTACTTAGAATTTAAAGAATTATTTTCACATTAATCGGAATTCATTATTACTTTACATTTTGTTCTTTTTTCTTTCTAACACCCTAAAAGTCTTTAACTCTTTCTCTCCTAATCGACGATACCATCATTGATTTCGACCTCATTAAATTAATGTTTAATTTTTTAAACTTGACTTTGAATTATATAAAAAGAGCATGCATTTCCCTTTAATTCTATACCAAAGACAACATTTTCTGATTACAAACAACAAAGCTATTGAAACCCAATCATAACAGGGGTAGTGAAATAGTAATGAGCAAATGAAGAATTCCTTCAAATCGTGGAAAAATAATTACGGAGAGAAGAGTTAAGCAACTCTTTAAGGGTAATACAACTGATATCAGCTTAATTATTGTTTTTTTTATATGCCTGATTGAAAGAAAAAAAAAGTTGTTATATATATCTCTTTAATTTTCTCAGGAATGGGTTTAATCGCTGCTGGGCAGTGTGATACAGTTTTAGCTGGTGGTGTCGAGTTCATGTCTGACGTCCCAATCAGACATAGTCGCCAGATGAGAAAAATTCTGTTGGCGTCACAGAAAGCCAAAAGCTTGCCAGCAAAGCTCCAACTTCTGAGACAAGCCCTCCGGCCAGCGGTCTGGATTCCTGAACTTCCAGCAGTGGCAGAGTTCTCAACAAATGAAACTATGGGACATTCGGGTGATAGGTTAGCAGCAGCTTTCAATGTATCAAGGCAAGAACAGGTAACTGCACTTGAATCTTAGGCCCTTACTTTGGTATTTTCTAAATTTAGTATCACTTTTATTTTTAGAATAAGGTGTTACTTTCTAGATGTTATCCTATACTCTTAAGCAAGCAATTCTTGTATGAATGTTTGAAAACGATTTTCTTAGAAATTCAAGGTATTTGTATATAAGTGAAAAAAAAAACAATCTCAGCTCATTGACCACATAGGGAGAACTAAAGGCTGTCCGTTATATAGGTTTAAAAAATGTTATCGTAAATTAATTTTGGCTCTAAATTTTTAAAAAGGGAATTACCGCACTTGTCCATATACATAGACACAGACAAACGTTTCTGAAATGAGCTCTGGAAAAAAATCATTCAACAGAGCAAGACTTGGTCACCTGGTACTATGTTAATGTTACCCACATATCCTTTAAGTGATTATGCTAGTGACTTAAGTGGTGGTTCTGAAAACTCTAGAGGAAGATATGAAATACCAAGGATGCCCCATAAATTCATCTTAATTTCTAGAAGCTGTGTCTTTATTTTGTTTATCTTTACACAGTGCCTTGCCTTTTTAAAAAAAATTCTAAACGCTGATTAATGGATCATGATTTTACAAAGAGAGCTTGAAATGTTTTCCCTAAATTGTTTGTCATGTGACATGGCCATTTGAATGATAATTATCTTTTGAATGATTATCACTTATCAATTAAATTTTAATTTAATTTCATGACTGAATACATAATGTTTTGACACAGATCTAGTACTTAGTTGATCAAAATTTGAACAATTGTTGTTACTATTTTAATGTAATATGCTTCTTTTTTTTTTAGGATAATTTCATGTTGTTAGTCTTGTTTTGCATGTTTTGGATGTTCTTTTAGCATTAAAGATTATTTCTTTCTTTCTTGCCCAAACTTCTTGCAAGACAGTGTGGTATGGTGGTGGGTAGGGTTCGAACCCAAACCCATGAATATTACAGTCCAGAGCGCATACCACTCCACCAGATTGTCAATTTTTCAATGAAAATACACTTAAGATGCATCTGGTTAATGAAATGCCTTTTTTTTTTCAAATTAGGATGCCTTTGCTATTCGATCACATGCTCTTGCACAAGAAGCCACAGACAAAAATCTTTTGATTGACAGATTAGATTATAAAGTACCAGGTTGGTGTTATATTTCACTCTTAAAAGGTTTATATTTCTATTATTATATTTCTATCAGGCTATAATTATGTTTGTATAAGTCTGGCTGACCTTGTCTGATTGACTTTCTTGTAATCTTTTTGAAAGTTAGTACGTTTCCATATTTTCTCACTTATAAACCTTCACGGAACATTCAGCAGTAGTGATTTCCAACATGACTGGCTTTTAATATTACAATATTTGAATTTTATCCAAATGTTATTATTATCTAGTACTCTTCCCTCCCATTCACAATAGCTTTTCTCCCTTTGTCATTTTAACGACAGATTCCTTTTTTAATTCAATATCTAAAATCCTCATTGTGTTTCAATCTACTCGTCTTATTAATGATAGTTCTTATTTTGTTCAAGGTGTTGCAGAGACTGTAACTAAAGATAACGGCATCAGAGTGTCTACCATGGAGCAGCTGGGAAAACTAAAACCTGCATTTATCAAACCACACGGAACAGTTACAGCTGCCAATGCATCTTTCTTGGTGAGTTTTATTTTTTTTTTCCATCCAGTAGCTATATTTACATAACAGTTGTGTGAGGTGTACATGGTGTGCACATTAAATATTCACATATCTATTAGCAATTAGTGTATGTTTACAAATCTTTTTTTGATTTGGAATGTATGTGAAATTGTATTCACTCTCATAACGAACCTATTTTATTCAAATGCAGAAATTAATCTCAGGTTGTGAGCAATCTTGACTTTATCCTTGCCAGGTCTTGTGTGCAGCCTTATTTTATTGCTCTCAGTTGTATCTTTTTGAATTAATCCTTTTTTCTTTTCAGTTTGCAAATGGCAAACATCAATGTGTCTTATAAAACCATCACTATGTGCGTTATATCATCTCCATCTTAGGCACGACATGGCCTGAATTGTGCCAATGTGCCAAAAATCCAAAACTAAACTAAAACTAAACTTTTAGGCAAAAGGAAAGAGAGTTCACAGTTTTTGTATATTTGAATCCTATTATTAAATTCACATGAAATAAATGTATTACAATAAACTGGTATATAAAAAACTTGACGAACCTTGACTTGCTATGTTATTTTCTTTTTCCCCCAATTATTTTAGACTCCCTTTGTGATGTCACATTTTTTTTTTTAAAGCTGCTTCTAGCTGTACTCCAAAATAGGGGAGTGACTATAGTTGATGTTTTTACTGTAAACAAGATTCATGGCTAGGCGCTTGAGTTTCCCTCATTGGCCTGTGAGATATTGGGTTACTATGCATAGCTCTTGACACTATATTGCTGTAGTGTTTTGGGTTAAACATAGAGCTATAATTAAAAATTCACTTACTACAGTGCATTATATTGAAAACAGTTCCTTTTCTTCTTCCTTTGTAGACTGATGGTGGATCAGCTTGTCTTATCATGTCAGAGGAAAAAGCTCTTCAAATGGGCTACAAGCCCAAGGCATACCTCAGAGACTTTCTCTATGTAGCTCAAGATCCTAAAGACCAGTTACTTCTTGGGTAAATAGAACCTTTTTATTACTGTTACCACTTTGTTTTGTTAATTTTGAGATGGCTATAATCTCATTAAGCAAGGATAGTTTAGCCTTTGAATTAACACTGTCATACTTATTTCAGTAAATCTAAATATTAAATAGTCTAAAAATAAATCTATGATATTTTGTTTTAATTTTACTGAAGACTTTCATGTAGAATGTATAGTGTTCATGTTTGCCATTAGAATACATTGGTATAATTAATAAATGACAATGACTATTAACAGTCAAAGAAGGGGAATATTCAATTGAAGGACTCTCAAAATGCATTTTTATGCTTATGGTCATCAAAAGACTTAATGGTACCAATATGTTTAAATCTTTAAAAGCTTGTATTAAGTATGAATGACTAGATAAACATATTGATATGCCTAGAAACTAGAATAGTATTTCTAACTTAAGTATCTTGCTGCAGTAGATGACCTCAGAAATCTCAGAGTTTAAGCTATAATTCTTTATAGACCCCATAAGATGACTAGAAACATAGAGGTGTGAATAGTAATGACTTGAGTGCTTGTAATTTTAAAAGCTAATTTGTAAATGTAAACAATTATCCATACAATGGCTTTGTGTCCAGATTAAGCCAATCTTTTCTGTCTAAATGTATTAACTGAAAAAAATAAACCTTATGAAAATTTCATTTTAATGGGATAGAATTTAATAGAAACTAATATAAAGCACATATATTCCATGTAAACATGCAGTCAAATTGTTTTTGGGTTTGTTTTACATAACCTACTTGTAGGCTTACTATAAAAGAAAGCAAATCATTTTGGCAATGTCTATTGTATCATTCTTCTTACCATCTTACCATACAGTACACTATTATTACAAGGCAAGTATTGTGACAATAACCATTGATTGAATTTCGTCTTTTTATGTAAACCTTTTTTTTGTATGTTGTTGATACAGCCCAGCCTATGGCACACCAAGGGTATTGAAAAAAGCTGGCCTAACTCTTCAGGACATTGATGTCTTTGAGTACCATGAAGCTTTTGCTGTAAGCAGATTTTCTAGTTCTTTTTGAAATCTATAAACTGACTTATGTTTTAACTAATTTCGGTACACATTTTTCTTTTATTAAATGTAAAAGGTTGGGTGGAAGTTGCAGAAATGTGCAGTCTAAAAAAGTAAAGAACCGCTTTCAGACCTTGTGATCTATAGGTAATCTATTTCTGTGGCTGATAGTTAATGAGGGTGTCATGTGGCCAGCACAATGACCAACCAACCACCTTTACTTTCCCCAACTAAAGTCAGGTACTCATTAGAGCTGGGTGGACTCAGGGGCCCCCTAAAAATCTAAAAATTCAAAATCCCAGTCTTCACCAAGATTTGAACCATGGACCCAAGGTTCGGAAGCCAAGCGCTTAACATCTTAGCCACCATGCTTAAGTCTTAGTACAGTAAAAACTATTCTCTGATTGTAATTTATAAGACTTGTAAAGTTAAAGTAAGTAATTTTTTTTTACATTCTAAACCAGGTAAATTAAATAGTTAAAGAACAAAAATAGATCTGAATATTCTTGTGATATAGAACTAGAATAACTTACAACACAATTTCATCAGTACTGTAGTGAGAATGTGATTCTTATGTAACAATATAATAAATGTTATAATAATAAATAATATAAATAAAAATACTGTAAATATATAAATAAATAAATGTTGTAACAGAATAAAAACAAAACTGAAAGTGTTTTTTCCTTTCTCTACTAGTAAAAAATAGCAACAAAAAAAGCCACTAAACTATTAAGAAGAGACAAAGAATAAAACTCTTCCGAGTTAGCCCAAGTAATACATCATAACTGTTTGGCACTGTGTACTCTTAGACTATCTAAGACTATTCGGTGCGTTGGGAGGCAAGCTTTCTTCATAAAGATCTGTCACTGGCAATATCTGTTAATGTCCACTGCTCTGAGGACCTCCATGAAAGTGTGGTGCCAGGTTGTACAAGGATGTCCCTGTTTGTGCTTTCCTCATATTGGACTCCATGTCATTCCGCCACCTGCTGTTCCTAAGCCTGGGTGAGAAAGGAGGAGGGTTTGGTGTGAGGCTAGCTGACCCACCATGTAAAACCTCAATTGCTACTGAAACAGCAAACTTTAAACAAAGTTAACTTGAATAAAAAGAAACAAATAAAAGACAGTACACATTTCGTGATTTTTTTTTAGTATTTTATAAAAAGGCTAGATCTAATTGGATTAGGTATCTGTTCCAATATATATTTTTTTCTGATGTATCCATTTGTAATTTCTTTGTATTTTACAGGGACAACTTTTATCAAATTTTAAAGCAATGGACTCTGATAGCTTTGCAACCAAATATATGGGACTGCCATCCAAGGTAATTTAACTAACTGTTTGTATGTTATATTTCAAATTCCATAGCAAAAGAAAAAAAAAACAACCTCTGTCATTACATTGATAACTAGGAATGACTACTACTGTTAATTGTAAAAAAATTTAATTATAATTCTATCTTTTGAATAGCTTGTGGTGGTTCTTCTTCTTCTTAAACTGTCAGGTAGAGTTGAGCCTTCGGCTCTTGGAACTTTAGGCCAGCAAAATTGAAGAGCTCCCTCTCACCGGCCTGAATGAGAACAGTGCACTCTGTTCTGTCTGACGGGTGGGTCAGACTCGCGGCTGCGTACACTAAGACCCCCGCCATTTTCCATTTTGGTGGTTAAAGAGTTAATAGAAGAAGTAAAAACTTGATTGCCATCTATTTTCTGACACTAATTTTGAAAGAATTAGTAGTTTTTTCAATAACAATGTGAACATTATTTATTATTTACTTTCTCTCTTTTACTTATTATTCTAATTCTTTTCATAACTATATGATTTGTGTGTTTGTAAATGTTATAGATTAAAAATGAATTAATTATAGTAAATTAAATCTCACTATTTCATTGGTTGCTTCATCATTTATTTTTTGGGGGGGGGGGGGCGCTGATTTAAATTTTATTATTCACTTTTATTTCTCTTGGTCAAAAAGACAAAAGCTAAGCTCTTGTTCTCCTTGATTCCAGTTTACTATAGCCTCTTGGAAGATAGTTTTTACACATTGTGTTCAAACCAGCCAGTTTTCAGTGCTGCAAAGTATACCTGCAACTTTTTTGCTATTTTTCCAAGGATTTCTGATTGTATATATGTATTTATAAGTATTTTATATTCTATGATATATTATAATAATATATTGATTCAAAAAATTCTCCATTTTAGCCAGGAGCACCACCCATGGAGAAGGTGAACCTGTGGGGAGGCTCCCTATCTCTTGGCCATCCTTTTGGGGCCACTGGAGTCCGCCTGGCTGCCACAGCAGCAAATAGGTTGATTCATGAAGGCGGTCAGTATGCCTTGATAGCTGCCTGTGCAGCAGGAGGCCACGTAAGTTCATTTAGTGTTATCTGTAGTTTGTGTAGCGTTAGTAGAATGTACAAGATGAAGTTGATTGATTGTAAGTTTCCATTTACGTTCTCTATTCCTTTTTTTTTCTTTCTATTGCATAGAAAGTAAAATATTTGTCTATTCAAGAATATAAACATAAAACTATAAAAAGACTTATTGCCATCACCCCATGAGTTTCATCTGTCATTTAGTTTAACAAGCATAGGGGAAAATAATGCTTCTTATAGTTAAGTTAAATATAGATATCAAGTTATTTACTTTCGATGGAGGGAAATTCAGATGTATTAATAAAATGTAGTGGTTTCCTGTTTTCATATAATATAATTTGACTTGAAATTGAATAAAGCACTGAAAAAATCCAAGAGTAGAATTTCAAAAAAAATTTACTCAATAATTCAATAATAATAACTCATTAATTCAAATGAAAATTAAGAAACACAATGTATATAAAAAAGCCAAATCAATAATATTAGATAGGGGTGGTGGTGGCAGAGTGATAAAGCTTTTGTCTTCTGAGCCAAAGGTTTTGGGTTCGAATTCTAGTGAAGACTGGGCTTTTGAGTTTCAGGCATTCTAAGGAGCCCCTGAGTCCGCCCAACTCTCATGTGTACCTGTCTTGAAGTAAAGTCAAAGTGGTTGGTTGTTGTGACACCCTTGTTAACTGTGGGCCACAGAAACAAATGAGCGTCACATCATCTGCACTATAGATTGTTAAGTTTAAAATAGGAATCTGACCAAAAAAAAAGATAGTATTAGAAAAGTAAATCAACTTCTTCTTTCTCAACTAATAGATTGTGTCCCTTTTATATTGTTTACCAATCCCAGTACTTAGGAGATAGTTCCAATATGGAAATTCCCAATGTTTCCATTCATACTAGCTCATTCTAGAATTCACCTTCACCTATTCCTTAGTCTGTTGGAAATCTGTTGGGGCACCACATGTGATCTGTTGATCCTCTCTTCCTCCCTTTCCTATGCCTTGAATCTCTTTCAATGACAGGCCTGTCCATTCTTTAATGTTGTCTTCCCATCACTTTCTCTGTTTGCCTCTTCTTGTTTTCCTGGAACTTTTCCCTGCAGGAATGTCTTTGTGGGCCCTAATATGGGACCTTGCGATATGGCCATTTATTGACAGGAGGTCATTGTGCGGCCAAATAAAGTAATAATTTTGTTTCCCATGAAGTCACAAGATCAAGTAGATTATTTCCCTAAAAAAATGTTTAATGTTGTTTTTTTTTCTGTTTAATATCTATTCTATTTTAGTGTATGCCTTTGAGATGTATTTAACATCCATAACTCACCATTTTTTAAAAGTGCAGGCCTTGAAAACATATTTCTTTATATTACTGCTTTTAAAAATTTATACAATTAAATAGTCTTATTCTCAAGTAACAAATATGTTTATTTATTTCAGGGCCATGCAATGATTATTGAACGCTATCCATCTTGAGAATTATGGAAGTAGTAATACTTTTACACAAATTTATTTATGACACAAGTTCGGTACACTCTGAGAGTTGTATTCAAATAAACAACTCTTTGATTTCATTTTTTTTAAAAATTCCTTTTTGTAATTTATTCATGACAGAAAAATTCAAAAGTCTTTTCATGAAAACATTTTATTTTTTAAATGTAGTGCCATATTTCTATAATTTTGTCTGTTTCACACTGTTACAGCCTGTTGTTTCATCAATGAAATATTTTATTTATTATGTCTTCAAGGCCATCTCGTTACTTATGTGGGCATTGGAAACCCCAGCAAGGTTATCTAGGCTGCCATATTAAAAGAAAGTGCTTCTTGTATGAAAATTGTCTGTTCCTAGTTTCTTTTTAAATAGCTCATATTCATGTTGAAAAAGCTTTGTCAAGAATGATTAAAACTAAAAACATATGTAATTGTGAACATTGAATATAGGAAAAAGTTAACTATGGACTTCAGGTTTTGAACTTTGCCATTACCTTAATTGTTGGTTGCATAGCCTTGACCTTTCATCCTTAGCCTTCAATTTATTTTCATGATAATTTTTTTTAGTTTAATTTTGCACATGCTCCTGTTCCGTAGTAGAGTGATAATCTTGTTAGGTGTTGTTGTTTTTCTGCATAGATTTATTTATTTGAAACCTAATGGGCTAGAGTTGATAAAAGTTTTTATTTTTAGAGCCTCTTTTGCTTGGTATTTTTAGTTCCTAGTACAATAAATAAAGATTAGTCCATAAATGTCCAATCCATGATTATATATATATATTTTTTTTACAAATGTGATAAAAACAAAACAAGGTCCATTCACTTAATGGTGCCACTTTTGCTGTCGAGAGTGTGAGTTAAGCATGAGTTCTTGTGCGTGGTGATGGCCTAGACATAGCGCTGGCTGAATATGAGAGTTAGCTTACTGCATGCACTTACATGTCAGTTGATTGTGTATGAACAAATTTAAAGCTAGTAATGCTTCACTGGAGTGTTGCCATTTAATGAAATTTGACATTTTCATATTTTGTTATGACTTTTGTCATAAAAAAATATATACATGTTTATATATATATATTTTGTTATATAACGAAACAATAAACTTATGAGAAAAAAATGGGTAAGTTTGAATTATTTATTAAATCTGATTGTGTCTTGAATGAATACATAAATAAATAAAAATATTTGTAAATTTAATTGTCACACGGTGTACGCGTCAAGGTCTTAAGAGATGTGTGAACAGGAAGTTTACTTAGACATAGGGTTTTGTGAACGTTCAAATGTCTAAACAGAAGATTGGAGAATGAAAATTAGTTTTTTGTTTCTTTATTTCCTGTTCTAGAGGTTCCTAGTTTGAAAGCCTTTAAAAAAAGGGAGATAAGTGTCAAGGTTGTGTTAAAGCCGTTTGCCTGGCCCCTGACATTCAACAGGCACCTTCGTGCGTACAATAAATCATTGACTCGCAGTTAACAATGTTGTATTTTAATAATATGAATGTATGTTCTGATGGAGTAATATCATTGAGTTTAAAACATTATAATATTGTGGTTATATTAATCAAACAATGATTCTGCACCTTGCTATCACACAACTCAACACATTAGTACGCCCAACACTGGCCCACTGCTGACTCTAGTCTCTAGTGTTGACTTCAAAATCCCAGAACCAACTCCCTGTATAGACGTAAGAAACGACTAATTGAAAGGTCTCTAGTGTTGACTTCATAATCCCAGAACCAACTCCCTGTATAGACGTAAGAAACGACTAATTGAAAGGTCTCTAGTGTTGACTTCATAATCCCAGAACCAACTCCCTGTATAGACGTAAGAAACGACGAATTGAAAGGTCTCTAGTGTTGACTTCATAATCCCAGAACCAACTCCCTGTATAGACGTAAGAAACGACTAATTGAAAGGTCTCTAGTGTTGAATTCATAATCCCAGAACCAATTCCCTGTATAGACGTAAGAAACGACGAATTGAAAGGTCTCTAGTGTTGACTTCATAATCCCAGAACCAACTCCCTGTATAGACGTAAGAAACGACTAATTGAAAGGTCTCTAGTGTTGACTTCATAATCCCAGAACCAACTCCCTGTATAGACGTAAGAAACGACGAATTGAAAGGTCTCTAGTGTTGACTTCATAATCCCAGAACCAACTCCCTGTATAGACGTAAGAAACGACTAATTGAAAGGTCTCTAGTGTTGAATTCATAATCCCAGAACCAATTCCCTGTATAGACGTAAGAAACGACGAATTGAAAGGTCTCTAGTGTTGACTTCATAATCCCAGAACCAACTCCCTGTATAGACGTAAGAAACGACTAATTGAAAGGTCTCTAGTGTTGACTTCATAATCCCAGAACCAACTCCCTGTATAGACGTAAGAAACGACGAATTGAAAGGTCTCTAGTGTTGACTTCATAATCCCAGAACCAACTCCCTGTATAGACGTAAGAAACGACTAATTGAAAGGTCTCTAGTGTTGAATTCATAATCCCAGAACCAATTCCCTGTATAGACGTAAGAAACGACGAATTGAAAGGTCTCTAGTGTTGACTTCATAATCCCAGAACCAACTCCCAGTATAGACGTAAGAAACGACGAATTGAAAGGTCTCTAGTGTTGACTTCATAATCCCAGAACCAACTCCCTGTATAGACGTAAGAAACGACGAATTGAAAGGTCTCTAGTGTTGACTTCATAATCCCAGAACCAACTCCCTGTATAGACGTAAGAAACGACTAATTGAAAGGTCTCTAGTGTTGACTTTATAATCCCGGAACCAACTCCCTGTATAGACGTAAGAAACGACGAATTGAAAGGTCTCTAGTCTAATACACTATGGCAGAGAAACAACTGGGACATGCAGTAATGCCTTAGATACTCGCCCTAAACAGGGGGACACACACGGAACGAAACGTTACACCAGCATAATAACAAAAATCCTCCATAAGCTTAAAAGCAAGTCAACAAAAAAGGCGCGTTCAAAAATTGTGCACCTAATAAACATTAGTACTAGAATATCATAACCTACGAGTTCGGGCTTTAACACGACCCTGACAATAAGCTTATATCGGGTCATTTATTGATTAAGTTTCAAGCTTCATATTAAATTCTTAGTGAATCTATAATTGAAATTAAGTTACTATTGTAATGTTTATGGTCTGTATTCAATTATTGCGTCATTTCTACATGGAGAATTTCAGCGTTTTATTTTGTAAAGAGGAATTCTGTTCTTTCTTCACCTCAACAAGTATCTCCGGCAAGTTTTGGACATTGGATCATCAGACAGTTTCTGAAAATACCAAGACGTATAAATCACACAATTCCATTGTGATATTAATTAAAGTATTTTCTTGTAAGAGGCAAATTTGCCATTGCAATCGAGAAATAAAGGAACTATAGCTTTATGACTGAACTTGTGCACTGCTAGTAAATATACAATACTTTCCAAAATGGTCTCTTTAAAAAAAAGCTCATTTCAACTAACTCAGTTTGTCTGGTAAAAAGTTTGTACACATTATTACTCCGACACCCAATGTCGGATCAAGCTGAAATTTTCGCACAATTATTTCTTTTAACTGACAACACAAGAATCAATTTTAAAAAAACCCAATTAGTTAATTAATTATTTTGTTTAGTATCTCGAACAAGGAAAAGAAAACAATATATACGATACATACAATATATACAATCTTCTCTAGTCATAAGTACCTCACTAGCAGAGTCTTTAGCATGTCGCCCCGAGGAGGCGTCATAAGTACCTCACTAGCAGAGTGGTTAGCATGTCGCACCGAGGAGGCGTGAGCCACTACTTCGAATTCAGGTCGCTCCTACCCCCCCCCCCTTTTTTTTTTGTAAATGAAAGAAGTTAAGGTAAAATCCACCCACATATCCCTTTCTCTCCCCCCCCCCCCCCACACCTTTTCTCCTAACTAGTCCAGATAAGTGACCATAGGATCATAGCGTATTGACAACATGAAATAGTGCTTAACAAAAACAATTGATAAAATGTGATCGCGCAGATTTATTGTTGTTGTTGGTCTAGATCTATTGCAAATTAAATTACATGACTGAACCAAACTAATTGATACAATTACTCGTTTTTGATAATGAGGCTATGTTAAGCTGATTATATCTAGGCCTACTATTGGAGCATGGTTGCTTAAGCTCTATGTTTTTGTTTTCTTGACTAATCCACCTAATTTGTGGTCTTCCCTTTGTGTTAAAAACGGCGTTTTGCTAGCTACAGTCTTGCTGCAGTAAGTGCAAAGTAAAAGCACATTTTAAATAAGAGAAGCTTACAATAGTAACATTAGAATTTCATTTATAGTTCAATTGAAAACGTTGCTCTTAAATTGCGATCATATAAAAAGTAAAAGCCAGACATGTCGCGGCTACTTTGCGTGCGACCCGCTTAGCCACCTCAAGAATTATCAAAATAATGTTAAATTATTAAACGTTTAAGAGTCACCACTAATTTTCAGGTAAATTATTTACTGCAAAAAACGTAACAATCAACTTCGTTGAACTTATGAACTATTGTTTAATGATCACATTTTTTAAAGCAAATAATTTCTGGAAAATTTCGTTTATTTATTAAATTCAAATTATCTTTCAAGTTATCTTTTAAGTTTAGTGTTGATTTGTTAACTTTGTAATTGTTATTAATTGTTAATAATCACATTAAAAATAAGCCAGTTAGAGTTAGACTTACATTTGTCACAAATCATTTAGTGAAGGTGATTTTTATTAAGGAGTGTGTCGTTAAAGCTGCCGAAGTAATTTGTCCAGAAAAGGTGAAAGCATTCAAAGAAACATACTGGCAGATAAAATAAATGACATGTCAGTCAGCTTTGCGTAAACAATTAAAGAACAAAATAGCTGATTTTGAATTCTTTTCATTGTCTCTCGTTGAGTCAACTGATGTATCGGGTGTAGCACATTTGGCTATATTCATAAGGGCCTGTGACAGGAATTTAGAGCTACATGAGGAACTAGTTGAGCCCTTTTCTATGCATAACACCACAAAAAGCGAGGATGTTTTTGAGAAATTACAGTAGGTAATAATACAGTACAACTTACTTTTGGTAAAGCTGGCTACTTTAGCAACGGATGGCGCACCAACCATTATTGGGGTTTGAAATGGTGTTGGCACAAAGCTGTTTGCAAAAGTAAGAGAGACTGATGGCAATTTTTTTTTTTGCCCATTTTCAATGCATCATTCACCAAGAAGCAATATGTGCAAAGCAATGACAGTTCCAACATGTGTTAAGACCAGTTTCAGTCGATATCACTTTTATTCGTGACCGTGGCTTACATCATCGCCAATTTTCAATGTTTCTGGATGACGCTGGACACGAATTTGATTGTGTTCCTTACTACACAGAAGTCCGCTGGCTTTTCTTGTCATAATGTTCTGAAGAGATTTTTTGCACCGCGTGAAGAAATTGTATTGTTTCTGAACATGAAAGGTGAACCTGTTGAACATTTCCAAACTGACGAATGGGTTCAGGATTTGGAATTAGCAGTTGATCTCACTGGTCACCTGCAAGACTTGAATTGGAAACTTAAAGGTAAAGACAAAATTGTCACAACTACATGTGATGATGTGAAGTGCTTTCAAGCAAAGTTACGACTGTGGATAAACCAAATATCTAGAGAAAACCTTCTTCACTTCTCAACGTGATACCAAAAAGATTAAATACGGCTGCAACATTTGGTAAAAATGTCCTACACCTGGAATCGTTATTAGATGCTTTCAATGACAGTTTTCATGACTTCGTTTCATGCGAGCAAGAAGTTTCGTTGTTTTTTTTTAAATTTTTTTGTATCTCCGTTTTCATTTGCTCATGAAAATGCTGCTGATAATGTGCAACTAGAACTGATAGAATTGCAGTCAGATTCTTTGTTGAAAGCGAAGTATATAGAAGTGGCTGTGCCACAATTTTACAGTTATTTATCTGAACGGTACGTTGACTTTCGGAAATTCGCAGAAAGAATTCTGCCGTTTGCTACTTTCTCTGTGAGATGTTCTTTTCCATAATGAAAGCTACAAAAAGCACCTCACCGTTCGAGATTATCTGATCAAAATGTGTCATCAGTGAGAAAATTGTCAGTGGCCATTCAAACGTCAACCTGACATTAATAAACTTGTCTCCCAGAAAAAATATGAAGCATCAGGACAACGAAAATAATGCGTAACCATAGCAATTTCTAGTAAACAAAGTAATAATATTAATAACTAAGGGACAGGTATACCATTAATTATTCTATTCTATTGTATTGTTTCTAATTTACATACAACTAGTAGGCTATGTTTTCCAACTGATTTTTGGCTGCGGCCATTCAGGTCGTAGTAAGTTTTTATGAGGCCCTTAATGAGTTTGACATGCCTGATGTAAGCCCTAATGTATTCAAAAGCGTTCGCTCATTTGGCTATTAAATAATTATAATTAACATATTTATGTCGAGCCTCCTACACCATGTAAAAAATAAAAAAATAATTTTTTTTTTCCAAAACTCGTTTCCCATCATTGTATTTGCATCTCAAAAATACAACAATGCTTTTTTCTCACCAGAGCCATTGTTCCATTTAATTAGGTCTAAAAGTAAAGTAAAGTTCCCCTTTTGAGACATTGAGATGATGTAAAGATCATCTGTTTTTGAGGCCCACGGTTAACGAGGGTGTCATGTGGCCAGCACAACGACAAACCGTCTTTCTTTTTTCACAACTAATGCCCGGTATCCGTTTAGACTTAGAGCTGGGTGGACTCGGAGGCACCCAAAGATCCCGAAATTCAAAATCCCATCTTCAGGATTTGAACCCGGAACCCAAGCGCTTTATCGCTCAGCCACTGCGCCTCCTTCATTTGTAAATAGCAAGTCACGTGGTCACTGCAACAACCAGCAGGTCTTAACTCTCATCAGCAAATGTCAGGTTGGCCTTTGGTGTCAGGTAGGCACCTGGTCTCAGATTGGATTATGGTGTCACATTGGCCTATGTCCCATGATATCAGATTGGAATAAGGTGTCAGATCAATTGGCCTATACTGTCAGATTGGAATATGGTGTTAGGAAAGCGTAGGCCTATAATGTCGGGAACATTTCGGAACTCACCAGTGTATTTCTTAGGGGTCCTTAAGTATAGCTTAGCTTGTTTTACCTATAGGTAAATCAGACCCTGCTCTTGATTCAAAACTTACTAGTCTAGTAACTCTTAACTCTAGATGATAGGCCTACTAGATCTCTACCTAGATAAGACTTTAACAGTTTAACTCCTGTGACCATATGCTTCATACAGGTCAGTCAACGACAACAACCAACGCTGTGATGATCCAGAGGGAGAATAACACACCATTGTTCATTCTAGGCGAGTTGGTTGTAATGGGGTGATCTAATTGATGGATTACATAAAGCAATAGATAAAACTGCGCGGACACTAATGGCGCATTCATTCACCCAGTCAGGGAGTATTCATTGTGCACTTTCGTTCTGCAGTGTTCTCTCTTTTTGTCATTGTGCTCTGTTGCTGGTGTCTGGAGATCAGTCTCTACCCCGCCATCTTCTATTCCCACCCGTGCACTGAACATTGAAATAATGAAAAAAAAAAAAAAAAAGAGTAGCTTGCAAGTGTTACAAGATATTAGGACCATTAAATTTCAATCACTTTACACGCGCTTCAATCTGCCGTGGAAAAAAAATAATTCTGCACAGTAATCACCTCCACCATTTTTTTTAACGCCGCCTTCATCTCATTCTGTCCCTATATCTCTTTCTGTTCATTCTTTCTATCTCAACTTTGCTGTCCCTCTCTCTCTCTCTCTCTCTTAATGCTATTTCCTTTTCTCGTTCAAGTATTCTTTCTTTTGCTTTAATTTGTCTGATCCTTTCATTCCTTTTTCGTAATCTTCTCTCTTTTTCTCTCTATCCCTCTTTCTTTCTTTCACACTTTTCATCTTTTAATCTTTACATTTTCTCTCTCACTCCATACCGCCCTCTCTCACCTCCATCTCTCTCCATCTCCCCCACTCTCTCTTCATTCCCATCTCTCTCTTCTTCTCTCTCTCTCTTTCGCTCTCTTTTCCTCCATTTCTCTCTCCAATTCTCTCTCTCTTTCTTCCTCCCTCTCTCTGAAAGTCTACCTCTCTGCACATTTTCTCACACTTCCTCCTTCACTCTTGTGCCTCATACCTAATTTCCTCCTCCTTAGTTGCACTACTTTCTTCCTCCCTCTCCGTCTCAATCTTTTTCAATATCTCTCTTATCTTTCCTCTTTCCCCCCATCCCTATATTTCTTTCAAATTCCTTATTCCACTTCTTCATTCTTCTTCTCTCTCTCTCTTTCACTCTCTCAGCTCGCCCCATGTCCATTAAAAGTCAGGCCACTCCATCAAAAGAGAAGGACCAGACAGAGACCGATGGACGGCGCCTAGGCAGCGGGTCCCTTGTGTATAATCATGAAAGAAAAAATCTCGCGGTCTCGGAGTATTTCTTCCTAGGGTCTGACAACACTAGGCTCAATTCAAATAGATTTCTCCATCTAATAACAATCCAAAAGCACGGCCCTACCAGCACAATGTGATTATAATCACAGCCTCAAATGTATTGCGTCGTAATTCTAACGCTTTTTTTTTAAAATTCTTTCGATCATTATGTTCTCGAATCAAAATGTGACGAAAATATAATTAAGTGTTTTGTAAAAGACACTAAACCAGTGATGGGCAAACTCCGTCCCGCGAACCAACTCAGGCCCACTGAAAAGCTTGATCCGGTCCGCCACTTGGTTTGCAGTAAAAAAAAAATGTAAATTACCTCTTTCAGACCTTGCGATGTATGGGACAGATGATATAAAGGTCATCTGTTTGCGGCAATGAATTAAAAATAATAATTTCACACACAATGTAAACCTTCAAGCTTGTACCATGAATGCTTGTTGCATCTTTAATTTCAATGTGCTGTAAAAAAAAAGTGCATCTGCTTTTAATTGTTTAAAAGTGGATGTGGAAGTACCTTTAAAAAATGTACACAAACCACATTTGACGATTCACTGACTGATGTTCAGGAAGACAGGAATTATGATGAAAACTTCAAAACTTGAAGTAATTTGAATTTGAAAGTAGATTTCAATGGTTTTAATGACATTCAGTTTACCAAATTTAATATCAGAATTTGTGCAATGTTTACATCTTCCTGTATATCTATATGATAGCAGCTGCAGTGAGTAGCTTATGAAAATGGATAATTTCAGTAATGAAACTTTGAAAAGACTGTCTATAAATAGACTGAAAGATGAACATTTTAGCTCACTCTTAAAAATAACTAAGTCGTAATTTGAACCAAATTCATTAAATCTAAAAAATTAAACTTTTTGTATTTTATTAGAAAATATTTTGGCCCGCTCCTAAAAACGTTTGCCCATCATTGCGCTAAAGGATGTCATATACATAGCGAGTCAAGATTTTTCCTATTTTCGTTTGAAAGACGTGTACTCACTTAGATCTAGGCATAGATATTGAATCTAAGTAGACCAAAAAGTTGTATAATTCATTGGGCCCTTGCAGATTAAGCTCAGTAGCGGCCTTAAGGGGTGGCATTTATGGCAAGTGGGGCAATCGCCACAGGCCGCGCGCCAAAAGGGGGCTCAATATTTCCTGGCATGTTGATGTTAGCCACAAAGAACAAAGATCCAGAAGTTAAGGTGGAGAACACTTCGAGCTTATGTAGTTATAAGGCCGATATTACAGTACTTCAGCGTTAGAGGCGACGATACCGTAAGCGTGACGTGGTGCGATATATATATATAGTCTTGTCTTACGTCCCAGGGCCCCGCCTATGACATTCGCCCAGGGCCCCGCCTATGACATTCGCCCAGGGCCCCGCGCACTGCTAAGGCCGTCTCGGATTAAGCTTATAGAGCTAAGATGAAAGAGAAGTATTTTTTTTTAAGAGCAACTCAAAGGACGTGATAGTTTGCAGTCAAGCCTACGTCAGTGAAGCCTACGTCAGTCAAGCCTACGTTTGAATTTCAATAAAGACTGGCATGTTTAAGATTTCTGGGCATCAGGGAGGTGAAAAGTTTTCAAAGTTGTACACACGTTTTATAATGTACAGAAAGTCTTTGCAGACGGGAGAGTAATGTAGTTATCACTGTACAGCCCTTACGACACTCTTGTAGGGTTAACCTTATAGGTATAGGGTTAACCTGGCCTCACGAAACTCTGGTATAGAGCTAACAAGACATTATAAAACTCTGGTATAGAGTTAAACAGGCCTCACGAAACTCTGGTATAGGGTTAACCTGACCTCATGACATTATAGAATTATCCTGACCTCACGACACTCTGGTATAGAGTTAACCTGACCTCACGACACTATGGTATAGAGCTAACCTGAGATAACCTTTACCTATCCCTTAGTCTATTGGACCGTTGGGGCACCATGCAAGATTTGTCGACCGTCTTTCTCCATTCCTCTCTGTCTTTTGCCTGAGTTAGAACCCCTTTCAATGGCAGGCCCGTCCATTCTTTTATGTTGTCTCCCCATCGCTTTCTCTGTCTGCCTCTTCTTCTTCTTTTCCCTGGTACTGTTCTCTAAAGGAAGATCTTTGCGAGCCTCCTAAGATCTTGTAATATGGCCTTAGATTTTTTAGCTGGCGTTTTTTTTTTTACGACAGTTCGCAGGTCATCATGTGGTCCTATCGCTGCATTTAATCAGGCCTCACGACACTCGTGGTATAGATTTAACCAGGCCTCATTACGTAAACTTTAGCATTAGCCTGGCAACATAACACGCTTTTATTTAGCTACAGAAAAGAGTGGACTTGACTTCTGCTATATTGAACAAATGTAATACAACAACCCCCCCCCCTTTGTTAATTCTTCGTTTAACCCCCACGATGACACACACTTTTCTAAATCGTAAATCAATTCCTTAAACTAAATCCGGTTTTAAGACTAAAATCTAGAAACCTCGAAAAAAAAAAAAGGAATGAAATGTAATGACCCGATTAAAAAAAAAAATCAGTTTCATCGTTGAAGGGTAAACATTCAATTCTGAATGTCTTAATGAAATCATGAAAAGTAAACAGACTAATTAAATGCATTAAAACTGACTATAAGCAGCCTAGAGAAATATCTCAACCCTATCTCCTTACTTCTTATTTTGAAGAAATGATATAGAAAAAAAAAAAGGAATGTCTAGGGAGAACTTGGGGGTTGGACGGCCTCAGCTGTTGTAGAGGGAGATAATGAGATCTCCTGGCTTGGTTTGGTTTGTAATTTCCACCGTCTGCAATTAAAACAAGAAGTTATTCCCCTTAGTAAGCTCCCTGGCAATTGCTAATCATTTTTTCCCCGAGCTTTATTAAATTAACTTGAATTCAGTCAGCCGTCAAGGAGACAGGCCAAAGTCGTCTTGATCTTCTTCATTCCTCGCCTGAACTAACACAGACGTAAGAGGGAATACTCGACTACATCATTGGCACTAACACAGACGTAAGAGGGAATACTCGACTACATCATTGGCACTAACAAAGCTACATCATCGGCACTAACACAGCTACATCATTGGCACTAACACAGCTACATCATTGGCACTAACACAACTACATGATTGACACTAACGTAGCTACATCTTCGACACTAACATAGCTACATTATTGGCACTAACAAAACTACATCATTGGCACTAACACAGCTACATCATTGGCACTAACATAGCTACGTCATTGACACTAACACAGCTACATTATTGACACTAACACAGCTACATCATTGGCACTAACACAGCTACATCATTGGCACTAACATAGCTACATTATTGACACTAACACAGCTACATCATTGGCACTAACAAAACTACATCATTGGCACTAACACAGCTACATCATTGGCACTAATATAGCTACATCATTGGCACTAACATAGCTACATTATTGACACTAACACAGCTACATCATTGGCACTAACGTAGCTACATCATCGGCACTAACATAGCTACATTATTGGCACTAACACAGCTACATCATCGGCACTAACATAGCTACATTATTGGCACTAACACAGCTACATCATTGGCACTAACACAGCTACATCATCGGCACTAACATAGCTACATTATTGGCACTAACACAGCTACATCATTGGCGCTAACACAGCTACATCATTGGCACTAACGTAGCTACATCATCGGCACTAACATAGCTACATCATTGGCACTAACACAGCTACATCATTGGCACTAACATAGCTACATTATTGGCACTAACACAGCTACATCATTGGCGCTAACACAGCTACATCATTGGCACTAACGTAGCTACATCATCGGCACTAACATAGCTACATTATTGGCACTAACACAGCTACATCATCGGCACTAACACAGCTACATAATTGGCACTAACATAGCTACATTATTGGCACTAACACAGCTACATCATTGGCACTAACATAGCTACATTATGGCACTAACACAGCTACATCATTGGCACTTACACAACTACATGATTGATACTAACGTAGCTACATCTTCGGCACTAACATAGCTACATTATTGGCACTAACACAGCTACATCATCGGCACTAACACAGCTACATTATTGGCACTAACACAGCTACATCATTGGCACTAACACAGCTACATCATTGGCACTAACGTAGCTACATCATTGGCACTGACACAGCTACATCATTGGCACTAATACAGCTACATCATTGGCACTAACACAGCTACATCATTGGACGTCATTGGCACTAGCAAAGCTACATCATTGGCACTAACTGTGGCGTAGCTAGGGTGAGGAGAGGGAGGGGTGGGAATGGGAGGGATGGGGAGAATCGTAAAATCCACCGCCTCCCCACTTGATGGGAGCCCCCAAATAAGTGTTTTTTTACATTGAGGTCAAGCCCCGTGGGCCCCTAAATGATGGCAAATTCCTAGCTACGCCCCTGATGTGTTGTTGTGTGGACTAAAACACATATCAACTGGTGAGTGCACCCGACTTGAGCTGAATTGTGGTTGCTGAGCTGCTAAACGCAGCAAAAAGTTTATGGATGAAATGTCTAAAATTCTCCAATACTTCAAAATGAGCATGCATGACTAGATTAACACATGGATACCCGTAGGACTTCATTATCTTCTCTTTTAAATGGACGTCTGTAAGATAAAAGGTATGCTCATCAATTTGCATAAAATACAGCCTAAACTTGCGCAAGATCCATATTGGAAACGTCATGTATAGCAGAGGTTCTCAGACGTTTTTGACTCGGGGAACCCTTTGCATAGTCTAAAAGTGCAAACGGACCCATAAGTAAAAAAAAAACCAAACCCACCGCATAAACGTTTAGTAGGACTACACAGGTTACAAATGTAGAAAAAAGACATATTGTTGTCTATATTTATTGACCTTTTAACTTTTAAAATAATATTTAAAAAATTAACGATATGGGTGCGGTGGATGAGATTTTATGAGTATATTTATGTCCGGCACAATGTTTGTAATTAGCGACCACAAATCTCAACAATAAAGCTGAAGAATAAGAAGAAGAACGAGAACAAATCTCTAGCCAGTTTCTTCTGACAAGGTTCATTACTGTAATAAATCCATGTTTTACCAAATAAGAAGATGCGAAAGCATACATTTCTGTACCCATAATACTGGATATTAAATTGTATTCTGGTTTTGAAACCAGAAGTATTGGAATCATTTTTCAGACATTGGTTTCAGTTCGTTGTTTAAATTTAAGGGTATTTCCATAAACTAAAGAAACTCTTCAAAACTTTGGTTTAGTTCGTCATAAAATAGTAATAGACGTATTGCATAGCACAGCGAGGCGAGTTAACCATTATTCATATTATCCGAACTGGCTTTTAGCGAATCAGTTATGTTATACAATTTTATTCTACGGTCGTCTCTAGGACCCCTGGGGGTCCGTGGACAACAGTTTGAGAATATCTGATGTAATAGTACATCCATTCATGCTTCAAACTTCGTAAACAGTGAAAATATTTCTCTTGGCAGTCCACCATAAAATGTCTGTTTTTTTTTCAATGTGTTATATTGTGTAAATTATGAGCACACAGACTTTGTTTGTTAGCGGCCCCCCAAAGTGGAAAAGTCGCTATTAGTTTTGTGTGGAATGTCTGTCCGCCCGTCCGTCCAACCGTCCCGTTTAGATCTCGTAAACTAGAAAAAATAGTGAAAATCTGACATCATACTATTTTAGACCATTCAAAGTTCTGATGCAACGGCCACTTTTTTTTTCACTTTTATAAGCAGTTTTTTTCTCATAAAAATACACCACTTTTACAACTATTCACTATTAATAGTAACAAATACGGAAGGCTCTTTAGTAGGGAGATAACTATTTACCATATTTTTAACACATCTATGCAAATGGTTTTAGATTTTTGAATTTCTAAGTTAAGTAAGTACTGTCACACTATTACATTTATAAGAAAAAAATCAAAATGTTTCCTTTTTTTCAAAGAGAAAAAAATCTATTTAGTATGCATATAAGTTGGACATAATTTAAAACAGCAATTCATATGTAGTTCTACATATTATCACGTGAACTGCAGTACAACTGAGTGCAAAAGTATAAATCTGAAGTAAAGAAAAACAATATTTTTTTTGTACGGAAATGTTTTTTTTCTTGAAGAATAAGAAATTGACCCTTTACAAAACGATTAGATCAATTCGATATTGAGTATAAGACATCAGTCAGGCCAGGTTCACATCTAACTTCACATTCATTTTCACCTATCCCTTAGTCTGCTGGACCGTTGGGGCACCACACAAGATCTGTCAACCATCTTTCTCCCTTTTTCTCTGTCATTTGCCTTTGAAAGAATTTCATTCTGATGTTCTTTCTGAAAATATTGAAACCTGCTTTTTCACCTGCCTGTGTGGACCACTTCGGGGGCCGATTTAGAGTTTGTGTTTCCACACAAACTGTCTTAGTAATCTTGTTATATTTTTATTTTCGCTATTAATTCAGATATCATATTAAAATAAACAAATAAAAATTATCTGTTTGGCCAGTCTTTATATTTGTGTCTATAGTCACGATCTTAAAAAGCAAAAATCAATATTTACTTTATGTATGCCAGTCAGTTTCTTTCAATATATGTTTGGACCTTAACCTGACATAACGTGGCTGAGCTTAGCTTCACCTGGTACATGAAGTCTCAAAGGAATCTTATATTTTATTTCTTTCAAGACATGACGTGAAATGTGAGGCCCGCTGACAGGGCGCGAAATGAGGAGAAAAATGGGGAGGGGGTGAATGATACCTTTAAGTAGCAGTACAGTTAATGATTGTCTTTATAGGTAACCAGAAACCCTTGACCTTTTACATTTCATCTCATCCGACTCAAGTTCTCGACATATCAACGATGGCGTGGCTTCTAGTAACCTGTGCCGACGTGAGGACAATAGTGGTGTCTACTTTATTGTCATCGCGAATACAACAGTGGTTCTTACATTATAGATCTATATGTCATGGAAGAAACAGCAGTGGTTCTTACATTATGTACGTCATGGAAGAAACAACAGAGGCTCTTACATTAAATATGCCTTGGAAGAAACAGCAGTGGTTCTTACATTTTGCATTTGATGGAAGAAACAAAAGAAGCTCTTACTTTATATATGTCATGGAAGAAACAACAGTGGTTCTTACATTATATTTCTCATGGAAGAACAACAGAGGCTCTTACATTTTGCATTTCATGGAAGAAACAACAGTGGTTCTTAACTTTGCATGCCATAGAAGAAACAACAGCGGTTCTTACATTTTGCATTTCATGGAAGAAACAACAGTGGTTCTTAACTTTGCATGCCATAGAAGAAACAACAGTGGTTCTTACATTATGTATGCCATCGAAGAAACCACCGAGGTTTTTACATCAAGAATTTCATCGTGGAAAAAAAAAAGGTTCTGACATTATATATGTCGAGGAAGAAGCAACAGAAGTTCGTACACTATATAGGTCATGAAAACAACATCAGAGGTGTTTACAATGCCTGTGGTTGAGAAAACAATGCTGTATTTACACACAGAGATAAGATTAAAAAGGAGAAAAATTTGACCCAGGAAACTACTGACCAATATCACTAACCAGCATCACATGTAAAATCCTAGAACACATAATATGTAGCAACATTATAGCCCACTTAGACAAACATAATGTCCTTACTCCATACCAACATGGCTTTATTAAATATAGTTCATGTGAAACACAACTAATAGGACTTATTGATGATTTTTCAAAAGGTTTTGATAATAGTGAGCAAATAGATGCTATCTTATTATATTTTTCCAAAGGCTTTTGACAAACCTGACCTCTATCGTTAGCTAAAAAAAAACAAACAATATTTTGGCATTGATGGTTCATTGCATCACATTAATTTTTTTAAAGAAATTACTTTATTCCTTTCAAAATCTCTACAAATCTTTATGTTTTTCTTATATAAGTTTTTTTTTTTTTTGTTTAGGTTCCATTATTTCTCTCCTATATCTCCTCACTTCCTGCCCTATAGATCACAAGGTCTGAAAGGGGAACTTTACATTACTACATTTCCTCATAAGGATTTCTTGTATGTTTCTCTCGTACTGTATTTTATTGCTAAAAGAGATCATGCGAACAGCATCCATTTACAAAACAACAACAACAACAAACAACAAACAACAACAAAGAGGAAAGAGCAGATTACTCCAATTAAACTTTGTTATGAAAATTGTGTATGTATCGAATGTCTCTCTCTCTATATATATAAAGATGTCTGGTTGGTATCAAAGTTGAAATACGATCAAGTGCAGGATATACGATATTCTAAGATTGAAGAATTCTAGACTACACTAATGCACTGAATGATCTAATGATGCACTTTATTGTTTGTTTTTTTTTAATTTGTTGTAGGCAATTGATCCATCGAAGTTTATCTGAACAAGATTCTAGCAATGAAACGGAGACACACTGTACACACCAGACACTTTGAAATTGCCACTTCTAATCTATATTATATTTGTCAAATACCACTGTATCAAAAAATCTCTTTAACTGCAAAGAGATTCGGATTAAGTTTCGTACAGAGGTTCCTTTTACCACTTAGGTGCTTGCTCTTACGTGGTTTAGACAAATACGCAGCCTGATCACCGCAATCCGCAAGAAATCGCAAGCTTCCTAATTTACTTTATGTTTGGTATTTCCCCAGTAAGACCGCATTCTTTATTCAAAGCATAAAGGAAATAGTTTAAAATAGTTTAAAAAAAACTTCTTTTATTATTTTAAAGCATATTTTCTTTCTTTCTCACCAAGTCAACTTATAACTTATTTAGCTATGTGATAATATGGATAAAATAATGAAAAAAAACCCGTATCTAATGACAGCCTTTATGGATTACATAATTTGTATAGAAGAGAAAGAGAATCACGTGGCTAAATGTTGTTTGTTTACGATTGGTGAATGAGGCCCATTTGCCCTTACGTCATTTCCACTTCCTTTTAGACACAATTCAATTGGTGCCTTCGGAAAATGCTTTTTTTTTTTCATCTAGGTCTGAGGGGTCTAAAGAAATATTTTCGATATCATCGCCTGCCTTACGATTAAGAATGATGCAGTTGGCGTCTAGCAGATGGAGTACCTTAGATGCTATATCTAGAATTCACAAGCTGAAATGGTTGTGGTGAGAGGGATGTTACATAAAGTTGGCGTTTTTTTTTCATTGTAATAAAAAAAATAAAAAAGGGCAACAAAATTGTCAAACCGGGTGTTTGTGTGTGTGAGTATAAATATATATTGATATTGAAGAAAAGTCTAAAGAAAAGTCTGAGATTATACGAAGGACAAAAAGTTTTTTTTGGTATGTGCGGGAAGGCGGTTGTGGGGGGGGGGGGGAATGAGCGGATAAGTAAAAATGATATTAGAATTCATTCAAGTGTGCGTGTGTGTGTCGGGTGGGGGGGGCGATATAAAGGGGTTGTTCCAAAAAGAAAATATGCAAGAATACAAACATATAAGAATTAAAGGTTATCGCACAGACATATATTCTACCTGGACTGGGCATAGAAATCTCAAACACTACACCAAATGTCGTGTAAAACTTCAAAAAAGCTGAAACAACGCGATGTTTTGTGAAGTAGTTCTAAGAAGTTGTTTTACTTTCAACCCTAACCTACAAGTGCGTCGATCTAGATCTAGTATTGAACATCAAAAGTAAGAGCACACTCGTCTCGTAATTTTTAGTTGCAATTTTTAGATACATCATCTAGAAAGATCTTGGTAATCAATCTATTTAAACGTACATAATTTTTTTCAAATCAACATACTTGAATTATTTTTATCTAGGGATTTTTGAAACATTATCTCAATGAAAACTAACAGGAATTGGCTTTATTTCTGTGATTAATAGCACATTCTATTTAAAATCCTCAAAATGGAATTGCATTATTTCCAAAATGTGAAAACTAAAGATCTTTACTTTTCTAAGACAGAAAAGTGCGATTTTCCAAGATTCGTGGTGACTTCCCTTACATCTTGAAATCGAGTTATGTACATAACAATATATATATATATATATATATATATATATATTAGGGGTGCACCGGATAGTACTTTTTGATATCCGGCCGGAGCCGGATATGACCGGATAGTAAAATTTGATATTCGGCCGGTGCCGGAGCCGGAGCCGAATACCTAAGTGTTTTATAAATAGCTTGTATTGCTGAGCATTTTACGAAACTGTTAAATAACATACCTATATTTGTTGGTATTATTTTTTTCCTTTTATATACCTTATTGTTTTAAACTCTTTTGCTGATTGATTTATTAAAGATTAGCAGTATTTATAAACATAAATTAATCTGTGTAACATGAGCGTGTCTGTGTGTATGTATGAGGCCACCAACTATAAAGGCTGTGTGTTGGAGGGTCAATGTAAAATATGTTAGTATATATTTAACTAGTTACTAATGTAAATCTCTCATCTGGCTTGTATGGTGGTTGGATGTATGTGTTCAATAATTTCTGACCAACAACTGGTCATCAAACTTGTAATTTTAAGTCCAAAGACTGCTTCTGGTTCTGGCTTCAAGGGCTTAATACTGATAGCTGTTAGTCAATAGTTGGAATCTGAAGCTTAGTAGGTCATATATTTATTAATCCATTTGAGGCAAACGATATTTTATTAACAGCAGGAACATCTATTATACCTACTCATAGCCTGAGCTTTAAATGTTGCGAAGCATAGATTTAATTGTAGTCTGTAGGCCTATTATTGTTATCAATGTTTAGATCTACTGTTATATAGATCTAAGAGAATTAGGAAAACCAACTATAAAAGAAACAAAATCACCCACACCCTCCCTACCAAAAAAAACAACAACATAAATAGACTTTGTGTTCGACTGATTGTAACAACCTGGTCAGATAGACGTAGTGAGCCTACACATGTAGTCCTAGTGTAGTGTGTATAGTTGATGGTGTTGACATTCACGCGTTTTTTTTTCCTTGGGCATACGCAATAGTGTTTAGTGTGCAGGCGAAGAAAGATAACACATTGGCATGATCAGTCAAGCATATAGATAAATTATCTCTGTACCTTAGTTACAGAGGTCAAGTGTTTCTTAACATTCCAGCATATTTTTCTTTTGTTTGCTAGATCTAATTGTGGTGCTTTAGATCAATTTATTTTCTGCAATGTTAAATTTTACTGTAAGGTTTTCCTTTATATATTAAGTCAATAGAATTAAAGGTTTTAATACAAGGGGAAAAATACATACACGCACACATGAACGTATTTGTTTTATTTTATTGTGCAACGAACGTGTGTTCAGCGCCCTAAATGACATTTCTCTCCAAGTAAACAAACATATTGTCACCATCTAGTGACCTCTAGAGACAGTCTCAATATGTCTTAACAATTTGCGTTAATCCATTCTGGCTTAAGAATGGTCAATGTCTATATTCTCTATCAATACATTGTCATGGATTAAACAAATAAGAAGTTGTGGGTGTTGAGTCTCTTGAGCCCTCCCTTTAAAGATACCCTTGGTCAGTGTCTGTTTGGCTTGTAGTCCTGACTCATACGTGAGACTTAACTCAAAGTAAACAAACTTATTACCCGTCCAATAGTATAAAAGGTGTGGTTTGTGGTCCAGACCCTTGATTGACAACCTATCTCATAATAAACTAACTCATACCAAATTAACCTTATAGAAATTTGGCTTGTAGTCCCGCCTCTAATAAAAATTATAATCCAAGTAAACAAACTCAGTTCCCTCATAAGATGTGACCTCTAGACAGTGTCGACACGTTGACATTTGGCTTAATGTGGTCAGCTGCCTATTTGTGAACTCAATGTTATGGACTAAACAAACAAAAGGAGGTGGGGGTAGCTCATCTCTACCTCTGGAGATATACCCGCACATCTAGACAGATTATCAGCGTGACGTAGTTAAGGAATATGACATGTTTACTAGACCACTCAAAGGTCAAGACAAGTTAGTGTGCCAGACATCGCTGCTACGTATGTAATACGAATTTATAATGTAAAGTCTAGTCCCCCCCCCCAATAACAAACCTAGTTCCCTCGTGTGACCTCTAGAGAGTGCTTACGTCCATCGTATCTGACTTGGGGTCACCTGTCAATCAATGAACTCAATGTGATGGGCTAAACAAATAAAAGGGGGAGGGAGTTGTTCATCTAGAAATATACCTGGTTACCTTAGAGGTGTGGCTCTTGTAGTCCAGCCCCCCCCCCCCATAAAGATTTACTACTAAGTAAACAAACTCAGTTCCCTCGAAAGGTGTGACCACTAGAGAGTGTCTATACGCTGACATTAAACCTACGTCCATCGTATTTAACTTGTGGTTACCTGCCTATAAAAAACTCAATGTGATGGACTAAACAAATAAAAGGGGGTGGGAGTTGTTCATCTCTACCTCTGGGGATATACCCGCACAGCTAGACAGACGTCTGGTCAGCATGACGTAGTCAAGGAATGTAACATTTTAATATGTTAACTAACTTACTTATAGGTCAAGACAAATTTAAAAAAGTGCCAGCCATTGCATCTCTGTATGTAAAGCGCATTTATGATGTAAAGTTTCATCTCTATTTATATTAAGTTATTAACATGCCTTGTCTTTATAATAAACGATGTTTGGTGCATATTTATAATGGCTCTATTTTTAAGCACATTATTTTGTTTTCATATAAACATTAATACATTCTATAACAGACAGTAATGGAACGAGGTCCACTTTATGCATATTAAATAGGTGTATTTTTACTATCCGGTTTACTATCCGGTAGTGATATCCGACCGGAGCCGGATAGCACCGGATAGTAAAAAATGCCGGATATTCGCCAGAAGCCGGAGCCGGAGGGACTATCCGGTGCACCCCTAATATATATATAGGTCTGTGGTCTGAATAAATTACATGATGAATAGACAATGAAATACTTTTGGAGTTTTTCATTTGTGGCGGATTACTATAAATAGCTGTACAGAAAACTGATTAGCTATGTAATTGAGAAGGTATTCGATTCAATTATGTCCACTTTTTAGCTCTGCAAAATGAAATTTCTAACCTCCTTTGGTTGTAGCATCCACACATTTATATTATTTAGTTGGCAACAGTGATCTATTAATATATCGTCCTTGACCTTACTTAGAATCGAAATCGTATCGTGAAAATCCCAAAATGCCTTAATTTTTGGGACTCTAAGACATTCGCATTATTTTTCATTTATTTTTATAAAATGTACTACATATGTTTCATGATGACATGACCAACGTCTAATCTTTTGCCTCAGAACCGGACACAACAGAATGAGACAACATATGTTCCGGAAACTAAAAATTGGAACCAGTGAAATCTGCCCTTGTGGAGTGTCACCAGAAAATGCTGACCATGTCCTTCAAAACTGAATTCTTTATCAAGAGGCCAGAATAAGACAATTGCCCCAAAATACCCCTATAGAAAGAAAACTATATGGAGAGCTCCCTGATTTGGAAACCACTGCGCAGTTCATCTCATGTATTGGTCTAGTCACTTGAACGCTCCAACATAATTAATAATGAGAACGAAGAAGAAGAAGATGTTTCATGAGACTTTACCTTTTTCTCAAAATGCCAAGAGTATTAAAACAAATCTAATCAAAGGTATTTTTACAAAGACTTTATACTAAGGCTTGTCTTGGAGTCTGAAGATTAAGGAGGAATGAAGTATTATAGGTGGCTACACAGTCCCAGCTGCGACCTACATATTTTGCTACACCCAGCACAGAGATAAACGTTGTCTGCCGGTGGTCAGCTTAGGTTTTCTTTCCGTCGTCTACGTTTGTCCTCGGCAGTCGATTTTCTTTTTGTCTCATATACCATATATCCAACTGTCTCGTTCGAAAGTCGCCTGCTGTCAGGTGCTCTCTTCTATATAAATTAAAGCTAGCTTTAAGACGTTGTTTTTTTTGGTTACGCCGACCACCATTCAGCTGATCAAAAAGGAGTGGCATTTCGTCGTTGGCCCCTCTTACGGAATTTGTTCCATGCCCAGCGTTCTTATTAAATGATTAGCAGTCCCTGTATTAATACTGAAAATACAACTCATGTATGTGCCAGTTACGTCAAATAACTTCTCTACATTTTGTTGTAAAGAAAAATATAAAGTATAAGCGAAACATTAATACTAGTATTAAAATTAGAAAATCAGAACTTGGCTCAAGGGACTAAATTATTTAATTAGACTTTTTCATGTATGTGTGTGTTTGCGCACGAGAGATAGATAGATAGATAGATAGAGAGAGAGAGAGAGAGAGAGAGAGATAGAGAGAGAGAGAGAGAGAGTTTCACTTTAACCTTTATTTGAGGAACTTTAACTAAAAATATTTCATCGCAATGAACTTTGACCCATAAAACTTTCCCCCCGTTAGGAGAGAAATGCGATATTTAATTCCACAAAAAAAAAAAAATCAGTTGAAATAACAATCGGGTAGTTTTAAATTGCAAATAAGAAAACGTATTGCTATCAGACTTAATGAGAACCCACAGGAAATACGATACAGATCGTGCCTCCTGGCAAACCTTAAGTTCTTGGTGTATCTTCAATTGTAACCTTTTTTTGTTCTAGTCGAACTTTTTCTCCATTTAAGCCCCACCCCACTCCCCGAGTTTCTTCAACTCTGTCGCAATGACATTTAGGATGACAGTGCTGCAGACACTGGATCAGCGCACCAGGTGTCTGGTTACCGCCAAGCGTTCAAAGAAATATCCAGGTGAAAATGGAAATGAAATGATGCCGTGTTTTTGTCTCTGAAAGGTAAACCCTCGAGGCTGAATAGACAATATTACGGGTGGAACCTGAGCTACCTGAACACCGGTAAAGAAAAAAAAAAGAGAGGGGGTTGGGGGGAGGGAGAATGGAGTAGATGACGAGAAAGAATTAAAAAGAAAACAAACAAACAGAAAAACAAAACAGATATATGTAAAGATTTGTTTGCTTGAAGATATGAGATATATTTCAGCCAGAACATTTTTCAAAGCCCGTTAAGACAACGGATTGGATATATGAGGATTGATTCTTTTATGACTACGATGGGATTACCTTGCAATTAATAAGAGACATTTAATTATCGACCATTCTTGCATCGTCGTTGAAATGAGATGAAGTCTGTCAAGAGAATTTAAAAAAAAAAAACAATAATCAGTACGTATTAGGTTTCATTTTGTTTTGCTTGGAGGATAATAATTTATTCGCGCCAGCCAATTAAATCCCGAGTTGCGAATTCTGCGCGGAACTACTTTACGTTTCCCACCAATCAGCGTTCGACACATCTCCAACGAAAACAGCCAATCACAACTCGCGGACTTTGATTTGGTTTCATAAAAATTACCTACCAATCACAAAACTGTTTGTTTAATGCCGTTCAAAGTCTTTTTTTTTTTTTTTTTTTTTTTCATTTTTCTTTTTATAATGTATGTATTTGAGTGACATTAGTGACTTCTATCTATCTCGTGTTGAAACTTAACCCGATAGACAAGGGGAGAAACATGACTTGAAAAAAACAAACAACCTCTTAAGTGAAATTTGAAATGGCCAGATCTTATTTTAATTATCTTGATGACAAGAGTGAAAAAAAAGAAGAAAGAAATAGAAAGTTATTTACGACGGACTTTATGTCATGTTTTTGACAGTACGTGATTAGAAAAAAAGTATTATTCTTTTCAATATTGAGACTTACATAAACTCTCACTCAAACATTATCTATGGAAAAAAGGCGAAATAAGTTGTCGTTTTTTTCTACCACCATACATACACAAAACATCCATAGGTGCCACAGCTAACAGAAGCTCCTGTCTTCAAAGAATCCTTGCCCCTACAATACAGTAATACCCCCTCCCCCCCAAGTAGGCAGATAGTAAATGTGCCTTTAGAATACTATTTTATATTATAAATAAAGACTAAAGTAGAAAAAAAGTACATTTCGCCTTTCAGACCTTGTGGTCTATAGGGCAGATGATTCTGTGGCCTACAGTTAACGAGGGTGTCATGTGGCCAGCACAACGACCAACCGCCTTTACTTTTACCCAACTAACGTCAGGTACCCATTAGAGCTGTGTGGAAACAGAGGCACCCAAGATCCTGAAATTAAAAATCCCAGTCTTCACCAGGATTCGAACCCCAAACCCCTGTTCGGAAGTCAAGTGCTTTACTGCTCAGCCACCACGCCTCCATAAATAAAGACTACTACATTTATTTCACTTTATCTCAAGTTGATTTTGTCTTTATTGTAATATAAAAGTTCTATTTAGTTTGGTTCACAGATTGATTATTCAAGTTGTTTCAAGTTTTTACTTAAAATATAATTCACTTACCAGCAGTTTAGTGCTACAAGTCAACGGCCGTCGACAACAACTCTCCAACACGGCAATGAGAACGCATAAGAAGAAGAAGAACCGTTTCTTCAACTTTCCAAGTGGGCATCGAGCTGAACATAATATTTCTCATGTAGACCTGATTTAAAGAAAGAACAACTTCTCTCACACTCTGACTATATTACTTTGGCCCGTGGCCGAGAATGTTTCTCTTCCGGAACAGGGTTTCATCGTCACATCAGGAAGAGCTCAACAAAAATGCTGGGCAATCCTTTTCGGCCAGTAGCCAAATAACTTTCCAATAAACTCGTCACAAACCAATGGATCTTTTTATAAAGCTTATATCAACTCACTCTGTCTATCTGTCTGTCTGTCTGTCTGTCTTGTAAAAATTTTGAATATTTTTTTTCTACCATTTTCCGTTCGCGGATAAAGTCAAGACTTTTCATAATTATTCATTGAACCTGACAAGACATGAATCATTAAAATAAAATGAACCAATTAGTTACTTAATTATTGTGATTAACTTTTTTTGTTTGACATCGAAATAAGGGGAATAAATAATACTAAATAAAAGATGTGGATGTATATGTGGATTTGATTCCCTTCTTATGTTTTGGAATTTTTTTTCTACCACATCCCATTCTCGGATACAGTTGAACTTAGATAAGCTTTGTTTTTTAAAAGTTTTCTTTTTTTCTATTGTTTTCTATTGCTTGTTTGTTTTCTCCTTGTTTTTTAACGATTGATTGTAGGAAGAATTGTCGAGGGGCAAAAAAGCAACGCGTTATGGGCCGGATATAGTCCGCTGGTCGTATGTTTGGCATCACTGTTCAACAAGACGATAGAGGTCAATAAACAATTCTTCTATTACAAACACCAAAATCTGTACACTTTATAATATTCCAATGATAGACTTTTAGATCTAGACTCAGAAGTCTGTGCGCAAAAATTTCATGAACATTAATTTAATCATGGAACTATACTAACTAAAAGAACAACGACTTAAAAAAAAAAAAGGGGTCTTTGCGCATTTTTCTCGCGCATCCTGTATGTCCATAAAGAATACAAAAGGAATTTTGGTCTCGATCGCGACATTTACCCGTGTTGATGAGAACATTTGTATGGTTCTTAAAAAAAACAGATTCTAATAAACTTCATCCATTTTGAGACAAGCCGTTAAGGTAGAGATAATTGACTAGAGTAAGAGATCATCCCAAAAATATCTTCTTTGTGATAATCTGACTCTAAATATATGTTTTCTGTGATTCCAATGTTGGGTATTTTCTACTAGATCTGGTGCAACTTTATGCGCTACTTTCAGATATAGCTACATGCGGAAATACCCGAAGACGTATTGCTTGTTCAAGATAAATATTTTCTAGTTCTCTAGCCAAATTAAAATTTATTTCTTATATACTTTAAAAAAAAAAATGACAACAATCAAACAAGAGTTTTCTCAGAGTGGCCAACGAGAAAGTAATTCTTTTTTTTCCCAACGATATACACCAACTATCAAATTTCTAGTAAAACCGTTAGAGCTGTTTTTTTAGATACGTGTTTACCCAACCAGGTTTTAGGTGGTTCCCACGAAGCTACGAATTGAATAAAAGGTATTGTAATAATTAGAGGCGTCAATTTCAACAGAAACAACACCTACCTAGTAGATCAGTGACTTTTACATTCGGTAGTTCGTATCACGCTTCCGTCTGGGACGAATGTGAAAACTCTTACATTGTATTCCTGTGATATTCATTTTAAAAATGTATTTATGTCATCAAACGCAAGAAAATTCCAAGAACGAAAAATCCAGCAAACTTTCCTCTCTCGCTCTCACATGGTCCGGCTACTTAGCAGAAGAAAAGTAGATATTTAAAGCTAAATACAAGTTTAAAAAATGTGTTGTGTTTTTGTTTTTTTTGCACCAGAAATTTTTCTGTTTAGAAGTCATGAGCTGACTCCATATAATGAGGAAAAAAAATGCTACTATTACGTCATCAGAAATTGAGTTGAAGAGAGAGAGAGAAATTGTTCAATACATAGTTACTTTTTGCATGAATATTTATCAAGTATCTTTCGTTTTGAATTCCCTCACAAATATACAACAATCCCACACACAAGATAGTCTCGCACACCCACATATATATTTTCTCTGTATCTTACACACGTCAATATATATATATATATATATATATATATATATATATATATATATATATATATATATATATATATATATATATATATATATCTCTCTATATATATATATATATATATATATATATATATATATATATATATATATATATATATATATATATACATATACATTAGGGGCGTAGCTATGAATTTTCCATCATTTGGGGGCCCGGGGGGAGCTTTACCTCTTTGGGGGCCCCTTCATTTGCGTAATATTTAATATTTAATGTAAAAACACTCGTTTGGGCCCCCCCCCTCAAGTGAGGGATTTTTAAATTCTCCCCCTCTTCCCCTACCCTAGCTACGCCACTGATATACATATATCAACTATTGTTTTTTAACCTCCCTCTGTCGTAGAACGACTATGGTTCAGCTCGTAAAGCACTTTTTCACATGACCGCAGAGCCCTGTTCGCGCTTGATTTGGTTGCAGATGAGCCAACCATATTTCGTTTAGCTCACTTTTTACAAGAGCTTAACTCAACTCACTGTCTGTCTGGTAAAATGTTTGTACACGTTATTTCTCCCACACCCTATCTCGGATCAAATTAAAATTTTTGCATAATTATTTCTTTTACCTGACAACAGAAGAATACAAAAAAATATTAACCAAATTAGTTAACTATTGGTAATTAATAATTTTGTTTGGTATCTTGAACAAGGGAAAGAAATTATATTTGACTGGGGTGGTGTTATAAGCTCTTTATAGGTCGTCGCTTTAAAGTAAGTTTGAAACAAAAAATAGATAACTATATTTAAGCTTCTATTTTCAGATGCACCTAACAAGCAGAGTGGTTAGAGTGTTGGCTTGAGATGGCTTAAGTTCGAATTCAGGTTGTTCCCATATTTGTTTATTTTTTGTACATGCTCTTGAAAAATGCTCTTGAAAAACAATTACTGTTAAAGTCACCCAGATTTACCTTTCTTTCTTGACCCATTTTCCCAACTGGTCCAGACAAGTGATAGGATCATAACCTATTGAGAAGGCTAAAAGCATGAAATAGCGCTAATCAAAAAACAATTATTAAAAATATTTCTAATAGCACAATTTTTGTTGTTGTTGGTCTACATTAATGACACGTGACTGAATCCAAACTAATTAATGCATCTACACTTCGTATAAGCTTTGGTTTTTTTTTTTAAAAGTATTTTAAATTTGTTTTCTTGTTTTTTTCCCATAGCTTGGGTCATTTCTTTTACACTGTCCATAAGTTTCTTTGTTACCTTCTCTCTCTTTCAACATAGTGCGGTCCTAGATCTTGATGTGTCCAAACACAAACCGATACTGTCCATTGCTGCAGGTTGTTACCCTTGCGTCTCTCTCTCTCTCTCTCTCTCTCTACTTTGCCTGTGGGATCCAAAGAAATGCCTTGCCATACGTTTGGCATAAACTCATTTGCAGGAACTGTCAAAGAGAAACAGCATGGTTGATAGTCTTGATTTTTCCTCGAGGTTGACCCATGAAGCCTAAATCACACGAGCAGGCCAGATGATGGAATCGGTTATTTGATAATTATGTTTTCTAGGAGCATTTCATAGACAATATAATCTTATCTCCATTAACACCTGTTGCTATGAGAACTTTTGAAAAATTCACACACAGATATAGACACATCTATTGTTTACGCTTCTAAAGAAAGATTATTGTATCGGCTACATCTAGTCCAAACGGTCAAGTCGGGTTGATGAAACATCTTTAATTGCTGGTAACAAGTATGTAATGATTCTAGATACTTGTTATAGATGTAACCCCGTATATGTACCCTCTCTTCCCGTCAGAATAGTATTAATAATTTAGTCACATAGCTTTTTAAAATATTTATGCAACGGTAATCTCCTACTTCTTCTCTAGGTCTAAATGTGTAGTATAAATTAATAATTAATTAATCTGGAGAGAATTGGAAGTGCTAATTTTGTATTATGACATCTTTAAAAAAATATTAGGTCGATATTGCGAATAAAAATCGTTTTCGATAAACTTAACCGCTGCGGTTTCGACTGTGAAAGGGGCTTGGTTGTTATAGGCACACCGAAAGTAGTAACTGGTTAAATTTTGCTCAGAATATTTTAAATAATTTTGCCGATATCTTTTCACATCCAACCGGAAACGTGGTCGAGAGGTTAAGTACGCTTGAACTTGGCTTGGCTTGGCTACCTATGATGGGGGCTCGAGGTTCGACATCCGACTCGACAGAGTTGTGTTTACTGAACGCCTAAAAGCAGCACAGAAAACCTTCTCCCAGATACCCCCTTCCCCAGTGGTCCACAAATGAGATTGGACCATACCGCTCTGAGCATTCTATAAGCTTGAAAGTAGCGCATTATAAAAGCTATAATTTATATTATTTAATCTTCTTCTAAATGAACAATCCAAATTCGTCATTGATCAGGCTTGAAAATACTTTTTAGCAGTTGCGTGGCTAGGGATTTGCCATCATTTGCGGGCCCCTGCATTTTGCGTAATATTTAATGTAAAAATCCCTCACCCCCCCCCCCCCAACTAAGGGCCCGGAGGGATTTCAAATTCTCTCCCCTTACCCAAACTAACTACGTCTCTGCTTTTTAGGCTTGCATTCAATATGTGAGCTTCTAGTGATTAGACTACCCACTAGCTGTGGGTCAAAGGCGATACATCTACACTTCTATTACAATTGTATTCTTAACTTCCAACGCAGCCTTGATCGTTTTGTACAAGTGACAAAAATAACATTGAAACTTCGTTTGAAAAAGGAAACTTTACTTTCTACTTTAGTAATTTAGATTCTATTATTATTAAGGGTTCGGTGGCTGAGTGGTTAAACGCTTGGCTTCCGAACCTTGAGTCCTGGGTTTGAATGTCGGTGAAAGACTGGGATTTTGAATATCAGGATTTTTACGTCGCCCTCTCAGTCCAAACCAACTCAAATGGATACCTGACTTTAGTTGGGTAAAGTAGAGGCGGCTGGTCGCTATGCTGGCCACATGACACCATGCTCGTGAACCGTTAGCCAAAGAAACATAGGACCTTAGCATTATCTGCCCTATACATCGCAAGGTCTGAAAGGGGACATATTATTATAGAATGTGTATGTATAACTGCGAGGGAAAAAAAAAAGGAAAAATGGTTCCATGGTTTAGTTTGGAACTTGACTCTCACTGACTTACTTGTTCCATTGTCATTCCGGAGGAGTCTAAATAGCTGGCTAGCTTACAGCGAACGTTACGCGGCAACTGTATAATACTAATCTTTCGGTGGTTAAAACTGTTCCTTGGCCATTTTATGGCCAGATAAGTTACACGGAGGGCGCTAGACAATAATTGTGTGAACCATGTCTTCCGGTGGCCAAAAGTGTTTCCATTGTCATCTCTTACCCTCAGACCGGCCGACGTAAAAATTTCTTGGGAGTCTCCAAAGTTGGCGTTCAATCGATCCTACTCTGCTAGCTACTGCTCCCCGGGGGGACCAAGTATTAAACATGCATGCGAAAGAAAAGAGCGCTCATGGGTCTGGAGAGGGAGAGAGAGAGAGAGAGAGAGAGAGAAAGATGGTGGAGAAAGCGAGATAGAAAGAGAACGAGTGGCAGAGAGAGAGAGAGAGAGAGAGAGAGAGAGAGGGGGAGAGTGGAGTACGACAGACTATAAAGAAGCATTGTCTAGGCTTTTTATAGTAGACTTAACCCGGGACAAAGGTTACACCGAAGGCTAAGACGAGAGAGCTGGTATATGGCTGTGAGAACGAGGCTGGAAAAAGTATCGGGTGGGGGGAGGCGGTTATGAAGGCGAGTTTAGATTATGGATGGAGATAGGATGGGGGGGGGTAGGTGGTTAAATGTTAACTACTGACCATTGAATATGTAAGACAATTAGTACGGGGGAAGGAGAGAGGACTACTTAGTCATTGAAGAAAAGAGAAAAGGAGTCTTGCTTCTGTCTCTTGATGCTTGTACAGATGTTGAATGGCTTATGCCGAGTTTATAAAGACACGCAAGAAGTTTTTTTTTTTTTTTTAAACATGAGAAACAGATGGTAGTAAAACTCAGTTTATGAATAGAATGGAATACTGTTGATGTTGAACTACCGTGGCATGATGTAGATGTCGCTTCTTTTTGTTGTAATAGGCTGTCAAAATACAATGTAATGTGACGACTGAATGTCTTTATCTGAGTTCTTGACTTGATGCAGTTGAAACAATCAAACTGTATTTTAGACACAAGTTAATCGACAAACAATTACGTATAAAATTGATTCAAGAATTCCAATTCGGTTTATTTACACAATGAGATGATCGCTTGTCTCTAGATCCGTCTCTATTAACATAGCAGTCAATTTCCAACGCTTTTTGCTATAAGCCCAAAAACCTACGCTCCTGTTTTGTGTGATCCTTTATTGCTACGTCATAAGTCTGTGCGGTCACGTGACCACTTCTACTGTCGCTAAAGCAAGTGCTCAATTATTATGTGTGAACTCATCTACTCTCTAAGCTAAACCCTTGTAGTAAACTCTCTGTGAGCAGCTAGGCGAGCAACTATGTGGTCAAGTGACTTATTCATATATGCATCTTGGATTTGATAGACTTGAAATTATGCGGTCTCGCCGTGTGACTAAGTTATACGTCATTATTCTAAAAATAGCTACACCAAAGTTTCGCACAGCCCCATGTAAATTTAGATTTTATTTAACTAGTTCACAATAATAGAGAGTGCAGAGAGGGGCAGTGAGTCGGAGGAATTCAACTCCTGTCTCTTCAGCCTGGCACCTCCTGTGGAAACGTCTGATCGGGGAAGCAGATCGGCTAAGAACGAGAACAAACACAGCCTCCAGTGCCTAGTGGTTTACCACAGTCTTGCGAGCGTACATGTACAAGTGGTGAGATTGGTAGAAAGGCTGGCTAATCCTATCCTATCAGTCGCACCGTTACCCAGCGGAGCCCATACATGCGATGATGGCTCCTCCACGGAGAACAGCATAGGAATATGAAGCATCCCCTCGTATGCTCGGCCTCCGACCACAGATATAAAGAGAGACAGAGAGAGAGAACGTGAGACAGAGACAGAGATAGAAAAAGACAGAGACACAGAGAGAAAGAGAGACAGACACACAGAGAGAAAGAGAGACAGAGACACAGATAGAAAGAGAGACAGAGACACAGAAAGAGAGACAGAGAGAGACAGAGACACAGATAGAAAAAAAGAGAGACAGAGACAGAGAGAAAGAGAGACAGAGACACAGAAAAGAGAGACAGAGAGAGACAGAGACACAGATAGAAAGAGAGACAGAGACAGAGAGAAAGAGAGACAGAGACACAGAAAGAGAGACAGAGACACAGAAAGAGAGACAGAGACACAGAAAGAGAGACAGAGACACAGAAAGAGAGACAGAGACACAGAAAGAGAGACAGAGACACAGAAAGAGAGACAGAGACACAGAGACACAGAGAAAAAGAGAGACAGAGACACAGAGAGAAAGAGAGACAGAGACACAGAAAGAGAGACAGAGAGAGACAGAGACACAGATAGAAAGAGAGACAGAGATACAGAGTGTGATAGTAAAAAAGGGAGAAGAGAAATGAAATAGGGAAAGGAAATAAAGAGAAAGAGAAAAGAAGAGAACTAAGGAAAAATTAACATTTCAAAAAGAGAAGTCGTAAACTAAAACAAAAGACCACCACAACAAGAGACATACTATAATCACACCGACACACAAAGTCAAGACAAGAGAGAGAGAGGGAGATGCGGAGAGAGAGAGAGAGAGAAAACTGCTAAACTTCCATAAGCCTTCATACATATTTCACTCCAGGGAAGAGAGAGACTAACTCCCCTCCCCCCCCCCCCCATCAACACTATGAATAAAGCCAAACAGTTTTTACTCAGAACTGAGAACACTTTACGTTCTATAAGTCACATTCTTGGTTACATTCAAGTCTGAGCCCTACTGACATCAATGACTTAATGGCCAAAGTAGTGCACTGCTTGTTTAACTGATAGAAGAGCCTCAAGTTCAAAACAAAATGGCGAACCGTTTTTTTTTTTAAACTCCTGAATTGTGAGAACTCCCTTTCACTTCAGAATGTTGAAATTTACTCTTAATGTAAAGGCGGTCGATAATTGCGTTAGCCACATCAACATATAAACATTTTCACATCATCTGCCATGTCAATTTCTAAGTGTCATGATGACAAGTTTATTATGTTTATCTATATCAACTAACTCATGTCTGTCTGGGTGGAATTTTGAACACGGGGCCGGTCTTAGGCCAATGCAGTCTATGAGACCACTGTGGGCCCCGCACTTTCGTAGGCCCCGCGCGAGCTCTAGGTGTAAATTATTAAATTAAACCATTTTAAAGGGTTCCTGCAATTCTCCTGAAATTGAAAAAAATATATAAAAAAAGTCATGAAAATTATTAAAATCTTGTTGATCAAAATAAGTTCAAATTCTTAATTTACTTTAATAGTCACTGGCATATAAATATAGATCTAAATCTATCTTGAAGTTCAAGACACACCGAAGGAGATCTAGCGCTCTGAACAGCTACATAAGGCTTCACAGCTTCGCTCGTTCTCTTTCCATTCGTTGCAGTGGCGTAGCTAGGGGGGAGGGAGAATTTGAAAATCCCCCCCAGGCCCCCACTTGAGGGGTCCCCTAAATGAGTGTTCAAATTTTGTTTCATTTTAAATATTAAATATTACGCAAAATGAAGGCCCCCTCCCCTCTCTGGTCCCCCAAATGATGGCAAATTTCATTCTACGCCACTGATTCTCTGACTTCAACTATCAATCAACTCTCAATTATCAAAATACATTTCTAGTTATTGAATCTCATGTTACTTCATCTTGTTACTTCCACATCTCTTGTTACTAACTTTAAAATATAAAATAAAGTTTCCGGATTTGTCTTTTTATATTTTCCAAGCAAAAAAAAAAAGTATTATTCAACGAAACAAAAAATTGATCTAAACTTTTGAAAATATTGAGTAGCACATCTGAGAAATAAGAAATATTTGTTTAAGAATATATATTTTCTTGTTATAAAAATGGTTTAATTAATTTTTGTTGGTGTGGTTATTCTGGTGTAGGGTTTCGTCTTCTTTTTTGAATGCTTAATGACCTTAAATGATGTATTTCTTATACCTTGTTGTTCAACGCCTCGATATATATATATATATATATATATATATATATATATATATATATATATATATATATATATATATATATATATATATATATATATATATATATATACATATATATATGGTCTACACAGTGTACATAATGCATTGGTGGCACTAGAGTTGGCTCGGCTAGATGTAAACATAGCTGCCCTCAGTGAGGTACACTTGGCAAGCTAGGGGGGTCGCTGACTGAAAGGGGGACTGGCTGACATAGAAGGGAGCACCATGGTTGCATGCGGCCTCAGAACGAGGCAGCTGGAGGTCAATCACAAAGGCCGCGGTATGCCCATTTGAGACCTAAGGAAAATCCGAGGACAGATGCAGACGGCGAAAAGAAAATCTAAATCGACCATCTGCGGACAGACAATGGTTATGCTTGCTGTGGATGTGGCAAAATATGTAGGTGACAGCTGGGGCTGCGCAGCTACGGGAAATACTGCATTCCTCACTAATCTTCGGATTCGAATACAAGCCTTATGATAATGATTATGATTATTATTATTGTATATATGTTTTTATTGATTAGTAAAGTTTCCCTCTCGGAACTTGCGATATATAATTCAGACGACGTATATGTCAACTGTTTCTGTAGCCCACGGATAACGAGGATGCCATGTGACCAGCACAACGAATTACCGCCTTTTCTTTTCTTTTGTGAGGGTCCCATTTGAGTTGGATGGACTCAGAAGCGTCCTAAAAAATTCGAACGCGAGACCTATCGCCCCTTCTATGATAATGTGAACCACTTGGAACCCGAAGACTGCAGAAGTTTTATGAGATAATTTGAGAAGTACATATTGTGCAACCAGGGCCGGCCTTAAGTAATTGGAGGCCCTAGGCGAATTTATTTTTGTGGCCCCAAAGGAAAATTTAAAATAAACTGCGAAAAAAATAAAATCACACAATTTAGAAAAAAAAATCTATATCGAAATCAATCAATATGCTTTGGGCACGTTCTTTATTCTTTTAGCCGATTCGCTGACTGCTTGTACCTGCTTTTTGTTTGCCTTTAGATGCACCATTCTCACAAGTAAATCTCAACGTTCGTGAATAAACCTAGAGTCAAGGTAAAAAACCTAGAGCTAGTCTAGCAGACGAAAAGCAATTGTCCAATGCAAGGACTCACCCACCCCTGCCTAGTTTGCCTATGCCTAACCCTGCCCCGGTGCCACAGCTGACACATATTAAGCTGTAGTCTTTTGAGAAATGGGTAATGGGTACCTGACTTTAGTTTGGTTCAAGTAAAGGCGGTTGGACGTTGTGCTGGCCACATGACACCCTCGTTAACTGTAAGACACAGAAACAGATGGCTTTAACATCCTCTACCCCATAGACCGAAAGGTCTCAAAGGGGAACTTACTTTTTGTTTATAGCATCAGTTTGTAGTTGGCATTTAAATGTTTAAGTTTTTTTTCCTATTATTCCAGCCCTCTATGAGTCATATCGAAACTTGAATTGATAACGTTTAGTATTGCATCAGTTGAACAATTTGAAGCTGTGATTCAACTTTGGAATGGTCTTTGGGTTTGATAAAGTTGAGAACCACTCCTTTGTTGCGCCAAAGAACAATTCATATCGTTAGTTATTGCATCAGTTCGAAAGTAATTTGACTTTAAAGGATGTTTTAGTCTGTGAAAGTTGAGAACCACTTCTCTATTACATCATAGAAAATTCATATCGTTACTTATTGAAACATTTCATATAGAGGTTTAGCTTTGAATGGTGGTTAAGATTGTGAAAGTTGAGAATCACTCCTCTATTGCGTCATAGAAAATTCATGTCTTTATGACTGCATCAGTTCGTAAAGTGATTTGACTTTGTATGGTCTTGCAGTCTGTGAAAGATAAGAACCACTGCTCTGTTGTATCATATCGTCAATACCAGCTCCCTGGAGTGGCTCCCTATTTTTTTGTTTTTTTAAATTATTTTGAACTCCATTCCCTTTTTTTTCCCCTTTCTATTCCCAATCTGCTGGCGAGTATTGGCGAGGGTCTGGACACGTGACGGGGGCTCTAACTAAATTACAATAAGGCGGGAAAAAAAAAACTTCGACGCCCGAGTCATCGTAACCTTGCATGTTCCAACTCGGAACATTACGACGACCTCTCATGCAAGCAGACAGGAGAGAATCGAGAAAGCGCGTGCACAAACACTCTGAAATACACATCATGCATAATCATTGTAAAACTCACACACACAAACAAGTGATTATGAATGACAATGTGTAGTATGACACTGGGACAGTTCGTGTGCGGTGTAGGATGCTTTGAAAATGGGTTGAACAAGGTTCCACGTAGTCTACCATTAAAGAGCGAGAAGGTCATGTGATCTATTAGTAGTCTTCCTTTTCTTTGTAGTTGTCCTTACAGTTGAGTCTAAGACCTCTTGGAACTCAAGGCCTATTGAAGCTTGCCTCCATCTACCTATCTGAAACTCTGTCTGGGAAAGATCCAATCAGATTTAAGTTATTACACCCCTATTACACCTCGTATCACAAGCCACTCGAATTAGAAGCGAGGCCAAAGGGCGAGAACACTGGGGGAACTCCCCCATGTTCTTTCTCTGTACCACAACAGCCGTGCAAGTGTCCACCCTAAAAAAAAACCGGCCCCTCGAGGAGATAGTGGATAGTGACATGTTTGTTGGGGCTTTTTTCATCCCGACCAGTGCAATGAACTTGGTACTTAAACACAGTATCTGGAAATTTAGGCACCGGATATTTAGGCACCGGATATTTAGGCACCCGGAAATTTAGGCACCCGGATAATTAGGCACCCGGAAATTTAGGCATCGGATAATTAGGCCCTTTTTGACAAGGCGGAAAATTAGGCACATTAAAACGAGCGTAAAATAATCGCGTCACTTGCCAGTTTATATAGAGTTCTATGCCTATGACAGCCATAATTCATGACATCCCGAATTAACCAGTTAGACTAGATCAGTGATGCCCAAACTACGGCCCGCGGGCCGGATTCGGCCCTTGACATCTCATGTGTAAAACACAGCCCATCTTTTCTGCATCATTTTGATTCGTGTTCTTCTGACACCAACATGATTGATGCCGTTTCATGTAACATTTGTTCGTTATTGAAATGAGATGGTCAAAGAAACGAAATTGGAAGTTGAAACTTTCAGGAAAAGTGGAAGATCTTTTTTTTTGTGGATCATAATAAGTCAATATGTTTGATCTGTACAGTAATGTTTTAAAATAACATAACATGAAATGCATTCTAAAACAAACCATTACAAAAACCTTGCACATATGCGAAAACAATTGCTGGGTATGGTCACAATGTTTACAAGAACTTAATTTAGTGGAAAAACTTTCAGTTACAAGACGCCTGAAACCATTGTTACATAATGACTTATGGGTGTAAGTACATCTACAAGCATACATAGGATTGTGATAAAGTCATTTAAAATGTTTTAGTCTCTCTTTTTTTTTTATCTTTTGTTAAAGTGGCCCGCGACTCGAGTGTCGGAAATTAAAATGGCCCGCAGGCCGTATAAGGTTGGGCATTACTGGACTAGATTAACACACGAGGATGCTTCTGCTGTGATTTTCATCTTCTGTTCTATTAGATATGCAAAACTTGATGCTAAGCTGTAGAGCTGTGTCTCTTTAACTATGCAGTAATCAAACTCTATGTCACCACTTCTTCAACACGAAAATACTATACTTTAGTACAGTAAACTGCAAGTTATTGTTGTTTTCTCTTTGCACGTTCGGTTATCATATCCACTAAATGAACACTATAAAACAAATTCAAAGTTTTATTTTTTTATGTGATGGCTGTGTAAAAAGACAAAGGTGTATAGACGAATATGAATCAAACGGAGGAGTCGACTCCAGATTCTCTCCCTTAGGGTCTCACAGTCCGACTCCTTCCCCATAAGTTTCTAAAGTACGTGGATAAATATTTGATGATGGCAAGCCAAAGGAGACGTCGTAATTCTGTCCTTGGAGAGTAGGGTAAGAGTTGTGAAGGCCCGCCCCTCCTCCCCCGAGAAAAAAAAAAAGCTCGGAAGCGCTGACGTCATAGCCTGCTGGTGTGCCTGTAGTGATGGCATGCATAGCCTGCTGGTGTGCCTGTAGTGATGGCATGCATAGCCTGCTGGTGTGCCTGTAGTGATGGCATGCATAGCCTGCTGGTGTGCCTGTAGTGATGGCATGCATAGCCTGCTGGTGTGCCTGTAGTGATGGCATGCATAGCCTGCTGGTGTGCCTGTAGTGATGGCATGCATAGCCTGCTGGTGTGCCTGTAGTGATGGCATGCATAGCCTGCTGGTGTGCCTGTAGTGATGGCATGCATAGCCTGCTGGTGTGCCTGTAGTGATGGCATGCATAGCCTGCTGGTGTGCCTGTAGTGATGGCATGCATAGCCTGCTGGTGTGCCTGTAGTGATGGCATGCATAGCCTGCTGGTGTGCCTGTAGTGATGGCATGCATAGCCTGCTGGTGTGCCTGTAGTGATGGCATGCATAGCCTGCTGGTGTGCCTGTAGTGATGGCATGCATAGCCTGCTGGTGTGCCTGTAGTGATGGCATGCATAGCCTGCTGGTGTGCCTGTAGTGATGGCATGCATAGCCTGCTGGTGTGCCTGTAGTGATGGCATGCATAGCCTGCTGGTGTGCCTGTAGTGATGGCATGCATAGCCTGCTGGTGTGCCTGTAGTGATGGCATGCATAGCCTGCTGGTGTGCCTGTAGTGATGGCATGCATAGCCTGCTGGTGTGCCTGTAGTGATGGCATGCATAGCCTGCTGGTGTGCCTGTAGTGATGGCATGCATAGCCTGCTGGTGTGCCTGTAGTGATGGCATGCATAGCCTGCTGGTGTGCCTGTAGTGATGGCATGCATAGCCTGCTGGTGTGCCTGTAGTGATGGCATGCATAGCCTGCTGGTGTGCCTGTAGTGATGGCATGCATAGCCTGCTGGTGTGCCTGTAGTGATGGCATGCATAGCCTGCTGGTGTGCCTGTAGTGATGGCATGCATAGCCTGCTGGTGTGCCTGTAGTGATGGCATGCATAGCCTGCTGGTGTGCCTGTAGTGATGGCATGCATAGCCTGCTGGTGTGCCTGTAGTGATGGCATGCATAGCCTGCTGGTGTGCCTGTAGTGATGGCATGCATAGCCTGCTGGTGTGCCTGTAGTGATGGCATGCATAGCCTGCTGGTGTGCCTGTAGTGATGGCATGCATAGCCTGCTGGTGTGCCTGTAGTGATGGCATGCATAGCCTGCTGGTGTGCCTGTAGTGATGGCATGCATAGCCTGCTGGTGTGCCTGTAGTGATGGCATGCATAGCCTGCTGGTGTGCCTGTAGTGATGGCATGCATAGCCTGCTGGTGTGCCTGTAGTGATGGCATGCATAGCCTGCTGGTGTGCCTGTAGTGATGGCATGCATAGCCTGCTGGTGTGCCTGTAGTGATGGCATGCATAGCCTGCTGGTGTGCCTGTAGTGATGGCATGCATAGCCTGCTGGTGTGCCTGTAGTGATGGCATTGCTCTACAATGGCGACCTTCTACTGTGTGGTAGTGGCGTTCTGTGGTCCAAGCTTTTTTAGTGCTAAGTATGAACATTCCATCAGGGCCGGCCTTAGGTTATTGGAGGCCATATGCGAAGTGAATTGGGTAGCCCCCAAATGATACAGGAAAATAAAAAATTAAGGCTGAAAAATACGCAATAAATGAAAAAAACATTCCTTTCCTAGATCTATATCTAAATCAACAGATATGCTCAATTCAAATAGCGCAATTTCCGTAGCGTACAATTAGTGCTCCATTTAAATTCTTCTATAAAAAATTCGTACAGATTTCATAAACCGATTTTTCAGCTCATTCCATATGCAATTATATGCAAAAAAATATGTAGGTCACTATTGGGTCTACAACGAAAATAAAACCTGCATTGTATCTTTACTCTGAACTCGAAAGCAAAACCTAATACAGAGCTAAATAGAAATGGGTTATGATATATTCACAATGTGTAACAAATTTTTATTCTATGCCACATTTAATTTGATTCATTTGCTGTATTCTTATTGGTTTTGTTTATTTCTTTGTTGTTTTGCTATTTAACGCGACATTTATGAAGAGAATTAATCAATCGATTTGTCCCCACACGCTCCGACAAATGTTCTTCATCAACGCTGTTTCTTTTCTCTGTAACACAGAGGCGTAGTCAGGGGTTGGGGGGCTGGCGGGTCAGAGGCGCCACCCTCAGGATGGCGTTACACGCAGATAGACGCCCCAAAATTATTTTATTAGTTAGGTAATACATTCTAAGGTTATTTTGTATTATATTTTATTAAATAGTTTTTTTAGAAGCCTATATTTCTGTGTGATGTTCATGGAAAATGGGGGGGGGGGTGGCGCCAATAAAGTAACTTGCCCCGGGCGCAAGTTTTGCTCACTACGCCTCTGCTGTAACATTCTTTGGATAAAAAGACCTTATTGTTTCTATGTAGCGCTTGTTGCTTCAGAACATTTATACAGTAAAGATCGAATTAAAGCCAGGATTCTTGTATTGTTTAGATATTCACATTGTTTACATGTGTATTTGACTGCCTATAATTGTCTCTTTAAATATGAAAAATGTGATTATTAATCCAATTATGAATGCCGGAAAATACGAGGGGTCGTTTTTTCCACATTTCTTTTGTTTGCTTTTTATGTTTCGATGTTCCTCCGGAATGAAGTCTATTCCATCTTAAGCCAAACCCTCTCTTATCACGGCTGGGGATGGCGGCGAAATTACAAATTCTCGACCTGTATGGTGACATGTATGCACTAAGCAAATAAGCAGGGTTTCTGTCCAGGGCTTTTGCAAAAGAGGAATTTAGCCTCTCAAGGCCTCACTCCAATGGAATTTGGTGATGATGATGACTGAGACGATGCATACCACATAACAAGGATTTTTTTTTTTTACATTTTGTCTGATAAGAGTTGGGGGGGGGGAAGAGAAATTACAAGGTGAAATTAAAAAAAAGTGTTTAACTATCTGTGCATTACCTTCGTCTAAAGACACATTAAGCTATATCCATTCATCGCTTAAGTTTAACAGCCAATGAAGGGCATCGGCCAAGGTTTATTACTGCTTTCATTTAAACCTGTCCTCAGGACATTGAGTTCTATGACCTGTTTTTATCGCCTTTCGTTTAGGGCTATCTCCAGGACACGGGGTAGACAGTTGACGGGATTCTACTTACCACATGCGTACACTCCTTGGGCTTCCAATGAATGCAGCAATCAACTATGAGGTGGCTACGTTTTGTCATCAGAGAAATTCCCGTGTACTTGAACTGATCACTACACATACTCTATGACTTAGAAACGTGGGCAGTGTACAGAAAACATGCAAAGAAACTGAACCACTTCCACAAGACATGTCTAAGAAAAATACTGAATGTCAAAAGGCAAGACAAAATACCAAATTCTGAAGTGCTTCGAAGAGCGGGTCTGCAAAGCATCTACACAATCCTGATGCAGTCCCAGCTGCGATGGGCAGGACACGTCTGCAGAATGGAAGACCGACTCTTGTATTGCCAACTAAGCGAAGGAAAGCGCTCGCAAGGTGGTCAAAGGAAACGCTTCAGGGACACCCTCAAAGTTTCTCTGAAGGCGTTCAGCATAGACCCTGCCACCTGGGAGACAGAGGCGCATGAGAGAGCACCATGGCGTCGCGCTGTGAAAACAGGTTGCTGAGGAAAAGAGAACAACGCTGGCAGAAGAAAAACGCCAGAGAAGAAAAGCAAGGCCAATGACACTAGCTTCAGCTGGAATAACCTGCCCAGAGTGCAGCCGAACATTCAGGGCTGACATAGGTCTCACCAGCTACATGAGGAGGCATAAACCTCCAATGCAAAGTCCTCAGCCCCCTGGATGACAAAGCAGTCATCATCGAACCACGATGGATGAACAATATATATATATATATATATATATATATACACACACACATGTCCCTCAGAGAGTCCTTCGCCCCGTGGACGCTAGTCGTGCCACGTCTTCCCCTCAAAATTTACTGTTTGCGTCTTTTTTCAGTGCACGGACCAAAGGTTTGGAACTCACTCGCCAATGATCTCAAACAACTTGCTTTACTACATTCAAGAAGAACATTAAGTCCTATCTGCTTAAAACTATTTTTTTTTAAAGATTAGTTTGTACTTTTAACTTTCACGTTTGTGTCTTGATCATAGTGCCTACATCATGTTTGTTAACACAACTATTTATACATTGAATTAATATTTTTATTGTTATTAATTCAGACCTATCTTCAGGCCAGGAGGGTTGTGGATCTATCTTGATTTAGACTTATCTGTTGTTCTCTTGTTTCAAGAGTAGGCACTAGAGTGTCTCCACATCTTAGCCAAAGACCGTCTCTTAAGACACTCTCCAACCAACTTCACCTCACACCTTAAAGATTTGAGAATCCTTTCAGGGGTCTTATCCATCATCGCCTGTTTCAGCAAAATAAGAACCACCTTCAAATTAAACTAACACCGTCTTCAGTGTTATGTTTATTTTCTGTGTTATAGTCCTTTTTAGTTTGTACTTACCGTAGACAATAACTTTTGTTTCCGATTATTTCCGTATCCGTTTTCGTTAACGATAACTTGGCTACTTCTGACCCTCATCGTGATTTCAAATTTTGGGCTGGCAGTCGAAGGATCCATAACTTGATTCGATAATCGCCTCATTTGTTTGTACAAAGCTTATCTTAAATCAACTCACTCTGTCTGGTAAAAAATTTGTACACGTTATTTTTCCCACATCCATTCTAGGAGAAAGTTGATACTTTGCACAATTATTTCTTGGCATAGACAACACAATAATAATAAAAAAACAACAACTAATTAGTCAATTAATTACTAGTAATTAATTATCTTGTTTGATGGTAAATTAGTTATTCAGTATTCACATATATGGCTAAATATGTAGGGTTTGGTCCCATTAAATAATTATACACGTTATTTCTTCCATCCCATCCTCGGATCAACTTGAAATTTAAGGAATTATTAATTGTACCTAAAAAAGCATGTAGCAATAAAAAAATGTGTCAATTATTCAATTAATTATTGGTAATTAACTATTTTGTTTGATACATTAATAAGGGAAATAACTTCTACATTTTTAAAGATCTAGTTGTAAGTACGAGTTCTTACCCTTTGATAAGCTTTGTTTATTTAAAAGGATTTAAAAAAAAAATTTGCTTGCATTTTTTAATATAAACAGAACCAATCTTCATTGAAGTCACACGAACGCCATCCAAGTACCTTGGCCAGGTAGGCCAGAAGATAGAATCATCTCTGCTTCGGAAAATGGATCTAGCGCATCCGGTGTCTGTCACACGTCTGCCGCTACGTTGGTTTAACCTCCCCTTGGAGCCAAAAAAAAATCTCTAATTACTTATTTAAAATTCTAAATTTGTTGATAAAAAAAAGATATAACAAAATAGATCATTGGCCGGCCTACCATTGGCTTGTCATAGACGTCACAATGTCGTCTGCTCTGAAACCGTAAGGCTCAAAGCGTAGTCATCAATTTCCCTGCCATAATCTCAGAGACACGGCAGACGACCTTCTTCCAACGTGGTCTTTAATGAATTAAGCTCCTGACAAAGATAGCGCAAAAGAAAAAATAAACTTGGATTAGATTCAAACAAGGTAAAGAAAACTTGGATTAGATTCAATCAAGGTATATGAGCGGCCGGTGTCTCCCAAGCGGATAGGCAACTATTGAGACTCGACTGTCATTTGACGCCGCTTAATGATTTCATAATAACAGTGTTAACCATTGAATTAATCATTCATAGAACTTGCCCGTCCAAACCCAACCCATTCCCTTTGTCAGCGTGGCTAGAAATCAAGAAAGATTTTCTACTTCGAAATGACTTGTTTAGAACAGTAGCCGTAGCGATTCAGGTTATTTATCATAACCCGTTTTTTTTTTCTGACAATAATTTAGAACTACTAAACTGGCTTTACAACAACAACAACAAAAAATGCAGTGGAAAGAGAAAAAAAAAGAAAGGAAGATGAAATAACATATTTAGTTCATCTCACATAAGAAATGTGATACCCATAGGAAGACGGGAAAATACGGAATCAATTTTCTACATCTCGTTCGGACAGCAATCTTTGATGAGAATTAGAACTTTGGAAGATGAAGGCCAAATTCCAAATTTTTTTTTTAAAACTCATAAATCTAAGGAAACCTAGCGGAGTAAGAGACATCAGAAAAAACAAGGTTACAAAAGACAGTTTGTGTGGAAACACAAACTCAAAATCGGCCCCCGAAGTGGTTCGCCTAGGCAGGTAAAAATGCAGGTTTCAATATTTTCAGAAAGAACATCAGAATGAAATTCTATCAAAGACAAATGACAGAGAAGAATGGAGAAAGAAGGTTGACATATCTTGTGTGATGATGATTATAATTAATATCTAATTGGTCTAATTGTTTTGTAAAGGGTCAATCTCTTATTCAAATCTTCACGAAAAAATCCTTTAGTTAAGTGTTGTATTAGTACATTGTAGTGTTGCAGTTCACGCGATAATACGAAAAACTACTTATTTATTGTTGTTTGAAATTATGTCCAACTTATATGCATACTAAATATATTGTTTCTCTTTAAAAAAAAAGGAAACATTTTGTGTGTGTAAATGTAGTAGTTAGTATGACAGAACTTATTTAACTTAGCAATACATTTGTAAAAAAAATAATTTTTTGACAAAAGTTCTAAAACCATTCGCAAATAATTGGGTTAAAAATATGGTACATAGTTATCCTCTCTACTAGACTCCGGTGTTTGTTACTATTAATAATGAATAGTTGTAAAAGTGGTATATTTTTATGAAAAGTGATTTAAAAAATTAGATTTTCCGCTTTCAGAAAAGAAAAAAGGTAGCCGTTGCATCAGAACTTTGAATGGTCTAAAACATTATGATGTCGGATTTTCACTCTCTTTTCTAGTTTACGAGCTCTAAACGGGACGGAGGGACAGACATTCTACACAAAACTAATAGCGTCTTTTCCCATGTCGGGGGCAGCTAAAAATCTCAAACGTAATGTAAAATCAGTAGCAACAATGGATCTGACTCTAAGCGGACGATCTAAAAACACCAAACTTTGATGTTCTAAAACTACACAGATAAACATAAACAGAAACGTTTTATGAAAAAAAAAAAATAACGACCCGAAAAGCTTTACCCTCTCTTCCTGACTGACAGAACGCTCGGCCTCTAAACCGAGTTCGGAAGTTAAATTCAAGTGACAGATGGTTAATTTTTTTTTTGAATATGACATTTTTTGGTCTTTGTCCACCAAGCTCTGATGGCTACTCGGCAGCCATGGAAAGTAAAAAACTATCTTATCTTATCTTATATAATACAGACTTTACTTCAAAAAAGAAGATGATTACGTCCTAAGCGTCATGCATTTAGTCATGAATATTAACCAATGACTTAAATTCTGCCAACCCATTCCATGCTCTAATAGCCTAGGGAAGAAGGAGTATTTGTACAAGTGAGAATGCTGATGCAAAGTATTTGTTTAGGTATTTATTTCTGATCTTTGTGTTGACCAAAAAAATTCTCGTTTACAGTTGGCTGATTTGTACATCCTCTTCCCATCAGCCGAATAGACTGCTTGGACTAAATTAGAAACGCCATATGTGTAACGCAAAATAATCATATCTTTTGACTAGTGGTCATGTCATATTAATAGTTATAGCCCAGCTACAGAATCCAACGCTTTAGGTGTTGCAGTAACCGTATTGCAAGGAGAACAAGTGCTAAATGCGAAGTATTGGAAAATGCACATAAATTATTATATGATTTATGAAGATTTATGATGAAGACCATTCGTCACAGAAGGCCTGAACACTGACCTGCAACGTCACAGCCTGTGGGCAGTGGAGACGAATAGCTCGTTGTTACAGGTCAGTGCGAAGTAGCAAAGAGCTTTGGTCTCCACTGCCTACAAGTTTCGACTTGGCTGGTCAGTGCTGAGGCCATCTTTAACGAATATTCTCATCTGGATGAACCAGAAGATCTTAATATTTATGGATTTGCCTCCACAATGTCTTCATGGGTTACTAAAGCTAAAATTATGTGGTATTTTATCTCCTTAGCAGGCATTTAGCTAATTTTTTTTTTTTGCTGTTCTAAACACCATTAAAGAACAGGGCGCCAGCCCACTCCATACTATGCCCTAATATTGAAGTCTGTCGAGCTATTAAAGTCTAAAGTTAATCGTGGCATTAAGGTCTGTGTAGACATAGAAGTCTGCATTACATCACTGTGGAGAAATAGAAATCTTCTCTATATGAAAGTCTGTGGAGACTATATACATCTGCTCTACATGACTGTGGAAAGATAAAAGTCTGTTCTACATCAAAGTCTGTGGAGACATATACATCTGCTCTACATGAATGTGGAGAGATAGAAGTCTGCACTACATTAAAGTCTGTGAAGACATTGAAGTCTGCCCTACATTAAAGTCTGTCGCGGTAATCTATTTTAATTACCAGTCCACTCTGTCAGCGATACTCGCTCCCTTCTCCTCCCTTTCGTCCCCAACGGCGCCCCCTCTCCCCAACGCCACGGTGGCTACTAGCAATTTCCTAGTCCTAGTGGGCGGGCCTGTGTGTGTGACATCGCCAGGCTATTGTATTTTAGAATCTTCAAACTCGTGTCCAGGACATGGTCTCTAGATCACCACAAGAACTTGGGAAGATTATTTATAACCTAAAAAAAAAAATTTATGGCCTTAGCGCATAGACGCCTTTAGAACTTTGTTTTTTTTTTTCCTATGTTGTACAGTGCATTAAAAAATTAAGTCTGTAGTACACGCTCTCTGCTGCTAAATGGAAGCACCACGGTGTGGCCTATTAGAGTGTATCTTTCCTTTACTGTGATGAAGTTAGGACAAGAGAGAATGCTACTGTGGCAGAGGCAGAGCTAGGGTACGGGTAGGGGGAGGGGAAGAATTCGAAAATACCCCCTTGCCCCCCACTTGAGGGGGAACCCAATTTTTTTTTTACATTAATGATTACGCAAAATGCAGGGAGCCCCAAAGAGGTCAAGCCCACCGGGCCACCAAATGATGGCAAATTCCTAGCTACGCCACTGTACTGCTGTGAGAATCAGGGCTAACATATGTTTGTGTTTTGTCAGCTCAAAGACCAATCTAATTTCTTTCTCCACCCATTTGCTGTTTCAAGATGACTGGACATCGGGTGAATAAGTAAATGTACATCTCTATCAAATCTACAGCCGAGGACAGGCGAAGATGGCGAAAGAACTTAAACACCGACCACCGGGAGAAAACGGTAGTGGCACAAAATATAGGTCACAGCTAGGACTGCGTAGCGACATGAAATAGTTGATGATGGAAAATATACAGGTCGCAACTGAATTACGTAGTCATGTGATACACAGCATTCGTTTCTATTTCTAGGAATTGAAGACATTGTCTTTATTATTATTATACGTTCATGAGTTTAACATATGTAAACATAACTATAATACAAATCATTGTCTGTGGGGTGGGGCATCATAACTAATAGTTAAATAAAGTAACCCTTTCAGACTTTGCGATCTATGGTGGGCAGATGATGTAGATCTCATTTCAATAGCTGAGTGTTGACGAGAATCTCATGTGGCCAGCACCGCAACCAACCAAAGCATGCCAGATACCCATTACTCAAATCGCCCTAAAAATCCTGAAGTTCATATTCCTTGTCATACCTTGGATTCCAACTCGAGACCCCCCACGCATCATAACTATTATACCTTTACCTGTCCCTTACTGGGCCCTTAGTCTGTTAGACCGTTGGGGCACCATGCAAGATTTGTCAATCATCATTCTCCATTCTTATCTTTTGTCTTAGCTAGAACTTCTTTCAATGGCAGGCCCGTCCATTCTTTTATGTTGTCTTCCCATCTCGTTCTCTGTCTACCTCTCATTATCTTTCCTGGTACTGTTCCCTGGAGGAAGGTCTTTGCGAGCCCCCGTAGACCTTGTAATATGGCCATAGATTTTTAGCTTACGTTTTTTTACGATAGTTAGTAGGTCATCATGGGGTCCAATCGCTGCAGTCACCCTGTCTCTAATCTCTTGGTTTGTGATGCGGTCTTTGAATGTGATACCTAAGATCCCTCTGTAGCATCTCAATTCCATTGCTAGGATTTTCCTCTCTAGCTCTGCAGTCAGCGTCCAAGACTCACAAGCATATAAAAATGTGGCCATGATCAGGGAGAGGGGTATGTCTTTGTCTTTCCAGTAGCTTCCGTAGCATAACTATTATACAATCAGAAATGACGGATAGTTACCTAAAAGGGCAATTCTCGTACTTGAGAAACTAACATCCAATGTCAACATTTTAAGAGCTTTATCCTGTCTCAAGCACCAAAACAACAACAATTATAACAGTAATAATAATAAAAAATTATTCCAGCTGAGAGATTACATATAAAAATCCCTAGAGTGAAACAGATACTGAGGATAATTATTTTAAAGTTAATATAACCGAAACATTAATAATTCTTTCGTCGTTTCCATTTTGATGTTTAAAAATCCGATTTACATTGTTATCTATAATATAAAGTAAAGTTCCCCTTTCAGATCTTGCGATCCATAAGGCAGATGATGTTAAGGTTATCTGTTTTTTTGGCCAACGGTTAACGAGCAGGGTGCCATGTGGCCAGCACAATGGCCAACCATCTTTACTTTACCCAAATAGAGTTATGTACGCATTAGAGTTGGGTGGACTCAGGGGCGCCCTAAAAAACCCGGATATTCAAAATCCCAGTCATCACCGTGATTCGAACCCAGGACCCCAGGCGTGGTACTCAAACGCTTAAACACTCAGGGGCGCACTAAATATCCCGATATTCAAAACCCAGTCTTCACCGAGATTCCAACTCAGGACCCCAGGCTCGGAAGCCAAGCGCTTAACCATTCAGCCACCGCACCGCCCCATCAATAATAGAAAAGGAAGAGAAAAAAAAGTGTAAGCGGTATGGAAAAATGTGATGGCGATGTAATAAAACGTAAAGAAAAAAAACATTTGGAAATTAAAAAAGGCTCAGATTGAAAGAGACTAGACAGTGTCAAAGAAGTTTTATTGAAAGATTCATGTTGCCAATTAAACAAGGAAAATATTAAGCAAATTCGTTAAATAAAAAGGTTATGTAGGGGGAAGATTTAGTAGATCACAATAATTAATTGACTAATGTTTTTTTTTAATTCATGATTTTTTTTTAGGCATAATAAATAATTGTTTAAATTATCAACTTGATCAGAGAATTTGAGTGGGAGAAATAACGTCAACAATTATTTAAAGGGACTAAACACTACAAATTTGGCCATGTCTGTGAACACTGAAGAATTAATGTCCCTTTTTGGTATATATTTTTATTGATTATTTTGTTGTCTACGCCAATGAATAATTGTGCAAAGTTTCAACTTGATGCGAGAAAAGGTGTGGGAGAAATAACGTGGACACACTTTTCACCAGACAGACAGAAAGACAGAGTGAGTTGATATAAGCTTTGTAATTATTAACAGTTTTGATTCTGTTGTATTAAAGTAAAAAAGTGAAGTAAAGTTTCCCTTTCAGACTTATTGGTCTATAGGGCAGATGATGTAAAGGGCATCTGTTTCTGTGGCCTACGGTTAACGACGGTGTCATGTGGTCAGCACAACGACCAACCGCCTTTACTTTTCCCCAACTAATGTCAGGTACCCATTAGAGCTGGGTGGACTCAGAGGCGCCCAACTATCCCGAAATTAAAAATCCTAGTCTTCACCAGGATTCGAACCCAGGACCCCCAGTTCGGAAGCCAAGGGCTTTACCGCTCAATATTAAGAGAAAATAAAAAAATGCTTGTTAAAATACTTAGCTTAAACAACAAATTTCCGTAAGGATCAATAAAACAGTCTTAGTCTTAGTTTTAAAATATTTTCGTTTTTTTTTGTAAGCCGGATACACCAATGACTCCTTTTACAAAAATCGCTCCAATTATTTTTTTCCTTTTTGACTACAGCATGCTGCTGTTAATACGTAGATCTAGACCTAATAACTTGTTAAATTGTGTGCGGTTCCGCACCAAAACATAATCCCTCTCAATGTAAACCGACGCTTGCTCCCAGAGCCATTCATACACGATCAAAAGTCGTTGCATTTCATTTGGGGTGGAGGTGGTGGTGGGGGGGGGGGGGCGTTGCGATGCCTTCTGCTATCTCTAGGGTCAAAGTGCTCTCCCTTTGCATTAATACCGAAATTACACTTCTGCATTCTTTTAGGGCACCCCCTCCTCCATTGCTGTCCCCCCTCAACCCCACCTAACCAACCGAAAGCCACGTTAAATGAAAACTCAAAACTAAACATTTTACTATTTCCACCAGACTCCCGCCCCCCCTTTTTTTTTCCCCTCCCCTAGCCGTCGTGTATCGATTGCGGGAAATCCCCAAAGGATATAATTAGCACCGAATGCAAAAGGGGCTTCGTCCGGTCATTGTTTAATATAGTTATTTCCCCTTGACTTCCCCAGGTCTCCCACGCAGAAGTATTTAACCCCCCCCCCCCCCCAAAGACAATGGCCGCAGTTAGAACCATACACTTACATACGTTTTAATGTAGCGTGAATTCATTTCCATAACCAACAGTTACAACATTTCTTTATTTGTGATGTTTTCCCGGTGTAACAATTCGGATGTTCCAATGGAGTGACTTTCTTTTAGCTCAATAGACTCACCACAAGGAGAACGGATGTAGATCTAAGACTTTCACCACTTTAAAAAATGAATGAAACCGAGGGTTGAAATACGAGCTAGAACCTATGTTTGTGGTGCTGATATCTTTTAGAGATTTTCATAAATGGCGGGAAAATATATAAATAGCTAGCTTTTTGGTGTATCCGGTGTACGGAATAACTGGAAGTGCTGATAAAATATGTTTTATTATTTTTTTGAAGCGCGAGATATTTTAGTGCCGATTTTTTTACACTACAGTCTCGAACTCCCAAAGCGCTTCAGTTTGTAGTTCAAAGTTCAAATATATATATATTTTTTTAAAATGTAGATGGAAACATTGAAGTTTTTGCCATTGTTTAGTTTATCGAGAAACTCCTCAATAGTTTAAAATTCAGGGACTTTTCGATAAAAGTGTATTTCTGAGAGTGTTATTGTGTTACCGGGAATTTCCGAACTTTACACATTTCGTATTCGTTAAAGAAAGGTTAAAGGCTAAATACTTAAAGGCGAATAAAAAAATAGACTTTTCCTATGTAAATTATGAGTGACTCTGGTGTGAATGTAAATTTTTTATATATTTTTTTTTATAGTTATAATGTTTTGTTTGGTGTAATGCACAAATTGTAAGACAAATTTCCTTACGGACTATAAATATTATTATTACTATTATTATTTGTGTGTCTGCGCTACTACGAAATATTTTGTCGCATAGGGATGCACTTACTCAGCAGCAGATTAATAATTTACTTTACCCAACTAAAAGAACGAACTAAATGTAGCAGTTCGTAAGAGTTTAGAGAGAATACAAAATGTTGCGATGTCTATAATTAGATGCAGCCATTAATAGCTACTCTAGACTTGTTACAGTCAGCACGAGCTAATCGGTTCAAAGTTCACAGTGTTTGTAGATTGATAGAATAAAATAGAACGATGATAATAAGTAATTTAAAAAGTATTTAGAGCAGCCTCGAAGGATTTTTTTAAAAACTAAATCACTAACTAATCTATGTTATATTTGTAAAATACCACTCACTGGCTGATTTATGTATCAAGAGATCTCATCAACTGCCGTTGGGATTCGCATGAATTTCCTACACAGGTTTCTTTTACTTTTTAGTGCTTGCTAAGACGCGGTTTTGACAGATTTGCAATCAGCACACCGCTATTCACAAAAAGCATACAGAGAAATAGCACAAAAAAATCGTACTTTTAAAGGGAATGTTTTCTTTTTTCCTAAGTCTACGTTTTTTAAAATATAAACTTTGCATTACGACATTTCCTCTTCCTTTTAGATGCGGTCTAAATATGGTCTAAATAATAATTAAAAAAAAACATATAATAACATAAAAAAAATAAAAATCCACAGTATATTTGTCTCTTCGAGCAATTTGGTTACTATACACTTTAAAGGGATCAAACAAACGATTACAATTGATAAATTCAAATTGATATTTTCTTATACTTAGAGGAATTGGACTTACTTAGACGTAGATCCTCCCGCACCGTTCGGCTCATTAGACGGCAAGCAGTCTCCACGTTAAGAGGACACAATACCAAAATAACATTGTAAAGCAGGTCTATGAAGTATATATCGGAGAAATTACAATTCGCAGGTTAAAAAAGCAAAATAGGGGTTCCAGAGAGAGAGAGAGAGAGAGAGAGACAGTGAAAAAGAAATAGAGAAAGATCGAATGATCATAAGAGAAAGAAAGCGGGCCGTTTCATTTCATTGTAATAGATGCTATTCGATACGATAATTCACTGACTACAAAATTTGGTAAAGGGCGGTCGTCAAAATGTGGCCCATGTTAAAAAAAAACAACCCAAACGAAAATGAGGGAATGTTCAGGGCCATAATAAATAATACAATGCCTAGGAACAAATCAACGGGCGTAGCTGGTGTATAATGCTAGTAATAACTTTGATAATTATAATAAATAAAATATATTGGAAACATAGGTCTAATTGTACACGTTTTTTATTTTCTAAAAACCACAATAAAAACAGATTACAGTGTCTTACGAGTCATTCCAATTCGTCAATTTATATTGACTATTTTTTTCTTGTCCCATAGTCAAGCTTTGGAATAAGGGATACACATTCTATTAAAGTGCAAAATTAGACAACATTTGCCCTATGCCCGAACCCAGAGTCCTAAAAAAAAACCCAACCCCAACCAATTCTTCTTCAGTCGAGCGCTCTATGAGTTAGGCCAATAATTAATTATAAGTTTCCTGTAATCTTCCTCACCGCTGCAACTTCTTACTAGCCTTCAATGTCCGGGAAGCTGGGGGAGGTGGGGGAAGAACTGGACATTTCAATCTCATTGTAAACCCGGCTGGACTAGCCACAATGCGCTTTGACCAACTTTAAGGCTGAGCGCGAGATGATTTCTACTCCATTGTTTCAATGCTCCCGGCTGTGTCCGGCGATTGTCACCAAGTCTGTCCCCGCGTCCCCTCCCACAATCACTGCCTCATCAGCAAGCGACGTCACCGCCTGGCCAATGCCAGTCCTACACGAAAGAGGCCGCCAGTCTGGCGCTGCGCCCTGCCACTGGAAACAACGCTTGACCGGGAAAGTTTTCGTGCCCGTTGTTGTGAAGTGGAGATTGTAAAGATTGTGTATTCTGAGCGTTCTCCTTGACCAGCTATAACGAGGCAGTCATTGCGTTTACCATTCAGTATTGTCTTCGCGTAAGCGGTGATAACATGCGGCCTCTATCAATTTTTCTTTTTAAATATCATCGATAGTTGGACTCCGCTCGTAGGTAACGTAGTGTGACTCTGTTTCTCAAGCCTGACGCGCCTAGTGCCTTCTCCAGATCGATACATCTTCATGGGAGTATCTCCATAGCCGCATTGTCATTCCACGTGACTGTATGGCGGATGCATTCTCCTACAGACCCATGATTCAGAGAGTCATTGCTCTAATGTAACACACCGCCGAGTACTAAGAGGCTGCTGACGCAGAAGAAGCGCTTAACGATACGAGTACTCTAATTTATAAACTTCGCTATTTCACTTTGGAGGACCCACTATCTGGAAACACATCCACCCACTCACACATGGATGCGCCAATTCTGTTAATTCCGTCATGTGCCAACTGTTTTTTTTTAACGCATCACAATGCTTCTTTTTTAAAAGTTTGCGCTCGATGGACGAGATGTTTAATTAAATCCGACGATCTTCTTGCCTTAAGTCAAATTAATCTCACACGAGAAGAAAAAAAAAAGATCATTAATTTATTATGAGCTTGCAAACAAGGCACGTCGTTAAGAGAGTAGCAACGTTAGATCTTCCAGGTTCCGGTTCATGTATTCGAATGTGAAAATAGGTCACGATATAAGAAGATTCGACATACACTTTACATTTGCCGTGCATAATGTTACAATGTGTCGTAGCTTTGGAACTAAATAATTACCATCATCTTAATTATTTCTGGTTTACAATGTCTGCATAATATGAAACACTGAACATTAAAATTGAGACTTTAAGTTTTCGTCCAATGTTCGTCTTATTTGACTGTTGGAGGATAAGCTGAATACTGAGTTATCTCTCTTTGTTTCAACAAACTGTTCTGTTGCTGTATTCTCTATTTTTTCCATTCAAAGGTCAATCAACGATTTTTTTTTTCCTTCCTGGACATGTTTGACTCCTGAGTCTCAGATGGCATCACTTCCAGACGTTGGTGTGACCTTACTCCATTGATGCCACTGCTAGGCTGATAGTGTCTCTTCAGATACACACACGAGGCTGTCTCACCTGTTGAGCGACTGTTACACGGGCTTGTCACGCGATGGACTCGCTTCAAGCACAGTTACTATGTAGGTGAGTGAAACGGATAGTCACATTATCTCCCTTTTATTGCTCTCTAATCCACATTATTATTATTGTTTTAAATTTAATTGAAATGCGAATGTTTCTCATTTATGTACATTATGGGCGTAGCCAGGATTTTTTTTCCGGCAAGCTGTTTCGCAACTCTTATTTTGCGTAATTCATTTTGTCGGAGAACATGTCCCGCAAAACCTCATGCGACGCTCTGTCACAACCTTACTAAGGATTCGACTCCCAGTTCGGCATCTGATTTCTTTGATTTAGACCCGATCTCTATGACTGACTCCTAAAATCTATCTTAGCCATCTTTGTTGAGACACATTTAATGATTTTCAATTTCGGCAGAAGACTATTCACACTGTATTAATGGAGCCCAAGCCACTGGTAGAAATTTGTAACCTTTCTTGACTACGCTCTTGGAATTACATGCCTTTAATTCGCTTTAGATTTTATATCGAAAAGGAAAGTTTTTTCGTCAAATCATCTGTTGAGGGGTTTTAAACTAAGAAATCTCTGAAGTTTTTTTGTTTTGTTTTTAATTCAAAACCCCATTTAGCTACGATCATAGAATTAGGTGACTGTAGTTTCCTTTAAAATAATATTGAAGAGAGAGGTTTTCTACTCTAAACGCTCTGTAGGGGATTTTTAAACTCAAAACCATCTGGAGGGGTTTTAAACTTTAAAGAAAAAGCCATTTGGAGGAGGGGGATTTAAACTCAAAACCCCCTTGGCTTCGCTCATAGATTTTATAGTGTGTAATTTGCTTTTTTTTATATCGAAGAGGTACTTTTTAGCTTCAAACCCCAACTGGAGGGGGGTGTGTTAAAACTCAAAACCCCTTTGGCTACGCTCATAGAATTTTGAGTGTCTAATTTGCTTTTTTTTATATTGCAGATGGGGTTTATCGTAAATTTTGTAGGGGGTTTTAAAATCAAAATCTTCCTCAACTGTGCTGTTGGAATTTGGGGATTGTTGTTTGCAATTTTTTTGTTTTGTTTTATAGCAGAGGGGGATTTAACTGCAAAAACCTCTGGTAGGGGGTTTTAAACTCAAAGCCCCCCTGGTAGAGGGATTTGTATCTCAAAACCCCCTGATAGGGGTTTTTTAAATCTCAAAACCCCCTGGTAGGGGGATTTAAACTCAAAACCCCCTGGTAGAGGGTTTTTAACTAAAAACTGCCTCGGCTGTGCTGTGGTAAGTGATGATTTAATATTAAATTCTCACCTAATATAAACAAAATGAAAGCAAAAATCAGTCACTTAATTCCGTTCCCCCCCCGCAGGGAGGGATTTCATTTCGCGGGGGTGGGGTGGGGTTTGAACCCCAAGAACCCCCCCCCCCCTGGCTACGCCCATGATGTACATCATATGTATTTATAAGTCCCACATGGGGGAGATTTCTTAGTATCGTCCTTTAATAAAATATCTTAATCATGAAAAAGGTGTTTCGCATAAAAAAAGCAATCTGAAATCTTTTTTAATTATAAAAGTTACTAAAAATGATTGCAAAACATAGCACTTTACAGTCTCTTTACAGTCTCATAAAAGAGGGTTTCTCGTGTATACTTCAGACTGTCGTGGTGAAGGTAATGGGTTCGAACCCCGCCCACCTTCTGAAGATTCGGGCCAAGACGTAATCCTCTTTATTCGTAAAGGAATTCCTGATAGGAGCCTATGTATAAATCATAAAGGAATCTATGTGATAGTGATGTAAGAACATCTTTTTTTATTATACCAGTTCATTTATATGTATACTCTATATTTAGTTGATAATATTTTATTTAGCTATAGCAATGATTCTAGATCTAAAATGATGAGCATCTCTAAGACATAACAAAATAAAGCTTAAAGTTTATAGAATATAAATAGTCACATTTAATTAGAGTGACACGAAACTACTAGAGACACTTCCAAACAAAACCATAAAATTAAAATAGAAAGAAGAAATAAAACACTGAACCATAACTTACAAATACTTACATATGAGAATTAACTTACCAATACTTATATATGACAATTAACTTACAAATACTTATATATGACAATTAACTTACAAATACTTACATATGACAATTAACTTACAAATACTTATATATGACAATTAACTTACAAATACTTATATATGACAATTAACTTACAAATACTTACATATGACAATTAACTTACAAATACTTATATATGACAATTAACTTACAAATACTTATATATGACAATTAACTTACAAATACTTATATATGACAATTAACTTACAAATACTTATATATGACAATTAACTTACAAATACTTATATATGACAATTAACTTACAAATACTTATATATGACAATTAACTTACAAATACTTATATATGACAATTAACTTACAAATACTTATATATGACAATTAACTTACAAATACTTATATATGACAATTAACTTACAAATACTTATATATGACAATTAACTTACAAATACTTATATATGACAATTAACTTACAAATACTTATATATGACAATTAACTTACAAATACTTACATATGACAATTAACTTACAAATACTTACATATGACAATTAACTTACAAATACTTATATATGACAATTAACTTACAAATACTTATATATGACAATTAACTTACAAATACTTATATATGACAATTAACTTACAAATACTTATATATGACAATTAACTTACAAATACTTATATATGACAATTAACTTACAAATACTTATATATGACAATTAACTTACAAATACTTATATATGACAATTAACTTACAAATACTTATATATGACAATTAACTTACAAATACTTATATATGACAATTAACTTACAAATACTTATATATGACAATTAACTTACAAATACTTATATATGACAATTAACTTACAAATACTTATATATGACAATTAACTTACAAATACTTATATATGACAATTAACTTACAAATACTTATATATGACAATTAACTTACAAATACTTATATATGACAATTAACTTACAAATACTTATATATGACAATTAACTTACAAATACTTATATATGACAATTAACTTACAAATACTTATATATGACAATTAACTTACAAATACTTACATATGACAATTAACTTACAAATACTTACATATGACAATTAACTTACAAATACTTACATATGACAATTAACTTACAAATACTTACATATGACAATTAACTTACAAATACTTACATATGACAATTAACTTACAAATACTTATATATGACAATTAACTTACAAATACTTATATATGACAATTAACTTACAAATACTTATATATGACAATTAACTTACAAATACTTATATATGACAATTAACTTACAAATACTTATATATGACAATTAACTTACAAATACTTATATATGACAATTAACTTACAAATACTTATATATGACAATTAACTTACAAATACTTATATATGACAATTAACTTACAAATACTTATATATGACAATTAACTTACAAATACTTATATATGACAATTAACTTACAAATACTTATATATGACAATTAACTTACAAATACTTATATATGACAATTAACTTACAAATACTTATATATGACAATTAACTTACAGATACTTACATATGACAATTAACTTACAGATACTTACATATGACAATTAACTTACAAATACTTACATATGACAATTAACTTACAAATACTTATATATGACAATTAACTTACAAATACTTATATATGACAATTAACTTACAAATACTTATATATGACAATTAACTTACAAATACTTATATATGACAATTAACTTACAAATACTTATATATGACAATTAACTTACAAATACTTATATATGACAATTAACTTACAAATACTTATATATGACAATTAACTTACAAATACTTATATATGACAATTAACTTACAAATACTTATATATGACAATTAACTTACAAATACTTATATATGACAATTAACTTACAAATACTTACATATGACAATTAACTTACAAATACTTACATATGACAATTAACTTACAAATACTTACATATGACAATTAACTTACAAATACTTACATATGACAATTAACTTACAAATACTTACATATGACAATTAACTTACAAATACTTACATATGACAATTAACTTACAAATACTTATATATGACAATTAACTTACAAATACTTATATATGACAATTAACTTACAAATACTTATATATGACAATTAACTTACAAATACTTATATATGACAATTAACTTACAAATACTTATATATGACAATTAACTTACAAATACTTATATATGACAATTAACTTACAAATACTTATATATGACAATTAACTTACAAATACTTATATATGACAATTAACTTACAAATACTTATATATGACAATTAACTTACAAATACTTATATATGACAATTAACTTACAAATACTTATATATGACAATTAACTTACAAATACTTATATATGACAATTAACTTACAAATACTTATATATGACAATTAACTTACAAATACTTATATATGACAATTAACTTACAAATACTTATATATGACAATTAACTTACAAATACTTATATATGACAATTAACTTACAAATACTTATATATGACAATTAACTTACAAATACTTATATATGACAATTAACTTACAGATACTTACATATGACAATTAACTTACAAATACTTACATATGACAATTAACTTACAAATACTTACATATGACAATTAACTTACAAATACTTACATATGACAATTAACTTACAAATACTTACATATGACAATTAACTTACAAATACTTACATATGACAATTAACTTACAAATACTTACATATGACAATTAACTTACAAATACTTATATATGACAATTAACTTACAAATACTTATATATGACAATTAACTTACAAATACTTATATATGACAATTAACTTACAAATACTTATATATGACAATTAACTTACAAATACTTATATATGACAATTAACTTACAAATACTTATATATGACAATTAACTTACAAATACTTATATATGACAATTAACTTACAAATACTTATATATGACAATTAACTTACAAATACTTATATATGACAATTAACTTACAAATACTTATATATGACAATTAACTTACAAATACTTATATATGACAATTAACTTACAAATACTTATATATGACAATTAACTTACAAATACTTATATATGACAATTAACTTACAAATACTTATATATGACAATTAACTTACAAATACTTATATATGACAATTAACTTACAGATACTTACATATGACAATTAACTTACAAATACTTACATATGACAATTAACTTACAAATACTTACATATGACAATTAACTTACAAATACTTACATATGACAATTAACTTACAAATACTTACATATGACAAGTAACTTACAAATACTTACATATTACTAGTACCTTACAAATAAAATAAAATAAAACAAAACATCCTAATAAACTAAGAAAGACTTAAGGTAAAGACACATTTCTTATCCAATATGCTGAGACACATTCTTACTATAAGTGCTCCCTCTTCCCCATTGCCAATAGAGCATGGAAAGTGTCCTGTTCAAGCTTTTAATTCACATGCATGATTAGATTAACACATGGATACGTGTAGCATGTAAATATCTTCTGTTTGTGACGAAACGTCATTAATTTATAAGATAAGATAAGACAGAATATTGCCAAGACTTTAAAGGGACACTGCGTCCTTAACAATACCAACTGTTGTTACATTTGTGCCACAATAATTGTCACCCTTGAGTACAGTCTATTGTTAAACCATCCACCGACGTTAACCTTAAAGGCGTCCCCCCCTGCCCATTCCAACGTCTCGTGCCTCTATTTCTCCCCCCCCCCTCTCTTTTAATCATCTTGACAAAACAAAAACAAAACACACCCATATGCAGCTGATGATGCACGCGCAGTCACACACACACACACACACGCACACACACAAAGCATTTCTCGGTTTTCACAGCAACCCTTCGCGATGTGATCCTATTTCTCAAACATTTGGCTTCTCTTGTGACTTCACCCCCCCCCCCTTCCTTTTCATACCCACATTCTCTCTCTCTCTCTCTCTGTCTCATCATTTATAATATTCTATTCTCTTTGTCTTTTGGAAGAACATTATTAAGCAACGGAACATTATTTTTTTGTTTGTGCAGAGTTATGGTTCTTCTTAGGGACAAGATCTGAGCGTTGAGCACACCGGGTCACGTGGACATAGTGAATACGATTCCTAACAACCATTGTTCGAATGTTAGGCGGGACTTATCCCGATAAAGTATCTTGTATCTAAATTTAGTTATAGGATTGATGTAATCTTTAAGTTGGTAACATTTAGGCAAGACGATGTAATTTGATCAATAGATAGACAGACGGACGGACAGACAGACAGAAATATGGATAGATAAGTTAATTTATTGATGTTTTGATAGATTGATTAATTGATTGAGCATTAGGTACACACTTTGATAGATAGATAGATAGTTAGGTAGATAAATAGATATTTTTAGAAGATAGATAAATAGATAGATACATTAAGATAGAGTAATAAGTAAACTGATTAATAAATAGATAAATAGATAGATTGATTGATTAAATGATTAAGTGAATGATTAATAAATAGATATACACGATTGATTGATTGAGTATTAGATATACACTTATAAACACAAGTAGATAGATAGATAGATAGATAGATAGATAGATTAGATAGATAGATAGATAGATAGATAGATTAATAGATAGATAGATAGACAGACAGATAGATAGATAGATAGATAGATAGATAGATACATAGATAGATAGATAGATTGATAGACAGACAGATAGACAGATAGATAAATCAATTGATTAATAAATAGTTAAATAGATTGATTGATTTATGAAATGATTAAGTGAATGATTTATAAATAGATAAATAGATAGACACGATTGCTTGATTGATTGATTGATTGAGTATGAGATATACACTTGTAAACACAAATAAATAGATAGATAGATAGATAAATAGATAGATAAATTTAGATAGATAAATTTAGATAGATAAATTTAGATAGATAAATTTAGATAGATACATAAATAAATAAATAGATAAATAAATTGATTAAGAAATAGATAAATAGATTGATTGATTAAATGATTAAGTGAATGATTGATAAATAGATAGACAAGATTGATTGATTGAGTATTTGATATACACTTATAAACACAAGTAAATAGATAGATAGATAGACAGATAGAGAGAGAGATTAATAAAGTTTTCAAATCAGATTTTTTGTTACCCTTCGTCAACATACAAGATCATATAGTGACTTGCAGTGGCCTTCAATCAATAAGTAGACCCTGTTTCCAAGGTCGGTGAATAAAAAGTCTAATCTGAAAATACAAAATAACAATAAAACTAAAATGGATCCAGCGTCCCACCATCTTTATTCATAGCAGTTTTTAAATCATTATCTTTTATTATCTTTTCTTTTTTTTTTATGTCTTTGACATTTTTTTTTTTATAGCGCAAGCTTCTTCGTTGTGCAGTTGTGTGTCTTTTGTGTTCAAGATTATGTGTGCATTGATTTAAACGTGGACATGCTTTAATAAAGCGTTCTAGGATTGCTGCGAAATAAAAATCTCATTTTTGTGGCCGAATGAAACAGTTGCATATAGTCTTTCCTTTGTTAAACTTTCAATGTTACGATCGTGTTACTAAGTAAATTATGAAAATTCTACACTTCCTTCCAGTGGCGTAGCTAGGGATTTGGGGACGCCCGGGGGGGCGGGGGTTGATCTCTTTAGGAGCTTCTGCCATTTAACATTCGACATCATAACATGAGAGAATGTACTTAATAAATATATAACTTAATAACATTGAACTCAGGTTACTCCCAGAGAGTAACCCCCTCACGGAAAGAGTTAATCTGTGTGGAATACATGCAACAGGGTTACTAACTTTATATAACAACATGAATAGCAACGACTACTTGGCAGTGGTGTAATATTTATTATTTGATGTAAAAAAACACATTTTAAACTCGTTTGTGCCTCCCCGTTTATTCCACCCTAGCTATGCCACTGCTTCTTTCTACATGTTATTATGAATGCACTGTTTATAGTAGATTACTTCAATTTCTGATAGTAATAAACTCACTCTACGGTTTTGCAGTTAGGTCGACACAGACAATTTCTTCTATATATATATATATATATATATACCTCTACCCCCCATAGGTCCACCCGACCGCACTGAGCTTGATATAGTAGCATGTGTGTTATGGAGTGCATGTGTGTTTCTATGGTGACGGTGTGAAGACGTTAGCAATTGGTTGATGACTATACACTGTGAATGATGCAAGATAAGCTTCACTGTCGTAAGCTGTCCTGGGTACGGGAGACGACACCAGAATGCCAGAGTGAAAAGACGTGTTTTTTTGTAGTGAGTTAGATTTTGTTCAAAATACCATTTTAAATTATTACTAAAGACCACTACATTTATTTCTTCTCAAGTTAACAATGTGTCAATATTGTAATAAACGTTATATTTATAAATATTGATATTTTTATAATTTGAGATAAATACGCCTACAGCGGTTTAGTTGTCTACCAGCAGTTTGGTGCTACAACACATAGAAACCAGACTATTAGACATATATCTTCAATAGTCATGGCCTGAATCAGCCAGCAAAACCAATGAATTATTAGAGTTGAAGTCTCTAGTGTACTTTGCAATTGGCGATTATACCACTTTGGAATGGGTGAAATGTATATTTTATGGTTTTAAAAACTGTTTTAATCTAGGGATCCTAAAATTGCATATCTTTCTTTTTTTTTTTATTTTGCTCTTTCTATTATAACGCCTAAAGAGGAATTTGAGTTTTTTTTCCCCCACTGTTCCCTATATGATTGATATTTGTCGTTACCTATACATTTTCTTATTAAAGCATGCTTTTTATCACTGACGTAGCCAGAATTTTTTTTCCACCCTCCTTGCCTCCGCCCATGCTTTTTTTTTTTATATACGCAGGACATGCAGAGCAAAGATATCTCTAAGAGAAACGAAAGGTTAACACTGTAGGGGTCATTCACAACTGTAGTCTAAATAGTTTAATTAGGGGGGTCATACAGAACTGTCGTAGTAGTCATTCACAACTGTTGTCTAAATAGTCTAATTAGGGGTCATACAGAACTGTCGACTGTCGTTTTGACGGTGGTCATAGAGAACTGTTTCTTAATAGCGGCCATAAAGTAATGTCGGTCTTTATACAGGTCCGAGAGAAGTGTCGCATAGTCGGGGGAGGGGGTCGGGAAATGATAGGGAAGAAACAGTGCACGATTGATTTCCGTTTGAGTGTGTCTACGGGGGCGTGCATGACTGATTCCGTAAGTGTGCGTGGAACAACAGCAGAATGAGTGCTTGAACTAATGGTAGAGTCAAAGACGCTGGTCATAAAGTCCTGACCACGATTTCCCCCCCCCTCCCGACTCTTCCCAGCAGTAGCTTCTGCAATACCACGCCATCGCCCCCCCCTCCCTCCTCATTGTTCCCACAGTGTTGTAGTCGTTGGGCACGCGCCGAAACGCAAGCAAAGGTATTGTAGATGGCGGTGCTAGCCGACTGCATGAATTCAAGTGTGTAGATTTAGTCTAGCGGAGCAAACTCGGGGCGGGTTTCACTTATTTTGAATATTTTAACGACTACACTAAGAACCAACACGATCATTTTAGAACAGTGTGTATGGTGAGGGGGGGGGGTGACGGTGGCAGTAAGGAGGGGACAAATACCTCTTCCCCCCCTCCCCCCCAACAAGTTGAAAAAAATATTGCTGAAAACAAAAGACGCAAGGGTGTGTGTGAGTGGGGGGGGGGCGAGATAAAAGGCTAATCAATATCATCGATCACAGGTTGATTTTATCGTGACATTATCAAGGGAAGAAGGGCGTGCGGGGGGGTGGTGCGACGAACGAAAAACTTGTGATAGTGGTGTCAATAAAGTAAACACAAAGACAGGCGTACAGTCAATACGAGACTGAATAGAATATATGGTGTCCCCCCCCCCCCCCCCAGCATAGGCGTTCATGCACCACAGATATAACACCGGCCCAGGCTTTCGTGTACTGGGGTTTTCACGTCCGTCCATTTCTCCACCACGTCCTCCATCTATCTATCTATCTATCTATCTATCTATCTATCTATCTATCTATCTATCTATCTATCTATCTATCTATCTATCTATCTATCATCTATCTATCTATCTATCTATCTATCTATCTATCTATCTATCTATCTATCTATCATCTAGCTATCTAGCTTGGCAAAAGATTAGCTATAAAAGAGCTCACTACAGTATATAGAAATGTAATGGCAAGATTTTATAGATTTTGTTTGAGAAAAAAAAAAAAAAAATTGTGACAAAAATTTAAGGACAACGAAACATTGTAAATGTACCCACAAAATATTCAGTTTTGTTATAGACACATATTTATATTGAGACCACATCAATAAAACAATTAGGCTTGTCTTTATATAAAAGTCAACTAGGAAGGGATTTAACAAAATGTAAACTACATACTGAGAGCAAAGCATTGTTATATAAGAAAAGAAAGAGAATAAAATTAAAAAACAATAGAAATTCCAAACAACCAGATGTTCACACAATAGTTTCGTGTTAGTGACCGCGCCAACTTTTCGCCCGTAGAGTTATTTCCCATGTGAATCAATCATTCATTCGATGTAAGGGAGATAATAGAGTACACACGCAAACGCACACCACATTCCCTTTGAAAGTTAGAATAGATTTATTAAACAGACTGGCTGGGTCTCGCCATCAAACTGTAATAAACAATAGTATCGATAGAAACCTTCTAATAAAGTTTAAACATATGAACCGATATCGATAATAATGTATGCATTGGGCAAAATGATAAACTAATGAGGCACACAAAGGCCAAAGGTTAAGTATATGTTTTATTGAATGCAAGACATCGCCAATAACATCTATACTCTCGGAAAAGTTTGTATGTTTGGTAATAGTGTGGTAAGCGTATTTAAAAGAGTCTGGCGTACTCTTATACTAAAGGTCCAATAGCCCCTATTCATCACTTAATTTTAACATTCGAATTGAGAGATTCCTTTTTAGCGGCCCCAGAGAGGGGAATAGTCGCTATTAGTTTTGTGTGGCCTGTCTGTCCGTCCGTCCGTCCCGTTTAGATCACAGAAAATAGAAAATATAATGAAAATCTGGCATCGTGATATTTTAGACCTTAAAAGTCCTGATGCAACGGCTACTTTTTTCTTTTTTGAAAGCGAACCATTTAATTTTTACAATTAACTATGCAAGCAGCTTATTCATGAAAAAACAAACAAACAATAACACCACTTTAAGAGAACAAAATTTAAGGGGGGGTATTTTTTTTTTTAAATTGGAAGACTTCTTAATTATTCGCTCAGGCTTCACTCACAGATTGGCGGATATGCTCGGGGCCGCCTGTGAGTTTTGTGATAACACAAACTCTCTTTGTAATCTTATTTATTTTTCAAATATCTTTTTGGAGATTCCAAGAGAACCCATATTTTATTTTCTCTTGTAATACGGTATCAAAATCCCTGGCTATCTAATGTGGCTCTTATCATAGCAGAGTGTCTATCTAACAGCTAAAAGAGATAAAACTAAGTGAGTGCTGAGACATATTACACAATCAATCACACAATAGCTTTTAGGGCCCCCAAGAAATATTTAGCACTCACATATAATGTCTGGCCTTATAAAGTGTCTCAAATAAATGTATATGCCGTCCACAATACAGTTCACATGTGAATATGAAAAACTACTTATTAATTGTTGTTTTAAATAATGTCCAACTTATATGCATACTAAATAGATTTTCTTACTTAAAAACAAAGTAAACATTGTTTTGTGTAAATGTAGTTGTTAGTATAACAGAACTTATATAAATTAGCAAGACAAATGTTAAAAAAAAAATATTTTTTTTCACAAAAAATCTGAAACCGTTTGCATTAATGTGTTAAAAATATGGTAAATGGTTATCTCCTCTACTAAAGAACCTTCCGTGTACTATTAATAGTGAATTTTTGTAAAAGTGGTGTATTTTTATGAACAAAACTGCATGCGTAAGTGATTTAAAAATGAGATTTTTCGCCCTCAGAAAGAAAAACTGTAGCCACTGCATCAGAACTTTCAATAGTCTAAAATATTATGATGTCGGATTTTCCATACCTTTTGTAGTTTAAGAGATCTAAACGGGACGGGCGGACGGACCGTCGGACGGACAGACATTCCACACAAAACTAATAGCGTCTTTTTTTCTATCGGGGGCCGCTAAAAACAACAAACAACAGATTAATCACAAGATGTAAAAGCATTCAAAAAATACATATCAACCTACTTGAAATTGACATTCACAAATGACATTCTCTGTCGACTTTTATCAGTTATTTTCATTCACACATACATTCAAATGCTTTCAATCCTTTTAAAAATTAGATTAGCCGACACGCACAGAAAGCACACATACGCACAGAGAAACACACTTCCCATATCAAGTGACTTTAAAGTTTGACTAAATGTGACTCTTCTTCTGTTTGATAAATGTGTGCAATAGTAATAAACAATTTTATAATAAAAATAAACTTACTGTTGTTAACCAATTTTAAAATCATTACATTTAAGTATATTTAACTTGAAAATCACGTTTCATCGTTGATACGACGTGATAGTATTGTTCGCTTAAGTGAGCAATCCTTATTTTCTCGAAAACGATTCTAACGATTTTCCTTAAAATTGCATGGTATGTGTCTATAAATGAGAAAAAAATTCTCAAGTCATTGGTCACCAGGGGAAAACTCGAGGTCGACCGTTATATCGGTTTGAAAATGTTTTATTATCAAAAAATTAATTATGGCTAGAATGTTTATGAATGAAAATTTTCCATGACGTAATAGGGAAAAAAACTTGATACTTCTTACGTCACTGGCTTAGAGCGATACATTGAAATATTCCTTTATGTTTTAATTGCATTATAAATTGTTTTACACTGAAATTGCTTAGAGACGTGTAGGTAGCCTTTACTTGGCTGTTATTTTGATGGCGAATAATTACAATGTGTTAAGTTTCGAAGTCTTCTGTCCCATACCAAACAAAGAAAATGATCATAACATTATTGGTAATAAATTACTTTGTTTGGTATCCAAAACAAGGGAATGAAATAGTACTTGACTGAAGTGGTGGTATAAGCCGAATTAGCCCCCTTATTATTGTGCTGCCGTCTCATGTAATACATACCTCTATAGTCTTCTACGCTAGTAGAATGTATACCGTGTTGGTTTGAGAAGCCCAAGAAGGATTTAGCTAACTATTCAAATGCCTCTGAATTTTATATTTAAAAAAAAAAGGATTTTAAAAATATTTTTCTTGCTTTTTTTTTAGGGATCAGGCTTGTGAATTCAGAATTTTATTTGCCAAGCTACGAAACTATTATTATCGTAATTAATTTATTATGATCTAAGATTCATTCATTGGCATCGCCAAGATCCAGAATAGTTAAACTGAAAAATAATTCTTTGTAGTCTCCCCTTAACTTTGTCCACAAAGGGCTGGTATCAACATTTTTTATTTCAAGGTATGTTCAGGGCTAGGAAAAGTCTGCGAGATATTATGCGTTCTTTGTTTTGTTAAGAAGATTACCTTTCATAGTTAATTGACGGAATGATCCAAGCGAGCCAACCCCCTGGAGGTCTAATTATTTTTCTTTTTGGGGACAGCTGGTGGGGATAGTCTTCGCTTTCTCAAAGTCTAGAGTCCTAAGTGAAACAAGATATGAGAACCGTCTGAACTTAATGATCTAGCCTCGGTACCCACAGCCTTCCGGGCGGGGATATTGTCTGCTAACTACAGGTTTGGTATACCTGCCAGATGGTCTGTCTCCTGGTCATAGACACATTCACAGACACACACTCCCTCAAACCACTCATCAAACACACACACACACATACATATTAAGACAATAATGGTTCACGCTTAACCTGGGCAATGACTTTAGATCAAACGGAGGCAAAAAAAAAATACGGTTAAAAAAAAACTGGAGACAATTGTGTCCCACTGTCCCACAATGCCCAACGTGTGTGAAGGCAAAGTATTAGTTTCCCTTGTTGCTGTAAAACACAATAATTAATTACCAGTACATAGTTGTCATATTGGTTACTTTTTTTTAAAATTGATTTATGTCTTGTCTATGTCAATGAACAATTGTGCAAAGTAGCACCTTGACTCAAGAATGGGTGTGGGAGAAATAACGTGTACACACTTTTCACCAGACAGACAGAGTTGATATAAGCTTTGAAAAAAGAGACAGAAATTGATAGACGGATAGAGTATCAGAGAGAGAGAGAGAGAGAGAGAAAGAGAGAGAGAGAGAGAGAGAGACTGATGTAAAATAGGACAATAAGCAAAAATGAAAGCCAAAAAGATAGAAAGAATGATAAAGGCAAGGATTGATCAAACTCGACTCACTAGCACCAACAGCGAACCCCAGAGATGGTATGCAAATATTTCCTTCCATATTAGTTCGTGAGGGGGGGGGAACTCGTGTGCTGCTTTTTTTTTTCGGTTCTTATGTTCTTACGCTAATAGCTGTAGATCGATACAGCAACGCGACAACAATCGGGGAAGGGGCACCCAGTGAGAGGGTGGCGGTTTAAAGTCTGATCGCGAGACGTGACGGAACCTGTAAGTACTGTTGACTTGAAACAAGTGAGGGATCGGGAACCTGTAAGGACTTTTGACTTGAAAGAATTGTTCCTGTGTCATAGGCAAGGGGGAAAGAAGCCTGTAAGTAATGTTGACTTAAAACAAGTGAGGGATCGGGAACCTGTAAGGACTTTTGACTTGAAACTATTGCTCCTGTGTCATAGGCAAGGGGGAAAAAGCCTGTAAGTAATGTTGACTTAAAACAAGTGAGGGATCGGGAACCTGTAAGTACTGTTGACTTGAACGCTCTGTTCAGTCATTAACATCAACATGTCTAAGACAATGATGATACCGCCTCTTTGAATTTATCTAAAAAAAAATCAGAATTCCAACAGAGCTGCGCTCTAAAATCTTTTATTCTGCTGGGAGTCGATTTTATTTCCTCGCCGTCTGGGCGATAGCTTTCCTTGAGGGCCTCAAATGTTTGTAGCAGATGTCTCTCTATTCCGGATTCCATACTCTGCCAGTAGTTCTCCTCTATGCCATAGCTGGCAATCTGACGCTTACGTTGGTGGTTAAATCTCTTCTGGTAAGTTTATACCGACTTTCTTTAAGTTCGCCAAAAATTTAAAAAACAAATCCACCTTCGGTATATGTTAGGTGTTTTACCCTAGGTAGCGTTCGAACAATTCGCCTGATCTTATCTTTGTCATCTTTCTCAGTATTTTATTTTTGTATTACTAAGTTATGGCTCATTATTTATTGTGTTATTGCTAATTGACTTTTCAGTCTTCTGTCCTGAAGACTCTCAATATTAAATGATTTTTATTAATTGTGTTACTCGAGTGACCATCTTGTCCAAATGTGAACCTTTCTTTGTTATAAATAGTAAGGCTCTATTTAGCGTCTGACTAAACGCAATATACAATAAATAAACGTATTTATCGCTTATCTCACCGGCAATATCAACAAGTTTTTAAGTTCAAAGTGGAAATCCGGTCAGCCGTAAAAGATGTCCAATTCCAGTAAGAGCTCAGTGGACCCAGGGACATCCTGAAAATTCTGACTTCAAAATTCCTAACCTTTTTTTTTTAGTTCCTCTTCTCGGCTTGCCAACTTTTCATGGAAACTGGACCCTCTAACGATTTTCATAGAAATTTGACAGTTTATATATTTCTTTTAGAAAATAAAATTACTAATTGATTGGCTACATAGGGAAGACTCTGGTTTAATCGGTATGATTTTTCGGACTATAAAAAAGACATTTTACATGTTGAACACACATACGTCAGCGGGTAGTCCCGCATGTATTCATGATTAAAGAGTTAAATTAAGAAATAGACGCTTATGTTACGCACCACCTTCAAAGTCAGGGTCGGTAGGTCTATTATTAGAATTTTAGATACTTTTAAACAGATTTATACATTTGCTAAATCAGGTTTTCTTATGTTAAAGGCGGTGTGTGTGTGTGTGTGTGTGTGGGGGTCTGTTTTCTCTGTCTTATCTGATGCAGGTGTAGCTTCTAATGGAGAGACGTAGATTACTGTTCAAAAGAGTTTCTTGGATGCAAGCTACATCTATTTCTTTCTCATGCAGAAATCTTTTTTAAGGTTCTTATTTCTTTAGGATGCCCTCTGCGTTCCATTGTAGGATTTTTAGACTTTTGATATTGGAGTGATGGTCAGTAGTTTTATTTTCCTGTTGCTGCTCCTGGCTCCACAGGCGGAGATAGAAGAACCAACAGTTCGCTTGTGTGGGCTCCTTCGAGGCCCCCTACCTGCGCGGCGGGATTCTACAGGTATAACGCCACATCTATTAGAATCGTTACTGAACTCCAACATAGATGAGGTTGCGTGCCAATGTGTTCAAATACAATACATTGACTTCAGCCTGGTTTTCTTTTTGGGTGTGCTCTCATAGCCTTTAATCACCCAAGATCGCCTGCTAGGCAGAAGTTGTTTATTTTCGGAGTTATCTCTCCTAGATGAGCTGCTATCCTTAGCAGACGAGCTTCATCTACCCGGGTTTAGAGTTAGCGCACATAGACTCTCTTTTTGCAATCCCTGGATTCTGCAGGTAGAGTCCAATATTCCTACGCATAAGAGAATGTCGCCAATGATCAAGGAACGCGTCAATCTTATGTTTTGTGTTGTCTTATTAGAGTTTCTAATAACAATATTTGTTTAACTTCTATTCAAACAAAAATGTGTAAAATATCAATCATAAACAGAGGAGCCAAAAATTACATCAACATTTACAATAACTCATTGTGATAGCACCCGCGCACCACAAGGACCAGAGCGAGTCACAGTGAGATGGTTCACATTTTTTTCACAAATGGTGAGCAAATCTTTTACACGGAAGACTCTACCAGCTCGACAGGCTAGGTTCCATCGCAAGACAGGAAGGTCCTTTACACTTGAGTCTCAGGCCGTTGACACTGACATAGTTGATGGCTTGTGTCTCTTGGAGCGGCGAAATGAGAGGTTAATAGAATAAGCATCGGTGAACAAGTTTAATTAGATCCTAAGGGAACGCAACTCTTTCTGGGAGGCTAACTCTGGTCTCGTGACATGTCCACGTCTGTACGATCGTCTTCCGGCAGAAGGGGATTCTTTTTCTTTCCAAACCAACAAGGAAGTTGTTTTTTTCTTCATTTTTTGGGGGGAGGGGGGTCATTTTTTGTGATATAAATTGTATTCAAATTATACTTACAAATACTGGACTCTTGTAAAATGAATTCACTAAAATAAAATGTACATTAATACGTTTACAATGTAAGAAATATTGGCTGTGGAATAAAACATTTCAAACGATTACGATTTTAACTATATACGTGATAATTTCTAGACCAAAGGATTTACAACTATTATTCATTTAGTTTTTCACTTATCCTAGATTAGTAAATTTTGCCATTTAATTGATTATAGTTTTATATCTGCACAATAGTACACACTAGCACAATATCCTTCCTGCTATACTGTTGGGATTTTTTAATTTCTTCTAAGACATCCGTATCAGTTCTATTAAACAAAAAAAAAACATTTCGTCTTCCAAAAACGTCAATGTTAGTTCTAAACAAAATGCACAATTAGTTCTTCTAAAACATTAGTATTAGTTCTTCCGTGCAAAACATCAGTATTAGTTATTTCAATACATCAGCTTTGTTTCCTAAAAATTCAAAATTAGTTCTGTTAAAACTTGACTATAACATTACCATTACCTCTTCCGTCCAAAAGATCAGTATTCGTTATTTTAATAATCTTATCTTATAAAATACACTATATACTATACTGTAATATACCATGGTTGGTGATTATTTGTTTTCCTAACTCTTGTCACGATTCATTTTATTTTAAACTTTTATTACTTCAAATATGTAGGCTACAATCTGATTGTCGTAAGTCTGTTGCCAAACTACCTTTTTTGTGTGTTCTTTTGAAAGATGATTATCTTAGATTGTGTTGTAGAAGGCAAAAAAAAAAAAAAGCATAATTGACAACAAAAAAAAAATGCGCTTTTAATGCTCTTTCTTTAAGAAATGATATTTTGTTTTCATTTCTTGCTAAATTTTTCCCCATTTTCCCCATTTATTTGTAATTCCCGAGGTGAGGTTCACTATCACAAAGCCCAGGTTTTGTAGCGTACAAAATCTATTGTAGTCGCAATATTCAGGAGTGTATATAATCCCAACTCTGTATTGCCTTCACAGCTTGCACGCTTTGAGCAAAGTCTCCAGCCAGTTTCATCTTCTTAGCGTCTTGAAATGATTGTATGGAGAGTCAACATTATTTAAATGTAATCTGCCAAACAATTAGGGCTGGTATACGCTCTGGACTGTAGTAACGATGATCCCTGGTTCGAATCCTGCCCTCTGCCATCCAACGACGTTTAGGTGGTGTTTTGGGCTTAGATGTCATATATTTTATCTTTGAAGGAACATGCCAAACAACGTAAAACAAAGAAGGACTTATCCATCACTTTGTTTCCTATCTCACAAATCTTCCTGCTTGCCTCATTCTGAGATAATCTCACATCTTTCAAAATTCAATGTGACCAATATTTCTTTTTGTTAACGAAGCAGACTAGTGGATGGAAAGAGGTCGAGCCGACATTATTTTTAGGTTTTTAGGTACACAATAGACCTCAGCAGAGACAGTAGCTTCCTGAATATCATGTGGGCAGAGACAGGAGCTTCCTAAAAATCATGTATAAACTGGGCAGAGACAGGAGCTTCCTAAAAATCATGTATAAACTGGGCAGAGACAGGAGCTTCCTAAAAGACAGAGCTTCCTAAAAATCATGTATAAACTGGGCAGAGACAGGAGCTTCCTAAAAATCATGTATAAACTGGGCAGAGACAGGAGCTTCCTAAAAATCATGTATAAACTGGGCAGAGACAGGAGCTTCCTAAAAATCATGTATAAACTGGGCAGAGACAGGAGCTTCTAAAAATCATGTATAAACTGGGCAGAGACAGGGCTTCCTAAAAATCATGTATAAACTGGGCAGAGACAGGAGCTTCATAAAAATGTTTTAACAGTGCAGCTACAAGAGCGTCATAAAAATAATGTTCTAACTGGGCAGAAACAGGAGCTTCCTAAAAATTATGTATTAAGAAATAATTCCAGCCTCAACCAGGATTCGAAGTTAACATCCTGGCTTTGGCGTCATAGCGTATATGGTTATAAAATGGTTTAATTTAATAATAATTATAATTTATGCACCTAAAATTAGCGCGGATCCCATAAACGTGCGGTCGCATAGGTTGCAGTGACCTAAGGTCGGCCCTGCAAAATAGCGGCGTATGCTACTCCGCCGGTCGACTAGTATCCACTAAACCGCTTGTTACCTTATTTCTAAACCATCACAATGCGATATTGCAAACAGTGTACGTCAGAAAATGAAACATATTCTTAATTGCAATTGCTAAAAACAATCTCCCCCTCCCCCCCAAATGTCAATGTTCTACTGCTATGTTTTTGTGTCGGCTGCTATCTGACTCCGTGTACTCGCGTTGACCAGTGACCACACCCTAACATTTAGTTCGCCCTGACCACTCACCAACATCTCTACCCTCAAACGCCCAACGAGGCATTAATAATTCATGCAGTCCATTAACACAGTAGACGAGTCCAACAGAGACTACACGACACCGGCACATCAAGCAAGGTCTAGGGCAGTGTTTCTCAAAGTCTTGAATGAGACGCCCTCTGAAGATAAAAAAAAAACAACCTTTACGACCATCTAACCTTTTATTGAGTAGGACCCTAGATAAAAGAAAAGGATCTTTATCTGTGACAAGATATGATATATTATTGGCTCTTTTTGTCTGAAGATTTTCCCCCATCAAAAAAGTGGATGATTTAATCACAAATTTATTTTTTCTGGATCACGCTTCCTTGAGGTGCTCCTGCCAGAGGGTGAGCCACAGAAGGGGCACCATCGTATTATTGTATTGTACCACTACATAGCTATTGGAGGGCCGCTACAACGACGGCGTCATAAAACAGCATGGTGGATAGGTTGCAAGAACCTTTTTTAAAACATTATCTCCACGTATCTTCGTTTATTAACACGATCTAGTTAGCACTTAGAATGTTATTTTTCATTTATTTGTCAAATCTTAATTGTTTCATTTTCTGACATTTATTTAGTTTTTAATTTTCCATGACTTGGTCACCACATTTCTTCAGATCACGTATTCTTTTATTTCTCTCTTACTTTATATTATTGTTCAGCAAATGTATAATGGATCTTTATAATCAACTTGCAAACATAGAGCAGATTTTACCTTTACCTATCCTTTAGTCTGTTGGACTGTTGGGGCAGCATGTTTTGGGCTAGGATGTAATAATCTTCAATGGACCTCATTCACCTATCGTAAACAAACAACATTTACAGGGCCGGTCTTAGGCCACTGCAACCTTTGCGGCCGCTGTGGGCCCCGCACTTTCATAGGCCCCGCGAGAATTCTAGGTGTCATTTATTAAAATAAACCATTTTAGCTTATTATTAAAGGGTTTCTGGAATTCTCCTGAAATTGTAAAATATAGGAAAAAGTCATGAAAATCTCCTGAAATTATTAAAATCTTCTGAAAACTAATGCAATTCTCCTTAAAAAAACAGACAAAATTGTCATTTCTGCTGGGTGTCATTTAATTTGGAAAAGGCCAATCTTACTAGCAATTAAAAAAACGGCATTGTCAGCTTTCATTTAATAAAAATGTAATAATAAGGCGAATTTTAACCAAAACAAGAAGTTCAAAGACTTAATTTACTTTAATAGTCACTGGCATATAAATATAGATCTAAATTGATCTCGACCTCTTAAAAAAAACAAAAGCGATATTTTGCTAGTCGAAAGGATAACTAAAAGGCAGATCTGAATGTTAATCAGCTTTTTGTTAAAAAAAATTACTATCTACTGTAGATGGCTTGTAAAGTTAAGTTCACAATGATTTATTACTTAGTAAAGTATGAATAAAATGCAAAGACGAATTTATTTTCTAATACAGAATCTTAATTTTCACTAATTATCCTTATCACAACACAGAATAGGCCCCGCGCAATCCGTTTCGCATAGGTCCCCGCAATCTGTACATTTAGCCACATGATTATCTATCTCTTCTATACAAATTACGATCTAATTTTAAATACACAATGGCTATCATGTGACAGTTGTTTTTTTTTGTCGTCGTTTTATCCATATTATCACATGACTAAATGTTGTTTGTTTACGATTGGTGAATGAGGTCCATTCTGAACACCCGAATCATGCAAGATACAACATCATAACAAAAGAAATGAAACTGGATAAGGTAACATTAAAAAGAGTTATATAATAATAAAACAATTTTTTTTTTTTTGTAATACACCGAAAAAGGTGCGTCGTGCTAACCCTAAGTTTTATTTTAGTTGTTTTTTTTCTGTTTCTCGTTCACTGTTTTACACTGGCCTATCTAAAAACTAGCCAGGTCACTGCTGGTGAATTTTCAAGTTTGTTACAAACCAGATGTCGTCTGGTTGAGTTGATACAAGTTGTCGCCTGCTTGGGGGAGTGGGGGGAGGAAGGGGGGGGGGAGATGGACACGTGCAAACACATTTTGTTTTTTAAATTTAATTTTCCTCTATTCGATTATATTTCCTAGAATATATAGATCTTGATACAATATTTATTTTTCTCAAGTAAAAGAAACAATTACATGCAATATTTGCATGTTCCCCCCCTGGTGTTAACAAAGTGTATGCACATTATATTTCTGGGCTTTGTTTTGTTTTGTTTTCTAACCGAGGCGAGAATCTACATTTCTACATTTGCTATTCTTTCCTTCTCTCCCCCTTCTCAACATCTCCTATTCACATTTTTTTTGTTAGTGTTTATGACATTGAACATGATTACGGGAGGGGGGGGGCGTAAGTTGGCATAAATAATTTCTATTTACATTGCCCTATAGAAAGTAAGTACTGCTTTCTTTGCTTCCTTTGTCTTCGGGTAATTCACAAGGCAAAACGATTTGAACCACACTTAGGAGCTGCCCCTTTGAGATCCATGGGGGGGGGGGGAATGTAAAGCTAATCTGTTTTAACTTGGCACGGTTAACGAGAGGATCACGTGGCCAGCACAACGACTAGCCGCTTTTTGCTTTCCCCAAACGAATGTCAGGGGTTAAGCTAGAGATGTAAGTGTTCTTAGAAAGTTGGAAATCCCCCAGTCATTTCTAGGGTTCGGGGTTCCCGCACGCCCTGTGTAATGGACTGCGTATACGTGTTTCTAATGTAACCATGTGTAAAGGTGAGCGGATTATTTTGGTTGTGTAGGCTGAAGAGATTCTGATGAAATCACCGCGGGATCTGTCATAGCTCAGTTCATAAAATGGTTCACATTTGAACAGCTAGTTGTTTTTTTTCCCACGCCTTTCCGCATTTGTGTTTTGATATTTTCTGCCCTTTTTTCTCGCATTTCTGAGAAGCGCAGTGGCTGAGTGGTAAAGCGCTTGGTTTCCGAAGTAGAGCAAGTGAGATCCATTCGTTTAGAAGACATTCATTTTATTCTGGTAAATTCAAAGTATCTTTTTTTAACAAGTGTTTCTACATTCATCTATATTGAAGTTGAAAGCTGTGTACATTTTATGTAATAAAAGTTATATTCAAGTTTGTTTTAAAAGAAGTCTTATCAAGTTTATCTCAAACTGTACATTTTACAAGCTGCTTAGAGGTACAAACCAGTGACCGATTGGACTAGGACGCACTAATCCTTATTTCTTAAGTAATTCCGAAACTTATACAACAAAAAACATTGTAGGCCCTAAAGCTGGAGTCTAAATTATTGAAAAAAAAAATAAATTTAGAACCTGGACCGAGATTATACATTACTTAAAAATTAACCTCATTATCACGTATTTTCCCTCTGAAATTAACAAAAGATTATGACGTGACGCATTGATCACCGGAAATAGTAGGAGACCGGATACAGAAAAAGTCGTCAACTTGCAAACTGGCATTTCCGGAATCGAAGTTCAAGAACCATAACCGAAGTAAAAAAGAATCAATAGAATATTGATCTAAAAACACGTGGGGAGGAGGAACCCAGAATGAAAATTGATTTATACTGTTAACTGGTATACGGAGTATTTATCATTTCAAGATTTAATAGCAGTTGTATCTTTGGACAGTACTAAAAAGTCACACAATTAAAAAAATAAAAATTGAATGAACGCAATGATTTTTAGATCTGCGCAGATCGAAAGCAATTTGTGACCCAAAAGACGAAAGCGATCAATAGGTACGGTAAGGTTTCCCTTTCAGACCTTGCAGTCTATAGGACAGATGATGTAAAGGTCATCTGTTTCTGTGGCCTACGGCTATCGAGGGTGCCATGTGGCCAGCACAACGACACCAACAGCCTTTACTTTTCACCAACTAATGTTAGGTACCCATTAGAGTTGGGTGGACTGAGAGGCGCTCAAAGATCCCAAAATAAAAAAAAATCCCAGTATTCAAACCCGGGACCCCTGGTTCGGAAGGCTAGCGCTTTACCTCTCAGCCTCCGCGTCTCGAAAGTGATGGTATTGACATAGTATTGTAAGGTTAGAAGTGGCAGGAACACACCTCCCACGTTAATATTTTCCGTGTTTCACAAACTTTTTCCTTAATAAAACACTTCCTACAATCTGGGTATTTAGAGAACACTGCTATTTTTTTTTTAGAGGGATTACTTCACGTGTTGGCGTGCTCTAGTTAATTATTCCAGTAGTTCTTGGAACACCTATTCAGGCCCCAGGGGAACACTAGGGTTCCGCGGAACACAGTTTGGGAAACACTGTAGTACAGGAATATCTAACACAATACGATAATATTTAGTGATTAGTATTTTTAAAAGTCACTTAGTGACACTAAAGTTTGTATAATTGTGAACAACAACAACAAACAAACAACAAACAAACAACAAACAACAATGATCGAGATTTGAACAGAAATTTTTTTTTCCCCAGACTTTTTATTTTAACATTTTCTGCGGGGCTTGGTGGCTAGGTGGTAAAACGCTTGGATTCTTCTTCTTCTTCTTCTTCTTCGTTCTCATTGCTTGGATTCTGAACCGAAGGGTTTTTAGTTCGAACTCCTGTTAAGAGTGGAATTTGGAACTTTGAGATTTTTAGAACGACTCTGAGCCCTGGTCTAAAGCTCCTTTCGAGAATAGCAAAGTGCTGAGACTATTCTTTCATAGCACGTGAAAGGTATTTAGCAGTATGTTTTAAGATCCCCCTATTCCCTCGTACAAGAAGTCTGGACGTGCATCAGTTCTCTCCCATATCCTTGCATCCTTTCATGCCAGGCGCGAACATTCTGTGAGAACGTGGTCTACTGTTTCGTCATTCTTTTAGAGGCGGCACCATGTGTCGCAGTTTTCTTTTTAACCGCCCCAGCTTCTTATTCTGTGAGAGCGTGGTCTACTGTTTCGTTATTCTTTCAGAGGCGGCACCATGTGACGCAGTTTTCTTTTAACCGCCCCAGCTTCTAATTCTGTGAGAGCGTGGTCTACTGTTTCGTCATTCTTTCAGAGGCGGCACCATGTGTCGCAGTTTTCTTTTAACCGCCCCAACTTCTACTCCCGAAAACATCTCGAAAGCTGCTCCTCTAACGATTTTCTTAGAAACAATTGATGTATATCGTTGGGAAACGAATTACTAGCTCGTTATCCACACTGGTAAAACTCTAGTTTGACTGTTACAATTTTTCGAAGTATAAAAAGATATAAATTTAAATTTGACTAGAGAACTAGAAACTATTTATTATGCACAAACAATACGTGTTCGGGTATTTCCGCATGTAGGGCCTTTTCCATCAAGAGTTTAATACATTAATGTTCAGGAGCAATTAGCGTACCGTCTTCTAAGTCTAGATCTAAAGGCCTATCATTGGAATTTGATAAAGTCTAGTAGATCTATACATTCAGGATGGTTGCCTGGTCGTGCGGTTAGCGCGCTGGACTGTCGTTCGGACTTGTCGATGGTCCCGGGTTCAAACCCTGCCCGCTCCCATCCCCCTTCGTCCTGCGGGAGGTTTGGACTAGGAAGTAAATTATCTTCAGCTCTGAAGGAACATCCGAAACATGTCAAACAAAACAAATTCTCTAAACTAGAATTCTTTCTCGGGGGAAGGGGAGCGAAACGAAGGGGGGGGGGAGATGGGGCGGGGCTAAAAAAATGTTCAATTTTTCTAAAAACATTTATGTTCGTTTACGAGACAAACAATTTCTCTATAAGGTGTATAAAGGAGGTATTATATATATATATATTTTTTAAAGAAGTGTGTCCTATGTCTTTTTACAAAGCTTATGTCTGTTGAATTTATGTGAATGCTTCTGTTGTGTTGTCTTTATATGAGAAAAGAGTCCTTGTAATCACAACAAATTTCCATAAGGATCAATAAAGCAGTCTTAGTCTTAGTCTTATATCAACTCACTCTGTCTGTCTGGTAAAAAGTGTGTATACGCTATTTCTCCCACACCCAGACTCGGACCAAGTTGAAATTTTGCACAATTGTTTTTACCTGACAACACAAGAATCAATTTAAAAAAAAAACAACCAATTATTTAATTAACTTTTGGTAATAAAATTATTTTGTTTGGTATCTCGAACAAAGGAAAGAAATTGTAATTGACTGAAGTGGTGGTATAAGCTGAACCAAGAGTTCGAATTCAGGTTGTTCCCACCCCTTTTTTTTATTGACTAATACAAATTTAATTAGAATACTGATCCAAACTAATTATTACAAATACGCTTAATATTACCTTTCTTTTTTTTTTAAAAGTAGTTTTATTGTATATTTTTTGTTTGTTTGTTTATATTTTTCCTGTTTAAAAAAATATAATGTATGTTTTCCTTGTTCCATTGATATCTACATGTCCAAAGGTAGATTGAATAGTTGAACTGCTTCTATAGACACCGTATTGTCTTTTGAACTTGTTAGTCAATTAATCCACCCTAATAGCTATACTATAATGGTTACTTTTTTCTGTATAGACTCACAAGACACAAGGATATGATTGATTAGCTGGGTAAGCTTTACGAGGCTGTAGAGTACACTGGAGGGGGAGGTAATTGAAATGATCTGCTTAATAATGGCCATTGAAAACGTACGTCCTGAGTCCCACTAAACAAACAAGGCCAAATTTGTGGCCAAACTAATTTATTGAACATCTCGGTGGCCAGCGACAGGTCGCTATTGATTCTTGCTCGTTGGCATTGAACTATTTGCGCGTGCGCGTGTGTGTGTTTATTCAAGACCCGTTTTCACCCTGTGTCTGTGTAGGAAGTTCCGATGATTTTTTGTTTAAACAAAGGGAGATAAACCAAGTCTATTTTAATGTGTCTGGGTGAATTCCGGTGATAATTTTTAATTATTAATAATTATTAAAAATAAGTCACAATCTAAGTATTTAAGAAACATATTTAAAAATAAAACAGAATTATAAATAATAATTATTTCTATAATAAATCAAACACAACATTTTCGTACAATCATACGAGTAATATATATAATTTTTTTTTTTATGAAGTCCGGAGTATTTAAAAAAACAACCTTACAAATTGCTGTGAACACATTTCACACACCCTATCTTCCATTACACTGAAAAGTGCTCAATTATTGTTTCTACCTGACAACACAATAATAAATAAAAACAAACACTATATCACTATGCAATCTTCTCTAGTCATAAGTGCCTCACTAGCACAATGGATAGCCACGAGCTCGAATTCAGGTTGTTCCCCCCCCCCCCCCCATTTTTTTGTAAATGCTTTTAAAAAACGATTACGGTAAAAACCCATCCAAATAACACCTCCACCCCCCATCCCCCTTCCCCATCAGGTCCAGACAAGTGATAGGATCATAGTGTAGTGAGACAAGTGATAGGATCATAGTGTAGTGAGACAAGTGATAGGATCATAGTGTAGTGAGACAAGTGATAGGATCATAGTGTAGTGAGACAAGTGATAGGATCATAGTGTAGTGAGACAAGTGATAGGATCATAGTGTAGTGAGACAAGTGATAGGATCATAGTGTAGTGAGACAAGTGATAGGATCATAGTGTAGTGAGACAAGTGATAGGATCATAGTGTAGTGAGACAAGTGATAGGATCATAGTGTAGTGAGACAAGTGATAGGATAATAGTGTAGTGAGACAAGTGATAGGATCATAGTGTAGTGAGACAAGTGATAGGATCGTAGTGTAGTGAGACAAGTGATAGGATCATAGTGTAGTGAGACAAGTGACAGGATCATAGAGTAGTGAGACAAGTGATAGGATCATAGTGTAGTGAGACAAATGATAGGATCATAGTGTAGTGAGACAAGTGATAGGATCATAGTGTAGTAAATAAATTTTACAGTATTTAGAGATATGGCTGTAAATGTGCAGTTGTTTCACATAAATAAGTTTTGTTTGAAAGCAGTATTTTACGACAGTTTCCTTGTTTATTAACGGGGTTGCTTTAAATCTCTTATTTCTCTGTTACACGTCAACTAAATCGCTTGGTCAACGAGCAGCAATCTGAGTCATCGTCTATTGCAGTGTTTCCCAAACTGTGTTCCTCGGAACCCCCAGTGTTCCGCCAGGCTTGAATAGGTGTTCCACGAACTAATTGAATAATTAAACAGTAGGCCATCCATATATTAACCACTCTTAAAAAAAAAAAGCAAATTGTTCCAGTAAATACTCAGAATGTGCGAAGTGGTTCCCTTAAGGAAAAAATTTGGGAAGCCCTGGTCAAAAGAAATGGGCACCAAATGGCGATGTCGTTACAGTGCCTTGACTTAGAGGCTCTCACATGCAGAAATGCAAATTATCCCAAACGTTCGTCCTAGCTAAAAAAAAAATAAAAAATAAAGAGTGGTCCATTATCATTCAACGTTATAGATACTAGAATTAGCAGGCGAAAGGATGAATGGGGGAGAGTTTACTCTTATATCGTTATATTGTTATAAGTAAGAAAACAATGGGGGGGGGGTGTCCATGGCAAAATAAGCAATAAGCCTGGGAATGGGCTAAGCTAGTGGGTATATATATATAATATATACAAACACAAGCATATAAATAAATGGAGATTTTATTTTAAAAAAATTACTATCCGCAGTACCAAATTTGTGTATGTACACCTGATCCCATCGGAACCCCTTGGGTAAGGTACTATGCGGTCATCCCCAGTTTGAGAAGCATTGATCTATTGTCCAAGTTACTGTCTTACCGCAGCGAGCTCTAATGATGCCCCCAGGGTCAGAGCGAAAGAGAAGGACTTTTACAACAATAATTATGTGACTTTTCAAAGGCAACGTATTTTAACTGCTAAGACTTTGTATAACTAGCAAATATCATTATCCGACCTCTGTTTTCAATTTGAGTCTCTACAAGTCAGGGGTGGACTGGCTATATTGGCATTCGGGCAAATGCCGGTGGGCCGATATAGAACGGGCCTGTGGGGCCGCCAAAGGATCCACTTAGAATGGAGGTAAATCCGTAAATGTGATAGATGTTCTTATAATGTTTAATGCTATTGATAAAGACGTTGTACTATAACTTGTTTTGGACGATGTGTCAGCGAGAAGTTAGCTGGCTCCTTTGTCAAGTGTCATGCCTTATCACTCGTTTAGTGTTTTCACATAATTTCAAATAATCTCAAACTCATGTCATCAAGTTTTTATTGGGACTAATTACTGTAGCCTCTAAGTCTATCTTTATGTAGAGTTACAATAAGCTACGTCTGCTGAAGGATGCATGAGATCAGTTTTGGAGACTTATCAAACTTTAGGCCTACGTATTATGATGGCAGATTGTAAATAATGCAAGGGCCGATTTTTGGCACCCAGTCCGCCCCTGACACAAGTTAAAGGAGTTTGAACGGACAGATCCAGTAAACCCTTGAAGTTTGTCAAGTTGGACGAATGGCAGGAAAGGAAAGACGGTAAAGTCTATGTGTTGCAATTTGCAAACGATGGACCCTCGTAAACCTCTAGATACTTTTGTCGGTGACAGGCGGTGGCTGGTAGCTTGCAAAACATAATTTACAGCGGATTCTAAAATTGCTAAACATAACTTACAGCGGATTTTTAAAAAGAATCTCTAAACATTACTTAAAGCGGATTTTTAATAATCGCTTACAGCAGATGCCGAAATCTCTAAAACATGAGTTTTATTGGATGGCTCTAAATCAACACTAATAACAGTAAACTCAGGTGTACCTCAAGGAACAGTCTTAGACACACTACTGTTTCTAATTTACATAAATAATCTACCAAACTGCATTAGTTCAGGAACGAAAGTCAGATTATTAGCATACGATTGCATAATGTATAGAAAAATAAAAACAACACAAGATACAGAAATTTTACAAAGAGAATTAAAAGAATTACAGACATGGGAATTAAATAGAAGCATATCTTTCCACCCAGAAATAAAAACAACAAAAACAATTTTTAAGAGTAAAAAAACAACAACAAATAATACTTTTTTATTCATAGTAAATCAGTTACACAGATTAAGAACTCAAAATATCTAGGTGTACTAATAAATGAAAAGTTATCATAGGATACACATATAGACAATGCGTTACGGTTTATTAAAATAAATGTTAACACATTGAACAAGAAAATAAAACCAAAATGTTATTTAAACTTTGGTTAGGCCAACATTAGAGTGTACGCTCTCTGATTCGTACACCTCAAGAAACCCTAGAAACTAACAGAGGCAAAATAGAGCAGTGAGATTTATAAGAAAACGAATATTCACATTCGATTTGTGTAACACCATTTTTAAAACACAAAATGTAGCGACACTTCGGGACAGAATACTAACAAGTAAAGTCGTATGGCATATAAAACACTGAACCACCCAACTCTAATGGGTACCTGACTTTAATTATGGAACGTAAAGGCGGTTGGTCGTTGTGCTGGCCACATAACACATTGCTTGTTAACCGTTGGCCATAGAAACAGATGACCTTAACATCGCAAGATCTGAAAGGGAAACTTTACTTTACTAAACCATAATTTACTAATACCAAAGAAAACAACCTAATAAAATACTCAAAGATAAAGACACATTTCGTATTCCATATGCAAAGACATATTTATATAAGTACCCCTTCTTCCGTTTTTGCCTTTAGAGCATGGATTGGGTTGCTGAATCAGCCAACGTTTTAGAAGCCACTAAAGAACTAGACAAATTAGACTGACACATGGGTACGCTTAGGATGTAACAATTCTCTTTTTCGAAGTAACGTCTGCAATTTATAATTTAAGAAGAAATTTAACTTACAATGGATACAATTTCTTTTAGCATAACTTTGAACGGTTGCTGAATCACCTAATTGTAACTTTCAACGAAAAAGAGCTAAACATATCTTACACTAAACTACAAACAGCGCACCTAAACAAAAACCCAGATAAAACAATGTAAACTTATTGATCGACCGCCACATTGTTCATCAGATCTCTACACGCCGTTGTTTTGTGTTAGGTTTTTTTTTTTTGTGGTTTTTGTTATGTTATAGTTCTTTTTCTCTTTCTTCTTGTTTTAAGCTATTGAAGCGCGAACTGAATTATCGAACCGATATGAGATCAATAAGTTGAAATTTAGTTTTTAATATTTATACGTGTATTATGTAGGGGCTTCGCACAGCAGTGAAGCATATTACAATGTTTATTAAGCATCCGATGCACATCAGCTGAAATGTGTTTAGTAATAGAAATTGTATGTACATATAGGGGCGTGTAGAGAAAGAGGTGTTGTTTTTTTTTCAACTGCATGTGATCAAAAGAGAGAAAGAGAGAAAGGGAAAATGAGAGTATGAAATAGAAAAGAGAGGGAGAGAGAGAGAGGGAGGGAAGGAGGGAGAGGGAGAGAGAGGGAGGGAAGGAGGGAGAGGGAGAGAGAGGGAGGGAAGGAGGGAGAGGGAGAGAGAGGGAGGAAGGAGGGAGAGGAGAGAGAGGGAGGGAAGGAGAAAGAGAGAGAGGGAGGGAGGAGAGAGAGAGGGATGGAGAGAGAGGGAGGGAAGGAGGGAGAGGGAGAGAGAGGGAGGGAAAGAGGGAGAGGGAGAGAGAGGGAGGGAAGGAGGGAGAGGGAGAGAGAGGGAGGGAAGGAGGGAGAGGGAGAGAGAGGGAGGGAAGGAGAAAGAGAGGGAGGGAGGAGAGAGGGAGGGAGAGAGAGGGAGGGAGAGAGAGAGGGAGGTAAGGAGGGAGAGAGAGAGGTGGAGAGAGAGAGGGAGGTAAAGAGGGAGAGAAAGAGAGGGGGAGGGAGAGAGAGGAGAGAAGTAGGGAGAGAGAGGGAGGGAAGGAGTGAGAGAGTGAGAGAGGCGAAGGGAGGGCGAAAAAGAGGTCTATAGAGAGAAAACGAGAAAGAAGGAGAGAGAAAGATGAAGAGGGAGCAAAAGAGAGAAAGCAAGAATGACACAACGGTTAACAAGGGTGTCACGTGGCCAGCACAACGTCCAACCGTCTTTTACTTACCCCCAACTAATGTCAGTTACCTTTGTAGAGTTTTATGAGTCCTATAAATCCCGATGTTCAAAATCTTCGCTGGGATTTGAACCCTCACACGCCGACACACCAACATACAAATAAACATAGGCGCACGCACTCGACGTAAAATGGTGAAAAGTTTGAAACGAAAAGGTTGGTAGCCTCCATAAACTATGGACACGCCCATTGTTGTAGCGAATTGATTTTTTTTTAGTTTTCTACTTTCTCGTCCGGCCACGTGGTCGCGCGGTCTCTATGAAGTGTTCACGTCTATGTGGTGAGTGATAGGCTGGCGAGACACAAGACATTGTCTAGGACACCCAGCTGTTACGTCTGTAAGACCAAGCGTATATTGAGACCAAAATGGAGGTCTACAAGACATACGTTCTTAGCGCGCTACTGTACGGCAGTGAGTCGTAGACAACCTACACAAAACAAGAGAGAAAAGTAAACTCACTCCACTTGCGCTGCGTAATACTGAGATCTTCGCGAGAACAGGCCTTCCCAGCATCTTTACGGTCCTTAGGCAACGCCGCCTGCGCTGGCTAGGAAATGTTCGTTGGATGGTGAACAATCGCATCCCGAAAATCATTCTGTACGGGCAACTTCCGTCTGGCTCAAGAAAAACTGGTCGCCCCCACCTCCGTTACGTTGATGTGATAAAAAGGGATTTAAAATCAGTAAACATTGATACTGACCATTGGGATGACATTAGCCTTAGACCGCACTAGATGGAGAGAGACGGTGAATAAGAAAGCTTCGGACAGCGAGAAAACATGGGCCTTGACTCTTGAAGAAAAGCGTGCCACACTGAAAATGGTCAGCTCCTCTACCACCAAAGCGAAAGCCATCCTTGACATGCAATATATGTGGACGGGAGTGTCTCTCCGAAATAGAGCTCCACAGCCATATGAAAAAGTGTTCGAGATGAACCATGGTCGTTCTACGACTGAAGGAGGCCAATGAAGGAGGCCAATGAAGGAGGCCAATGAAGGAGGCCAATGAAGGAGGCCAATGAAGGAGGCCAATGAAGGAGGCCAATGAAGGAGGCCAATGAAGGAGGCCAATGATATGATAGGGGACACAAGGAATGTCTAAGATGCTGAGACAATGCTGAGAAACACACTTAGGTATTTTGTGGGTGGCTATATTTTGAAAAACAAGATGCACTTCTGACACCAAACATTGGTTTTATGGTACAGAACATACATCGAAGACACATTTCCGAGACCCATCTATTGCTTACATGACTGAAGATTTGGTTTGAAATCAAAGAAGGTATATTTAAGTTTCATGCAGTTTTCGAGGCACAGAGGCATTGATATAAGACCCATCTATTTTCTATCTATCTATCTATCTATCTATCTATCTATCTATCTATCTATCTATCTATCTATCTATCTATCTATCTATCTATCTATCTATCTATCTATCTATCTATCTATCTATCTATCTATCTATCTATCTATCTATCTATCTATCTTGATGTAATCCAATTATACAGTCTGTTATTAGGACCAAAACGGTTGCGTACCGGTGTGGTCAGATTAAACGGATTAGACAGTGATAGTATATATGTCCTAGTAGAATAGTAAAAATAAACATCTTGTAAATAAATTTAAGAAATTCTAACATTTATTTTTTAAACTTTTTCTTGTACACCGAGTTTATTACGATTACTCATACATACATATAACCTAAATTATTTGTTTTTGGTAATACATAGCATTGCAAAATTAAAGTAAGTGGTGGTTACTAGTCCACACTTTCTTATACTAACAATGAAACCAAATAGTCCAATATTTAGAATTAAAGAACAATAAGACTGTAACCTTTTTGAAAGGCTTTTAGGTCGTACTCTTCTGAGTTTAAAGAACTGAAAAACTTATGTGGAAACTATGTGATTTGCTGTATTCCTGTATATGTGGTGTAGTGTGTACTATGCATGTATTGTTGTATAGGTATTTTTTTTTAACAGTTAGGATTTATGTTTGTGATATGGTCTGTGCTATATGAATACTAGCATTCTAAACTCAGGTAACAAATGTCATTAGTACAGGAGGATGGACAGCCTTTACAAATGGTCACATCTAAAGAGAACAGATAACGGTAAAATGGAAGAGGTGAGGGGGGGAGGATGGGAAAGGAGGTACGGGGGAGGGAGGTCCACTAATGACGGAGAGATAGTTAATAGAGTTAGAGAGTCAAAGAGGAAAAAAAAAAGTCTTTTTAAAGACCAGAAATTGAATACCTGCGGAGTCAGCGTTGCCGATGACCTGGAGCCATGAAGATCGAGATGGACGTGGCGGTGGGGGGGGGGTGATTTTTAGGTTGGATGCGGAGAGTCCGCCACGATGAGCTAGATGTGATTTCTTTAAGGAGGGAAGCGGGGGGGGGGGTAGGTCTCTCGGAGAGCAGGAAGGAGGAACGCTGGTGGTGGGCAAAGGGGTTGTCGTCGATGGGTTGTCGCTGATGGGTTGTCAGTGAGGTCACAGTAAGGTTGGAAGATGTGAAATATTGTTTTTTTTTTTAAAGGTATGCTCTTGAGATGGTTCAAATAGTTTAAAATGTGAAATAATAAAGCATTTACCGTTTAATTGGGTTGAAAACATATTACACACCATTGGTGAAATGAGTGAAGTTCCCGTTTCAGACCTTGCAGTCTTTAGGGCAGATGCTGTAAAGGTTATGTTTCTGTGGTCAACGGCTTACAAAATAAAAAAATGGTGTCATGTGGCCAGCACAACCTAACCATTAGAGCTGGGTGAACTTTGAGGAGCCCAAGGATCCCGAAATTAAAAATACAAGTCTTCGCCGAGATTCGAACCCGGGACCTTCGGTTCGGAAGTCAAGCGCTTCACCGCTCATCCACCGCGCCTTTTACCATTCCTAACATTATATAAAAGTCATTTGCGAATAGTCTTCATTTCTTAGTGTAGCGTTACGTAATGTTTAGTTTTTATAGCGTTTATAGCAGTGTTTCTTTTTATTGTAACTCCCTGTTGTTGACGGTCGTTGACCTGTAGCACCAAATTGCTGGTAGACAACTAAACCGCTGTAGACGTATTTTTTTTTTTTCCAATATTGACATATTGAAACTTTATATGAAATAAATGTACTAGACTTTAGTAATTATATAAAATGGTGTTCTGGACAAAGTCTAACTCACGACAAAAACACGTCTTTTCACTCTGGCTATCTGAAGTCGTCTGTGGCCTACCCAAGACAGACTTACGACAATGCCGCTTATCTTACATCATTTACACAACGTAGCCTCTAACCAATCGCTAACCTCTTCCCACCATCACCATAGAATTAAACAAGCACACACACTCTCCATAACACTCCCCCTCCCCCAACAACGAAAAAGTTATTTCATTAGGGGACTGGGCAAGCGCGGAATTTGGTTGTTCAAGCGATTTGTTACATTTGGGTTGCAGAAATGTATTCTACTGGCGTCTTGAGCGCATACTTCATCATTGTTTCAAGGAAAGGTAGGGTCCGGAGATTACATGTCGTCGGTTACTAAATCTGAAGCATTGAACGACGTCCCCCCCCCCCCCCCGGTTAACCCACTTGGGTCAGAATGTTCATTCCTATTTCTTTTTTGTTTCTTCTCCTTCACCCAGCAGACGACTATACACCTCCAATCCCGCTTAAAAAAACAACTTCTCCGACTTTACACACGCTTTCTATTACACATTTCAACCCACTTGACATTCTTGCCTAAAGCTCACAAATAGCCAACTGAAATATGGATTGACTCATTTATCAAACAAGTAATACTAGGCATTTAAAAAAAACTAACTGCAATGACGTCATCAAAAACTGTGTTGAACTGTCTGTATAAAGCAAAAAAAACAACTATTTATGTTTATAATTATCTATATAATGGACTCTACACACGCTTTCTATTACACATTTCAACCCACTTGACATTCTTGCGTACAGCTCCAAATAGCCAACAGTTATATAGATGACTTAATTATCAAACAACTAATGCTTGGCATAAAAAAACAACAACAACTAACTGCAATGACGTCATCAAAAGCTGTGTTGAACTGTCTGTATAAAGCAAACAAACTATTCGAAAGAACTTGTTTGTAGTTTTCTATATAATGGACTCATCCAATCTTCTGCAACTAGCGAAACATTGTGATCAATCTTTTTCCTCCCGTCATAATAAGCTTGTAGATTACTGGACCTCTCTACCTGTCTCTACGAGGTCAATAGGGAGTGTCTATCTACAGGGGCGTAGCTAGGAATTTTCAATCGTTTGGGGGCAAGGGGGGCTTGACTTCTTTGGGGGCCCCAGGATTTTGTGTAATATTTAGTTTTTAATGTAAAAAACACTCATTTGGGGGGGACCCCTTCATGTGGGGGCCCGGGAGATTTCCTAATTCTCCCCCTTCTCTCCCCACCTTAGCTAAGCCACTTCCTCTCTAATACACCTTTGAGCCGCAGAGAAAACGAGAAGGTGCAAGGGGAAAGGTACATTGGCTACATCATACATGTTTTATGATATCATGTTAGATATTGGTGTACATCTCATAAATTATATTTGTTGTGACTGTGGACACATTTTCTGACATAGAAGAGAACACCTGGCAACAGGCGGCTTCCGAACGAGACAGAGATAAATATTTCTTACAAACGCCTCGGGTTACATACACATTTGAGAACAAAAGGGAAAAGTACTTAAACCAACCACCGGTGGACAATGGTTATGTCTGCGTTGGGTGTAGCAAAATATGTATGTCATAGCTAGGACTGCGAGGCCACGCGAAATAATGCACTCCTTAATCTTCGAAGTGAAAGACAGACCTTATTGTTAACAGTTAGCATTTAGACCCATGCACCAGTGGCGTAGCTATTGTGGAAGGTGGGAGGGGGGTGTCCAAATTTGAAAATTCCTCGGGCCCCCCACTTGAAGAGGTCCCCCAAATGAGTTTCCGAGCTTTTTTTAAAATATCATATATTATCTCATGTCATGATGTCGAATGTCAAAGAGGTGAAGCCACAGGGTCCCTAAATCCCTAGCTACGCCCCTGCCATGCACCAAAATAAATAAAAATAACTTGTGCATAATTTCTTATAACAACGTTTATGATAACTCTGTCTGTCTGTTTGTCTGTCATGATTTTGAACACGTTTTTCTCCCATTAATCATTTTGGGATCAAGTTGAAATGTGCACGTTTCGTAATTAAAAAAACAGTTAATTAAATAGTGTTAATTAATTAATTTTGCTTGATATCTTAAAGGGAAAATAAATCTTACAGAGTAGATACATATTGCTTTAATTGTGGAGTTCTTCCCCTGTAAAAACCCAACAACTTTGCTTTTCTATTTTGTATATGTTGCTAGTTCTATATATACACACAAATACATGTGACGATTAGGTTCCACTACGTCTTCCCCCCCCCCCCCTTTCCTGTTTTTTTCCATACACACGCGCGCACACTCACATGTCCTTTCTTTGCCATGCCAACACAAGTACAATATTGACCTGGCGTGTGTCAATGGCGCTTCACGCTGAAATGTAAATGGATTTCAAAGGGTTAACACAATGTTTAACTCTTTAGCTACCACAAGCAGCTGCCAATTAAGTGGCCACAGTTTTTATATATTTTTTTCATGCTAGAGCAGTAAAAGAGTTAAACAAATATTTTGGAACAGATGCGGCCAATTTCATGGTCATTTTTTCGCATCTGATATTTGTCACGAATAAAATTAATTTTGTAAAAAGATTGTTAAATGAGAATACATACACTATCCGTTAGCTGATCGCAGGCATTTATTAGATTACTGTGAAATGATATCCAGAAAATATACACAAAGAAATCTCTTTTTTTCTTTCAATCTATGGGATCATCTGTCTCAGTGGCCCACCGCTACGAGGTTGTCATGTGGCCAGCACAACGATCAACCGCTTTTACTTTTTTTTAACAACTTATGTTTGGTATCCATCAGAGTTGGGCGAACTCAGGGCGCCCTAAAAATCCAGAAATAAAAAAAAATATCCCAGACTTCATCTGAATTCTATCCAAAACTCCTTGATTCGGAAATCATTCGCTTTACGACTCAGCCACCGTACTCTAATACTAAAAGAAAGTCTTTTACTATAGTTCCTCTTGAGTTATTAACCGAGATCTGAACTCTTTCTGTCCGTAAATTATTTTCATGTTTCAATGGAATTATTCATTTTTCTCATTTGCATATGGTATCGTATTATATTTAAACTTCAATCACGTTTTTGTTTGTGATCAAAAATGTTATATTAGGTAAACTGAGTTAAATAGAATGGCATGCTGTTTTTACACAATGCACATTAAAGTTAATTAAAACCAAAAAATTAAATGTAATTTAATGGAGTCGAATCAACGTTGGTATTGTCAATTAGGAGAGAATGAGTTAACAGAGTACGTCTAAGCCACACAGAAGGTATGTGAAAGTAACCACGGCCAGATAATATCGTCGGATAGAGAAGTAACACAGTTGGACGCTGGAGGTGTTTAACATTGTAAGTGGAGGTTGCTGGTTAGCAGATAACGTTTTGGTGCCGATAGGACTGACTTCTGAAATGTGAAGACAAAAGATAAACCGTGGTCCCGGAATCGTGTAAGACTCCCTGCTTAAGGGCAACCTACTGTAACGTGTCATTCGAGCCCATTGTCCAACTCACATACCCACGAGTCCAGGGTCGGACTGGGTGTCAAAATCCGGCCCACAAATTCTATATCATATGTTGGATATCCAATTGTAGGTCTACCTGTCCTCAAAGTCATTATGTTAAGTTTGATAATGTATCGATATTCAAGCATACAGTGAACTCTATATCTTTATAGAAATATAGGCCCTAAAAGGATGTTGCCCCCTAGTAGCACTTTCTACGGATGAAGGCTCTTAAATTACATTATTTCGTAAATTGTTAGATTTTAAAAAAGGTATTACACTGTAGAATCTGATTCTGTTAACATGACGATCAGATGTATTCTTATCAAAGAATATTATAAACTTTTAACAATTTGATATGTGCCATAGTTGCATCCATGCGACCCATTTGGTGGCCCTACCGGCCTATTTGAATACCAGCCCACCGGTCAATTGCCCAAATGCCCATATAGCCATTCCGTCCCTGAACGTCCTTCGTAACTTATTATTGTCTACTATCGTGCATTCGTAATGAACCGGCTCTATAGTTTACGTGTCCAGGTGGCAGTGTCGATAGCGAGAGTCTAAATTCTTCTTGATAGGCGCTGATTGGGCAGTGGCCTGTTCTGAATATAGCAATCGTGACTTGGCCATTCCTATGGGCGAACGATTCGGCTTCTATACACTCCGTACGGAAAAGTTTGCATCTTCTTGGAAGAAATCCTTCTAGTCGGACACCAACGCACCTGAAGACAATCAAAGAGATGAAGATGTCACGCCGAAGAAAGGTTCTACGAATGTTTGCATTGCCGTGTCTCTTACGGGTATTCTTGGGTAAATAATACAACATCAGGCTGTTATTGCTTGAGAATACACGTAACGGCCTCGGTTAAATCACAGCGAACAAGAAACACGAAGAAACGAGACATCCTAGGTAAGCGACAAGAGAGCAGGAAATAGTTTTGCCAAATGACAAAGTTTGTCCTACGATTGTGTATGACGTCATTGTGCAGAATGACGTATGCTGCTTTGACGTCATGCATGCAGATACAGCTGGACACCCGATATTTCATAAATTTAGCAAGATTTGTAATACAAGGCGAAGACGTCATACAGAGTTAGCTATATATCTAAATATGAAGATAGATAGATAGATGATAGATAGATAGATTGGTGAAGATAGATAGATAAAGATAGATAGATAGATAGATAGATAGATAGATTAATATAGATAGATAGATTGATAAAAATAGATAAATAGATTGATAGATAGATAGATAGATAGATAGATAGATAGATAGATAGATAGATAGATAGATAGATAGATAGATAGAATGTATGACTGTAGTAGATTTTCATAACAAAAACCTTGCGATCTTCTACCAAGAAGCAATCTCCTATTCGTCCTTGGAATATACCCAAATGGAAAAATGCCCATAGAAACAATTCGATTTCAGCGAATCATTAAAACAACAAAACAAAAGCAGCCTTAGGCTAAAATACAGTTAAAGCCGGCACCGTAATAATACAATCGCTATCTGTTAAAAGGTAATTTCTTGTTTTATAACTCAAACTGGGGTGTGTTTATCCTTTCGATTTGTTATCGATGCCCTCCGGAAGCAGGACTTGTGTGTTAAACAATCCACGTGTCTAGAGGCTCTATCTTGTATATCAGTTCGTGTCTTTAATAATAATAATGATAATAATCTTTATTGTCCGTTTGGATATTTGTCTTGTGCATTACACCAAACAAAAAACATTATAACTATAAGAAACCAAAATGTACTGATACTAGGTAACAATTAACAAGCAAAATATACATTCTTCTTTTTTTTTTAAATAAAGCTTATCTAAGCGAAAGACTCCGCGCTTATAACTATATCTCTTAATAATCAGAAATTATTTCCTTTATACGATATCAAATAAAATAATAAATAGCTAATACATAATTGATTAATTGGTTAATACTTTAATTGATTCATGTTCAGTTAGGTATAACAAATAATTGTTTAAGTTTCAACTTGATTCAAGAATGTTTAATCATCTAAGGGGACGAAACCGTACATGTTTTGCCACATCTGATAATACTGAAAGATTGATTTCCCATGTGGGTATCCAACAAAATAATTAGTTACAAGTAAATAATTGACTATTTGGTTATTTTCTTTCATTGATTCATGTCTTTTCTCTATGAAAATGTGTGAGAAATAACGTTTATCGTAGAAACAGTTTACCAGACAGACAAACTGACAAATAGACAGAAAAACAGACGGACAGAGTGAGTTGAAATATGCTTTGTAAAAATGTTTAAAAAATGTGTATATAAATGATGATTTTGATGATTGCCTTTGAAAAAACACGTGTTTTTTTTACTGTGTCAGCAAAGAAATAATGATTTCTCTAAAAGTATCTGGAGAAATAGTATTTATTCCAGAATATGGTATAAGAAATTATTTTTTATTTTGTTATATTTTAACTTACATTCTTGTTGCACTTTGTATCAACTCCTTGTGGCAAATATCACCCGCTCCTTGTTGCACTTTGTATCAACTCCTTGTGGCAAATATCACCCGCTCCTTGTTGCACATAGTAACAACTTCTAGGTGCAGATAGTATTAATTTATTGTTGCTCATATAATTATCTCTTTGTTTTCTAATAGTATCAACTTGTAAATAGTATCATCTTCTTATTGTACTCCTTGATGTACACATTATCCACTCAAAATTGTACACACTGTAATATCAACTCTTTGTTGTATAGATTCTTAACTCAAAAACTGTCATGGAATCCCCATATTGCAGTTATACATAAAACACTGAACCATAGTCTTCAAATACAAAAACAAAATTCAATAAAATACTCAGAAAGGCACAAAGATAAATGCATATTCCTCGTTCCATATGCTAGGACAAATTTGTACAAAGCTCCTTATTCCATAGCGCTATTAGAGCATGGAATGGGTTGTACATATTATCAACTCCTTGTTGTACATTTCAATACCATCATTTACACTGTACATATACAACCTGGACCTAGACAGTGAAAACATTTAAAAATGTCTATTTAAACTACAAAGTTGTGTCCTGATGTTCACAATTGTTCGGAAAATAGCTCAATAGTGGTTGGAATGTAGTCCAGGCCACAGGAGAATTCTTCACCACGGATGTATCTAGTTTCACATCATGAAGTCGATTGAATTTTTTTTTCTATATCTTTCTTTTATTTTAAACACCAGCGGACCTATCTTGAAATTTATTCCGATATTTAAGTTCGACCTGTGCTATCTATAAATGTTACAGTACAGGCGCTTCAGGTTAAGTCAGATAAAATACAATTCACACAGACAAAAGTAAAGACAACTTGCAAAAGGGCACCATTAGCCAACAAAAGGTTGCAGACACATTATATATATATATATATATATATATATATATATATATATATATATATATATATATATATATATATATATATAGTTTTATATACTAAGATGGGAAAGGGGCAGCTCAGAGTTTGATAGTTTATTGTAAACATAATTCTAATATCTAGACTATTCTAGACTGTTGATGAAACTTTTCTTATCCAGTTTAAAGCCTTGGTGGACAACAAATAATAAAAATAATTCAAATTCATCACCTGGGCAAGGTTCATTTTAAATGCGCTTTTTGTATACGAAGCTTAGATCAACTCACTCTGTCCGTCTGTCTGTCTGGGTACAAATCTCGTTCACGTTATTTCTCTCACTTCCCATTCTCTGATTAAGTTGAAACTTTGCACAATTATGCATGGTCGGAAAAATAAAATATAGAAAACAATTTAAACAGGGTTACAAAGAAAGTTTGTGTGGAAACACAAACTCAAAATCGGTCCCCGTAGTTGTCCACACAGGCAGGTAAAAAGGCAGGTTTCAATATTTTCAGAAAGAATATCTTAAAGAAAAAAAATCTATTTAGTATACATATAAGTGGAACATAATTTAAAACAACAATTAATAAGTAGTTTTTCATATTATCGCGTAATCAGCAGAGCTGCACCACAGATGTGTAACACTTAACCAAAGGAATTTTTTTTTTACGGAAATTTTTTTTTTTTCTTGAGGTTTTGAATAAGAGATTGACCCTTTACAAAACAATTAGATAATCATTGCAAGACATCTGTTAGGCTATGTTCATATCGAGCTACACATTCACTTTCACCTTTCTCTTGAACGGCTGAGCTCTTGGGGCGTGCAAACCGCACGACCAGGCAGCCACTTTTACTTGACTGGGTGGGCCACTTCGGGGGGCGAATTTGAGTTTCCACACAAACAGTCTTTGTAATCTTGTTCAAAAAGTGTTTACGAGTTCTCCTTAAAGAATAAAAATAGTTTATTTCGTAAAGAGGACTGCAAAGCCACCCATAGCTAAACAAAGATAGACGGCATACTTTAGACATTGGGTCATCTGATTTAACTACCGAAAGTGTCAAGCACGCTCTCCAGTCAATTCCACGGTAACGCTCAAAGAAAGTCTAGTACAAGCATGATGTAGACCTGAGTTAATATGACGCTTTATATGTTATAACTGAAATGGCAGATGGAAAGTAGAAGGAGCGAGGAAAGATATACAGAGAATTTAAGTAAACATTAATTGCATCAGAGTGACACTGAGCGTGTAGAAACTTGGACACAAATAATAAGCCCGCTGACAATAAAAAAAAGTGATTGATTTTGGGATCTCCTGAGAATCAAGAGATGAACTCAAGACAAGGGCACGTGGTGCCTGATCAGTGAATCGAGAGATGAATTGAGACAGAGGAGGACAGAGAGTGCATAAACAGTGAATCGAGAGATGAGTTGAGACAGAGGAGGACAGAGAGTGCATGAACAGTGAATCGAGAAATGAATTGAGACAGAGGAGGACAAAGAGTGCATCAACAGTGAATCGAGAGATGAATTGAGACAGTGGAGGACAGAGAGTGCATGAACAGTGAATCGAGAGATGAATTGAGACAGTGTAGACACAGATTATATGTAGATTGTATGACTATATCTAAACCAATATTAACAAACGTTTTTTTTTTATCGGGTTCAGTAAAGTTGCCTTAGAATCCTGTTTTCCGAGGAAGGAGATTCGTTCATTGTTAGAGTCCGAAGGTTTGTTCATTGTTAGAGGTCCGGAGTTTTCTTCATTGCTAGAGGTCCGGAGTTTTGTTCATTGTTAGAGGTCCGGAGTTTTGTTCATTGTTAGAGGTCCGGAGATTCGTTCATTGTTAGAGGTCCGGAGTTTTGTTCATTGTTAGAGGTCCGGAGTTTTGTTCATTGTTAGAGGTCCGGAGTTTTGTTTATTGTTAGAGGTCCGGAGTTTCGTTCATTTTTAGAGGTCCGGAGTTTTGTTTATTGTTAGAGGTCCGGAGTTTCGTTCATTGTTAGAGGTCCGGAGTATTGTTCATTGTTAGAGGTCCGGAGTTTTGTTCTTATTTTTAAAACGTGTTTCTTTCACAATTTGTAGATACTCTGAACACGTCTTCCCCCCTCCCCCAAAGCAAATATAACCTTATGGTGAAAGACTTTGGGGTGAAGGCAGCGATAATTTGTTAAAAGTTTTCTTTTGAACTTCTCAATATTATCTAGGTCGGTGTCACTCCATTTTATGACAACTAAAAATGTTTAGGAATGCTCGGACAGCCCAGCTAGTTCATTGCAATGTTGACCTTCTTGTGCGGCAATTCTCTGTTGAGTATCTCGGTTAGTCTACGCTTATATCTAGTAACAAAAGTAAACTTTTAGTTGTTTATGTTTAATTGCGTGCTGGTTAATTCCAAGTTTATGTGTACTGTGTAGCTGAATTCAATTCCTCAATGCCTTCAAATGTAGATGCTTTTCCGTTTTTTAGTGCTTATGATACCACACTTATCTTGGTAAAAAGGTTATTATTATTATAATTGTAGATTAAAATTCTTAATTTTTTAAAATTCTATTTTTTTTTCATAATCATTTCATTTTAAACGAATATATTGTACAAAACATTTGTTATTGTTTTTTTTTTTTACTACTTGTATTGATTAATATAAAATGAACCCGTGCAGATATTGGCTTTGTCTGCGTATTTGTGACAAAATGTGTTGGTCACGGCTGAGCTCAACTCTTTACCTAAAGAAGAAGAAATAATAATAACAATCTACTGTATAAAGTAGAATGTAAGGCGTATGTATGTATGTATTTGACGAATAGAAATTAAAACCGCTTGACCAATCTCGATAAAACTTGGCAGAAATGTTCCTTGGGTACTAACTTAGACCGTAGTGTATGTATTGTAGCCCTAAAACAAATTTAAGACCAGGGGCGGACTGGGTATCAAAATCGGCCCGGGCATGGCATGTCATATATTTTCGGTGTGGGGGGGTGGGATTTTTACCCCACTCCGCAATTTATATATATATATATATATATATATATATATATATATTTAGTGTGTGTGTATATGTAATTAATCTTCATTACATTCTGATCTTTCATTATTTCAAACGTTTGTTCTACCCTAGAATACTCTCTGCCTATATTTAGTGGAAAGACAGTACACACTGCCAAGGGACAGCTAGGGAGTCCGGGGAGCTTCGCCCAGTGGGATCCAGGACTTCGCCCCGGAACCAAGCATTATTTCCGTTATTTTAAGATTTAAAAACGCATATTCTGAGGTATCTACAGAGCAATAAGCCTGCTACTCTTCAGCTAAAAAAATTCAAAAACCAAATCTGCTATTCAATGGAGTTCAGCGACTGACAGAAAATGGTAAAAAATGCTTTAGTTTTTTTATTGGAGGGGGAAGGGAAACCACCAAACCCCTTTTGGCTACGCTCATGAAATTTGGTGACTGTAGTTTGCTTACGTTGGCTGCACTGGGGCAGTAAGTAAAGTTTCCCTTTCAGACAATGAGGCCTGAGGCAAGTGATGGTTTGAAGACCCTCCCCTGACGGCTACGACCATGTGTTATATTATAGGTGTAAGACTAATTTTCTATAAAATATATAAAGTTTGATAATGCATCGAAAACTGGATGTATGCATATGTAGGATTACATAATGTATTCTATTTATACATGTATGTAGTCTGAAAACTATAAACAATACAATAGCAGCCTTAATGAGTTTGGTATTACTTATAGATTACAGACGTTTCTTTAAATTTCATGTGTCAATCTAGTCATGCATGTTGATCTGTGACTTAAAATATGATAAATCATTGGTTTTCCTGACTGACTCAGGCAGCCCATTCCATTAAAAGATAAGAGAAAGCAGAACGGTTAGGGAGGCACTTACTTAATGTGAAAAGCTCTTGCTTCCTTCTAGTACATTCTCAAAAACGCGATTTGTATATGAATATATCATGACCCATTATTTAAAATATAAATATCATTTCCTTAAATATTGGATGTGACAGCGCTATATAAATTATTGTAATAATTTTCATCATTAATGACTTCATACTTAGCATAAGTTTGCCATTAATTATATTAGTATAAAATTGATTTAGATCTAGATTTATTTTTAAATTAAATAATTTTTTTTGTAAGCCTTAAGTGTAGTATTTTTAGATCTATGTTATTAAAAATAACCAAAAAGAAACTTTTTCTTTTGAAATCGCAGAAAGTACAGCTTTTTACCCATATTGAGCTGTGAATAAGTTGGCTGGTTTGCAATTAAGCGGCTGTGTGTATGTGTTCAAGTTAATTTCTATTAAGTTTTGTTAGAGAGCTAATTGTCGCGCCTATCTTTTTTTTTAATTTTTTTTTTGCTGTGTTATATCAATGTTTTCTAACGTAACCTCTCTCATCCCTATTTTGGTTAAATTTCATTGGAACCATTAAAAGACGGGGCAGGGACGGAGCAAAAAAAAAAAATGGGAGTGCCATCAAAGGTCCATGCCGACCAGAAAAATGATTAGGCCAAACACAACCTCGAAGACATCAAAGCAGTCCATGCCGCTCGTGAAAGTACGTTTTAACGTTTTGCAAATGATAATAGGTACAGTGTAGGCCGATAGTGTATTTTTTTTTATATTCTTGTTGAATTCAAACAAAACTAATTGTACCTGTAATAAGAATTAATAAAAAACAAAAAACAAGAAAACTTGTTCGGGCCTTTGTGTCTTGCTGCTGTCTGCATGAAAATTTTTTTTTTTGGTCGCGACCTGACCGGCCCATTTGGTACCGGCCCACCGGGCATTGGCCCGTTTGCCCATATAGCTAGTCCGCCCCAGCTTAAGACCCTCAAAAAAATAAAGTTGTCCGACTCTATTAAAGCTATAGTATTTATGGATCTAGGCTTTGTTTACAATGTTGACATGAGAAAAGATCGAAAGGATTTAGATCTAGATATAATTTTAAGAATGTATCGGCTTAGGGTAAACCCTTTTTCGCAAAACTAATTTTATTTTCGTAGCGGAAGAGAACAGAACTTAACATTTAAAATCCGTCTTGGCCCTTTTTTAATTCAGCCATATTTAGTCTCTTCATGATTTTGACAGATTGGTTACGAATACATATTATATATTTATTATCTGATATTAGCATTATTGATTATTACACTGTCAGATAACAGTGAAAGACATCCTGCTTCCGATTTCAGGTCGATAAAAGAAAAACAGAAGCTTCTAGAACACAGTTTACTTAATGAAAACTTTTTAACGGCAAGTTGTTTTTTAACCACTCAATAAATATTATTGTCTTCCGTGAAAAATAAACAGAAATGAAGAGTTGTTTCCCTTGTGCTAACTTAAAAAAAAAAAAAAAAAGTGTCATATTCTGATGTCCAAAATGTTCCCCGTAAGAGAAAAAGTAGCTATTAGTTGTATTTTTGTGTGGCTCGTCCGTCCGTTCGTCTTTCACGTTTAGATTTAAATTTTAAAACAAGAAATGTCATAACAAATAGAATTTTACTATATTTCGTAGGTTGCCTAATTACCTGTCTTATCTTATCTTATCTTATAAGTCATTCAAGAATACACTATTTAAAACAATATTTAAAAAAACATGCTGGCTCAGCGCTTGGCTTCCGAACTTGGGATCCTGGGTTCAAATCTCTGTGAAGACTGGGATTTTGAATGTCAGGATTTTCAGCACGCCCCTGAGTCCAACCAGTTCTAATGGATACATGACTACAATTGAAGAACGTAAAGGCGGTTTGTTGTTGTGCTGGCCATTTGACACCTTGCTCTTTGACCGTTTGGCCCAAAACAAAAAAAAAAGATGTCCTTAACATCATCTGCCCCGTAGATCGCAAGGTCTGAAATGGGGACGTTTAGAAATGTGCGTACCTGAATAATACTGAGGTTCCCATGATAATAAAGTGTGAATGTATAATTTTATATTTTGAAAATAAGATTCATGAAAAAATTATGTTGTGACAAATAAATTTGTTATTAAAAAAAAGGTATAGGCCAAAAACAAAAGTGTGTACTTTCTGGTGCAAAGTAAAATTCTCCTTTCAGCCCTTGAGGTCCATGTTAAGGCCATCTGTTTTTATAGCCGACGGTTAACGACGGTATCATGTGGTCAACACAAAGACCAACCGCCTTTACTACCCCCACCTACAGCTTATGTCAGACACCCATTACAATTAGACACAGTGGCGTCCCCATATATGCCGCTATTCGAAATCCGAGTCTTCACGGTGTTACCTTGGTTCGAAAGCGGTAAGCGCTACACCACAACCACACTAACTGTTAAACAAACAATGATAATGTTGAACGGTGAATATAGTGAAATCGAATTTTTTATAGCTTATCTAATTTTAGAGATCTAAACGTGACATACAGAAGGACAGACTGACTACTCAAAACTAATAGCGGCTTTTCTCCTTTTGGGGATTGCTAAAAATGTCTTTGTGCAACAAGCAGAGGATCTTAGCAGTTGGATTTTGATGTGATACAAAGAGCGCAAAAAAATAGCATAGCTTATAAATACTTTCGTATTCCATACATCAAATTCACAGGAGACTTCATTTATGAAAATCTCCCATACTTGACGGTAAGACCTAGATATTACTTCACCTCTCTGTTATTTTATAAATTACAGCGGTCTGATAAATAACAAATATGTTTCAAACCAAATCAAGGTTATCGTTTCTAATTTATTTGTAAAGATGATTCGTCTTGATAATTGCACTATTTCTCTATCACATATTACGTTGAAAGGAGCTCCACTGGGGGGCTAAACTGTTTTCTTTTGACTTTTAAGTTCGTTGAAGTTTACGAAATGGAAATGATTTTGTGGCCCCTGGGGTGGACTACGCTAGGTTCACGTGATTCCGTGGCCCATTGTTGACTAGGGTGGCGGGTAATCAGGTCAGCAAGCAACTTTGTTGATGAAGCCTTGAATTAGAGAAAGAGAGTAAAGTACCTTTTTCAGACCTTACAATCTATAGGGTTGGGCATATGATGTAAAGATCATCTGTTTCTATAGTCGAAAGTTATCAAGGGTGTCATGTGGTCATCACAACGAGAAACCTCTATTACTTTCCCCAACTAATATTAGGTAACCAGTAGAGTTGGGTGGACTCAGTGGATTACTAAAGATCCTGAATTTCAAAACCCTAGTCTTCGTCGAGATTCGAACCAGAGATTTTTTTCCCTACCACTACCCTCCCAATTGAATTAAAGAACGAAAAATGAGCTTGATGTAGAACAAAGAAACAGTTACAAGTATATAAGGCCACCCTTTGTTGTTGAATTGCTTAGGTTCAGATCTTTTCATCAGACGAGAGTTTTAGAGCTGCAACATTGAAAATAATAATAATAATAATAATCTTTATTGTCCGTAAGGAAATTTGTCTTACAATTTCTGCATTACACCAAACAAAACATTAGAATTATGAGTGTTATGGTGCGAGTGTGTGTGTGTTTCTGATGTAACCAGGAGTGGACTTAAACTCGATAAGGCTCTAATCTATTTGAGATATGGAGCCCCCTTATGAAATCCACCCTTACCCCGCTGGATACGCCCATGTTATAATTAACATTAAACACATTTTCTTCAAGATAGAGTCAAGAGTCGAGTGTTAGAAATTCGTGTAGCTTCTTAGAGTGAATTGTATTTTGTTTCGGATATCAATATTTCTCAGGTGTTTCTACACTGGACATTTTTAATGCATGTCGGCAAATCCATAAAAAAGCAATCTTTTTGGTGTATCCGGTGCATATAATAAAGGAAAATTAAGATAAGCTATGTTTTTTCTTTTGAAAGTTCTATTTATTACTTCTTGCACTTTTTAGCACTTTGTGAAACCAAATATCTAAAGTTTTTCGCTTGTCGCTTTTTTTTACTAAGTTGGTAACATTGAAAATCCATTTAGCTTTCTAGACAGTGTTTTGTTGATAGTAAAAAAATGTCCAATTAAAGTCGAATCTGTGCTAATAATACTACAGTAAGTTACCTTCACTTTTGTTTTAAAAAGTTTGGTTCACGTTTTATGTAAGTTTCACGCCAAGAAAATAACATCCCTACAACGTTTTAGTTAGACCAAGTGTTTGGCAGTAAACAACCAAACGAACCAGTATCAACAGTAAGTATCGGACGGTAATTCAGAAATTACTGCATCTTTGATTGATTGCCGTGATTCACAGGACTACGCAAACCCAGTTCCAACCTGCATATATTTCCGCATCTCGTGCAGACAAAGTCAATGTCCCTCCGGCGGTCTATTTAAGTTTTCTTTTTCTCTTTAAAAAAAAGCTTTTCTTTGGGTCTCAAATGTGTGTGTCCCGCAGCCTTTGTGTTTTTTTCTGAGGCCATCTGCTGCAAGATTTCTTTCCCCTATTTCAGTGAGGGCAAAATGGCGCCTGAGTTGATATTTATAGCGCTTACGGGGGACACCTCTGTTACGTCGGGAAAGAAAACCGCCTATGGCATGGTGGATGCGGGTAAGTGTCCTAGCCCCTAATCTATGTGTCGTGAATGTTGTCTCCCAGTAAGATATATTTAATTCAAATTGTACTGTAATTCCTAAAAAAAATATTACTCTGTTACTATTTTTATACTGATCTAAACATTTACTGTTTATATAGATTTATAATTGCGATGAAGAAAATGCTCTAAAGAGATGAAAAAAAAAAATCTCCCACGACAAAAGTTCGCACCATCTACAAAAAATATTATTACAGCGTCTGGATGTATGGAATTTCTATTTCAGTTTCAGTTTTCTGAATTTCTTTTTATTTCAAGACATTAGTTTTCGTTTCTTAGCACACGGATGATGTGCACCCCAGCACCATTGAACGGGAGTAGGAGAAAATAATTGGATTCTACAAGAAGGACTGTTGCAGGTCCGGCCTGAAGGGATCTGCAGGTTATGGGAGTCTGAACAGTCTGGGGCTAAGTGCTGTCCTGCATGATACCTGTGAACTGTTTGGAGGACCTGAAGCGTCACTGGGAAGTGTGTCATTGGTCTGTTCTAGTGTTAAGTAGGACTTGTAGAACATAAGACATTACTTCCTGTGACTTGATAGCTGAAGCCCAAGTCTAACTATTTATTTATGTATATATGGCTCCTTTCGTCTCGAAAGGCAATGGATGCGCCCAAATGAGTCACTGGTTTTGGTCTAATCTTGAGACGGGGCAGAATCTGGTGTGGCTAATCAAGCCAATTCTAGAACGGCAGACTTTGCCACAATTCATACATCTGTATGTCTCTGATTCAGGGCTAGCGGACAAGGGCAGCTTTCTTTTTTTCCCTCTTGATTAAGGCCGCTTCAATTCTTTTGTTCTCAGCGAGGGTTGTCCCAGCACGCACAGTCTGTCTCCATGCACTCCGGTCTTTGGCTATGTTTTTCCCACATACTTTCGCTGATGCTTATAGCTATAAATGAATACATCGTCTATTATTACATCCTTCATTTCGTAGAGTGCTTGCATTAGATTTACGATAATATTATTATTTTTAGTTTACTATAGAGTTTTTGTTTTCGCATGTAGTTATTTAAATAATATTTAATTTCATGTATATTTTCGTTACTGTTCTCTCAACTTCATCTTTTTAACGGTCACTTTCGTTTTTGTTTCAGTTAACGACAATAACAGTGTTATAAAACTTTCATGGATAGTTACAACGAATGCCCGAACAGCGACCCTTACTCAAAGGAGGCTTCGCAAGTTGCCGAGCTCCTCGATAGAGAATCAAGGTTTTTGGTTTGAAATATTAGCCGCGAATATTAAAATTGTGTTATTTCAAGAACGGGGGGAAGGGAGGGTGGAGTTTTGTTGCCGTTGGCTGCCGGTAAGCACGCGCACACTCACAACTACACACACACATACACACATCTATAAACATACCCGGGTCTTTGTTCACCGGAAGTGTTCTTTTGAAACTACCCTAATGGATGACTTAACCGTCTGGTCAGCCTCGTTTTCATTAAAAAAAACAAAAACAAACGAAATTTACCTTTTTTTTTTAAAGAGATTCATGGAGCATTTTTTTTTTAAAAGTAAGGCATCAGCGTTTCCTCGTGGTGAGATGGATGGTGTCAGTTTCACAGGATAGTGGTCATTTGGGAGGGTCACATCATACGCAGCTTTTACGGTGACGTCTAATTGACCAAACTTAGTTTTGAGTTCGCGCAAACTAAAGATGTTATATGGCGTTATTTAATTCGTTTTATTAAATCTATTCCATTCTATGTGCAAATTAAAATAAGACTTTTTAAAATAAAATAAATGTAGTTGTTTTATCTATGACAATATGTGAATCGAATCACAAGATAAAGGAAAAGCTCAATATTTTACGTGGCTAAGACACATAGCACCTACATAAATTGCCAAAATAAAAATCACGCTGACAAAGCAGTGGCGTAGCTAGGATAGGGGGAGGAGGGGGACAATTTGAAAATCCCCCCCCCCCGGCCCACACATGAAGAGGTCCCCAAATGAGGGTTTTTTACTTTAAAAATTAAATATTACGCAAAAATGCTGGGGCTCCCATAGAGGTAAAGCCCCCGGCCCCCCCCCCCCCCCCCCCAACGATGGAAAATTCATAGCTAGGCCCCTGTGACAAAGCCATTGTCACAATGGAGTCGAATTTTAGGTTATTAAATATCAGCCAAATACAACTTTTAACTTTCTAAAAAAAAAAGAACAGCACGTAGAAACGACCTTTCTAAAAATATTAATAATAAATTATTATTCAATGCATGCAGTTCCTTCATCTATCCCAGCGGTTCTCAACCTTTTAAGCTCGGCGACCCCTTTTTACAATCCCCCACTCTGCCGCGACCTCCCCCCCCCATACACAAATACAGAATTGTAGGGTAGACAATAACAATCCATATTTTCGATGGTCTTAGGCGACCCCTGGCAAATGGTCAATCGACCCCCAAAGGTGTCGCCACTCACAGGTTGAGAACCCCTGAACTATCCCAATGGCGCTACAGTTAACAGATGGGTCTGGTCTACTTCATCACATCTTTCCATCCCAATCTCTATTAAACGTGCCAGAAGTTAAACCTATCTATGCCTCTACACTGTCAATGTATCGCACTTGAAGTCTTAGGGTGGCCTGCCTTTTGATTTTATCGGCATACTAATTTTTTGCTACTGACAGCATATTTGCTTAGAATTAAAAAAAAAAAAACACAAGGTTACAAAGGTTACAAAGACAGTTTGTGTGGATAAACTAACTCAAAATCGGCCCCCGAAGGGGTCCGCCCAGGAAGGTAAAAAGGCAGGTTTTAATACTTTGAGAAAGAATATCAGAATGAAATTCTATCAAAGGCAAATGGCAGAGAAGAATGGAGAAAGAAGGTTGACAGATCCCGTGAGGTGACCCAACGGTCCAGCAAACCAAGGGATAGGTGAAAGTGAATGTGAAGTTAGATGTGAACCTGGCCTAACTGATGTCTTATAATGAATATCTAATTGATCCAATTGTTTTGTAAAGGGTCAATCTCTTATTCAAAGCCTTAAGAAAAAAACATTTCCGAAAAGAAAAAAAAAACAATTTGGAGTTCTGTGTGTATATGTGTTTACACGATAATATGAAAAACTACTAATTAATTGTTGTTTAAAAATCAATTCCACATATATGCATTTTAAATAGATTTTTTTTAAAAATAAAAAAGTAATTTTTTTTTGTAAATGTAGTAGTTAGTATGACAGGACTTACATATGTGGATCGCAAGATTGTAAACAAAAATTTTCAACACAAATCTAAAACCATTTGCATGTGTCACAATTGGTAAATAGTTATCTCCATTACTGCAAAGTCTTCAATTTTTGTTATGGTTAATAGAGATAGTTGTAAACATTGTGTATTTTTACGAAAAAACTGTTTGCATAATTGATTTTAACTATCAGGATTTTCGTTTTCAGACAAAAAGTAGCCGTTGCATCAAAACTTTGAATGGTTTAAAATATCATGATGTCGGATTTTCACGATCTTTTCTAATTTACGAGATCTAAACGGGACGGACGGACAATCCACACAAAACTAATAGCGTGATTTCCCCTTTTGGGGGCCGCTAAAAAACAAACGAAAAAACGATATTTTATCTTATCTATTTTTTTTAAAGGCGGTTGGTCGTAAACGTACACCCTTGGTCACAGAAACGGATGACCTTTACATCATCTGCCCTCTAGACCGCAAGGTCTGAAAGTATAACTTTACTTTATTTACTTATCTTATCTTATCTATTACAGACGTTACTTCAAAAAAAGAAGATAATTACGTCCAACGCAATTCATGTGTCTATCTAGTCATGCATGTACTGAGTACAGAGAAAATGTAGGAATAGTGTGACACTTAGATTTATACATTTCAGGCAGACTTGATGGCCGTAGGTTGGGTCATACACTGAAGATTTAGTAGTCTTAGATTATGCGTGAGTCAGGGTCTCAGCATATACAGAGAGGGTGTTTGGGGTAGTTGAGACACAGCTGCATGTAGTGTTAGCAGGGGCGTGTGTCGTGTGCTAGATCCTGGCTCGCGATGTTGGCTCCAAGAGATGTGAGTTGTTTGCCACAGACAACATGTAGGAATTAATTCTAAGGGACCAGAAGTGACAGTCCGTGAAGTCCGAGTCGGCTTATGACAGTCCTAGTCATTTGAGTAAGAGGTCACAGACGGTAGATCTAAGCGGTCAGGGCCGGTCTTAGGCCGCTGCAACCTATGCGGTCGCAGTGGGCCCCGCGCTTTCATATGCCCCGCGCTTATTCTAGGTGTAATCATTATGTTGCAAAATATATGCGAAAAATTCCTGAAAATCTCCTGAATTTATTAAAATCTCCTGAAAACTCATAAAAATTTTCTGAAAAATATACTAAATTGTCATTTGTGGGTTTCATTCATTGCGGAAAACGCCAATCCTACGCACTATGAACGAAAAAAATCATGTCAGCTTTCATGTAATAAAATGTAATAATCGGGCGAATTTTCACCTTAATCGGAAGTTCCAATACTTAATTTACTTTTATAGTCACTGGCATATAATTATGTCATAGGTTGCACAGTTCCTAAAGTAAAGTTAATTTGATCGCAATTTTGTACTTAGTAAAGAATGAATAAAATTTAAAGTCGATTTTTTTTTCTAATACAAACTCTTAATTTTAACTTATTATCCTTATTCTCACCCGGACTAGGCCCCGCGCAATCAGTTTCGCATAGGGCCCCGGAACTGTTAGGACCAGCCCTGTAAGCGGTGTAATTGTTCTTCGCTATACGAGTAGATATCACTTCAAGACAGTGACTTGGGCACCCAAAAACAAGAGAGAGAGAGAGAGAGAGAGAGAGAGTCCAGTGTGACTTTCTATTTAAAGCCAAGTATCAATACCTATGCAACTATGCTATTTTATCTTTGTCACATAAGTTAGACCATTTCGTACTATTATCCTTTCTTTGATGTTTGTATTCATTACATTGTCCTATCTACTTAATAAAGCAACCAAATATTCGACAACATCACATTATTATTTTAATTATATGATTATATGTTAGTGGTCAACATCTTGATATTTATATACACATATATTACTAATTAAATATCTATTTTAAGTACACTATTGTGTTCAGAGATTCTAATTTGTTACGTTCGTCATTGTCGTACTCGTTACTCTATCGTCCACTTTTGTATCTTATCTTATCTTATATAATACAGACGTTACTTCAAAAAAGAAGATGATTACGTCCTACGCGTCATGCATTTAGTCATGCATATTAACCAATGACTTAAATTCTGCCAAGTCACTGGTTTTTCTTGCTAGCTCAGGCAACCCATTCCATGCTCTAATAGCACTAGGGAAGAAGGAGTATTTGTACAAATTTGTCCTAGCATATGGGACGAGGAATGTTCCTTTATTTTTGTGTCTTTCAGAGTATTTTATTAGATTTTGTTTTTGTATTTGAAGATTATGGTTCAGTGTTTTATGTATAATTGCTACTTTACTTTTGAGTCTTCTGTCCTGAAGGCTTCCTAAATTTAGTGATTTTACTAATGGTGTTACTCTAGTCAAATGTGAATATTCGTTTGTTATGAATCTCACTGCTCTATTTTGTGTTTGTTCCAGTTTCTTAATGTTTTCTTGAGTTGAGGGGTCCCAAACGGTGGATGCATATTCTATTATTGGCCTTACCAAGGTTAAATAACATTTTAGTTTTATGTTCTTATTTGATTTATAGAAATCATTATTACTAGTCGACTGGCAGCAGTGAAAATCATCATAGAGTTTTAGACATCGTGCCTTCAAGAGCTGATATCCAGGTTCTTGACAATAGGTACTAACGTATCTTTTTATGCATGCAAATTAAACCAACCCTTTAACGTAAAGTTACTTAATAAAATAAAATAAAATTTATATCTTTTAATTTCGAGATGACATTTAGAATTTATAACAGTCATCTGACTCTACTGAATTAATTTGATTACTGGTGTAATTGTGTATTTTTTATGCGGTGGTAACTCCAAAAGAACTCCATGACAACAGGTAAAGATTGGTTGCCCCGGGGCTTTATAGGCAAAAAAAAAATATCACCATAAATGCTAGTATCATAATCTATTTATATCTAGTTCCAACGGATTCCTTATGAACTCACTGCAATATCGGTTAGCCTCACACCTGGAAACATATGTTCGTTCTGTTAACTTGGGAGGTTTCTCTACTTATGACGTAGAATAAACTGTATTGGGTAATGGAATTTTCTTTGGGTCTCTGAGTCTGTATTCAATGGCGCAGACATCGCGTTTTGACCCACTTCCTGACGATGACAGAGTGATGTTCAGGAACACTGACTCCCTTGATTACTAATTAATTAATCATACATTTTTGGACATAAAACATTTAAAATGCTTGAAATTCACGCTGATCTGTCAGCTATTAAACAAAGGCACTATAACAACATTTTGCATTGTGTCACTGAAATGTTTGGCTTCAGCTGTAACTTAATGCTGCCTGGTCGTGCGGTATGCGCGCTGGGCTGTCGTTCGGACTTGTCGATGGTCACGGGCTCATAAACTGCCCGCTGCCATCCACCTTCGTCCTGCGGGAGGTTTGGACTAGCAAGTAAATTATCTTCAACTCTGAAAGAACATCCGAAACATGTAAAACAATTTTTTTCGCAATTTAAACGTTTGAAACTATGAACAATGGACCTCTTTCACCAATCGTAAACAAACAACATTTAGCCACCTGATTCTCTCTCTTCCATACAAATTACGTAATCCATAAAGGCTGTCACGTGACACGTTTTTCCCCCCCCCTGTGTTTTATTAATATTATCACGTGGCTTAATGTTGTTTGTTTACGATTGCTGAATGAGGTCCATTTCGGATTTTAAGAGTATTCAGAAATCTGACATCTTGGTTCTTTGTGATAAACATTGGAAACTGATCTATTTCTGACTACTCGCTTAAGCTCCTATATGACTTTATGATTGATGAGCTGTGGCTGGTATATAAGAATGAACAGTGAAAATGAACGTGAACAATTTTTAACTATAGCCTTGACAGCTCAACATTGTTATATTTTATAAATAGCTTTTATAAAGCGCAATTTTGATGCTTAAAGCATGCTCAGAGCTCTTAGATCCGATTTCTTCTGTGGACTAGTGGGGAAGGGGTAATCTGGTAGAAGGTTTTCCGTGCTGCCTTTAGTTGCTCAGTAAACAAAACTCTTCTCGAGTCGGATGTCGAACCTCCAGCCCCCTTGATAGGTAGCCAAGTCAAGCTCAAGCGTACTTAGCCTCTCGACCACACATTGTGTGTTATTGTAAGTTGAAGTATAAATAAAAGTAAAGTTCCCCTTTCAGACTTTGTAATCCATGGGGCAGATGATGTAAAGGTCATCTATTTCTGCGGCCCACAGTTAACGAGGGTGTCATGTGGCGAGCGCAACGACCAACTGCCTTTTATGCTCCACTACTAAAGTCAGGCGCCCATTAGAGCTGGACACAGAGGCGCCAAAAGATCCCGAAATAAAAAATCCCAGTCCTCACCAGGATTCGAACCAGGGACCTCCGAGCCATGCAATTTATTGTTCAGCCACCGCGCCTCCTAAGATAAAGTATAATCCGAATAAAAAAAAAAAAACAAAAAAAAAAAACGGCATTATTCGGTGTTATTCGGAGAACGGAATCTTTCGATGTATCAAGATGTAGCTTTTTTCTTGCCTAGCTTAACTTGAACATTCAGTCGGGAAGATATGAGTCTTGCAGAACAAAAAAAACCGGCATTATTCGGTGTTATTCGGAGAACGGAATCTTTCGATGTATCAAGATGTAGCTTTTTTCTTGCCTAGCTTAACTTGAACATTCAGTCGGGAAGATATGAGTCTTGCAGAACAAAAAAAAACCGGCATTATTCGGTGTTATTCGGAGAACGGAATCTTTCGATGTATCAAGATGTAGCTTTTTTCTTGCCTAGCTTAACTTGAACATTCAGTCGGGAAGATATGAGTCTTGCAGAACCAAAAAAAAACCGGCATTATTCGGTGTTATTCGGAGAACGGAATCTTTCGATGTATCAAGATGTAGCTTTTTTCTTGCCTAGCTTAACTTGAACATTCAGTCAGGAAGATATGAGTCTTGCAGGTCCTCTGAACATTGATCTAATGTCCTTCTTGGTATACCTTGGCAGAAGTAACTAAATAACTAATAAAAAATCAAGGCACATGACACACGTTCCAGCTGGAATAACCTGTCCAGTATGCGGCCGAACATTCCAGGCTCACATGGAACAGCAACATGAGGAGGCGCAAAACCGCATGATACCCGCGCTACGCTACGTTTTAAATAGACCTGTCCGCTATGAAAATGGCTCCAAGAGCTACGGCGTGTGGATAGTGACATGTTCATTGGTTCTTTTACCATCCCCGCCAATGCAACGAACTCGATTCTTAGGCAATCCAAAAGGGGGCTCTGTTTTACTTCTCTTTAGGCCTAAACGTCTCCTCTAACGACCGTTTCCACTCTAACGCCACGCAGAGGCTGGGAAGCAATGCCCGGGAATCACCGGTTCACATTTTGAAAACGTGACTGAACATGGCGCTTTCCCTGATCCGCCCCTGAGAGGATCCACCGCTTCCCCCCTCCTCCCCACTTCTCTCCCTCACACCTCCTGCCCTCCTCCTTTTATCTCCCCTATTCCCAGGGGAGGCCATTTTTGTTTCCCCATCTTCTGGTCATTCTAACACCTTTTAAAACATAAATCGATTAAAAGGGGAATTAATATTTCATATGACGGGGTGAAATCTGTGAACTATTTAACATTGGGGCCCCTGTGTGGAGGGCTGCTAGCTTGTCGGCACCAAAGTCCACGCTAGATATTTTATTATCGCACGGCAGACGATTTGTTTTGTTGCTTTACATTAAGGTTGATGCTAGGGGACTCCGCGTGTTTCGTTTCGTTTCTTTTCTCGCTTTTGGTTTTTAACAAATTTCTCTTCGCGCTCAACGATTGGCTCATTTTCTGATTTGCTAACGTTTAAAAATAAAGGGAGACAATCCGTTGCAAATCTCTCTCTCTCTCTCTTTTTTTATTTACACATCTTTATGAAGCCAAAATAAAATTGGGTCTATCTTTAAATAAACTTTAGCTATGAGGTTTATGGGTATCAGACATGGCTCCCGGCGTACAATATATAATTCTAGAACAGTGTCTCCCAAACTTTTGACCTATGTGTACCCCTTTTATGATTTTCGTAAAGCTGAGTTCCCTTGGCCTCCCTCCCTTCACTACAACGTGGGTCATAAAGGAAATGACAACAAAATATTTTATTTATTTATAAACTAAATAATAATGAACGAATAAAATTGGTTTTGAGTTTTAAATTTAAAAAAATATAATTTATATTTATTATTTTATTCAGCATAGTTAGTGAGGTGCGACGCGTACCCCTTTCAAACTCTTCCCGTACCCCTGGGGGTACGTGTAACCCACTTTGGGAAACACTGGTATAGAACAGTGTTTCCAAAACTGTGTTAGTCGGAACCCTAGTTTTCCTCGAGTTCTGAATACGTGAATTAATCTCCCTAAAAAAATAATAACCAAACTGTTCCGCTAAATGCTTAGAACAGCGGTTCTCAACCTTTTATGCTCGGCGACCCCTTTTTACAATCCACCACTCTGCCACGACCCCCCCCCCCCCACACACACACACAGCAATAGATGTATAGACAATAACAAGCTATTTTTTCGATGGTCTTTGGCGACCCCTGGCAAATCGTCAATCGACCCCCAAGGGGGTCGCGACCCACAGGTTGAGAACCCCTTTCTTAGAATGTGCGAAGTGATACGTTAAAGAAAAAGGTTTGGGAAACACTGATTTAGTATTTGAATCCCAGAAAATGTTTGGACGTTTTTTTCATTCAGATTTGTCCATGGCGTCATGAAGTCCGCATACCGGCAAAAAAACCAAAAGGCAGGCGACCCAAAGGTAGACCCCGAATGCGATGGATTGATGATGTGTAAGCAGATCTGCAACAGCTTGGGGTTAGGGCGTGGAGACGAAAGGCCCAGGAGAGATCTGAATGGAGGGATGTGTTGAAGTAGGCCAGAGCTCTCCATGGGCTGTAGCGCCACTGGGATGGATGGATGAATGTCATGAAGTCCGTACATCTGAAATTGATAAGAAAAAGTTGCGCTACAGGGATATGGTATGGTTCTAAAGTAGCTCAAATAACATCTAATATATAAACACAATGTAAAGAGTATATACATATATATGTACATATATCTATATTCTATAATATAAAGCAGAAAGTAAGGCGTATGTATGTATGTATGTATGTCCCGCATAGAAATCACAACCGTTAGACCAATCTTGATAAAACTTGGCAGAAATGATCCTTGGGTACAAACTGGAACCGTGACGTATGTATAGTAGCCCTAAGACAAACTTAAAGACTCTTAAAACATAAAAGTTGCCCAACTCTATGAAAGTGTTGCGGTAAAGTTGTTTTCAGGTTAAATATCATGTTGGGGGTCAAGGTCAGAGTTAAGGAAACCAATTTTCAGGATTAGTATCATGGAGATAAAAAGCTCGTGTAAACATTGGATTGGATACACTTCCCCCCTCGTGGTCGTCTCGGTCGCTCAACCAAAATAATAATGGTACATACCTATGTACCTATGTGCTGTTTTGTTTTTTTGAATTGATGCCCTCCGAGAGTTGTATTTTAACCAAGATGGAGGTATACTTTATGAGCAACTATTCGTGCTTTTGTTGCCTCTAAGTTTAGATGCCTCTTTTGCAGGGCCGGCTTTAATCCACTGCAACCTATGCGGCCTCAGTGGGTCCCGCACTTTCATAGGCCCCGCGCTAATCCTAGATTAAAATTATTAAATTAAACCTTATAAAATTATTAAAATCTCCTGAAAACTCATAAAAATATCCTGAAAACTCATAAAAATATCCTGAAAACTCATAAAAATGTCCTTAAAAATGGACAAAATTGTCATATATGGGCGTCATTCTATATTGTAAACGCCATATCTACGCGTGATAAAAAAAACGACATTAATTGTCAGATTTCATTTAATACAAATGTAATTTAAGGACGAATTTATATTCTAATACCAAATCTGAATTTGTACTTATTATCCTCATCCGTACCCTGACTGGGCCCCGCGCAAGCAATTTCGCATAGGGCCTCGCAATTGTTAGGGCCTGCTCTGCTCTTTTGTGTAGATTGGCGTTTTAATAATGTTAAAGTTTCTTTTACAAGGACAGCTTAAACCCCCAAATAGAAATTACATGATTTAATAATAAAAAAATGTTTTTTTATTGTGTGTAGGCAAATAAGAAGAAAACAAACAGTTTTTCTTTATATCTTATCCACGTTTTTTAGAAAAAAAAAATTGGGGGGAGGGGGCTATTTTTAGCTAAAATGATGAACAAATAATTAAATTTCATGTCAAGATTTCTTAAAAACTACTGAATCTAGTTTAATAAAACTTCAGCTGTTGATTATTCAATACTAGTAGAAGGTTGTGAAGCAGAATAAACCATATTCATTGAATAGATACAAAGTTACAGCTCTGAACATCGTTGTGGCCCATTATTTCATGTTTTTATAGGGGGGGGGGTAGGCATAGAACAAAAATTAATTACTCTAAACATTTTCAACGTTTTGTATTTATTCTGCTTCATTTTCATACTTGTATATAGAACATTATTTGAACCAATTTTCAAGGTGAAATATTCATATATACATTTTTTATCACGCCATCTCTGAAGAAAAAAAAAAAAAAGGAAAATGGCTAATAGGAAAAAAATAAATTTCGATATAATTAATATATATATAAAAATACAAAATATAAAAAAAAATATTTAAAATACTTCCACTTTGAATTTGGACATGTTGTACACACCAAATTGTTCAGAAATGAATGCCGTATAATATTCAGTTATAAACAAAAATCAATAATTTTGACCCAGAGGGGGGTTTAAGCTTACTAAACATTTCGTGGAAGAGCCACAGCCAAGAGGTCAAAAAGCCGCATGCGACTTGAAAGTCGCAGTCTCCGATCACTGGTCTAGGCTTTCTTTTAGATCAAACGAAATTCCACCAAAAATGGGCTTTCAAATACTTTATATGGATCTTTTTAAATGAAAATGTAAATGTTCAGTGTATTTACCACTTGTCAAATATTTACTGTCCAAATATTTCACAAAATGAATTATATATATATATTTTCATATGTATTGCAGGTGGAGAAACTGAGGAGATCGGATGTGATTAAGTCCTCGAGCAAACAGAAAATCATTAATTAAGATATTGTTATCCATTAACATGTTGTGATTTAATATAAGCTGTGTAAACGTCTATAATAGTGTACATATTGTGACACTATGCCCTTACTTTTTTTTTTTTTTGGTTTGTTTTATATAAACGTTAATTTAAGTTTGTGTTTGAGTTCATGCATTGATGCATATTTTCTGTCTCCTTAAGAAATAATAACTTCGTCTCACTTCAAACATCCCGCAAGGTGGTAGAGGATGGACGTGGGCAAGGTTCAAGCTCCGGACAATCGCAACGGCAGCCCGATGCTGGGACGCCACGACCAGTTAATACGCCCGCATAGTGATTTGGATACGCTGTCTGGAGTTACAGCCCTCTAACAATACGATTCAACAGATCTGAACTTAGCAAAGCGATTGAAAGCATTTTCTTTTCATAAACGTGATTTGTACTTTAACGCTTTCTGTGCACGTGCCCGTCGTTTTTTTACATAACCCGGACACACACAGAAACATTGAACAAACGCACTCATACAAACAGCAAGCTCACTCACACAAACAATTCAATTTAAAAAAATGTGTGTTTGTGTGTGTGGGGGGGAGGGGGAGTTGTCGCTACAGCAAAGGCTGCGGAGGGAAGGGAAAGGCAGCGGCGTAGGGGGCAGGGGCAAAGGAGGGCGTTGAGAAGAGAAGAGGGGGGCGCTCTACAGAATGAAGAATGAATAATGAAAGGATAGCATTATGTGGGAACTAAGAATCTTTCTATCTTGGTTAATAATTCATTGGCGCCCAGGACTGGGTCCTACACGCCAACATCCCATTATGACCTTCACCTTGCCCATCCCTCACACCCCCCCCCCTTCTCCCTCCCCCCCCCCCCACGTCCCTTTGACGGACCGCTCGCTTTTGCTAGAACGCAACGGCAGAGACTCTGGTATGACTCAAGCGAATGACTCTTTAAAAAAAAATAAAATAAAGGGGTTTCCATTGTCTGCTGAATCAGCCCTCAGCCCCCCCCCCCCCCCATCTTTCTTTCAAGTCTTAGAATCTAGTTTTTATTGCAGAAATGACGAAGAGTGGAACACATGCAAGGGTAATAAAACAGTTTGTCATTTTTTCAGTTGTTTTCTTTGAAAAATAAAAGTTCTTTCTTTAAGCCTCAAAAGAAAAAAGAAAACAGGTTCTGGGTCACATCAACAAACTTCACTTGACTTCTTGAATACAAACTAGAAATTAACCAGCTTAATCTTGGTCTTGTCTATACATATGTAAATATAGTGAACCTTATTTAATACATTATAGAATGTGTATGTTACTGATAGAATATTAAATCAAGACTGTTGGTGTCTCCATACATAGAACCGCACCGATTGACCATTCATCACTACTTTTCCCACTTGGGATGGACGAAAAAAAAAAAGAAATTTAAACTGTTATTGCTTATCTTGTGACTGAACCACTAAGTACCTTTCACAATTAAATCGACAGCGGTTAATGTTATTTTTGGTTCGCAATTTTTTTCTACTTTTTATATAGCCGACATTTGCCTTTTTTTTTGCAAGAGACTTGGAGCCTATCAAATATTTTAAGATAGAACCGAGATGCCGATTAATTAATTCTCTAGCTTATGTGTGTGTGTGTGTATGTTTGTATGTGTGTGTGTGTGCGTTCGTTTTCGAGCCCAGAGGTCATGTACACTGTACATAAGAATAAACCGCATTGCTGTCCCCTTACTTAATAATTGACAAGGAAGTGATTGCTGGAAAATGCATAAATGTTAATTTCTTTTATGTTTTGTCCTTGCATAGAGTTGGACAGAGAGGCACGTTTGCAGCTGTTGGAAACATTTCACTAAAAGCCTGGAATTGGGTTTTATCTTTCTCTCGGTAACACGGCTACACATGACCGTTTTTCTTCTCTAGATTTTAGATCCACCTTTACTTTATTCCAGGGGAGCCCTGGTGGCTTGCCTGGGGTCACGAGTCTGAATCTCGGTGAAGACTGGGATTTTGAATTAAGGGATTTATAGGGCGCAACTGAGTCCACCCAACTCTTATAGGTACTTTGGGAAAGTAAAGACGGTTGGTCATTGTGCTGGCCACATGACAACCTGCTCGTTAACCGTTGGCCAAAGAAACAGATGACCTTAACATCATCTGCCCTATAGATCGCAATGTTTGAAAGGGTAACTTTACTTATCTATTTTTTTTTACTTTATTCCAGATACGCCTCTGTCCTCCACTCACGTTCCTTTGACGGACCTCTCGCTTTTCCTTTTTGCAAACTAAATACGAAAGTATTGGGCTATAATTTCGGTGCTATGCCTTTGCATGGCATATAATCGTAGTATTAAACTTCATTACCGCTAGTAAGTTGCTCATTTATGGTTTTTAAAAAGCTGAAAGTCACAGCATAAAAGTCTAATAGCGCTATACGAGCATGGAACGGGTTGCCTGAGCTAGGCATAAAACCCAGTGACTTAGCAGAATTTTTGTCATTGGTTAATATGCATGACTAAATGCATGACGCGTAGGACGTAATCATTTTCTTTTTTGAAGTAACGTCTGTAATATATAAGATAAGGTAAGATAATACCACCTACATATTGAAATTATTTTGTGCTACATATGGCCATATTACAAGATCCACGAAGCTCGCAAAGATCTTCCTTCAGGGAACAGTGCCAGGTAAAAAAGAAGAAGAGGCAGACAGGGAAAACGATGGGAGGACAACATAAAGGAATGGACGGGCCTGCCATTGATGGAGGTTTTGAACAAGGCAAAAGACAGGGTGGACTGGAGAAAGACGGTCGAGGAGTCTTGCTTGGTGCCCCAACTGTCCAACAGACTAAGGTATAGGGAAAGGGAAAGGTAAAAATAGAGCTTATGAAATTTGATTCCGTAGTTCTAAAAATGTGCGCATAGGCCTACATTATAAATAACAAGGCTTTTTGGTGTATCCGGAGTACAGAATGAATAAGGAGATTAACGACATTAAAAAAATATTGACACTCGAATCACTGTAGAATCAAAATTTAAAAATTAAATGTGTAACCAAAGGTTAGATTGATGTGAATAGCACTCATCATAGAAATCAACCATAACATAAACCTAACCAAATGGCTACAGTTTATTGGTTTGAAAGAACTCAGTATAATCTATAAGTAACACAACAAACTGACTCAATGAATTGCAATAACCTCGTGCGATATTGCCATAGACAGGAACAAAACGCAAAAATAATATTCTAACCTAGAAACATAAAGTGTCGTTTTATGTGATATTGTCAATGCTACAGTAGGATCCTAGGTATCACATTTAAAGACCGAATCCTAAACGAAGAGATTAGAGACAAGGTTACTACAGTGGACCCCACGATGACCTGATAACTAGTGTAAAAAAAAAAAAACGCAAACTAAAACTCTATGGCCATATTACAAGGTGTTCGGGGCTCTCAAAGACCTTCCTTCAGAGAACAGGACCAGGAAAAAGAAAAGGAGGCAGACAGAAAAAGCCATGGGAAGACAACATAAAAGAATAGACGAGCCTGCCACTAAAGAAGGTTCTATCCAAGGCAAAAGACACATGAATGGAGAAAAACGGTTGACAGATCTTGCGTGATGCTTCGACAAATTATGAGATTTCCCATGCCTTAACGGTGACATTAACTATGAGATGTAAGTATATATATATATTGACAGTTTCATTTTGAAGACTGATGACTTATAAAAAAAAATAATTAAAGGGGCGTAATCAATTTAAATAAAGTAAACTTAATTTTTAAAGAGATATTATTCCCCTTGTTTAGTTTTACAATAATCAAGACAAGGTCGATGAGAAATTATTTTTAAGGATACACTCTTTTTACGCAGTAGCGGTCCTTGATGTCTGTCAAGGGATAAGGGATGTTTATTTCAGTCGCCCAATAGAATCAAGTCTTGCCGAGATGTTTCTTACAAGGATTATTATTATGATGACGCAGGTGTCTAGAAGCAACATCTGCTTTTAATGAAAACGCTTCTCTGTGGCATTTTACGTCCCGAGATTATACCAGCTGCGGTCACAGGTTGGGGCATCTGTAATCACCAGGCACTGTTGCACTCTCACCTTTCTTTTTACTTCTGGTTTGTATGGCATCCGTAATCCGGAACCTTTCCTTTATGCTCACTTTCCATGTAGATCTATTGTGATGATGCCTATTTTGTCTTGTAGTTTATTGATGCCTGTCTGATTTCGACAGATTACTCTGCAGATGTCTGAGTTTCTTGTGCGGGTGTATTTCAATGCGATTAACCAACAAGAAAACAGACACATCTAGTTTTAACAAGTGGAGAGATCAATCCAAACACCACTGAACAGTTTATAGTTTATACTAAGTTAAATCTAACAAAAGGCCACAGTAGATGTCTCTATCAATAAACATTTCCTACCCTTATGAAAACCTATCACCAACTGATTTTTTCTCTAAGTAGCCTCCAACCCAACTCAATCATAACGTCACTAGTCGCGTTCAAAGTCCTTCAATTATGGTGCGTCTTTAATAAACTAAAAATACTAAGTGTCTAACACTATCCAGTGCCACTTCTTCCCAGCTGTTAGTGTCGATTTAACTCTTTCTCTCCTAACTGACGATACCAGCGTTGACTCCACCAGAATGTGGTAAATAATTACGGAGAGAAAGAGTTAAAAGAGCGTGCATCGTTATACCGTGAACGTGGACAACCAGCGGCTCTCCAGCCTTCTGTTATATCACCGTACGGAATGTCTTGTGGAAGTCGACCTTCTGGTATTCTGTGAACTTCAGGTATATTTCAAGCGTTTTGTAAAATTTGTTCTCCTCAACCTTGTGGAAGGAGCGACAGTGGTGACCAAAGGGACAAGAACGTGTTCGTACTATTTTTTTTAACGGTAGTTCTGCCCCCATGTTTGAAATATTAAGCAAGTTTTTACAGTTATTAGTCTTGTCGAAAATCGTGCAATGTTCACGATGAGCATTCAGGCAGACGACAAGCAGGATTTCATCCATTGGATGTGACTGATCGCAAAGGCAATCATGCTGGAACTGTACATCTCGTATGGATGAAGACAGGAATGTGCTTTGTAATTGAAAGATGATGATATCCGCACATGAAATGTTTTTAATCACTATATTTTTTAAACCCAAAGCTACACAAGGTTCCTAACATTAACCATTACACCTATATTTTGATCACTAGTGACATATTTATAATTAAGAACAACGAAAGCGCTACTTTAATATAATTTTATTCTTATAATTATGTTGCTAAAACTGCATCGCTTACCAGGCAGGAAACCAATAGGGGCCAACAAAGTAGAGTTTAATGAAAAGACTACAGGTAGATAAAGCGCCTGGATACGGCTAAATATGTGGGGTTTCGTCCACTTAGATAATGGGACACATGATCTATCCCACACACATTCTCGAACCAAACATAACATAAATTAAAAAATAAAAAAATAAAAAATAACCAATTAGTCAGATAGTTATTGATAACTTGTTTGATAATAAGGGAATTAACTTCTACAATATTAAGAGATATAGTTGCGTGAGGAGTTATTTCCCTTACAAAAGCTTTGTTTGTTTTTGTAAAAAGGATTTTTATATTGTGCTTTTTGACAGTGAGTCATGTCTTACAATATGACCGAACAGGCTTTGCTTTCGCCTCTTCTATTGAGAACTACCTCCATTTTTGTTGGTTTGCATATGTACGGACTATTTGAATTTGAACTAGACATTTTGAAAGGTTTCAAAATTACAAATGGTATATAAAACACACACACACACACACATACGCACACACACACACACACTAAGTATGGAGACCAAAAGCAGTTGTTTCTTTTTTTTTTGTTTTTTGCCTGTGATCGATTTTTGCGATCCTTCATTCATTGCGCAAATGTAGACCAAAAGATAACAACGAGGTGAGTCCCTTTCAATATCTGGTATTTGGGTAGAGGTGTGTGTGTGTGCGTGTGTGTGCGTAATAAAGGACGGAGAATGGAGTGGGTGCATTTATGGGGGCAGGGCTAATCGATCTATAGCACAAGGCATTCATGTAATAACCACACCCACTTTTAGGGCACCATGTGACCTTTCAACAAGTCAACCGAAGTATCTCAATTAGGTCCTTTCTGGCGCAGGTTGGAGTGTTTCTTGTCTAGCATATTTAGACCAGAGTTGAGCTATGTCATATTGTTGATACGTGTCAAAGGTCACGGCGGATCCAGAACTTGTTTTCAGCGTTGCTATCTGCGGGTGTTGTTCTCAGGGCGTTTATAGCAACCTTTGGAATAAGTCAGTCCCCTTCTGGGACAACTATTTTCGACTCGGTTGTATATCGTCCCCCCTCCCCTCCAAATACACCCTCGCATGAGATAGGGAGAAATGGAGACTCGTCATTTATTGCAAACACGCGTGTCGAAGGGACAAGGGTCTGAACTCATCTACTGTCGTCACAAGTGGTAGGATTCCTATGTCCTATCATGGCTCCCCCCTAAACAGAGTCCATTCAGTAATTTAGTGGATAGTTTTTCGCTGGGAGCTTCGGTGTATTTGTGAAATAAAGAGTTATAAGGATCATTCTCTGTTCAAAAGTAAATATTATTTTTATTATTGTTTTGTAGTTGGCTTTTTTTTTTGGGGTATGTATTGTGGGGGCATCAAAACGCGCACTGGTGGGGAGGGGAAGAAATGAAACAAAAGAGGAGGGGGGCTGTTGGAAGTGTTGATTTTTTTTGCGGCGGGGAGGAGGAGGGAGGCATAATTAGCCATTTTTCACCTGGGCTTAATATGAAAATGTTTTTTTTTTTTTTTTTTAAACCTGCGCTCACTTTTAGGAGTGCATATATTTGTTTAAAGATGTCACTAATGTGAAGGTTTTAATTTTGTATAAAAAAAAAACAAACTCTTACAATGAGTCGAGATGTGTAGATCTAGTTATATCCTAGCAGCAGCGGCGAGCGATGTAAGGCTTAGCTCGAATCCCGAGTTGAAACCTTCTTCAAGATACCCCCTCCGACCTCATTCTCGCATAAGAGATTGGACCTGATTGTAGTGGGCATACCAATAAGTGTTACATAATTGTATTAAAAGACATTTTCTTGTGATCTTTCACTACTTCAATACTTTGGTTTTGGAGGACTGGACCCGTTAGTTGTGGAAAAGAGAACAACGCTGGCAGAAGAAAAACGCCTGAGAAGAAAAGCAAGGCCAATGGCACTAGCTCCAGCTGGAATAACCTGCCCAGTGTGCGGCCGAACATTCCGGGTTCACATAGGTCTCACCAGCCACACAAGGAGGCATAAAACGCCAGTGCAAAGCCCTCAGCCCCCCTGGATGACATAGTGGTCATCATCGAACCACGATGGACGAACTATGCATATAACCCGTTAGTTATATTAGCTGTCAATTGTGAAGGAAAGTTGAAAACGTGAGTCGAGATTTAGGCTTTAAGGTTTTAGGGAAACACGACTAACAGAGGCGTAGCTATAGTGGCGGGGGGGGGGGAGGAAGTGGGGATATTTGAAAATCTCCCCCGCTCCCACTTAAGGGGGCCCCTAAATAAGTGTTGTTGTTTTTTACAATTAAATATTAAATATTACGCAAAATGCAGGGGCCCAAAATGAGTGGGTTTTTTTTTCATTAACTATTAAATATTACGCAAAATACAGGGGTCCCTAAAGGTGTCAAGCCATCCCGGGCCCCCCAAATCATGGCAAATTCCTAGCTACAACACTGTTCCTAAGCCCATACTCATACTTCTTTAGTTTCGTATATATCCAAATCTTCTCTCTCTCTCTCTCTTTCCCCACCCCTTAACACCCGACACACCACATTTCATTGTCGTTGCATGGATACAGGAAGTGTTGGAGGTCGGTTTAAGACCGAGTCTATTGGACGGGTGATAAGATAAATGCATAAATCCATTGCAGTAATGGATAATGTTAGATCGACAAGAGAGACGAGCCAGGATCGAACTGATTTGAAATCGAACAGTAATTTACAACCTCCCATAACTTAGCTCAATCAGATTCTTTTTTTTTTATTTATTGTTAAGTTTAAGTTGTATGGACTTCGGACTGTCCTGACGATGTTCGAACGCTCTGCCATCTTGCAGAAGTTGGGGCTAGAACGTATTTAGTTCTGAAGGGCCGCATGATTTCTTTCTAGCTCTTTTTCCCTTAACTCTTTTCTCATATCGTTCTCTTTTTCACTCTGTTTCTCGCTAACTGCCTGTCTCTCTCTTTCTCTTTTTTTCTCTCTTTTTGTCTCTTTTTCTTTTGTCATTCCTTTACATCTCTCTCTTTCTCTTTCTAATAAATCGGAAGTCATTGACTTTATCGATTAGTGATGAATTGTTAGTTGTAAATTATTGTTACATTAATTTTGTCAATATTTCCAATAATCCTAGAGGAGGTGGGGATGTAATATACCTTAGACAGCTTTTGTTCCTACAGCCTGTGCCCATGTTTCCATTGCCCCAAAAGTCGCGTACTAGTGAAAGCAGGGAGTGTCCATAAATGAAGTCAACACCCCAAACAAAATGAAGTGAAATATTGAAATCTGACGTCGAGACTTTGTTGATCTTACGATAAGGGGGGAGTAAGAGGTTCCAAAGTCTGCTTTTTGGAATGCGGTAAACTAGAGTTATGCTGCCTTCACTTTGACCTACTTTTTCAAAATTTGTTTCATTATTTTCGTTTTGTTTTGTTATAAAGTTTCTCATAAAGTTGTCCCCCTCATAGGTATAGGCTCAGAATAGTTGTTATTTGTGTTGCCCTGGCCTGAACTATTTGCAAAATATAAAAAGTACAATAGTCCCTTCTAATGATGTAATGAGTCGAACTTTCACCTACTTTATTAAAGGCTTCAATTCTCCGTTTGTTACTTATACTGTTGCCCTACACTACAGCCTATTTTTTTTTTCTAGGGCCATGCTTTAAAGAAATGGCTAGATCTAGAAACACATGTTTTTGAAAATTGGTTGGGGCTTAACATTTTGTTCATAATCTATATTAGTTGGAAAATCTACTGTAACAAATTATTTAAAAAAAAATCAATAACTACTTTACGTTCCAATAAGGTAGCGAACTAAACATTCATAGTGTATTGTTCATAACATTGTAAGTATTCTAATTACTGATTCGTGATTCTCGGACACTTAGTAATCCGACACACTCAGTAACCTGACAATTACTGTATATTTTAGTACTTATATTTTTTAGACTGTGTTTAGGCAAAAACTCTTATCTTATCTTATAAAAATACAGACTTTACTTAAGAAAAGAAGATGCTTATGTCCTTTGTGTATCTCTAGGTCAATCTAATCATGAATGTTAATCAATGACTTAAACTATTCCCACCCTGGCTGACTCAGGCAACCCATTCTATACTCTAATAGCACTAGGGAAGAAGAAGCGTTTGTACACCTATTTGTCCTAGCATATGGAACAAGGAGTTTTACAGTATCTAATTTTGTAATTTTAGGTCGATGTTTCAATTCTGTCTATTGTTTATTTTATACCATTTAAGGTCTTGGAGAACATCTTAGTACATCATAAATATAACGTTCTTGACAGATTCCGTCTATTGTTTATTTTATACCATTTAAGGTCTTGGAGAACATCTTAGTACATCATAAATATAACGTTCTTGACAGATTCCGTCTATTGTTTATTTTATACCATTTAAGGTCTTGGAGAACATCTTAGTACATCATAAATATAACGTTCTTGACAGATTCCGTCTATTGTTTATTTTATACCATTTAAGGTCTTGGAGAACATCTTAGTACATCATAAATATAACGTTCTTGACAGATTCCGTCTATTGTTTATTTTATACCATTTAAGGTCTTGGAGAACATCTTAGTACATCATAAATATAACGTTCTTGACAGATTCCGTCTATTGTTTATTTTATACCATTTAAGGTCTTGGAGAACATCTTAGTACATCATAAATATAACGTTCTTGACAGATTCCGTCTATTGTTTATTTTATACCATTTAAGGTCTTGGAGAACATCTTAGTACATCATAAATATAACGTTCTTGACAGATTCCGTCTATTGTTTATTTTATACCATTTAAGGTCTTGGAGAACATCTTAGTACATCATAAATATAACGTTCTTGACAGATTCCGTCTATTGTTTATTTTATACCATTTAAGGTCTTGGAGAACATCTTAGTACATCATAAATATAACGTTCTCGACAGATTCCGTCAAAGTCTTTTAAGTACAACCCATGAATACAAGGCGTCGCGATTCGGAAGCAGATGCCCAGCAGATGGGCAAGACATGGGGACAGTTGGAGAGACTCATCCTGAACCGACGAGGCCTGGATATGGCCAGAAGGGACATCAGGCAAATATGAGATAAACCTTCGGTAATCTGACGTTTTCGGTAATCCGACATCCTCCCTGTTTTCTAACCGTCGGACTATCAAAGAATGGAATGATTCTATTTAAACCGTTGATTGGGGGCGGCCAAATGTAAAAGAGGTATTGCTAGTACTTAGTAAAAGAAAAATACATTAACATGGTTTGTGCCCCCGAGTCCATAGATGGACCACTGGGCTGAAACTTTTAAGTTATTCTAGAATGATCTTACTGGAGTTTGAACAGAATGTGTTGTCAAGAAGCACGAGCTTATGGGCAACATTTCTGCTTGATAGAATAATGAAAAAAAATTGTCTTGAAAAAGGATTCTAATATTTTTACTATGTCAATGAGAACATAAAAATTAAAGCAAGAAAATTATTTTAAAAAAAGTACTTTCGAAAAAAAGACAACTCCTCGTTTATAGAGCCGAAGTCTGTTTCGTAGGAGCAATTATTTTGCTCTTAATAACTAATGAAAGATAGATTTTGTTGGGAGGTTGTCACTTCTGTTGAGAAGGTTGTACATCTAATGTGATTTAAGATGTTGTTATTGTTGTTCATATATTGAGTCGCGAGTCCTAAGTATAAATAACACTGACAACAGAAAGGAATGAATAAGATGTCTTGTTTTATAATACAACAAATTTGTTAAAACAAGAAGGGTTAAGTTCACGTTGTCAGGCATAAGAAAAGTCCTTTCCTAAGCACTACTACAAGAAGTCACCGTGTCCATTACTCTATCGCTAAGCTTCCGTTCTAAGTTTTTAATGTGCCATCACACCACGAAGGAAATGCCCGATTCAAGGCGGCTTACTATCAAGTCATTACAATTTAACCAAAAAAAAATTTTTTTTACCCAGCCCCCAACGAAAAATATCTTGGTGAAGTCTTCTCAGAGTATTTAAAATTCTACTTATAGTCCTATAGATGCAGTCTTAGAAGATATACGCAAAATACTCCTGAAGTACTGAAGTCTATTAATTTATTTAACTCTTTAATGACTTGGTCGTTCAAGCGAAACAAAAAACACGCTGACGTATGTCTGTTCAAGATAAAGATCTGTCTAGATATCTATAGAAATTTAAATTATTTTTTATATTAGGCCTATACTTTAAATAAGAACGGTCAAGCAAGAGCTTTGCCAGTCAGTGGAGGAGCCAATAAAATAGTATTTTTTCCCCATAGATAAACATCAACTGTCGAATTTCCAGGAAAGAGCCGTTAACGAGAACCGTGAACACCCGAATACCAACCTTTTTTTTGTTCTAGTGATATGACCCGATGAAGAGTTTGCAAGCTGAAAAGCTGAAAAGAGGAATTGTAAAAATGCATTTATTTGAATCTTGTCTTCTGCTTATTCCTGCTAGTTAATAGAAGAAATTGATTTTTTCTGTAATCCGCAATTCACTTATGACGAGATTAATGGGCAGACAAGTGTTTTATTGGGTTTAGGTTATCAAAACTTCCACACCTTACAGAAATGATGACCGGTCACTTCATCCCCGGTCACTACATCTTTTGTCACTTCATCCCCGGTCATTTCATCTCCGGTCACTTCATCTTTGGTTTATTCATCCCCGGTCACTTCCTCCCCGGCCACTACAGAAATAGACAGACTAAATATGCATATTTTATGTACAAATGTATTCACTATTTTTTAAAACATTATTTAATAGACATGTCTTGTTATGATTTGCAACAAGATCTGGCAATGCAGAGAATGGCCCAAACCCTGGACCCAATCACTCATAATAACCCTTCCAAATAAAGGCAACTTACAACTCTGTCAAAACTATCGCACCATCAGCCTCATAAGTCATCCCAGCAAAGTACTGTTCAAAATCATATTAAACCGGATAAAACATCATATCAGAAGAACAAGCAGGTTTTAGACAAGGTCGCAGCACAACAGAACAAATCCTAAACCTCAGAATACTCTGTGAGAAATATCTCCAACACCAAGAGAATCTTTTCCATGTCTTTATTGATTTCAAGAAAGCTTTCGATCAAGTATGGCACGGAGCACTCTGGGCGACAATGAAAAAGTACAACATTAATTAAAACATAATCAAAGTTATCCAGAACCTCTACAAGGATGCCACCAGTGCGGTGTACTTCAACAATAATATTGGGGACTGGTTCAAAACCACAGTTGGAGTAAGACAAGGCTGATTACTGTCACCAACACTCTTCAATATCTTCCTTGAAAGGATAATGGAAGATGCCCTCGAGGGCTATGAAGGTACTGTTAGCATTGGAGGAAGAAGAATTACTAACTTGCGCTTCGCAGATGACATTGACGGCCTAGCAGGGACAGAAGAAGAACTAGCTGACCTGGTGATGCGCATTGACAAGACTTCCGCAGCATATGGCATGCAAATAAATGCCGAAAAAAATCAAATTATGACCTATAGCCATCAGGGTTTTAAAAGAGGCATCAGTATTGGAGGTGAAAAGCTAACTAGTGTTAACAGCTTCAAATACCTCGGAGCTATTGTCTCAGATGAGGGAACAAAACCCGAACTATTGGCCCGAATAGCACAGTCCACAGCAGCCCTTTCAAAACTTAAAATAATATGGAAAGATAAGGGCTTAGCCCTCGGCACCAAAATCAGACTGATGCGCTCTCTGGTCATGGCCACATTTTTATATGCTTGCGAGTCGTGGACGTTGAATGCAGAGCTTGAGAGGAGGATCCTAGCAATGGAATTGAGATGCTACAGAAGGATCCTAGGCATCACATTCAAAGACCGCATCACAAACCAAGAAATCAGAGACAGGGTTACTGTAGCGATCGGAGCCCATGACGACCTGCTAACTATTGTAAAAAGACGAAAACTTAAAACCTTTGGCCACATTACAAGATCTACGGCGCTCGCAAAGACCTTCCTTCAGGGAACAGTGCCAGGAAAGAAGAAGAGGCCGACAGAAAAAGCGATGGGAGGACAACATTAAAGAATGGACGGGCCTGCCATTGAGAGAGGTTTTAAACAAGGCAAAAAAAAAAGGGAGGAATGGAGAAAGACGGTCGACAAATCTTGCATGGTGCCCCAATGGTCCAACAGACTAAGGGATAGGTAAAGGTAAAAAGGTCTTGTTAGTTCTCAATGGCGTCTGTGGAGTTGCAAACTCGCACTTACATAAAACATTTTAGTACGACATGCCCACGGAGGCTACTTAGAGTTTGCGTTCCACAGCACTGTCCTTGATTCTTTAACTTTCTTGTATTTATATGTGTCTTATTCTGTTCTTGCTTTCTAAAAGCAATTTAATCATCTCGTGTCTGTGTCAAATAAAATTATCATTATTAAATCCAATTCTTTAATTGTTTGAATTAGCAGACGTAGCCAATCAGATCTTTAAAAATGGAACAGTCCACAAGTCGCTCTAGAGTGGAGAAACTCGTTGGAGCTATAAACGAGAAGTATAACTTAACATCCCCAGATGTATTCTACGGAGGTAAGACACTCAAGTATTATCTTTTACATCATCCGCATCAGTATTCTTCCCCTCCCCTTTCCTTCCTGAACATTACTAACTAATTACATTCTCCTTTCTTCATTCATGATTACATTCTATTTTAATTTAAATTATTTACTAAATTCTTCATCTTCTTCACCATCCTCAAACCAAGTCGCCAAAATAAGCAATCACACCTTCATAACGCACAATCACCATTCAACTTGTCGTTAATGTCAATGCTATTATATTTGTTCTTATCGTCATAATCATTATCATCTTCATCTATTCAAACTAATTCCAATCATTATCATTGGATAAAGTGATAAAATAAAAAGAAAGAAAGTGAGAAAAAGAGAGATAGATAAAATAAAGAGATGAAAAAGAGAAGGAATAAAGATAGAAACGAGAGAGAGAGAGAGAGAGAGAGTAGGGAGGAAGAAAGATAGAGAAGTGAAAAATTAAAGAGAAAAAAAATAGAGAAAGAAAGAGAGAAAATTAAAAATAACAAAGAAAGAAATGTATATAGTGAGAAAAAAAAATCAAAGCAGGAGAAAGATGAAGAAAAGATGGAGAGAGAAATAGAAAGAAATTAGAGAAAGAAAATGTGGGTCAGAAAGAGAGAAATAAAAAAAAAAAAAGAAATTGAAAGATACAGAAAGACAGTGATAGGGTAGAAAAGGGATAGGGAGACAAAAAAGAAAGAAAGATAAACATGTAAAAGAAAGAGTAAAAGTGAAAGAGGGGAGATAAGTGAAAAAAAAAATAACGAAAGAAAGAGAGCGAAAAAGAGAGAAAAAAAAAAGAGAAATAAGTATAACAGAAAGAAAAAAAGAAGCAATAAAATTAAAGAGTTCTCCTTTATTGATGATTCCAACTCTTAGTCACATCACCAACGCCAGCCAGCAGACTTTCCATACCGTCACACCCTGTCGTCTGCTGTTCAGTCTTATTGCAAAGCTTATAACAACTCACCCTGTCTGTCTGAAATAGTTTGAATTTATAATTTTTTTTTTTTTGGCCAGTTCCCATTCTCGGATGAAGTTGAAACTATGCACAACTATTTATTGCAGAAACATGAATCAATCAAAGCTTTACCTAATAGTTAAACAGTCATTGGTAATTATTCAGTTTGTTTGAGATCGAACTAAGGGGAATAAATGCAACTTAATGAGAGATGTGGATGTATGTGCGGATTTATTCCCCTTATAACGTTTTTCTCAAGTTTACATTTTTTGACTAGTATATATTAATAGATAAAAAGCTTATATTGATTGAAAGGATAGCACCGTTCAATCGCTATCGTAACTCTCATTTAGCAAGGTTTATCTCCCATTTTTGTAATATAAAACAAAATGAATTAATTTTAATAATTGATTGATGTGTTATCATCGATAATGAATATTTGTGCCCAATTTCATTTTGATCGTAGAACTGGAAGTGAGAGAAAAGCAATGTAAAATGGTCCAACCAGACAGACAGACGGACGGAGTAAATTAATTTATATCTAAGCTTTCTAAAGATAAAGTCAATGTTCATTTGTCTTTCAGATCCTCGGGTCAGTGATTGGCCGTTAATGAACAACTTGACCGGTGTCCTGTCCATTGTTTTTCTCTACCTCCTGATGGTCAAACAAGGTCCAGCATTTATGGCAAAACGAAGACCCATGAATGTCACCCATATGCTAGTGATCTACAACCTAGCATTGGTCATTTTATCATTGTACATGTGTATAGAGGTCAGAGTTCACTTTGTTAGTTTGGTCCTAAAGAATTATAAGTATTGGAGATTTTTTTGTTTACGATGTTGGAATCATAACAATAGTTTAAGAACTCTATAGCATTAGTTTTCGAACTCTATATCATTAGTTTAAGAACTCTATAACATTAGTTTAAGAACTCTATAACATTAGTTAGCTCTATAACATTAGTTTAAGAACTCTATAACATTAGTTTAAGAACTCTATAACATTAGTTTAAGAACTCTTGTTATGCTGTCTTTTATTTTTATACTTAACAATCATTATTGCTATGCTATCGTGCACAATGCGCCAAATCTGGTTACTTTCACAGATGGCTATTCTCGCAGTCAAAAGTAATCAATCCATACTTTGTCATCCTGTCAACACTGAAAACACAGAGATTGGATTGAGGGTAATTATGTTTACTTTTAGCTGTAAGTTGTAATCTTTTCGCTTTTTTTTCTGACTTGAGTCGTTAAAGACATTTCACAGCCACATTTGCCTTGATTTAAGTCAAGTTATTTACAGAAGAAAATGAAAGGTTATAATAAGTCAAAATTTTTTAAAATTAGTTTGAATTAGTCATGTAATTAATCTCGTAATAGATATAGACTAACATTTTTTAAAAAAATCTGTGCGATTAGAAGTATCTTTAGCAATTTATTTTTTTAAAGTGCAATATCATGCTTTTATTTTTCTCAACGCGTTATGATCCTATTACTTGTTGAAGCCAGTTGGGGAAAAGGGAAGAGAAGGAAGAAGGGGAGAATCTAAGAGAAGGTTGCCGTGACAGCTTTTTTAAAAAATGTATTTTATATATAAAGCTGTACGACTTGTTTACACATATTCGAATTTGAGGGCTCTAGTATCCTCAAGCCAATAAACTAACCACTGTGCCAGATAGGTGCTCATGAAAATGAAATTTTTCTTTGCTAATAAGTTTCAAACTTTGGACTCAATTCTCTACGAAAAGTATAAATGGGACTAATTCAACTTATACCGCCACATCTGCCAATTACAATTTCTTTCCCTTGTTTGATACCAAACAAAATAATGAACTATTTGTTGTTGTTTTTTTAAAGTGATTCTTGTTTTGTCAGCTTGAAGAAATAATTGTTCAAAATTTGAACTTATTTAAGATATAGTATGACAGAAAAAAAAACATGAACAAAAATTGTACAAGAAAGAAGAAAAGTAAACAGACAGACAGATTGACAGATAGACAGATAGACAGATTTAAACTTTGTAAAAATAAAAACTAGTTTACATTAAAAGCACACAATATCTAATAATAATATTTAAAAAAAAACTGTTAATAGATTTATCCCTACACCACAAATGCTATAAATCTCCAACATTATAAACAAGGTCGAATCAAGTGAAATTTAGATACAGGACAATACTTTTTTTTCAAAGCCCTTCCCTGTTTTGAAGACTTAATAACGTTAATACTTAATCTAGTTGAAAGTTTAGACAATTCGTTTATTTATGGATATATCTATAATTACATCATGACAATGGTATTTTTCCTGGAAAAAGAAATAACTGAAGCGACTGCATCCGACTAAAATACTTAAGTCTCTAAACATATGACACTTTTTATAATTTATATGCTATAATGTTTTTCAATTATGAAAGCTAAGTTGTAATATCTCTTTGCATCTCTTTGCAGGAAGCTAAAGTTGCTTGGTGGTACTTCTTTTCAAAGATTGTGGAACTTCTAGACACAGTTGAGTCAATCACTAGAATAATATTTGTAAATATTACAAAACATTTTGTAAATTACTATTGTCGTGGTACGAGAAGAGGTGGCTGAGCGATTGGCTTCCGAACCGAGGGATCCCGGGTTCGAATCCTGGTAAAGACTGGGATTTTTACTTTAGGAACTTTCCGAGTCCACCCAGCTCTAATGAGTACCTGACATTAGTTGGGGAAAAGTAAAGGCGTTTGGTCGATGTGCTGGCCACAAGACACCCTCGTTAACAGGTGGGACACAAAAACAGATTACCTTTACATCATCTGCCCTATAGTTTATAAGACCTGAAAGGGGGAACTGCACTTTTACACAAACTGGCGCCCGAAAGAGACAACGACACGAAACTCGCGAGACCAACACGAGAGCTTCCGCCAAAGACAGAAAAAGAGAACTTAGATAAACACCCCAGCAGACAACGGCTAAGCGTTCGACGTGACAAAATATGTAGGTCCCAACTGGGCCTGCGTATCCACATGATTTACTTTTTACTGTTATAAAGGAAATCTACCTGATTCGTGATATCTCTAATAATCTATCCAAATCATATACTAGCATACCTATTACTTACGAAAACTGTTAGCATTCAAGGTGTGCGTATTATCGTAAATTTACGTACGCCTAACTATGGTTACAAATGGAGACTCACATTCCTCGTTCCATATGCTAGGACAAATTTGTACAAGTGCTCCTTCTTCCCTAATGCTATTAGAGTATGGAATGGGTTGCCTGAGTTAGGCAAGAAAAACAAGTGACTTAGCAGAATTCAGGTCATTGATTAGTATGCATGACTAAATTCATGACGCGTAAGACGTAATCATCTTCTTTTTTTGAAGTAACGTCTGTATCATATAAGATAAGATAAGATAATTTTAAAAAACCTGCCATGTGGCTCGTATGCTAAATGGGCACTCAAATACTTAATCATGTCGTGACCTAGCATGAGGTTTGGGTTACCCGGGTACGCTACCCTGCCTTATTGCGGCATTCGGGTGGAAACAATCGCTAGAGGAAGCGATTAGGCTAAATGAGTAGCAACTCAAGAGTTTTGTGGGGAATGTCTAAGGGAGTGCGAGAGCCTTCCCATTGCACAGTGCGGAGTTGTAAGAGAGCTTGCAAGACCTTGTAAAAATCCGGCGCCGTTCCTCAAGGGACTGTGCCATCAATGGCGAGTCCTGCACGGTTAGTTTGGTTTAACTATAGGAAAATGACGGGGGTTCCCGGTGTGCTCGGCCTTCGACCACCCATACTAGTACGTACTTCGGGAGTGTCCGACCCATTGAAAGTAACAGTGTTAAATATGGATACTAGCTTGGGCCTCTTTCAGACAGAGTACCTATTCCAATCAGGCTTACAAGCCTAGAATTTCAAGAGCTTCAGTTCAACTCTTTTGACAGCTTAATTAAAAATTTATATATATATATATGTTATACACATATATGTGGACGAATGTATAAATAATTGGTTATTTCTATTTCTTATGTACACATATATATATAAATTAACATCTTTCTACAGGCATTTTTTATTGCCCGTAAGAAGAACAACCAGTTGTCATTTCTGCACATATATCATCACAGTTCTATGGTGGTTGTGTGCTGGTATGTCGCCAAGTACCTTCCAGGCGGTGAAAGTAAGTGTACAGTATCTGTGTAATTAATGGTTAATGACTACGTGCAGTCCTATAACCATAACCAAACGACCATTCGACCAATCAGCATTTTTTTTTAATACTATTTTATGATCATTTACTTTATTTATATCCCCCACTGTTTAACACACCCAGAAGAAACTAAAAAAAAAAAAAAAAATTAAACAAATTCCATTGTTTTCTAACCGAATCTCAAAGCAAGACAGTCATTTGAACAAGGTGAATGTTTTGACTTGCGTTTGCGTTTTTTGGTGGGTTTTTTTTTTTGGTTTTTTTTTAGAAAAATACCAAGCAAGGTGGTGATACTCATTTACATAATATTACTTACATAATTTTTTATTTTGTTTTTTACTTCCATAATGGAAAAATACTCTACCTCAACCATAGGTTTGTGAGTGTAAGGAATTTATATATGAAATTTCCTTTTCTTAATGTTTCATTCTCAATATTATCTGGAGACTTCATTTCATCATAACTAGACTAATAGGTGGGGGTTCTGGTGTGGATGCAGACATCTAGTTCTCGCGATTGAGAGCATTAATTTAATCATTCTCTTTTTTCACCGGACACTATTGCTACATGTTATTTATATGATGTAGCATGCACATTTCAAACAGCCGTTTTGTATTTAAAAAAAAATAAATTATTGCTCAACCTATGAGACGGTAAAATGGGAATACCCCACTACGAAACAAAAATTCTTTTATTTAATAATCTTGGTTATAATTATTTAAAATGCCCACTTTTGTATATCCACTAGAGCTATACAGTGGTAGCTTCAACTGCTTAGTTCACGTGTTTATGTACACATATTATGGAATATCGGCCATGGGGCCCCACCTGCACAAGTACATCTGGTGGAAGCGTTACCTTACGCAATTTCAAATAGTGAGTACATCAGTTTGTATCACGTGATGATTCTGTTATGTTCAAATAAGTGTATGTTTTGTCCTGTGTCTGTGTACTAATGTCTGTTCTATATGGTATAAGTCTTATGTTTAAAGACTGTTATATCAATGATGTCCCACGTCTTATATTTATATGTTATATCTGTTCTGTTCTATGTCTGTATCTGTTCTGTCACGTGTCTGCACCTTTTATGTCCTATGCTTATGTTTTATGTCTGTTATATTCTTAGTCTATAATGAAATGTTCTATATCTATTATTCTTATATAAATGCGGATTAAGCTTACCAAGAGTTTACTATCGTTGTATAGATTATATGAGTATATGAAATATTCTTATTTGGAGACAACGGAAAGAAAGTCAGATAAAACAAGATTACAAAGAGAGTTTGTGTTATCACACAAACTCAGTGACGGCCCCAGTCGAATTCACCCATGGACCAGGAATATCCGAGCCATGGTCTTATTTTGATCGTTTAAAAGTAATAAAATTTCGAAAAATCATTTGGCGTTTTTTTAAAATTTAAAGCTAACAGGACAACACGACATCAATAATAAGACTCTTCTAACTCTTCGGTATAAAAATTTGAAACCGAACTCTCTTGAAAACAGAGCTTCATTAACTGATCACTTAAACACAGCACGGAAGTCTCCTGTATACGTACCTATCCATAAGTTTCCCTCTATATTAAACTACAGTGCACTAAGCATGCATCAAGATGAAAGGGACAAGTTGCGCTTTTCAAATGGATTTTTAAAAATATTCGATCGTGATTCAAATAAAGCGCACTTTCATATTTGATCACACGAATGTATAAATAATTGGTGATTTCTATTTCTTATGTTCACAAAGCACTGAATTTTTTCATATAAAAGTGGTGTATTTTTTGAAAATCTGCTTGCATAGTTAATTTAAAAAAATTAAATGGTTTACTTTCAGACAAGAAAAAAGTAGCCGTTGCATCAGAACTCTGAAACGTTTAAAATATCATGATGTCAAATTTTCATTTCCTCTTCTAGATTCTGAGGTCTAAATGGGACGGACGAACGAGCAGACAGACCACACAAAACTTATTGCGCCTATTCCTTTTTCGCGGCCGCTAAAAAATAGCTATTTTAATGCATACAATTGTTATAAAATAGTAAAAAATGACACTTTGTCGATGTTATTGTGAACTCTGTATGATGCCTGCTACCCTAATTTAATGTAAATATTTTTTAAAATCTATTTTATGTTTCAGATTCAGTTTATATGCATTTGCATACGTAGTGTTGGAACATTTTTTACTGGTCCATGCGGATATCCTAAATGGGTCAACGTATTCACCCTACTCTACGTCTCCAGTCATCTGTTTCTGTTTCTCAATTTTTATCTCAAGTCTTACAAGTTAAAAAGCATTCAGTCAAGTCACTCAGCATCCAAGTCAACAGCTAAAAAATCGGAATAAAATTGTATTTAAAGAACTAAAACGTGTGCTAATTTTTTTCTAATGTTGACAATGCAATATTAAATTGAGTAGTTAGGCATAAGTTACAAATATTAGGTGGTGTTGACATACTTAGGCGAGACACAGCACTAGGTAGCTAATTATCTGAATGTGAATTTCCGAAATTCTCGAGGTTTTCAAATACACAAAAACAAACAAGTGATCTAATTACAATATAACCAACGTAAAGAGCTAACATTAACATATAAAGGCCATGGGAAGCTAAAGTTAATTATAAATTTAGTAGAAACAATAATCCAGAAGGTTCTAAAAATAATCTTAGATCGAGATTTATGAAAACAGGGCTAAAGTTAAGTCTCTGTATTTCTGTTATATTGGCATTCATGCCAACAAAATATATGTGGATTGATTATTTCAAACAGATGGTGTGTATTTATGGTATTTCTCAATACGAAGAAATACCTCCAACTCCAAGAGAATCTTTCCCATGTCTTTATTGATTTCAAATGAGCACCACAAAGAATATGGCACGGAGCACTCTGGGTGACAATGGAAAAGTATAACATAAATTAAAAACATAATTAAAGTTATCCAGAACTTCTACAAGAGGCCACTAGTGCGGTGTACTTCAACAATAATATTGGGGACTGGTTTAAAACCACGGAGTAAGACAAGACTGCCTACTCTCAACAACACTTTTCAATATCCGTGGACGAAAATAATACAAAAAATGTAACCTGTAACATGTGTTGTCACGAAGCGCGAGCTTCTATGCGGAATTTCCGATCGATTGGATAATGACAAAATGGACGAAATAAACTATTTTTTCACAGGATCTATAGGAGATTCTCATACATGGCGGAAATCCTCTGAATAGCTCTAAATTTCGCACAAAACTCGTGTTACATGACAACATATTATATTACAATTTCAGAAAAATACTTCTAGAGTTACCTTTACGATTAAAAGTCTTGTGTTCTATGTATAGACTAGGGGAAACAATTAGCTATATTTCTTTTTTTTTTCTAATCTACTTTCAAAAAACAGGTGTGACCCTATCATCCTTACAGTCATTTCCAATAAAAATAAAGTACTTCAGATGCTAAACAAAATTTGTCTAGATCTGCAGGGTTAAAAAAAAAAGGAATAAATGTGTGTAATTAAAACAAGGCCTTTAAGCTGGGGCGAATAGGAATTAGAAGTTGTTTGGCTATTTAAAAAGGAAGCACAAATTAATGTATACCATAATCTGGAAAGGTCTAGATTACCAATAAAAAATTATAGTGGTTATGGTCAATTTGACCGCTGTGGTTTCGATCATAAAATATCTTACTGTCAAATTTCTTAGGAAATCGTTAGAGCCGTTTACGAGATCCCATAATTTCAGGTTCCATAATTTGTTTTAATGTTGTTGTTTTTTTTAAAACCCGATGAAGAGATTGCAAGCTGAAAAGAGGAATTGTAAAAATGCATGTCATCTGCAAGTTTAGAGAAGAAATCGATTTTTGGCTACAGTCCGCTGTTTACTACTTATGACGAGATTGGTGGGCAGGTAAATTGTGATTGGGATTAAGTTATCAAATCCTCCACACCTAACACCAGTAGTAAATCACTAAACTTAGAGACACTCCAGGTCAGAAAAATAAAGAGTAAAGAAGCTTTAATACATAAAAACACTTTTAACCTAACTGAGATAAACTGTGCATGCATTTTGTATGCGCAGACGTGTTAACTCTTTTTAAAATATGATTTAATAGACAGTTTGTATTAATCCGCAATGGCTTTATTTGGTATAGTATAGTGTGCATGCAAAGCAATACGTGAACAAGATTGACCCGTTGAGGCTACTTACGAGTTTGTGTTACGCACTACTTTTTTGGCGCGATGAGGCTACTTACAGGTTTGTGTTACGCACTACTTTTCTTGGCGCGCTGAGGCTACTTACAGGTTTGTGTTACGCACTACTTTTCTTGGCGCGCTGAGGCTACTTACAGGGTTGTGTTACGCACTACTTTTCTTGGCGCGCTGAGGCTACTTACAGGTTTGTGTTACGCACTACTTTTCTTGGCGCGCTGAGGCTACTTACAGGTTTGTGTTACGCACTACTTTTCTTGGCTTTGTTTTTCTTTTTATAAACAATTGAATCAACACGTCTTTTGGTAAACAAAAAAACTACATTATAAATTTTTTTAGTTTTTCAGTTATTTTTTTTAAATTTAATTTTATTGTTTGAATTAGCAGACGTAGCCAATCAGATCCTTTAAAGATGGAAACGTCCACGCTTCGCTCTAGAGTGGAGAATCTCTTTGGCTATATAAATGAGAAGTACAATTTAACACCTCCGGATGTATTCTATGGAGGTAAGATATAAGTATTCTCTTTCACATTTTCATCATTAGCATGCTTCCTTTTTTGTTTTTTCTTTATCAAATTTTTCATTCTTTATTCATGATTAAATTCTTCAACTTCTTCACCATCTTCACGCAAGCCATCACCAAAGTAAGCAATCACGCCTTCATAATGAGCAATCATCCTTCTCCTTGTTAAAAAGGTCAGGGTAATTATCATGGGCGTAGCCAGGATTTTTTTTCGGGGGTGGGATTTCTTTTACCCACCCCCCGCGAATTTTTTAAATTATTTATTTATGTGTGTGTGTGTACATAATCTTTATTGCATTCTGACCCTTCATTCTTTCGGAAGACGTTTATTGTGCCCTAGAATAGGTTCTTTCTGGAGTTAGTGGAAAAATTGTAGATTCCCCGCCAATACTAGCAAGGGGGTCTGGGGGAGCGCTAGGAGCTCCCCCAACGCGGGGCGAAGCCCCGCCGCCAAGCACTATTTCTGATATTGAAAGCCAACAAAGTGCATATTCTGAGGTATCTACAGTGCATTTTCCTGCTATTAAAAAGTTTTATTTCAAAAACCTAATGTGCTATTCTTACTGACTTAGACCCTACTGCGCCATTCGGAGCATTTGACGTCAAGCTGTTTCCATAAAAATCTGTCACTGGTAATGTCTGAAGCCTATTCCCACCTGCCATGAGAACCTAATTGGCGTCAAGTTGTACTAGGATATCATTGCAACTCTTCTTATGCGTAATTCATTTTGTCGGAGAACATGTCCCGCAAACCTAATGCGTCGCTCTCTCACAATCTTACTAAAGGGTCGACTCCCAGATCGGCATAGGATTTCCTTGATTTAAACCCTCTCTCTATAACTGACTCCTAAAATCTGTCTTAGCCATCTTTGTTGAGCCACATTTAGTGTTTTTCAATATCGGCAGGTGACTATTCACTGCAGTTTATTAAAGGAGCCCTGGCACTGGTAAAAATGTGTAACCTCTCTTGAATACGCTCTTGGAATTAAGTGACTGTAGTTTGCTTTAGAATTTATATCGAAAAGAGAAGTTTTATCGTCAAAATCATCTGTTGGGTGTTTTTCAACTCAAAATGCTCTGTAGGGGGATCTTAAACTCAAAACCATCTGGAGGGGTTTTAAACTTTAAACAAACGCCATCTGTAGAAGAGGGGTTTAAACTCAAAACCCCCGATTGGATTGGCTACGCTCAAATAATTTTAGTGTGTAATTTGCTTTTTTTTTATATTGAAGAGGTGTTTTTTTAGCATTAAACCCCTCTGAATGGGGGGTTTCAACTGAAATTCTTTTGGCAACGCTCATAGCGTTTTGAGTTCGTAATTTGCTTTTTTCTTACACTGAAGATATATTTTTTTAGCCTCAAACCCCCCTAGCGGGGGGTTTAAACTCAAAACCCCTTTGGCTGCGCTCACAGATTTTCTGGGAGTAATTTGCTTTTATTTATATTGTAGAGGTACTTTTTAGCTTCAAACTCCACTGGAGGGGAGTTTAAACTTAAAACCCCTTTGACTACACTCATAACATTTTAAGTGTATAATTTGCTTTGTTTTTATTATTAAAGAGGTATTTTTTACCTTCAAACCCCGCTGAAGTGGGGTTTAAACTCAAAACTATGTCAAAACCCATTTGGCTACGCTCATAACATTTTGAGTGCCTAATTAGCTTTTTTTTATATTGAAGAGGGGGTTTATCGTAAATTTTGGAGGGGATTTTAAAATCAAAATCTCCCTTAACTGTGCTCTTGGAATTAGGGGATTTTCGTTTGCATTTTTTTTTGTTTTGTTTTATAGAAGAGGGGGAGTTAACTGCAAAAACCCCAAGTAGGGGGTTTAAAACTCAAAACCCCTAGTAGGGGATTTCAAACTCAAAACTCCTGGTAGGTGTTTTTAAAATCGAACCCCACTGGTAGGGGGTTTTAAACTCAAAACCCCATTGATTGTGCTGGGGCAAGTGATGGTTTAGTATTAAAATCTCACCTAAAATAAACAAAATCAAAGCAAAAAATCATTCACTAAATTCCGATCCCCCCCAAGGGGGGGATTTCATTTCGGGAGGGGGGGGTTTGAACTCCAACCCCCCCCCCTGGCTACGCCCATGGTAATTATATTCTCCATAATCTTTATCATCTTCATCTATTGAACTAATCAATACCCTTGGATAAAGTGAGAAAAAAGAAAGAAAAGAGTCCAAAGAGAAAAAGAGAGATTCAAGAGAAAAAGAGAGAGACGAAAGAGAAAGAAAGAATATTTAATAGAGCAAGAAATAAAAAGAGAGAAAAAGATTTTAAATGAAAAACAAGAAACATATTTTAAAAAAATACTTTAAAACAACAACACCATCCAGAAAGCGTATATGAAGTGTAACTGTATCAATTAGTTTGGATCAGTCATGTCATTACATTTGTACTAGATCTAGACCAAAAGCAATAAATCTGTGCGATTAGAAAATAGTTTTACCAATTGTTTTTGTCTAGCGCAACTTCATGGGTTTATCTTTTTCAATGAGCTATGATCTTATCACTTGTGTGGACCAGTTGGTAAGGGGACGGGTAAGGAAGAAGTGGGTATCTGGGTAAGAAAGAAGTGGGTATCTGGGTAAGAAAGAAGTGGGTATCTGGGTAAGAAAGAAGCTCAAGCCTCCTAAAGCCAAACACACTAACCACTGTGCCAGCGCAGTGCTTATGAAAAAGTAGTTTTCCAAGCTATCCATTATTATTTTCAAACTTTTAAAAGACGACCTAATTCTCTACATTAACTAAAAGGGGGACTAATTCAAGTTATTTTGCCACATTTGTCAAGTACAATTTCTTTCCCTTGTTCGATACCAAACAAAATAATTAATTCCCAATAATTAATAAAATATTTAGTAAATAGTTGGGTTTTTTTTAAATTGGATTCTTGTTTTGTCGGGTACAAGAAATAAAAGCGCGAGATTTCAACTTGATCCGAGATTGGGTGTGGTGAGAATAACGTGTACAGACTTGGCTTGTGATCACGTCTTGCCCTCCGTTGTTCATTGTTTTTTGTATCTCTGTTTAGTAAATAATGCTATCATTTCACTTTATCATTCAACCGTAAAAAGACATGTACCAGCAACTTGACATTTTTTTTAGCTACTGCTTCATGTCAGGAGAAAACTAGCTAAATATAAAGAATATATATTAATAGACATAAGGCTTAATATTGAGTGAAAGGATAGCATCGTTTAATCACTGTCATAACTCTCAATATAGATCAGGGGTTTATCTCCCATATTTCTGTGAGATTGTATGTTCATTAATTTCAACTAACTGACTCACTAATTCATTAATTTTTGTTATTGTTTCATGTTTTATCATCGATAATAAATACTTGTGCCCAATTTCAAATTGATCCGAGAATTTGAAGTGGGAAAAAGAGCAGTGTAAAATAATCCACCCAGACAAACAGACGGACGGAGTAAATTAATTTATATCTAAGCTTTGTAAAGATAAAGTCAATATTCATTTGTCTTTCAGATCCAAGGGTCAGTGATTGGCCGTTCATGAACAACTTGACGGGTATCCTGTCCATTGTTTTTCTCTACCTCCTGATGGTCAAACTAGGTCCAGTATTTATGGCAAAACGAAGCCCCATGAATGTCACCCATGTGTTAGTAGCCTACAACTTTGCTATGGTCATTTGGTCATTTTGCATGTGCTTAGAGGTCAGAGTTCACTTTGTTTGTGTGGTCCTAAAGAGCTATTAGCATTGGAGATATTTTTTTTTTTTTATGGTTTTGGAATCAGAACACTAGTTTAGGAGCCCTACTAAACCAACTTTTATTAAAATAGCTCTATTTAAGTCAGAACTTCATGGAACCTGGGTGGATTCAAAAACCTGTGTGGGTGAAACCTAGACGCAGATCTCAAAAACAAACAGCTCTAACATTTTTCCTATAAATTTATGTTCATGTTATAGGTGAGAAGAGAATTACTAGTTCATTGGCCACATGGGGATCGTTATAAGTTTTCAAAAGTTAAAAAAAAAAAGAAAATGTAAATTTGGCTAGAGAACTAGGTCTAGTTCTAGATCTGGTTTTGAAAGGATCATTGCGTTCTTGAAAGGTCTAAATCGTTCTTGAAAGGACTATCGCGTTCTTAAAAGGAATATTTCGTTCTTGAAAGGACTATCGCGTTGGCTAAAGGACTATCGCATTCTTATCTTCTTATCTTATCTAATACAGACGTTACTTCAAAAAAGGAGATGATTACGTCCTACGCGTCATGCATTTAGTCATGCATATTAACCAATGACTTAAATTCTGCCAAGTCACTGGTTTTTCTGGCTAGCTCAGGCAACCCATTCCATGCTCTAATAGCACTAGGGAAGAAGGAGTATTTGTACAAATTTGTCCTAGCATATGGGACGAGGAATGTGCCTTTATTTTTGTGTCTTTCGGAGTATTTTATTAAATTTTGTTTTTGTATTTGAAGATTATGGTTCAGTGTTTTATGTATAATTGCTACTTTACTTTTGAGTCTTCTGTCCTGAAGGCTTTCTAAATTTAGTGAAAGGACTATCGCGTTCTTGAAAGGACTATCGCGTTCTTGAAAGGACTATCGCGTTCTTGAAAGGACTATCGCGTTCTTGAAAGGACTATCGCGTTCTTGAAAGGACTATCGAATGTAAGGCCTTATTGGTTCAAGAGTTTAATTAATAAATGTTCAGAAAAATTTTAAAAGTCTAGATCTAAAGGCCTATTACTGGAATATTATAAAGTGTAATAGATGTATACATTCGTTCATCCAGGATTCTCTCACATTCTTAACATATTAAGCGAAAAACATTCGCTCTAAAACGTGTCTACCAGCTTAGGCGTCAACTTGCTTTAGCTAACATAGGAGAGAGCACCTGGCTGCATGCTGCTGTCAAGAGCGTGGGGGGGGGGGAGGGTGTAAGATGTGAGATTGTGTGAGTGTTTGTTTATTTTATTAGCTGTGAATGGTGAAGTGTTTCAGCACGGGGTTTTCAAGGGGGGGGGGGAGATTAATGTTTCCTGTGGTCAGTCTAGCAGTTGGAGAGCTGACCTGGTCTGAGTCACTCTGAGTAGGGTGTTGTTGATTGTTGTCTGTTGTATTGAGAGATATTATTTCCGCATTGTGTGAACTGACTCTTTGGGGTAATACTATGTTGTGGCATTGATGGCCGATGTTAATTGAATCTAGTCTAAGCGCTCTGTAGTATTTAATTTGGTCACATTTAGTACTTTTAGTTATTGAAGATTATGTATTCAATAGTATATGTGTAACCTAGTGTTGGCTGTAAATAAATACAAATTCTATACTCCTTCGTCGAGTGTATTGTATAATACTTGTTCGTTTTAAGGATCAGCATTGGAACATCATATCCTTAGTATATCGAGCTATTTGTCTATATTGTTTTTTTCCCTCCCCCCCAACGGACAATGGTTAAGCTTGCCCTGGATGTGGCAAAATATGTAGATCACAGCTGGGGCTGCGTAGATATGGTAAATATATCGGAATCGAAGTCAAGCCTTATTATAATAATAATAAGTTGTCTAAAGGAGGTATTGTCTTTTTACATAAGTTCTTTCTTTTACTCCTATACTTAACAATCATTATTGCCACAATGCACAATGCATTAAATCTGGTTTTTTTTTTCAACAGCTGGTTATTGTCTTAACCAAAAGTAATCAATCTCTATTTTGTCGTCCTATCAAGACTGACATAGAGATTGGATTGAGGGTAATTATGTGTTCAATTTGCTATAGTGTTTGCTTCGCTTTGTTGCCGCTAAAGGCATCTCCCAGCCACATATGTCTTGATTTAAGTTAGGTTATTTTCAGAATTGAACAAATTTAACAAATGAAATAAAAAAAGGGTTTAAGTTAGAAACCCTCATTATCTAAAAAAAAAAAAAAAAAAAACAATATAAAAAACTTTTTGAATCCTTAATATTTTATAAACTAATATTTACACTACAATTTCCAATCAACTCCAACATTATAAAAGTGGGTCAAATTTGATATAAGTAAAAGTTGGCACCGAACAAACCCTTTCATGTTTCTGAGACTTAATTATTTTAATATTTAATTAATGTTAAGTTTTTATCAAAGCTTTAATGTGTAAACTAATTTTCTTTCATTTTACGAAGCTTATACCAAAAACCTTCTGACGATGGAAAAGTCAAATGCTAAGCCTTTCTCAGATCAAGTTGAAAGTGTATACAATTATTTGTTGCACCAAATAAACATGAAACCCCCCAAAAAAACTAATAAATCAGCTAATAGATTAATGAATTGATTGGTTGGTATCGAAAAATGAAAATAAATGCTGCTAGAAATAAATGCTACTTATTGAGAGGGAACAAAACTTGAATCAATAACAACAAATTAACAATGTATTTAAGCAATTAATGGTGATTACTTAATGTGTTCATTTTATTTTAGAAAAAAAGAATCTTTTCTTGCAATATTGAGATATATGGAAGCGATTTTGTGTTTCTTCCCTTGGAAAAGCTTTGATGTTAAAACTTTTTTATTTTGTTTATTATCCTTTTTTAAATTTAGAAGCTTTTTTTTTTTTTTTTTTTTAGTTTGTGGATCTGACTTTGAATAGCATCATGTCTATGGTCATACCAATATTAACTTCCTTGGAAAAGGGAATAACTGAAGCGACAACATCCACTTAAGATACTTAAATCTCTAAAACTAAGCCAACAACCAAACTATAAATTATGGTTAATTAATGTCTTACTATTTGTACTAATTCAGTTTTACATCTCTTTGCATCTCATTTGTAGGAAGCTAGACTTGGTTGGTGGTGCTTTATGTCAAAGATAGCGGAACTTCTCGACACAGTTGAGTCAATGAAGAATTTAGAATTATTGTTGTAAATATTACAAAACATATTGAGGTCTAATACTAGAATAGTGGGATAAGCGATTCCTGAGATCTTGGCTTCCGAACCTAGGGGTCCCGGGTTCAAATCTTGGTTAAAACTGGGATTTTTTTTAATTTCGGGATCTTTAGGGTGCCCCTGAGTCCACCAAGTTCTAATGGGTACCTGACGTTAGCCGCTGGTCGTTGTTCTGGCTACATGACACCCTCCTTAACCATTCGCTTTAGAAACAGATGACATTCGCATAATCTGCCCTACAGTTCGAAGGGTGTGAAAGGTGAGTTTAAATTTCACAGAAAATGGCTTACGAAACAGACAGCTAGAGAACTCGTATAATAGCCACGAGAGAATAAGAAGCCAAAAAGAAAGCTTCCTCCACAGACAGAGGAATATCGAGTATAAAAACCTAGATAAACACCCCAGCAGACAGCGGCTCTGCTTTTAGCGGCTCTGCGTTAGATTTAACAGATTATGTTATCAGCACTGCGCCTGCATGTCAATATAATATACTGCAATCATTCTTATCTTCTAAAAAAAATACTTTTTAATGGAGAACTTCTTAATACGTAATAATCTCTCTAAAACATATAATAGTATGATTCGGACTCAGGAAAACTGTGTGCATTAAATGTCATAATAGATGCGCGTATTATCGAAAATATACATATATTGCTATACACACATACATTATAATTTAAGAAAACTTTTAAGTGCCTTGCATGCTAAATGGGCACTCGACTACATCCTAACCTTATGACTGAATGTCGTATGAGGTTTGCGGGACATGTTCTCCGACAGAATGAATCACGCGCCCCTAAAGTAGTAATAAGGTACCGAAACGAAAAAAAAAAACTACAACAAGGTTACAAAGACAGTTTGTGTGGAAACGCAAACTCAAAATCGGCCCCCGAAGTGGTCCACGCAGGCAGGTAAAAAGGCAAGTTTCAATATTTTCAGAAAAAAAACTATAAGAATGACATTCTATTAAAGGCAAATGACAGAGAAGAATGGAGAAAGAAGGTTGACAGATCTTGTGTGGTGCCCCAACGGTCCAGCAGACCAAGTGATAGGTGAAAGTGAAGGTGAAGTTAGATGTGAACCTGGCCTCACTGATGTCATGTAATGACTATCTAATTGATCTTTATTGTTCTGTAAAGGGTCAATCTCTTATTCAAAGCCTGAAGGAAAAAAAACAACATTTCCGTAAAAGAAAAAAAAATCTCCACTTCCTTTAGTTCATTGTTCCAAGGCGATAGAACTTATTAATTGTTGTTTTAAAATATGTTCCACTTAGTAATAATAAGGCCTGTCTTTGAGTCCGAAGATTAATGAGGAATGCAATATTTCCCTGGCTACACAGCCCCAGCTGTTGTGACCTACAATGTTCCACTTATATGCATACTAAATATATTTTTTCTCTTTAAAAATAAAATTTAACATTTTTTGTAAATCTAGTAGTTAGTATGATAAAATTATAAGCACTATTATAGGTCCCTTCTATTGTAAATACTCTCCCTCTCTCTCTGTCTCTCTTCCTGACTCTATGTATCTATCTATATTTTATATTAACTTATAGTATCTCTCCCGCAGGTATTTTTTATTGTCCGTAAAAAAAACAACCAGTTGTCATTTCTCCACGTATATCACCACAGTTCTATGGTACTTATATGTTGGTACTTCATTAAGTACCTTCCAGGAGGTGAAAGTAAGTGTGCAGTATATTTAACGTACATTTACTTTATGAATGGTTGATAAATAATCGTAGTCTTCAGTTACAGCAAGCTATTTTATGATTTTATGGTTATACACTTTATTTATATTCCTACCAGTTTAAACTACTTACAAGAAACAAAAAAAAAAAAAAAAGAAGAAGAACAAAAACATCTCTGTGTATATAATTCTTTACGTCGCCCAACCATGCAGACACCACGCACGCACGCCGACTTTCGTACCTTCCTCCCACCCCCTCCCACCCGCACCTGCGCATTCCTCGCTGTCCAGGCATGCGCACACAGTCGTTTGCCCAAACCCACCCCATTTTGAAAAATGTGTCTTTCAGGAAGTGTTCACCCGTCACTATACGGCCGCGTATGCTACGCCGCGGGTCGATTAGTAATTAATAAAATTCCACTGTTTTCCAATAGAAGCTCATAGAAACACGGTCTAACAAGAAATTGTTAGGACTTGATGCTGAACGCGCGTAAAAAGACATGCAATTTTTAGAGAAATACCAAGCAAAGTGGCGATGCTTATTCGAATGTGTTACTTAGGTAATTTTGTTTTTAACATTCATGAGGTAAAAGCTTTTTTTTTTACCTCGACCTGAGGTTTGTGTTTATAAGAGTCTAATAGATGGATTTTCTTTCTCTTTTTATGGCCATTTGCATAGTCAAGGCATTCGAGTCAAGGGCAGTAATTTTTCACCAGACAATATCACGATATGTGTCATTAACCATTCTCTTTAACACTTGTATGTTTTATTACTATAATGTATCATGCAAGTAGCCGTTTGGTGTTTAAGCAGTAGAAGTGTTGTACTTTTTAAAAACAAGTCTTATATTGAGAAGAAATATTGAATCAATGGGGTTATTCTTAAACACATTCTTTTAGTTCACATTTTATAAATATCTTATTTTAGTTATCTATATCATTATCCACATTTACGTACAACGGCTAGAGCTATACAACGGGGGCGTTAACTCCTTTGTTCACGTCATCATGTACACATATTATGGAATATCGGCCATGGGGCCCCACTACCAGAAGTACATTTGGTGGAAGCGTTACCTTACGCAATTTCAAATAGTGAGTACATCAGTTTTTATCACGTGGATGATTCTGTTATGTCCAAATAAGTGTATGCTTTGACCTATGTCTGTGTGCTATGTCTGTTATATCTGGTAGATCCTATATCTGTGCTTTCTGGTATGTTGTATGTCTCATGTTTAAAGTCTGTTACGTCTAGTATGCCCTATGCCTTATTCTATACTAGCAGTACACACCGGCTACGCCCGTTGCTTTGTTCCCAGGCTTTATGGTGTTTTTTTAAGGCCGGAACACCCCCCCCCCTCATTTTTTCTTATTATAATAAACGGATGACATTTTAATAATCAACCTAGCATACAGTTTTAGCCCGTGAAAAAGTGTATCTGTGAAATAAAAATTCACGACTCTTTTTCCCTCTCTCTCTCTGCCTATCTCTTTTTCGCTCTCTGGAAACCCCACCCCCCATTTTGTTTTAAAATCTGCGCATCGAAATTTCTCCCTACATATACTTTTGACTTGATTTAGAAAGACACGCTTCATAGTGCACCCCCGAGAGATACACGCTGTCATATTCTACTATCACTTTTACTCACCCGCCCCTCCCCTCCCCGTCAACAACAAAAAGTTAGACCTTCGGTACACTTTATGACTTTTCTTCGGCTTCTCGGATCAACCCCCCCCCCCCTTTTTTTTTTTAAATTTTGGTTAGTTCTACTTTTTTTTTTAATCTTTCATCTTAAAGCAAACAACTTACGACATTAGGTACCGCATACATTTCTTCATGACATCACTTTCAGGCCTATAGGACAATGAGGATTGATTCCGAAGGCTCCGATTGAACACCACTTTTCCACGTTCCCATTTCTACATTTATCTTGGTATCTTGCTCTCTAAATAAAAAGAAATATTCCACTGACCTTTATATATATATATGTATATATTATATCTAGACTGGCAAACAGAAAGAAATTCTTATCCGCCATTGATCAGCTCACAGACCTACATATATAGATAGTTATTATGGTTATGTATTAATCACAGAACTATTCCCGCAAATAATTACTACTTACTTGACAAAACAACGCCCTGTTTCATCTTATCAACAAGTTTTCCTCGACATTTTTTGTAGTTTAATAGATCTCCATGTCCAGTCAAGATATAATATATAAATAGGTCTGTGAAATATCCATTTGGTCTCATTCATTGTAATCGTTCATTTGACCCCTTTTGAATGGAGTGAAATGACAATAGATCAAAATTTATCTTTTTAATGATAGTAGGATAATTATTTTTTTTAGTTGGAAAGTGCCTAATGGGATCCTCTGATTGAGTACCACACACTTTTTAGATTTTGAATCTATCTGTAGCATCTATTGTTAGTTTTAATCATTGTATCTACATTTTTAAATAATAAGACATAGAATCTAGACCACTGACCTATATATATATTATACCTAGACTGGACGCGCCGATCTCTTAACACTGCACACAAATGTCGTGAAAAACTTCAAAAAGCTGAAACAATGGGGTGTTTTGAAAAGTAGTTATTTGCAGTAAAGTGTTGTTTTTTTTTCAAATCTAAACTATGTAAAATATTGTAATAACTTATGGGGGGGGGGGCGACTCAACGGAGTAGATATTTATCTACGCGGAGACATCAATAAACACAATAAAAATGTCTGGCTTGAGCACAGGCTCTTCATAAGTTCTAGACTTTGCCGGAACTTCGTTCTCTTGTCCCAATGTCAACATTTCTTTCTAGTCTAGTTCTCAACAGTGCATCTTTTGCAGAACGAAATGTCTGTGCGCATCACGGAGGTACAAATCCGAGTTACAACAATATAATACTAAATAATCATTATAATATTTGTGTACAATTAATAGAATAAGGTCACACCAAAAAAAAAAGCGCAAACACGTCTTACATTTATTACATTTATTATTTTGAAAATTTTTAGATACAGAATCTAGATCTATACAGATCTAGTTAATCAATCAATTTAAATGTACAATCCAAAATCATAAGATGATTAAAATCAACATGCTTGAATTATTTACATCTGGGATTGTCGTAACATCGTCTCCATGGGAACTAAAAGGAAATGACTATATCATAAACATGCGTGAATATATTGTTCAGTGATTAATAACCCATTCTAGTTGAAATCCGCAAAATGAAACTGCATTATTTCATAACTTTGAAAACTAAAGATCATTTCTTTTAAAAGACAGAAAATTGCAGGACGAATTCCCTTACTGCTTGCAGAAGTTATGTACATTACGATCGGATACAAATTTGTCATTGTTTTCCTGTCTAAGTATAATATATTAACTTATATAGGTCTGTGATCTAGACCTCCCTTTTTAAAATGCTATTAGGATTGGTTTTGATTGAAAACCGGTTCTTAGTGAGTGCTTAGAAGGTAAAAGGAACTTTTGTACGAAATTTCATGCGATTCAGTACGACTGTTTAAGAAATCTCTTGATCAATGACTGACATTTTTGCGTATATTTAATAGATTTGCTATGTCTTGTATGTTCCAACCCTTTTTTTTTTGTTGCAATGTCCTATGACAGCTTTGTATTTGTATTGTAATGCCCGTTAAACTCCATGCCTGTTGTCTGTTATATCAAAAGTCTTATGTTCTATGTCTGTTATATTCTTGGTTTTTAATGTTCTATCTGTATTATTATGATTGTGTAAACGCGGATTAGACTTACCAAGTGTTTGTTATCTTTGCTATCTTTGCATAGATTATATTTTATTATGATTTGGTCTGTCTGCTAAAAAAATCTAAACACGTTATTTGTCTCATAACCATTCTCGGAACAGGTTTAAAACTTCACACCATAATACATTTTTTACTGTACCTAAACAAACAGGAATCAATAGAAAAATGACCAATTAGTCAATAAAATTACTGGTAATTAACTATTACAAAGCTCATATCAGCTCACTCTGTCAGTCTGCCTGGTTGAAAGTTTATAAACGTTCATTTTACTTGACTAATTGGGTGGTATAAGTTGAATTAGTTTTGTTTGATACTAACAATAGACAATAATACTTCAGTATTCAGAGATTGAAAAAAATTGGGGTGGGTGGTTAGTGTTTTGTACCTAACATAAACATGAATAAATCGAAACATAAACCATTTATTCAATCAATTATTGGTGATTATTGTTTTTATATCGAAAAAGGGAACTAACTTCTACTTAATTGAGATAATATGGTTTCATGTGTAGACTCTTTATGCCGCTGTATGTACTTTTATATTACTTATTTATTAATTATTATTTTTTGTGTGTGTTTCAGTGTCAGTTTGTGTGCATATCCCTACGTTGTATTGCAACATTTTTCTACGGTCCTTGTGGATATCCTAAATGGACCAACGTTGGTACACTGTTCTACGTATTCAGCAATCTGTTACTGTTTCTTAATTTTTATACCAAGTCTTACAAGTCAAAAAGCATTCAGTCAAGTCACTCAGCATCCAAGTCGACAGCTAAAAAATCGGAATAAAGTTGTAATAATGAAAATGGCGATGTCTTCGATTCCAAAGATTTAAGGATGAGTGCAGTGTTTAGAATGACTAAGCAAAGCCAGTTCCAACCAGTTCCAACGATTTGTTGTCTGTGGACAATTAGTCGGTGAACGATTTGTCGTGAACCAACTGTTGGTGCACACGTTGTCGGTGAACAAGTTGTCTGTGAGCCAGTTGTCGGTGAGCGAAGTGTCTGGTGAACGAATAGTCGTGTGAACGAATTGTCGGGTAGATGAAAAGTCGTGAAAGCATTGTCGGTGAAGGAAATGTAAAGTGAACAAATTGTCGTGGAACTGTTGTACGTCTCCAGTCATCTGTTACTGTTTCTTAATTTTTCTTACGAGTCAAAAAGCATTCAGTCAAGACACTCAGTTTCCAAATGAACAGATAAAAAATCGGAATAAAATTATTATAATGAAAATGGCGATATCTTCGATTCCAAAGATTTAAGGATGAGTGCAGTGTCAAGGCGGGTTTTTACGAGTTATCTAGGTGTTTACTTACTTGACCGGGTTCCCCACATTAACAGGCTAATGCCATAACCAACGAGCAACAGCGTATCAAGTTGCATGATAACTGAACAGAGAATAAATGGTCATTCAAAATGAACAGTGAATAACTAATCAACAACTGTTCGACAAGAACACTATTTAATAATAAGCTAACTTCAAATAAACATTGTATTTCTAACATATGCCAATCAATGGATCATGGATATTTTAATATTGCATTGGTAATTATACAACTAACACACAACACATACACACAGTCCATTTCGTCTCTACGGATCGGCAGCTTCGGGTACTATGATACAACTCTAGAAACAGTCACGGCTCCAATTTGCGAAATCAAGATAAACACTCTTCACCATAGCCCCAAGCCTAACACCCTGGAACAAAATAATAACCTAGATCTAGCGATGCCGCTACATCACAGAAGTTTTCACTAGCGACATCCGTACCGAAAGATCAAACTTAATTACTACATTTATGTACTTTCTAGAGATGGTAATCGAACCCAACTTGTAAAGTTCGGGTTCGGATCGATCATATTATGATCGGGGTTCGTTTGGGTTCAATGACGAGTATAGTTTGGGTTCGGTTCGGTTCGCTCAGGTCTAAAGTTCGGGTTTGGGTTCGGTTCGATGTTATGAAATTAGGTAATAGCAAAATTAGGTGCAGGTTATAATGTTGAATTCAATTATTAATAGCATAAAACAGCGATGTGAAACCTTATTCGGCTGGTGGGCTATTTTAATTTCCAACACTCGTGTCGCTGGCCACACAAACAGAAAAGATACAAAAAACATAAAAAAAAAATACAAAGCACTTTTATTAAAAAGCCGTGGATATACTAAAAAAAATGTCCCTTTCAGACCTTAGGATCTATAGGGCAGATGATCTAAAGGTCATCTATTTCTGTGGTTGACGGTTAACGAGGGTGTCATGTGGCCAGCACAACAACCAACCGCTTTTACTTTTCCCAACTAACGTCAATTACCCATTAGAGCTTAGTGGACTCAGAGGTGATCCCTCGGATCGCAAGCCATTCGCTTTACCACTTAGCCACCTCCGCCTACCAGGTGAATATACTATTTACACTAATTCGTGGGATGTAGAAAGTTTATGTAAAAGTATCTTCTGAAGATCCCACTGCACCAAGTTGAAGCACTGAGTCTAGATGCTCACTTGTCAGGCAATTACGCCACATTGGTTTCACCCTTTCAACCTGCTAAATGAAGAGTTACTATTTCATTTAGAAGGCGCGTATGTCAGCCTGATTCAACTTCTTGTCGCAGAGGTTCCGATTGACTTGAGAATTTTTCTAATAACTCCTGCTGCCAGTTCGCTATGTCATTCAGCCATACTTCTGGCGGTGTCAGTAGTCACTCTCACTAGTTTCTCCCAAAGGAAAGAAGCCTCCTCCTCCATGATGTCTGAAACTTCTTTGAACAGGTCTTTGTCAGAGGTGTTCCCAATGGATGTTCCTCATTGCAAATAACTTTTCTGTGATTTAAAAATTGCTTTTCGTACAGCGAATATCCCAATGCAAGGAGAGAGACTTTTTAATAATCTTATTACGTTTGACTCTGTTAGAAGTCTCCAACACGAATTAAAAGTCAATGTTTGTACAGTTTTTGAACAGAATTAAACGAGTTAACGGAGTTTCATATAAATAAAGAAATGTTTTATGAGTTCTAGTTCCCATTCTACACATTGACATTCCTAAAACACTTCTAGGTGTCAAACTTTGAAACATTGATACAAACTAGTATCTAGTTCTACGTCCATTATTTAACAGTAAATAGATCGAACATTTATTTACTGAACATTTCTCTGGCCTTCTAAGTAGCCAAGTAAGAAACCGGTGCATCTATTTCTTAATGCGCGAGAGGCTTGATCTGATGAAACATTTCCCAAAGGCCATTCTAGTATCCAGTCATCTTGGAACTCTGTTGGTGCACACGTTGTCGGTGAACAAGTTGTCTGTGAGCCAGTTGTCGGTGAGCGAAGTGTCTGGTGAACGAATAGTCGTGTGAACGAATTGTCGGGTAGATGAAAAGTCGTGAAAGCATTGTCGGTGAAGGAAATGTAAAGTGAACAAATTGTCGTGGAACTGTTGTACGTCTCCAGTCATCTGTTACTGTTTCTTAATTTTTCTTACGAGTCAAAAAGCATTCAGTCAAGACACTCAGTTTCCAAATGAACAGATAAAAAATCGGAATAAAATTATTATAATGAAAATGGCGATATCTTCGATTCCAAAGATTTAAGGATGAGTGCAGTGTCAAGGCGGGTTTTTACGAGTTATCTAGGTGTTTACTTACTTGACCGGGTTCCCCACATTAACAGGCTAATGCCATAACCAACGAGCAACAGCGTATCAAGTTGCATGATAACTGAACAGAGAATAAATGGTCATTCAAAATGAACAGTGAATAACTAATCAACAACTGTTCGACAAGAACACTATTTAATAATAAGCTAACTTCAAATAAACATTGTATTTCTAACATATGCCAATCAATGGATCATGGATATTTTAATATTGCATTGGTAATTATACAACTAACACACAACACATACACACAGTCCATTTCGTCTCTACGGATCGGCAGCTTCGGGTACTATGATACAACTCTAGAAACAGTCACGGCTCCAATTTGCGAAATCAAGATAAACACTCTTCACCATAGCCCCAAGCCTAACACCCTGGAACAAAATAATAACCTAGATCTAGCGATGCCGCTACATCACAGAAGTTTTCACTAGCGACATCCGTACCGAAAGATCAAACTTAATTACTACATTTATGTACTTTCTAGAGATGGTAATCGAACCCAACTTGTAAAGTTCGGGTTCGGATCGATCATATTATGATCGGGGTTCGTTTGGGTTCAATGACGAGTATAGTTTGGGTTCGGTTCGGTTCGCTCAGGTCTAAAGTTCGGGTTTGGGTTCGGTTCGATGTTATGAAATTAGGTAATAGCAAAATTAGGTGCAGGTTATAATGTTGAATTCAATTATTAATAGCATAAAACAGCGATGTGAAACCTTATTCGGCTGGTGGGCTATTTTAATTTCCAACACTCGTGTCGCTGGCCACACAAACAGAAAAGATACAAAAAACATAAAAAAAAAATACAAAGCACTTTTATTAAAAAGCCGTGGATATACTAAAAAAAATGTCCCTTTCAGACCTTAGGATCTATAGGGCAGATGATCTAAAGGTCATCTATTTCTGTGGTTGACGGTTAACGAGGGTGTCATGTGGCCAGCACAACAACCAACCGCTTTTACTTTTCCCAACTAACGTCAATTACCCATTAGAGCTTAGTGGACTCAGAGGTGATCCCTCGGATCGCAAGCCATTCGCTTTACCACTTAGCCACCTCCGCCTACCAGGTGAATATACTATTTACACTAATTCGTGGGATGTAGAAAGTTTATGTAAAAGTATCTTCTGAAGATCCCACTGCACCAAGTTGAAGCACTGAGTCTAGATGCTCACTTGTCAGGCAATTACGCCACATTGGTTTCACCCTTTCAACCTGCTAAATGAAGAGTTACTATTTCATTTAGAAGGCGCGTATGTCAGCCTGATTCAACTTCTTGTCGCAGAGGTTCCGATTGACTTGAGAATTTTTCTAATAACTCCTGCTGCCAGTTCGCTATGTCATTCAGCCATACTTCTGGCGGTGTCAGTAGTCACTCTCACTAGTTTCTCCCAAAGGAAAGAAGCCTCCTCCTCCATGATGTCTGAAACTTCTTTGAACAGGTCTTTGTCAGAGGTGTTCCCAATGGATGTTCCTCATTGCAAATAACTTTTCTGTGATTTAAAAATTGCTTTTCGTACAGCGAATATCCCAATGCAAGGAGAGAGACTTTTTAATAATCTTATTACGTTTGACTCTGTTAGAAGTCTCCAACACGAATTAAAAGTCAATGTTTGTACAGTTTTTGAACAGAATTAAACGAGTTAACGGAGTTTCATATAAATAAAGAAATGTTTTATGAGTTCTAGTTCCCATTCTACACATTGACATTCCTAAAACACTTCTAGGTGTCAAACTTTGAAACATTGATACAAACTAGTATCTAGTTCTACGTCCATTATTTAACAGTAAATAGATCGAACATTTATTTACTGAACATTTCTCTGGCCTTCTAAGTAGCCAAGTAAGAAACCGGTGCATCTATTTCTTAATGCGCGAGAGGCTTGATCTGATGAAACATTTCCCAAAGGCCATTCTAGTATCCAGTCATCTTGGAACTGCCTTCATAGCTTTAGCCTCGTAGGATAAATGTTGTTTCATTACTTGAAGCATTTGTTCATCAAATTCTGCTGACGTCTGATTCTCACCCCTAGAAATGACTATCTAATTTCTGTTTCTTTGGATGTCTCCGTCATTGGAGATCAATAGCAGTGTCAAAATAAATAATAATTAAAAAATACGAATTTGATATCAACTTTTTATTTGTCTTGAGCGCTGCCACCAATGAAATAGACAAATGGTGTAGAATGGATCTCCTAAAGTACCAGTTGTTTTTTTTTGTCCAGAGCTGCATTGCCAAACAGATCTTTTATCTCGTTGTGAATCTATTGGGCTTTGATTTCCTGTCAATTTTCTGACGTTTTTGTATAAATATGTGGCGTTAAATTTCTTTAAGAGCTATGAGCCAAGTTTCAACCAAATACTAGTCGTTTGTCAGAGAATGGCACTAATCCATAATACATTTAGTTACCTGTCTATCTTCTAGATCTTGTTATAAACCTGCTCCCCAATTCGATTACCTCCTTATTGCAATAGCACAAGCATGTTTAACTTGAATGATTCCTATGTTAACACTCTGATGTTTCTTTGGCTTGCTAAATATTTCATGTTATTTTTATTTTGTTTAGATTTCATCTCCTTTCTATTCTGATATAATGATTACATTCACATTTGGTTTAGATTTAATCTCCTTTCTATTTTGATATAATGATTACATTCACATTTGGTTTAGATTTCATCTCCTTTCTATTCTAATATCATGATTACATTCACATTTGGTTTAGATTTCATCTCCTTTCTATTCTGATATAATGATTACATTCACATTTGGTTTAGATTTCATCTCCTTTCTATTCTGATATAATGATTACATTCACATTTGGTTTAGATTTCATCTCCTTTCTATTCTGATATAATGATTACATTCACATTTGGTTTAGATTTCATCTCCTTTCTATTCTGATATAATGATTACATTCACATTTGGTTTAGATTTAATCTCCTTTCTATTCTGATATAATGATTACAATCACATTTGGTTTAGATCTCATCTCCTTTCTATTCTGATATAATGATTACAATCACATTTGGTTTAGATTTTATCTCCTTTCTATTCTGATATAATGATTACATTCACATTTGGTTTAGATTTTATCTCCTTTCTATTCTGATATAATGATTACAATCACATTTGGTTTAGATCTCATCTCCTTTCTATTCTGATATAATGATTACAATCACATTTGGTTTAGATTTTATCTCCTTTCTATTCTGATATAATGATTACATTCACATTTGGTTTAGATTTCATCTCCTTTCTATTCTGATATAATGATTACATTCACATTTGGTTTAGATTTCATCTCCTTTCTATTCTGATATAATGATTACAATCACATTTGGTTTAGATCTCATCTCCTTTCTATTCTGATATAATGATTACAATCACATTTGGTTTAGATTTCATCTCCTTTCTATTCTGATATAATGATTACAATCACATTTGGTTTAGATTTTATCTCCTTTCTATTCTGATATAATGATTACATTCACATTTTGTATACACTACAGAAGACAACAAAACAATGCGATGAAGACTTTCGAGGACACATCGTCTTGATTGAATATCTGACACTATTTCACAATATGAACTTCATCGGATTCAATAGTTTTTTTAAAAAATGATTTATTATATTATTCTTTCATGTACACTAACACACAAGGAGGATCCTAGTAATGGAATTGAGATGCTACAGAAGGATCCTAGGTATCACATTCAAAGACCGCATCACAAACCAAGAGATTAGAGACAGCGTTACTGCAGCGATCGGACCCCATGATGACCTGCTAACTATATTTAAAAAAATACGCAAGATCAAAATCTATCTTCCGGGCTTGCAAAGACCTTCCTTCAGAGAACAGTACCAGGAAAAAGAAGAAGAGGCAGACAGAAAAAGCGATGGTAGGACAACATTAAGGAATGGACGGGCCTGCCATTGAGAGAGGGAGGAATGGAGAAAGACGATCAACTTGCTTGGTGCCCCAACGGTCCAACAGACTAAGGGATAGGTAAAGGTAAAGAACACACAAGACAAACAGGTTAACGCATCAACGTCCAGACCATAGAATGCTGTTGTGTTTTTTTGCTCCTTTTTTTTTAAAGGAAACCTCAGCATTTGCGCTATTCAATTTTAGCTTTGTCATCATAGGAATCCTTGAGCCTTAGGCCTCTTTTTTTGGGTCCTTCTGCCTCTTTTGTGGACTTTTTATTATTATTATTTAATTTATAAGTTCTCACATTTCGTAAATAGTTAAATGTAAAGAATTAAACAGAAATTGTGAAATGTGATTTTAGTAAAACTAGTGAATCTACATCATAAGTAGACAAAGAGCTTAATATCAATTGGCAAAGAATAAATAAGTTGATATTACATTATTTTAAATACAAAACAAAATAAAAACATATTAAACTTTTGTAAAATTGAATAATTTGCAGCTGTATCGACATTTTAATTAGTGACAATCTGGACTATCCCTGTTTCTTAACCAAAACTCTCCCCATCCCCCCCCCCCCCCCATTCAAGTAATACTACCAATAGAGTGGGACGATATGGAAACGATTGTCACCTCAAACGCACGGTCAGGGCTAGCCCACCATTACAATTTGGAAAACCCGATACAGAGCAAATCCTTACATTAAGGCTTAAAACTGGTTTTGACCTTTATATTCATTTTGGTACAACGTTCAGGACATTTAGAGGGAGCTTTTTAAATTCTATTTTTTGTATCGGTTTTTACAAAAGTGAATTTATGTTTTCACTTTGGTGTCATCCCCAAGTTCTCAACAAGTCAAGAGTCATGGGCCCCAAGCGCAGTGGGCCCCTAATGGTCGTGGAACCCCTCTCGCGCCATCGATGCTATGCCACTGTCGAATGTCGCAATGAAAAGGGGCCCCCAATGTGGTCAATCCCCCGGGCGCCCAAATCCCTAGCTACGCTCCTGCTTAGATGCCAGGACTTGGTCTGGTTATCAGATGCTATTTGAGACGCATGCTATTGCAAGCATTTTATAGGAAATGTATTGCTTTTATCCATTACCATTCCGGCAAAAACCAAAAAGGAATCTGATTTACAATAACAGTTAGCAAACAACTATTCAGATTACTAACTATACTAAAGGCGTTTGACCAATTTAATGACCACCTAAAATACTCTAATTTTTGACCACAGAAACGATTAAAGTTCCGTTTATTTTTGCTTAAACTTCTTCCTTGGATGTCTAATTTGTCGAGGTATTTTAATTAAATAAAAAGCAAATAATTAATATGCAAAATTTTTAATCTATAAGAAAAAAACTTTTGCCTTCAATATATTTCTAATATGATGCAACATTTGTATTAATAGCGAAAGGAGTAATGTACAGAAACATTGTTAGCGTGGATTAGCCAAGTTCAAAGTACACTTTGTTGTACATAAAAAAAAGTTACAATAGGAATTCATATTTGTCGGCTGTTGAACGCACCAACTAAACTAATGACAACTCCTTTTGAAAGAATCCCAATATAAAGGACTTCGTTTGTGTAATACATGTGTCTACCACAGAGAACAATAGACAACCTAATGAACGATTTTAACATTAATTGTTGTGAAAACGTGAAACTTACGATTTGTTTTAGGCAATATAATCTTCTACTGAATAATAAAAAAAATATAGTTATTTGCTGTGTGGCTTGAAGATAAGTACAGTAAGGACTTTCGATAAAGGATTAACACCGATTTCAATTCTACATATTAAGTATGAATGCAGTATTTTAGAGAAGTTACAGCCTCCATATTTTGTCACACTATTGCATAAAAAGTCATAGTGCCTGGGCGGTCTACTTAAAGGGAAACTCCGATGGTTTTGACAATCTTGATATAAAATGTGTTTTGATCAATAGATAATGAATATATTATTATTTTGTTTTTATTTGCAATAATAACTTAGTAATTGATATTTTTCTGACGTAATTTTCCTGCGCATCCAAAACGGTCAGACTTTTACCGGGTTTCTATGTGACGTCACACATGCCTATTAATTTAATCTATTGACTTATTGCATAACGGAAAACCTTTACAGTTACGTTTACATTCTCGTAAAAGAAATATATCTTCGTCAAAGCAGTTAGATCTAGGATCTTGTAAGCAAAGAAAATAATGAGTATTAAAAGTAGATTTACATGCTTGACTAACCACGGCAGTGTGTATCTTCTCGCCAGACCACTCAACACACAACAAACACTATCGCTTGGTTGTCTTGTCTTGACACGTAGTCTAGACTAGCCTTACACTGACCAGTTTGTTCGAATTAGTCAGACCTGCGATCTTTTTACTTCTTGGGACAGGGAGGGGCTTAGACGAAAATGTTACTTTTTTTACTTGAGCTTGTTGTCCTAATGCTTTTAAATCTATCTATCTATCTCTAACTGTACCATAGTTCTAGACTAGGCCGTCACTAAGCCTAAAAGCTTAACTGCTACTGTAAGAATGAAGCGATACAATTGGTTAAATCTAGTTTCCCTTTCAGTTTTTGTTGAGGGAAGTGACGTATGCCTAACCTAAAAACAAAATATCAAAGAACCCCGTTTTTTCTGAGTTGTCAAGAATTTACTGACTAATTTATTAAATAAAAATGTTTCTAAGCATTAAATACAAAATGGTAAAATGTTTACTATTAAAACGCTTTACTTAGAATTTAAATATCTCATTAACTCAAATTTGAAAAACCATCGGAGTTTCCCTTTAAGACTTCGTCATATCGGCTGCCCTTCAATCCTGGCAACAACCCAAGGACGCACATTGTTAGCAAAAGAATATGGACTTTTGGATAAATGTGGCGATATATGCTTGAGTGCCAGAAAAGCTAAGGCTAATAATAGCTTTGTGATTTTAGCAAAATAAATTACAATCCATGACATCCGTTATGAAATGTATGGGCAACCTCACCAAGCAGTTATATAATGTCTAGACAGCCACACCTTTCAGTTATATAATGTATAGACAGCCTCACCTTTCAGTTATATAATGTATAGACAGCCTCACCTTTCAGTTATATAATGTATAGACAGCCTCACCTTTCAGTTATATAATGTATAGACAGCCTCACCTTTCAGTTATATAATGTATAGACAGCCTCACCTTTCAGTTATATAATGTATAGACAGCCTCACCTTTCAGTTATATAATGTATAGACAGCCTCACCTTTCAGTTATATAATGTATAGACAGCCTCACCTTGCAGTTATATAATGTATAGACAGCCTCACCTTTCAGTTATATAATGTATAGACAGCCTCACCTTTCAGTTATATAATGTATAGACAGCCTCACCTTTCAGTTATATAATGTATAGACAGCCTCACCTTTCAGTTATATAATGTATAGACAGCCTCACCTTTCAGTTATATAATGTATAGACAGCCTCACCTTTCAGTTATATAATGTATAGACAGCCTCACCTTTCAGTTATATAATGTATAGACAGCCTCACCTTTCAGTTATATAATGTATAGACAGCCTCACCTTTCAGTTATATAATGTATAGACAGCCTCACCTTTCAGTTATATAATGTATAGACAGCCTCACCTTGCAGTTATATAATGTATAGACAGCCTCACCTTTCAGTTATATAATGTATAGACAGCCTCACCTTTCAGTTATATAATGTATAGACAGCCTCACCTTTCAGTTATATAATGTATAGACAGCCTCACCTTTCAGTTATATAATGTATAGACAGCCTCACCTTGCAGTTATATAATGTATAGACAGCCTCACCTTTCAGTTATATAATGTATAGACAGCCTCACCTTTCAGTTATATAATGTATAGACAGCCTCACCTTTCAGTTATATAATGTATAGACAGCCTCACCTTTCAGTTATATAATGTATAGACAGCCTCACCTTTCAGTTATATAATGTATAGACAGCCTCACCTTGCAGTTATATAATGTATAGACAGCCTCACCTTTCAGTTATATAATGTATAGACAGCCTCACCTTTCAGTTATATAATGTATAGACAGCCTCACCTTTCAGTTATATAATGTATAGACAGCCTCACCTTTCAGTTATATAATGTATAGACAGCCTCACCTTTCAGTTATATAATGTGAAGACAGCCTCACCTTGCAGTTATATAATGCATCGGCAGTCTCACCTAGCAGTTATATAATGTATGGACAGCCTCACCAAGCAGTTATATGATGTATAGAAAGTCTCACCAAGCAGGCAAGTAAATATAAACTTATTATTTAAATAGTTTACCTAAAGGAAAACTCCACAGTTACAACTGTATTTCTCAATAATGTACAAGTTATTTCCTTTTCGATATCAAGCATATAACTAATTACCATTAATTAACTGACTAATTGGTTAATTATTAAACAGATTCCTATTTTGTACACTGTACAATAAATAACAGTTTAAAAGTTTCAACTTGATCTAAGAATGGACAGACTGAATGATTTAATATAAGCTTTGTAAAAAAAAATATAAAAATAAAATTGCAGGGTATAATTTCTGCTATAAAACTTGAAACTTTTGAAGATGTCGTGTTCATTCTCTTAGCGTATTCGAGGCAAGTATGAGTCAATTCTCTAAAGAAATAGTTCTAAAATGAGTATAAGTGTGCTGTGGTGAAATGGTAAAGCGTTCGGCTTTCAGTGTCACGGGTTTGAGTCCTGATAAGGAAACTGAACACGTCCTGACTAGATGGGCTCATCCAGTTCTTAATGGATACGTGGTTTCATTCGGAGGAAATAGTAAAGTCGTTGTGCCGGCCACACAACGCCCTCGCCAACCTTTGACCTAGAAACAGATAAAGATAGAACAATCATCTGACCCAAATCTCTAGGAGCTGATGGACTTCGTAACATCAATTAATGCGCATGTTTTCTTAAGAATTTCTTTATTTTGTTTGCGGTAAATTAAGTTGTGTAAACTAGCTACTCTTCTGGGTACCCCTCACCCTTTTATCCCTACACCCCACAAAACATCACAGGTAGAGATATTAGCACGTGTTGTGACCTGTGCAGCTCACTATCGTGCAACGTACACATACGCGCAGACACACACACACACACACTCACTTCCGAATACAAATACGCATCACACTCAGGTAGATACACACACATACACTGCAACTCTCACACATATAGTGTGAGCACAGCCCAGAAGAGAAGGTAGCTTCTAGACGACTGGTGTGCTTAGTGGAGAGTCAAGTCAACTCACCGCCTAGGAACCCGTGCTCACGTAATGGCCTTTAAGGCTTTTTGTTTGTTTGTTTGGTGATTGTGTTTTCTTTGGCTTCCATCTTGGGTCACATTTCCTATCAGGATATATCTATGAAATTATTATGTAATAATCGTAAGTTATTGCGTTGTTGAAATGTACCTTGTCAATAACACTGTATTCAATGTTATCAACTGTCCTGAATCCGTAGATATCTGAAGAAATGCACTATTGTCTTGGAAAAGTATTAAGGCCATAGGGGGAAAAAAAGGAATGTTCATGATATATCAAACAATTTCAAGGATGCAAAATTGAACGTCACTGTTACCAATTGAACTAAAAAAAAATTGACAATTATTTGAATCCTATCCTAATGCATAGCAGCTAATCTTCGTATTAACTCTCCTGCTAGGTAGTTGCCCGCTTGCTTTAAAATAAGTTTTAACTCACAGTAAAAATACAATGCTTCTTCTATATTGAAATTATTTTATGCAAGGAACAGAAAGCTTAGAAATGTTGATTCTGCAGGGCTAAAAAGTGAAAAAAATATTATGTCTAAGGACTACATACTAAAAGGCAAAATTGCTATATTTTGAACACCGTCAACACCAATGTTTGTGTACAGAATCATTGAGCTACGTTATAGAAGATATATTTAACTGGGAAGCTTAGAATAATAATATTAATAATCTTTATTGTACATAAAGAAATTTGTTTTACAATTTGTGCATTACACCAAACAAAAAACATAACTATAAAAAGCTAAAATGTAAATCACAAAATCCTGACCCAAAGGTTGATTTTTTATTTCTAGAAACTTTTTTGCTTGAATTTTTAAACTTGATGTTTGTCTCAAACAGCTGCCCAAATTGGGTTTGAAAATTTTTGCGAATGGCTTTATCCAGCAGCTAATGGGGACTGTTGAATTCCTCCGAGTTTCCAATTAAATGGTTAGATTTATTTGAGCATACATTGTTTATTATAATATAGTAGCCATCGAAATGTGTTATTATTCAGCTCAGTATTTAGACCTGGAAGGGCTCTAAGCTATTAAAGTCCATATATTAAATGGCAGTGATAGATTTCCAAGAAGCCCTTAACTATAGCTTATTTAAAAAAAGGGTCCCTTTCAGACCTTGCGATGTATTGGGCAGATGATGTTAAGATCATCTGTTCATTTGGCCAACGGTTTACGAGCAGGGTGCTGTGTGGCCAGCACAACGACCAACCGCCTTTTCCTTTATCAACTAAAGTCAGGTACCCATTAGAGTTGTGTGGACTCAAGGGAGTCTTAAAAAAGCCCGAAATTCAAAATCCCATTCTTCACGGTGATTTGAACCCAGGACCCCAGGTTCGGAAGCCAAGCGCTACTCAACCACCGCGCCCCCATAGCTTATGTTGCCTATAGGTAAATCCGACCCTGGTTGCTTTTGGAATGTGCAGAATGGCATCAGTGTAACGCGGTACTTAATTTAGAGAATCGTATTTGTTTCGTATTTTTCTTGTGTAGTCTGCCTTGATCAACTGTGTGTTCAAGTGTTTCTCTCGTTTGTTTTTTGTGTGTTGTGTTGTGTTGTGTTTTGTATGTATTGCTCAGTTATGTTTATTAAAAATCGACTCGTTTTTTTGAAAACTTTGTGTTTGTAATTAAATCATTAGTTAAAGCTTAACACTATCTACTTAGTTTTGTGCGGTGTTTCCGTCCGTCACGATTTAACTATATTTTGTAGCTCGCTTATAAGCCTGGGTTTAACATGTATTTCACTTGGCCTTTGAAAAAAAGCGAACCCTTTTGTTTATAAAATGAAACATGCAGGTCACAGCTACACCTGCGCATCCACGCACAATTTATTATCTCCTCCTTAATTCACGCTCTCGAAAACATTCGCATTATTAAAATTACTTAGTCCTAGAGGCATTCATCAACAAAAGTAAATCATAAGACAAGACCGTGGTTCAATTTGCTGCTGGATTGTATGTCAGGAAATAGAATTATTTGTGTGTGTGTTGTGTGTGTGTTGCATTAATTCAATGTTAAATTCTAATTACAAATTATGTGCCCTGTTGCTGATGAAATGACGACAGACTCAAAACACGGAAGCAGGTAGAACAGTTTATGTAAGAACGTAAGGGGGGATGGCTGCAGTCCAATGCCAAGACGGAGTCTGTAGATGTACGTGTAGACTTTACCTATTGACAATATATTCTCAGGTTCATACGCAGTTCACCTCTTTGTTCAGAGGTTCAAAGTTCAACTACGATGTTGTTTTCTTGGTTGGGTGGGGGGATTTTATTTATCCGATCCAATATTACAAATATTTATTTTTTAATTATGTACGTAGTGTAGACAAGAGTGCATCCAGTCAATAGCGAGGAAATTGTAAGCAGGTACCCATTAGAGCTGGGTGGACTCAGAGGTACCCATTAGAGCTGGGTGGACTCAGAGGTACCCATTAGAGCTGGGTGGACTCAGAGGTACCCATTAGAGCTGGGTGGACTCAGAGGTACCCATTAAAACTGGGTGGACTCAGAGGTAGCCATTAGAGCTGGGTGGACTCAGAGGCGCCCAAAGATCACGAAATAAAAAATCCCAGTCTTCACCAGGATTCGAACCCGGGACTCTTGGCTTTACCGCTCAGCCACCGCGCCTCCCATAACACCGGTATGTTGACATTAATTAGATTTGTGTGTGTGTGTGTGTGTGCGTGTGTAAGGATGCAATCTGCTAAGCTCGATGACAATCTGCCTCAAAGTAAAGAACAGATGCTTGATGATCTCCCATTACGTAAGGATGTCTTCACAAGTAAAAATTATCTTGGCTTTCTGTTGAATTCAAACTCAACAGTTGCGTGCTAAACAGCCTCGACCAATTTGTCACAGCTCTAATAAAGAAAGCGACTACAACAAATAGACATATTATTTTTGTTTACTATAAGTCGATAGAAACTCCACAACATACACTTTATTAGACCACTTGTATGTGGGACGTGGGAATTGCGAAAGTGTTTTTAGGCATCTTATCTTATATAATACAGACGTTACTTCAAAAAAGCTGATTACGTCCTACGCGTCATGCATCTAGTCATGCATGTTAACCAATGACTTAAGTTCTGCCAAGTCACTGGTTTCCCTGGCTGGCTCAGGCAACCCATTCCATGCTGTAATAGCACCAGGGAAGGAGTATTTGTACAAATTTGACCTAGCATATGGAATGAGGAATATGCCTTTATCTTTGTGTCTTTCAGACTGCTCTATTAGATTTGGTTTTTGTATTTGAAGATTATGGTTCAGTGTTCTATGTATCCTTGGTACTTTACTTTTAAGTCTTCTATCCTGAAGGCTTTCTAAATTTAGTTATTTTGTTTAAAGGTGTTAGTCAAGTGTGAATACATATATGTATAGTGATTTTCCTCTGTATTTGTTTTTCAGATCACACTCAGTCATTATATGATCAAAACACAATAAAGATCTCTCTCTGTTGACTTGCACTGAACTAGACACTCAAAACTCGAAATAAAAAATAGATACTTCATAAAAAAGCATTCAAAGTCATCTATTACAGGTGTTGTTGTTTTTTTTAACTTTTACAATACCCAAATATCTCATGGTGACACCATAGCCAGACTTCACTCCCGCATTTAGAAACATGTCTAGCTTTCTGGGGAGCTCACGAAGGCGGTTCTCCCAGCCAGAGAAGCCGCAGCCGAGGTTTGAATGGCGCATGCGCGTCCACAGCCTGATGATGGACGAGAGAGAAAATTACGATCCTCCCTTCGAACGGAAATCCCAGAGATACGACGCTGGTCGTCCGAGCAGAGGGCTCGACACGGATAACGAGCACAAGCAGAGGAAAGAAGAAAAGTCGGGCGACGACTCGACAGAAGAAGAGGTGCCCGCTTACCGCCGCAGAAGCAGGTTTTTGAGAACAAAATCTGAAGGCTATTTGAAGGTGAGGCTCAGACTGTCCAAGTTTTCGGACGTTTCTAAGAGTCAGGATGAGCCAGACCCTCAAGACGAAAGCAGACATCTGAGAGACCATGAAGTAGAAGAGTACAATGCAGAGTCGGCATCATACAGAAGACGTCACTTCTCTTACCAAAGAAAAGAGTCAGCAAAAGAAAGTGGTGAAAATTTAGACCATACGCTAAGTAAAAGTCATGAGGAGACAACTTTTCATCAAAGAGAATCAACTTGTAGAAATAATGTTCAAGACACTGCTATTGAAACGATGAATCAAGTTGATACGCGCAAAACAAGCTTACAATTAGAAGCATACGATTCCAAATTTGGATCGAATGATATTGACCGAAGCACTGCTGACCTAAAGGTTCACAATATTGATAAGGAATCACAAGCTTCACCAGGTGCTGAAAATTTTCAGGACGCTCATGCTTGCGATGACTTAAAACTTTCCGAAGCCTCTGGTGACTTACAGGCAGCCTCTGCTACAGACTACATCGCGACAAGACGTACTTCGGATCAGATAGCTAGGCGTGCTTCTAAAGAAGATAACTACAATGCATCTTGTGAGCTGCAGTGGAGCTGCGAAAACATCGAGCTCAAGCTCGATGGCAGTCAAGGAGCAATCCCCAAAAGATATTCCAGCCACAGTTCTTCCATTGCAGCAGTTCAGGACCACGTTGGCCGCGATGAATATAGCGATGAATGCGGGGACGTACCGGAGTCGAAGTCTAAGGAATCAGCGGAGCCAACCGGGGCAGAATGTGGAACTCATCCGATTTCCTACGATGACAACAGCTCTTGTGCGTTAAATAAAACAGGCCAGAACAGCATTAAAATTAACATGAGTGATATGACTAAACAATTAAGCGATGTTAATTTTAATAAACCAAATCAAACCGACGGTCATTTTCAACAGAAAATAACACAAGACAAAGTCAATCCAGAAGAAATAGAATATAAAGTCAACCCAACTTCAGACAAAGGCGATGCAAAACAAAACGGCTTCACTGAGGCACACACCGTGGGCGGTAAAAATAAATCAAAGGACAAAACTGAATACATGAACACTCATTCGGAAGAGCATAAGATCATAGTTGAGGAGCTTGTCAACAGCCTCAGTAAATCCTCAAGTGAAGATCATGGCGACGCGGATGATATAGAATCCCTCATCGAACAGATCATAGCCGAAGAAGAAGCCATGCTGGACGGGAAAGCCCCGAGCGCCAAGCTGATCCAAGAGTCTTTGAAACATATAAACAAAGAAGACCTCTCCGCTCTTCGCGCTGAAGTCCAGACACTGCAAAACGAGATTGACATATGCAACAGCGAAGCCGGTCAAGGGGTTCCCTTCTCCAGAAGCACTTCCCAGAAGGAGCAGAGGTCATCCTCTTTGCCTTCGTGCAATTCAGACAACGACCAACAGGTCCAGGCCGTGATGCCGTATTCCTCGTCATGCCCACATACATACGATGCATACGTCCAAAAACAGCAAGCAACAAAGAAGGAAGAGGACGACGAGGAAGAAGACTTTAACTCCTGGGCCTACCTCCCAGTCATTCTCATGGAAGACATTCTGACCCTACTGAGTCCCAAAGAGCGTCACCAGGCTTCCCAGGTGTGCAGGCAGTGGTACGACCTGTTCTACTCCCCTCGGGTCTGGGAAACTTTCATTCTGCTGGAGAGAACTCTCACCAAAAAGAGATTCAATCTGTACAAAGGATACCAACGAGAGCTTTGTCCAGGCAAGACGCAGGTAACGTTGTCATGTTCTTCTTATCTTATATAATCAGTGGCGTAGCTAGAGTGGGGGGGGGGGAGAAAATTTGAGAATCCCCCCCGGGCCTCCACATGAGGGAGGCCCCCAAATGAGTGTTTTTTTTTACATAAAAAATTAAATATTATGCAAAATACAGGGGCCCTCTAAGAGGTCTAGTCCCCAGGTCTTCAAACGATTGAAAATTTCTAGCTACCCCCCTGTATATAATTCAGACGTTTCTTCCCAGTTTATATTTTTAAAAATGCTATAAGCCATAATCACGTTACTTTTACTCAATTAAGGATGAAAGTAATGTGGTCAAAAATAATTACACGGCATAGGAAAATAACAACTGGTGCTCCTCAGAAACACATAAAGAAAAACAAAATCTGTTTTGATAGGTAGTTAATAATTTTTGTAATTTTTTTTTATGTGCTGCCAACTCCTGATCTTCCAAAAAAAAAAAATAAAAAAATGAGGAGTACTCTAAAATGTATGCATCAGTTGAACTCTTGTTTTCGTAAAATTGTATGTATACGTGAAGAAATCTCCTCAGTTTTTGCGTAAAGCCAAACTAGTTATTTTATTTAGAAATCGTGAGTTATTTTAATTTATTGACTTTATGAACAATTTTACGAAATCAATACAACGCTAAAGATAAATTATGAAAAAAATTTCTTGGAAACTGGAAGTTGAAGCTTGAACTAATGAGTGTATAATTGCTCAGGTCTAACCTTAGCTGATGCTTTGGAGAAAAAACAATTCATTTATCAAAAAAATATAAAGAAGTTGTAGAAGAATCAGCACTGTTGCGATAACGACGACCAGCCACCCCCCAAACACGAAAGTGTTAACAATAAGAAAAGAAGTGAATTGAAAAAAAAAATCTAATTAAATATCACGTTATAATTTTAAAATGACACCGTCATGTGTAAATAAATATTTTTCAATTTTTTTTTTTTTTGAAACCATGACAATTAAATTATTATTTTATTACTATTGTTTTGCAAAATTGGGAATACAAATATTTGCATTTAAAGATCATGAAGGACTTCTATTATCTTATCCTCAGCTATGTTTCAGACGCGTGGGATCTTTCTTCAAGAGAATCGTCGTCACGCCCATCTCTGACTACTTTAATCTCTACGAGTTCTTGAGAATTCTAGCAGCATTCCTTCAGTTCCAAGAAGACCATGGCCAAATCGCCATGCCCCTGCTTCACACATTTGACTTCACGTTTGCGTGCGCCAGTCGTAGTGAGGGAGTTGAGATGGTCCACGGAACCGGGGGACAAATTTTAGAAATGATCATCCAGCTTTTGGTTAGGATGAACAACTTAAAGCACCTGAAGTTGAACCAGCTGCTGGTGGATGTTGTGGATGTGCCCTCATTGTTTGATGCCATCGCCAACTGCTTCGGTGAATGCCTGAGCTCTCTCGAGATCTTGAACGTGACCAAAGTTCCGCTTCCGTTGACTGACTTGTCCCTTTTTCGCAACTTGATTAAACTGACCATTAGCCCGCAGCACTTGAACGACGAGGTCGCCTTGCTTCTTTCTGGGCTTAACATCATGCAGCTGCATCTTCTGCAGGACCCATATACCTGCGAATGCGAACCAGTTTCATCAGAAGCGTGGAAGCTGGTCAGGGAAATAGCGCCCTGGCTGCAGGTTTACTTAGAGGTAGTGGGAACCACCCGGAGCCAGGTTCTCATACAGCCGCGCGCGCCTGTTTACGGCGTGTTCTTACGCACTGCTTACAGCAGGTTGACCAACGACCTGGCCATGTCCTTAGTGGAACAATACAGTAAAACACTTCGCTTCTTTGTCCAGGAGCGTCTCCCTCGTGTCCACGGACCGAGGGGGTTCCACCACCGCTCAGACTCTTCCTTCCTATTCCTTGTACGCAGGTGCTCCGTCCTTCAGACATTGGTCATCCGCGAGAGGATCAGCACCTCCACCCTCGTCCTCCTCGCCCACGAAGGCAGACGACTTCACACTCTGCTGGTCAGAAAGTATGGACTTATTAAACGCTGTGACTGGCCCAAGTGCGGGGAAATGTCCAAAGACTTTTTCGCCAATCTCAAGTCGGCTTCCCTTGATTATAGCAAATGCACCGATGAAATATGTAAGGTTTTGAAACGCCGCTGGAAGCCCATGGAAGACAAACCCTTCATGAGACTGAAGATAGTCCCTAGACTTCAAGTCTGTTAAGAATCATGAAATTTGAAAGCACTTTTTACGTTTATGTTTAAAAAATAATTTTGTATGTAAACATGTTTACATAAAAATATATATTTCAACTATAAAACGCTCTGAAGTTGTTTTGCTTATGCGCCAGGGTGTTCGTCCTAAAGGTTCTTGGATTTAGGTCTGGTCCAGCAGTATGAAATATGCATTAAAAAAAACACTGTAAAGACCATCCATTGTCCAGTGGTGTACCCTCCATCTACTAGAGATAGCAAAGAGGTTTTTTGCTGTTGTGGTAGTCGCTTAGTAATTTCGTCAACTGTTGACCACAGAGTCGCAAGATTTCTGTATCATCATTTGTATAGATTTCGGGTTCTCTGGTCAAGCTAAATGTATTTTTTAGTTGCTTTTTATAAATAATAATGGAAAAGCATAATAGAAAAACAAAGTTTTGGGTAACACTAACCTAATCCAACTAGTGTTGGGATAAACAAAGTATTTTTGTAATATGAAAAAAGAAACTATTTTATAAATAAACTTTATTACGCCACTTCCTCTAACCGCTCAATCTGATCAATGCATTCTGGTTCTATTTATACGTAAATATATCCATACATAAAGATCCTATATTTTAACACTTGTTAGCGATTTATGTCCGCAATTATTTTTCCATATTCTAACAGATTTGTTCATTTTTCACATTTTTGCATTCTACCCTGTTATGATTAAACTTCAATAATATTTTGGTTTGTAATCAGAAAACGTTTTACTTTTGGTCTAGAATTATAGGAGAATGCATGCTCGTTTTATATGTTACAAATTAAAGTTTATAAAACCAAAAAAAATAATAATTTAATGAGGTCGAGTCCACGTTTTTATCGTTAATTATAAGATAAAGGGGGGTCGCGGTGGCTGAGTGGTTAAGCACTCGGTTTCTGAACCTGAAGTCCTGGTTTCGAATCTCGATGAGGGCTGGGATTTTAAATTTCGGAATTTTTAGGGCGTCCCTGAGTCCACCCAACTCCATTGGGTACCTGATTTTAGTTGGGGAAAGTAAAGGAGGGGGGTCGTTGTGCTGGCCACATGACACCCTGCTCGTTAACCGTTGGCCATAGAAACAGATCTGCCCCATGGATCTTAAGGCCTGAAAGGGGAAACAAACTATGAGAGAAAGAGTTAGAAGTTTATTTTAAGGCCTTTTCATAGATGAATTGCTAACAGAAAGTTTGTGCTATTTGGGTAGAGATTTAGTTGTATTATAAAACATGCTTAAGTGTGAGTCAATGAGGACACGACTACTTGGTCGTGTTGTATGCGCTCAGGACTGTCACTTGGATGGTCCAGGGTTCCAGACCTGCTTACCACCATCCCCCGCCTTCCTGCAGGAGGTCTGGGCAACCATAACATGGCCGATCTAAGGCAATAGGAGGGCCCAAGTGAAATAGAAAAAAAAATTGATACATGTTTTGTTAGGTTCAATAAATAATTCTTTAAAGTTTCACCATGGTCCAAGAATTGGTATAGGAGAAATAACGTGTTTAATTATATAAGGATAAAAAAAAAAAACAATACATATATTTAGCCATATCTGTGAATAGTGAATGATTAATTTCCCTTATTGGCGTCACACAAAAGAATTAACTAGCATTAATTAATAGACTATGTCACTATGTTGTTGTATTGATTCATGTCTTGTCTATGACTGTGAATAATTTCAATTTGATCCGAGAATGTGTGTGAGAGATATAACGTATACACACTTTTTACTAATGAATGACTTGTTTGTGTTACACTACACGGTCATTTGATCTTTACATTGCTCATAGTTATAATTCTGTGATTAAACTCTAGTTTGTGGGTAGGAAATGCATTAAAAATGTTTCGTATTCAATTAAATTTTTTTTTGGACTTATGTTTCAACGAGACATTATGCAGACAGTGTTTTTTTTTAAATAATTTCATTTGTTAATCATACAAAAATATTGAATATGTATGTATTACGGTGTATGCTAACTCAGACACATTATGGCATTGGTTTACCTTCCTTTGTACCACATGTTAAGCTGAATGACGAGCTTGATTCTTCAAATAAGCGAGCTTGTATCAGCCTTATGCTTTGCACCAGCGTACTGATATTAGTGCGCCTCATTTATCTAGGTCAGTGTGCTACAGAGATAGATCTACAATGTAGTTTTTAACATTGAGTAAGACCTTGTCAGTGAAAGGTAATGATGGATTCAAAGGCTCTTGGCGAATTCAACTTAATGAACTATAAATGAATTTATTAAACACATTATTAATACTTCATTATGTTTGTTTATTTAGTTACGTAGAGGCTTATTTATTCATTTCTAAGTAGATTGACCTAGATACGTTGGAGACACAATGCACAGCTACTTCCAGTGGCGTAGCAAGGTACCTGTGGGGACGGATTAAGGATATTCTTGTGGCCCCCTCTCCGAAATAAGGCAAATTTAGTCTGAGACAAAAAAAAAATTAGCTATCTGAAAGTACTTTTACAAAAAGACTATCAAATGCAAGCACTTTGAATTATATATTTTTTTACATCAGTTAGAGGTATTTTTAAGGGAGCTTTTTAGGTTCTATTTTATCGGTTTTTACAAGAGTGCAAATATTTTCTTAACTTTGGTGTCATCTCCAAGTGCTTATGTGAGCCCCGACTGGTCATGAGTCATGGGGCCAAGCGCAATAAACCATTTCAGGCCATGAATGCTATACCACAGGCTGTGCGCACTTAATGGTCGTGGCCCCGGTTTAATTGAACCCCTTGGCGCCATGGATGTTACGCCACTGGCTACTTCTTATCTTATATAATACAGACGTTACTTCAAAAAAGAAGATGATTACGTCCTACTCGTCATGCATTCAGTCATGCATGTTAACCAATGACCTTAATTCTGCTAAGTCACTGGCTAGCTCAAGCAACCCATTCCATGCTCTAATAGCACTAGGGAAGAAGGAGTATTTGTACAAATTTGTCCTAGCATATGGGATGGATCGTGTGTCTTTATCTTTGTGTCTTTCAGAGTATTTTATTAAATTTTGTGTTTTTATTTGAAGATTATGGTTCAGTGTTTAATGTATAATTGCTACTTTACTTTAGAGTCTTCTATCCTAAAGGCTTTCTAAATTTAGTGATTTTACTAAAGGTGTTACTCTGGTCAAGTGTGAATTTTCGTTTGTTATGAATCTCACTGCTCTATTTTGTGTCTGTTCCAGTTACTTAAAGTTGAGGGGTCCCAAACAGAGGATGCATATTCTATTATTGGCCTAACCTACTTCCTTTAAAATATATACTGTACCTAGTAATAGCATCGTTAAATGAACCTACATTAAACAATAACGGAACAGATTTGACCAGATAATAATTTATAATGAAATTTCATGAAATACTAGAATATTAAAATTAAGTAAGTAAATTAAATTAATTTAAAAATGCGAAATATTTATATTTCGCTGAACTTCATCTAAAACTAAAAAATTAGAATCAAAAAAAAATATAAAGGAGGAATTTTCTCTCTCTCATAATAAGAAGGTTTATAACTGAAATATTTCGTTTTCTAACTGGCTAGTTAAAAACTAAATAGCAATCATTAAACTAAAATGATATACCTAAAACAGAAATGGGAATACAAAATATAATATATACATCCGAACTGAAATGATAAAACTAAAATAAAAATAAGTATAACTGATAAGAAAATATGCAACTGAAATAATGAAACTGAAATAAATATAAGCAGGATTACGTGTCCATTTTTTTATCTTCTATTTCGTTTTTCTCTCAAGCTTAAATTAAGTCACTCCGTCTGTCTGTCTGGGTAGATTCTTTTAGACTTTCCTATCCCACTTCCCACTTTAGGATTAAGTTGATATTGTGAACAATTATTCATTGTCTAGTTTAGGGGTTGGCAAATTATGACCCGCGGGTCACATGTGGCCCGCCGAAGTGTTTTATGCGGCCCGCGAACACCTAAAGAAATCACATTACACGTATACAAATGCAAATACATTAAAAATAAATCATTGTAAATATCTATAGAAATTATTGAAGCTTTTGATTCTTATCACTTATAATGAAGAGGCTAAAGAAACATTTTCTCTAAACGTCCTTATAAATAGTTTAAAGTACACGATGGCTATTTTTAATGGCTCATTTCGAAACATTCAGTCCAAGACACAAGCCCAGGCCAGTATTTATTCAATGCTATGAAGAACTGTGTTGAAAGTGTTGGGTTGGCTTGTACAAGATGGCAAGGGTAACAACTGATGGAGATCCTGCTTTGACTGAGAAAAACAGACTTTGTAATAAAATAAAGAGCAATACCCCAACCATGAACCCATTACGGAAAAGTTTACACAAATCTGTTTTTGAATACCATTATTGCAAATGTGACACACCAATCATAAATTCTCAAATAAAAAGCTTAGCACCAGCTTTAGACATATGTAAACATCGCATTTGTGTAAGGCCTACGCAGAGCTTTTTTGTTGTATTATTTTATAGAAGAAATAGCGAAACGTATCCTCTCTGTTATTGTTGAAGTACACTTTTTTTTGTATAAGCTGCATAATTTTAGTTTTTTTTTTTTCGCAGTTAATTTATATTTTTCTATTTTATTTGGAGCAATCAAATTCAATTCGCTTCTCTAGGGACTCCAATTATCTAAGACCGGCCCCTGACTGGAAGTTCCGAAAAGTACTTTAAGATTTGGAAACAAAACATTCCGATGTTTGATAACAAAGTAGTATCCTCTGGTCTAGCAATAGATATGGAATCTCATGGAAATTGTGAAGTTCCTTGAAGGACATTGACTGTGACTTCGTTACTAATATTTCTAATGAAGAGTTGAAGACAGACTTCATGTTTATCTTCCGAATCATTGCCATTTCGTTGTTTGCACATGAAATGTATGTGCATCTTAATTCTTTCCAAACAAAGCTATTCAATTTCTTGAGGCCAGCAAGTGAAACTAGACTTTATCATTTTCCTTATCTGAAAGGTTAAAATATTTCTAGTGAAATGGTTGAAATGTACAATACTTATTTGTATTCCTTGATAATAGAATTTGAAAGCAAATTTTAAGACGTCAGCAACTTGGAACCAGTTTTCAATACCCTCAGCTCACCATTTAATGCAGAAGCTGATTCCGCTCCAGAGGACATACCTCCAAGCAAATTATGACCTACAAGAGAAGTTCCTGTCAGTTCTTTCGCGGGAGTTCATGGTGCCAGAAGCTGTATTTCCGCACTTGAAAAAAATTTGCTGCTAAACTTTCACATTTTTTGGAAACACATTCATCTGTGAACATGCTTTTTTTTGTTTGAAAATTATCAAGTGTTAGAACAGCTCAATGCTTATTGATGTGAAACAATCCCAAAATATCAAATATCACGTATTGGCTGTAATTTGACAGAAGTCACAATGATAACAACTTATATAATACAGACGTTACTTCAAAAAAGAAGATGATTACGTTCTACGCGTCATGCGTAACTAGTAAGCTAGTTCCATGGTTACGGAACATTATTCACGAGAGTTAACAGGTATATACTTCACATTAAGTACAACTACATGTTTGTGTTGAAATGTTGTGATTGAAACAGACAATTACAAAATTTAAAAAAATCATTCGTAAAATAAGTTCAAGAAATTGCTAACTCTTGTTATAATTCCGTAATTGGGAGTGCAAATATATATATGCGCCCCCCAGTCCCCAATTTATTTTTAATGCGGCCCTCGGCAGAAAAAGGTTGCCACCCGTGGTCTAGTTAATCAATTAGTAATTGGATAATTAATTAATGTTCTTTTATTGGAGAAAAGATTTTTTAAAATTTTGCTTATTTAATTACCACAAAGAATGGCTCATATTTTGGTTGACTTTAAATTTCAGTTTCCAATTTCGTAAATGACAATAACATCCTATTAAAGTATACTACACAATTTTAGCATTTAAAAAAAATCCAAGTTTATTACACTTTCAAGAATAATATATTGGTATATAAAAATACATTTATTAAATTTCACATTTATACAATCATTCAGGCGAATCAATAATAACTAGTTACAATTAAGATTCAAAACTTCATAATTAAGGAAATAAATAGGTGTAAATATTTGTGCTAGTCACCATGACCAACAAAATACAAATGGTGACAATATAAATGTAAGTATATTGTATAATATTGTGTTACCAGTCTTGTCTGCAATTTCACTTATATTAATCAATTCATTTTAAGCTGAGCAGAAAAAATGTTAAACTTGCTTAAGAATATTAGATATTCAGGTACATCGACACCTTTATTTCATAACGAGGGAAGCAGTGCAATCCACGATGCTTAGCTGTCTCCAATGTACAAATACCTATTTGAAAAGACTTTCTTTGTAATTTTTTTTTTTTTGTGCTATTAAGGGGGATAAACAAAATGCTACAAGACTGGTTTAGTACAACTCAAGGGAAGCAACTAAAAAAAAACTAAAATGATAATTCTTGATGCGTTTCTGTGATTGTTTCTGAAATAAATTTAGTACGTACATAAGAATCATTTGTGTGTGTGTGTGTGTGTGTGGTTATTGTGGGTGCTTGGTGAATGTGTGGGGTCAAAGCAATTGACTTGGTGGCTAGCACGTTTAAATCGGGAGGTCGAGATTGTCATCATGTATCACGTGATAACAGTTATCTGACATATCAGTATTACCAAAATCTCACATTCCATGAATGCACATTCCGTAGAATTAGAAAGTATGAAAGAAACAATTAAAGCGTCTAAAGATAATTATGTAATGGAAGGAAGGGCATTTACTTCAGTAAAATAAGTTTCAGCACTGGTGAATGAAATGTTACAATTAGTCAGTTCAATGAGATTATCATCATCATCATCAAACTCCATTTGAGTGATGGCTTGAGAAGCTCAAATCCTGTCTTGAAAAAGCCCTGGACAGAAACCCTGCTGTCTTGCGTAGTGCATACATGTCACCATACAGGTCGAGAAGTTTGGGTTTCCCAGACCTGTCGAGACGGAGATCAGCAAGTCTTGGGCAGTCAAACAGAATGAGACACGATTTCCTCTTCCTTGCCGCACCGTGAGTCAAATTTTGGCCATAACCGTGAGAAATATGAGCCAACAGGAAAGTTCAATGAGATAGACTTAAATATTTTAAAACCATAAGATGCTGCCAAATGGACTCACTTAATAATCTTAAAATTTTAATATACTTAATAAATATTAATAAATTGTCGTAAAAAAAAACAACACGAAAATATATAACCGTCAGTAACCATTTAGATCAGTGTTTTATTGTACAATAAAATAACAAACCAGCAAGAAAGGGAAGGGGGGACGACACCATGGAGGAAAGTTGTTAAAAATGGTAAGTTGACACTCCACTATTTAAAAAAAAAGGTGGTTACATAAATTGTCGGTACACCGGCTCAATGGTTGCCCAGTTTAATACAAAAGAGATAAGCAATAAGCTCAGTGACAAGATTCACCAGCTCAAACAAACTCAGGACTGACAATCCGATCCAAAGTCCAATGGTACCACCTATGTCAGAGAGAAGCTGTGTGTTCTGAAATAGTGAAGGAAATTTGTTTAGACTAATTTTAGACTAATTAATAAACAATAAAAAAAAAAATTCTCTCTGTCTGTCTCACTCTCCATTTCTCTCTTTTTCTCTTTCTGTCTGTCTCTCTTTATTTCTGCCTCTCTCTCTCTCTTTCTCTCTCTCTAACTGTCTGTCTGTCTGTCTGTCTCTATTTAGTAATGATGAAGCAGTTCTAAAACATTTGAAGGGGGAGGACCAATATTGTTCTACACTCTCATTGGAGGTAAAAACAAAATAAGTTCCCCTTTCAGACCTTGTGATCTATAAGGCTGATGATGTAAAGATCATCTTTTTATGTGGCCTACGGTTAACGAGGGTGTCACGTGGCCAACACAAAGACCAACCACCCGCAAATGCTTTAAAGGCCAATCCATGAGTTAGCTAGCCCTCACTGAAATAATGTCACGTGACAGCCAATGGCTTCCAAAAAGAGAACTCTTACAAAAGTTTTCGAGACACTCATTTGAGAGGAGAAAGAAAGCTAGCGTCCAATACGGGGTCTAAGGGTGAATAGAGAACATAAGTTGTTTCCCCGCTGACAATGGCTTTGTATACTCTGTGTACTCTGTTGCAAAGTATATAGGTTACAGCTGGGTCTGCGTTGCCATGAATTATTGCCCTCTTCTATTATCATAGAACTCGAAGAAGATTATGAATATATATATATATATATTTTATATATATATATATATATATAAGAGAGAGATTATAGATACAGATATAGTTAGGAAGATAGATAGATAGATAGATAGATAGATAGATAGATAGATAGATAGATAGATAGATTATAGATAGATTATAGATATAAATATAGGTATACTTAAAAAGATAGATAGATAGAAAGATAGATAGATAGATAGATAGATAGATAGATAGATAGATAGATAGATAGATAGATAGATAGATAGATAGATAGATAGATAGATAGATTATAGATATAGATATAGGTATAGTTAAAAAGATAAATTGATAGACAGACAGACAGACAGACAGATAGACAGATAGATAGATAGATAGATAGATAGATAGATAGATAGATAGATAGATAGATAGATAGATAGATAGATAGATAGATAGATAGATAGAATTACACCACGCAATTACTGTTACAAAATCAGACAGGACTGACACTGTTTAACTAATTGCTCAACACCCTGGAACTAGATCGTATTTACTGTTCCCAGATAATGACAAAACTTTTTTTATGGACGAAGAGGTAAACAGAGTCATAATGACCTGGTATTTACAGAAATGGGTCAGCTTATATTGGAGGCCACGTAAAGAAACTACACGAAGGAACTCCCACATGTAGCAGCAGACACCTTTCTTACAGAGCCACAACACAGCAACAGAGATAGGAATCGAATGTCAACAATTTAGTTTTCCATGAGTCAGTTCTGTACAGTTGCTCTTGTATACGAAACATAAGCTTGTTGTTTCTTTTTTTTTTAAATTTAAAAATGGTGTAAAATGGTGTGGTGGTCATCCTGGATGAGTGGTAAAGCGCTTGACTTCCCAGCATAAGGCTCTTGGATTTGAATCTCGGTGAAGACTAGGATTTATTTATTTTTTTATTTTTGAGTCCACCTAACTTAAAATAATGAAATGGGTACCTGACATTAGTTGGAGTAAAGACGGTAGGTCGTCGTGCTGGCCACACGACACCTTCGTTAACCATCGGCTAAAAAAAAAAGATGGCCTTTACATCATCTGCTCTATAGATTGAAAGGATTAAAAAAGATCCTTTCTTGCCCAGTCTTTTTCCAAAGCGGCCACCAAAAAATTCCGACTCATGTTTCTCGGGCTTCATCACCGAAGAAATAAATCCCAGTTTAATAAAATCATTTTCGGCTTCATTAAGCATTGTGGGTAGAAAAGCCGGATCGCACTGGATCACGGGCCGTAGTTTCGTTATCACTGTTCATAGCTATTTAGCTATTGAAAGGCAAAGCAGGACGTTTTGATAGAGACCTAAATAATACAGATAAGTTTGATAGATCTATTTGATATAAATTAGTTTTTTAAATCTACATAATACAGATAAGTTTGGTAGATCTATATGATATAAAATTAGTTAGTTAGAGCTACATAATACAGATAAGTTTGATAGATCTATATGATATAAATTAGTTAGTTAGAGCTACATAATACAGATAAGTTTGGTAGATCTATATGATATAAATTAGTTAGTTAGAGCTACATAATACAGATAAGTTTGGTAGATCTATATGATATAAATTAGTTAGTTAGAGCTACATAATACAGATAAGTTTGATAGATCTATTTGATATAAATTAGTTTTTTAAATCTATATAATACAGATAAGTTTGATAGATCTATATGATATAAATTAGTTAGTTAGACCTACATAATACAGATAAGTTAGCAATGAGCTAGCCCCAGTGTTCAAAATACTCTTTCAGGCATCGCTTAACCAGGGCAGAGTACCAAAGGACTGGAAAGAAGCTAATGTCACCCCCCTATTTAAAAAAGGAGAAAAATCTGACCCAGGAAACTACAGACCAGCATCACTTACCAGCATCACATGTAAAATACTAGAACACATAATATGTAGCAATATCATAAACCACTTAGACAAACATAATGTCCTCACCCCATACCAACATGGCTTTAGGAAATATAGATCATGTGTAACACAACTAATAGGACTAATTGATGATTTTTCAAAAGGTTTAGATAATAGTGAACAAATAGATGCTATCTTACTAGATTTTTCCAAGGCTTTTGACAAAGTCCACCACTATAGTTTGCTTAAAAAATTAAAATATTTCGGCATTAACGGTCCACTGCATCAGTGGATTAAAGATTTTCTGATAGGGAGAGAACAAACTGTAATAATAAATGGCTCTAAATCAACACCAATAACAGTAAACTCAGGTGTACCTCAAGGAACAGTCTTGGGTCCACTACTATTTTTAATTTACATAAATGATTTACCAAATTGCATTAGTTCAGGAACAAAAGTCAGATTATTTGCAGACGATTGCATAATATATAGAACAATAAAAACAAAACAAGACACAGATATTTTACAAAGAGAATTAGATGAATTACAGAAATGGGAATCAAATTGGAGCATGTCTTTCCACCCAGAAAAATGTCAGTTGTTAAGAGTAACAAAAAACTAAAACAAATTAATTCCACTTATCTTATTCATGGCAAACCAGTAGCACAGACTAAAAACTCAAAATACCTAGGTGTTATAATAAATGAAAAACTGTCATGGAATCCACATATTGATGAAACTATAAAAAAAATCCAACAAAGCATTAGGGTTTATTAAAAGAAATTTTTATAAATCAAATAAGAACATAAAACTAAAATGTTATTTAACCTTGGTTAGGCCAATAATAGAATATGCATCCACCGTGTGGGACCCCTCAACTCAAGAAAACATTAAGAAACTGGAACAAACACAAAATAGAGCAGTGAGATTCATAACAAACGAATATTCACATTTGACTAGGGTAACACCATTAGTAAAATCACTAAATTTAGAAAGCCTTCAGGACAGAAGGCTCAAAAGTAAAGTAGCAATTATACATAAAACACTGAACCATAATCTTCAAATACAAAAACAAAATTTAATAAAATACTCTGAAAGACACAAAAATAAAGGCACATTCCTCGTCCCATATGCTAGGACAAATTTGTACAAATACTCCTTCTTCCCTAGTGCTATTAGAGCATGGAATGGGTTGCCTGAGCTAGCCAGAAAAACCAGTGACTTGGCAGAATTTAAGTCATTGGTTAATATGCATGACTAAATGCATGACGCGTAGGACGTAATCATCTTCTTTTTTGAAGTAACGTCTGTATTATATAAGATAAGATAAGTTTGATAGATCTATATGATATAAATTAGTTAGTTAGACCTACATAATACAGATAAGTTTGGTAGATCTATTTGATATAAATTAGTTAGTTAGACCTACATAATACAGATAAGTTTGATAGATCTATATAATATAAATTAGTTAGTTAGACCTACATAATACAGATAAGTTTGATAGATCTATTTGATATAAATTAGTTAGTTAGAGCTACATAATACAGATAAGTTTGATAGATCTATTTGATATAAATTAGTTAGTTAGAGCTACATAATACAGATAAGTTTGATAGATCTATATGATATAAATTAAGTTAGTTAGAGCTACATAATACAGATAAGTTTGATAGATCTATAAGATATAAATTAGTTATAGCTACATGATACAGATAAGTTTGATAGATCTATATGATATAAATTAGTTAGATCTATATGATACAGATAAGTTTTGTAGATCTATATTGTACAGAGAAATTTGATAGATCTATATAATACAGAAAAGTTTGATAGATCTATACGAGACAGATAAGTTCTAATTCTGTAAAATTTTTACAAAGCTTATATCAATTCACTCTGTCAATCTGTCTGTCTGTCTGGTACAATTTTCGTACACGTTATTTCTCTCACACTCATTCTCGGATCAAGTTGCAAATTTACACAATTATTTGTTGGCCCTAGTAAAACATGAATACATAATAAAAATTGAGCCAATTAATTAATTAATTTTGTTTGGTATCGAAAAAGGAAAATAAATCATACTTATTGAGAGATGTGGCTTTACGTATTGAGCTATTTCCCTTATCACATTTCGTATATGTCATTTATCTCAGTTCCAATTCTCGACCAAGTTAAAATTGTGCATAATTATACATAGACTAAGACAATACATGAATCCACACAAAAAAATTAGTTGATCAATAAGTGGTAATCAATTTCATTTTATTTAGAAGAAGGAAGCTTATTCCTGCGTTATTAAGATATACGGTAGTAATTCCGCGGTTCTTTCCCTTAGATAAGCCTTGTTTCAAAAAGGATTGAGAGAAATGTTTTGTTGGTTTATTGTTCCTCTAACTAATTACCTTTCTCACTTGTTTTTAATCTAGTTACATGCAATGTTAATTTAGTCTTTTTTTTTTTTTTACCTAAACCAATTCTGTTTAGTTTTTACTGTTTTTTTTTCAACTATTTATCAAACAGAATCTTTCTCATTGTCTATTTTTTAAAACTGTTTTTTATTTAACTAAGTAACTTTTTTTCAAGATTTTTATCCCTCAACACGAAGCTTTCTGGGTTTGAGTTTTGAAGGGGGGTTTTTATTGACTCGTTCAACGATGTAGACAGACAAAGTGATGGGAAGACAACATCAAAGAATGGACAGGACGTTTCTGGGGATTCTGTTGGGTCCTTTAAATTCTCAGGCTAAAAAATCCCTTTTCTTTTCTCAACGAGATTCTAACCCGAGATCCGTAGGTTCGAAAGCAAAGCGCTTTACTACTCGGCCATATTTGAGTGTGCTTACCGTATAATCCGCCTGTTCTGACAGTTCTTCATAATTCAGATCTTCAAAGTAAATATTGAGCTTGATGAAGTCCTCCCTAGTAGATGGGAAAAGTACACATGTTGATATTACTATCGTTAAGCATGGATTCAATAAGCAGTTATTTTAAAACAAAAAATTTTGACAAAATAATTACAGAAAAAGAACAACTTTTGTTTGATAGTTACGATTTTAGTCTAGATAAAGAAAAGTAAGGGGAGTAAATTGAAGCATTTACGACATTCAGAGAAGTTGGATCTACATGATACAGGCAAAATGTTGACAGATCTACATGATACAGGCAAAATGTTGACAGATCTACATGATACAGGCAAAATGTTGACAGATCTACATGATACAGGCAAAATGTTGACAGATCTACATGATACAGGCAAAATGTTGACAGATCTACATGGTACAGGCAAAATGTTGACAGATCTACATGATACAGGCAAAATGTTGACAGATCTACATGATACAGGCAAAATGTTGACAGATCTACATGATACAGGCAAAATGTTGACAGATCTACATGATACAGGCAAAATGTTGACAGATCTACATGATACAGGCAAAATGTTGACAGATCTACATGATACAGGCAAAATGTTGACAGATCTACATGGTACAGGCAAAATGTTGACAGATCTACATGGTACAGGCAAAATGTTGACAGATCTACATGATACAGGCAAAATGTTGACAAATCTACATGATACAGGCAAAATGTTGACAGATCTACATGGTACAGGCAAAATGTTGACAGATCTACATGATACAGGCAAAATGTTGACAGATCTACATGGTACAGGCAAAATGTTGACAGATCTACATGATACAGGCAAAATGTTGACAGATCTACATGGTACAGGCAAAATGTTGACAGATCTACATAATACAGGCAAAATGTTGACAAATCTACATGATACAGGCAAAATGTTGACAGATCTACATAATACAGGCAAAATGTTGACAGATCTACATGATACAGGCAAAATGTTGACATATCTACATGGTACAGGCAAAATGTTGACAGATCTACATGATACAGGCAAAATGTTGACAGATCTACATGATACAGGCAAAATGTTGACAGATCTACATGATACAGGCAAAATGTTGACAGATCTACATGATACAGGCAAAATGTTGACAAATCTACATGATACAGGCAAAATGTTGACAGATCTACATGGTACAGGCAAAATGTTGACAGATCTACATGATACAGGCAAAATGTTGACAAATCTACATGATACAGGCAAAATGTTGACAGATCTACATGGTACAGGCAAAATGTTGACAGATCTACATGATACAGGCAAAATGTTGACAGATCTACATGGTACAGGCAAAATGTTGACAGATCTACATGATACAGGCAAAATGTTGACAGATCTACATGGTACAGGCAAAATGTTGACAGATCTACATAATACAGGCAAAATGTTGACAAATCTACATGATACAGGCAAAATGTTGACAGATCTACATAATACAGGCAAAATGTTGACAGATCTACATGATACAGGCAAAATGTTGACATATCTACATGGTACAGGCAAAATGTTGACAGATCTACATGATACAGGCAAAATGTTGACAGATCTACATGATACAGGCAAAATGTTGACAGATCTACATGATACAGGCAAAATGTTGACAGATCTACATGATACAGGCAAAATGTTGACAGATCTACATGGTACAGGCAAAATGTTGACAGATCTACATGATACAGGCAAAATGTTGACAGATCTACATGGTACAGGCAAAATGTTGACAGATCTACATAATACAGGCAAAATGTTGACAAATCTACATGATACAGGCAAAATGTTGACAGATCTACATAATACAGGCAAAATGTTGACAGATCTACATGATACAGGCAAAATGTTGACATATCTACATGGTACAGGCAAAATGTTGACAGATCTACATGATACAGGCAAAATGTTGACAGATCTACATGATACAGGCAAAATGTTGACAGATCTATATGATACAGGCAAAATGTTGACAGATCTACATGATACATGCAAGTTTGACAGATCTACATGATACAGGCAAGTTTGACAGATCTACGTGATACAGGCAAGTTTGACATATCTACGTGATACAGGCAAGTCTGACAAATCTATACAATACAATCAAGTTTGACAGATCTACATGATACAGGCAAAATGTTGACAGATCTACATGATACAGGCAAGTTTGACAGATCTACATGATACAGGCAAGTTTGACAGATCTACATGATACAGGCAAAATGTTGACAGATCTACATGATACAGGCAAGTTTGACAGATCTACATGATACAGGCAAGTTTGACAGATCTACATGATACAGGCAAGTCTGACAAATCTATACAATACAATCAAGTTTGACAGATCTACATGATATTATACAGACAGTGGCGTATAAGGGTACTCGTGGACCTGCGTTCAAGAATAAGACGTGAGGCCCCATCCTGTAAATTAAGTGCGACTGAAACCAAATTGATCCCTACTGTATGTAATGTCCGTGAAAATAACCGATACGACAGACAACACAGAGAGTACACGCGTTCCCTTTGGGGGTAAACGAGAGCGAGGTCCTCAAACTTCGGGTCATTTGAAAAGTCAATGTCAGGGTTCATCCAAGTCACATGCTGAATCATCATATGTTCTGAATGTGAATTGTTCGTCACAAGCATAGGAAACTGAGGACATCCCACGGAGCCTTTGTTCTGGCTGAGTGTTTTACATAATCTTCAAAGACAAAGGTTTAGAAATACATTTGTTAAAAAATTAATGTTTATACCAAACTCAGTAGAACCAGCATTGTGCTATTGAGCATAGTCTTGAAGAACTCATTTTGTGTAGATACTTTGCATAATTGGATGAATCATCTACAAAGTTTGGGGGAGGAGTGTGCGATACAAAATTAAGATTACGTCATTCAGGGTTATAAAATGTTATACTGCAAATGTTCTAGTACATAACAGATCGTTTACAACTATTTCCATTATGTTGTTTTAGTATTATATTGATGGTATTGTAAGTAAAAATTTATTTAATGTCTATATATGCTATAAATTCATGTATTTTAAATAGTGCATACATAGGGTAAAATTAAAAAAGGAAATAATAAGCCCAAAGAAAATTAAAGATAATTTATATAATAGAACACTTTCAAATTGTTAACAAATTATCTATACCATTATTTTTAGGCCTATTATTTTTATTGAAATTTTAGATACGTTAGAATTTAATGGACTCCATGATGACAATTAAAGAGTTGTCTTCCTTTAATAACTTTCATATTACAGTTATAAGATTTACATTGAATCTTTATGATGCTTGGATACCAGAAATATAATTTAAGAACAATAAATATACATTGAACCTCTTGGTTGCTGCGCCACAGTATACAGACAAGTTTTACAGATCTACATAATATAGACACGTTTGATGGATCTGCGTGATGCAAACATGTTAGATAGATCTATATTATTCAAACAAGTTAGATCTACATGATATAAACATATTCAATAGATGATACAATTATACACGCATCTTGAGATTCACATATTACAGAACTCTCTGAGGCTTAGACCGAGACCAATCGTCATAGAAGACCTAAACACTGGTGTGTGACTTCGCAACCAGTGGCGTAGGGTTGGGATTTGGAGGACCCTGCATTTTGACATTCGAAAATAATGAGATAATGTACCTAAGAAATATATAAGTCTAATGTGTGGAATACTTGCAAAATGGTCACTAACTTATATAACAATGAGAATAGCAAGATTACATGTCAGGTGCATAATATTTAATGTAAAAAAATAATTAAATTTCGGACACTTATTTGGGATGCCCTCCCCGTCAGTTAGGACCCCTCCCTCACCCCTAGCTACGCCAATGGTCGTAACCTGTGGTCTGTTCAGACGACCTATGACATGACAACGAGCTATTGGTCTAATCTGCCCACAAGCTGTGACGTCGCAGTTCAGTGTTCAGGCATTGGTCTCACTCACACAGCCAGGACAAAATACATGTAAGAGACAAATACAAATAAGAGACGAAAACAAAAATAAGAGACAAATACATGTTAGAGACAAATACATGCAAGACACAAATACTGGTAAGAGAGGAATACATGTAAGACAAATACATGTAAGAGTCATAGAATGAGACACTGTTTGTTGTATTGATAATAAGACACAATCTTTCCAGTCTCACATATTTTCCCGTAAATAAAAATTTAGCAATAAATTAAAAAATTCAGTGTTATAAATTTTCGTCTGTTCAAACAAATTAAGGATTTTTATATGTAATGTGTCGAATATTTGCAACACTAATATATACTTTAACAGATCTTGAGAGTTATTTTGTTTGTCCATTGAACTCACAAGGACTTTTGCTTTTTCTTACAAATCAGTTCTAACGTTAAAAGTTTTTTATTTGTATAAAAATGTTAAAAATTTTAGAACAGTATTAAAGTTTTAAACAAACAAAATTACAGTTTATTAAGGTTGTCTTTGTTCTTCAGTACTGAGCAGGTGCTGTTTTGTTTTTCCTGGCATATGGCTTGAATCAGCAAATCCTGTAGAAAATGTACACGCATTAAGATACCAACATTTTATTTTCATTAATAAAACGTAAAGCTGTTATAGAGTGTTTGTGTGTGGCGGGGTATCTGGGTGTGTGGGTTTCTATGGTGACGGTGAAAAGAAGCTAGCGATTGGTTGGTGGCTATGCAGTGTGAATGATGCAAGATAAGCGGCACTGTCGTGAGCTGTCTTGGATACTCCAGACGACTCCAGAATGCCGGGGTGAAAAGATGAGTTTTAGAGTGAGTTAGATTAGTGTTAAAATATAATACGCCTACAGCGGTTTAGTTGTCTTCTAGTAGTTTGGTGCTACAGGTCAACGACCGTAAACAACAGAAGGTAACACGATGTGAAATGTATTTCTAGGCCTACTAGCTAATACCCGTGCTTCGCTAAGGTTGAAACAAATTGCAAACGTTTATTTTGTCCGGAATACCTTTTTTTTTCTGGTCATCCTTCCTTGGAAGGCCCTCATTGTAACACTGCCCCCATCAACAACTACACACTTTTCTGGTGCTTGAATTTCAGAACCATCCCCTCCCCCTTTTTTTTTTGGGGGGGGGGGCTTTCTTCAATTGAACGACACAGAAGTCCTAATCTGCATACATACTCTTCTTTGACCTATCAGTTTGTAGACTTAAAAAGAATACATTTTTTGACTGCTTGCATTATAACGTCCCCCTCTCAACACTTGATTTATTTTTAGATTATTCAATGACCCCCCCCCTTCCTCCTCCAAACACATTCGTTTTGGCACATGCATTACCCCCCCCCACACACACACACACACCACACACACTGGCTTTATTAAATGCTATTGTCTATTTCATCCGTGTCTTCGGGGTAATAAAAACAAAGAGGAGTGAGTGAGCTAGTGTGTCCGTGTGTGTGTGTGTGGTTTCGAAACTTACAGCATATGAGGGACTTGGCCACTGACGAGACGCTATTGACTTTGCATATACTGTCTCACTGCAAGAAAAGGGGCAATAACTCAATAAACTATAAGGATAATTCAGACTTTTGTGTTCTATTTTCTGAGATTTTTGTTTCCCTTTATTATTTAATAAATCTATAGTCAGTATGGTAGGTCAAACTACATTATAAAACTTTTAATAATAATTTTAAAAATTCCATCACATTTGATAAGTGTGGCATGTGTATATGATAGTAACAACTGTTATTATTATCCGTCAAATACTAGTTAGTTTATCATTATTTTCTGATACTGCCGAGATGGACTCTCACTGCGAAAACATTGCACAGTGAAATAGATTCATCAGTGTCAGTGTCCACTGTTTTTTTTTTCAGATATGGCAGGTTTGCAGCAATGCCGCCATCTGCTAGTATTTACATTATTAAATCTTCATCAATCTCTTTCAGTGTTTCCATAATTTTTTACGCTTACGGAACACTTTGCACATTCTGAGTATTCAGCAGAAAACTTTTGCTAATATTTTTAGAGAGATTACTTCACACGGCATCCTACTAATTACTTATTGCAGTAGTTCGTGGAACGCCTATGTCTGCCTTTCAAGTTGAACACCAACCTGCACGGATTGTTGCATTCACAGGAGGAGTCTGTTCCATCGTATTGGAACACTACTTTGGAAACACACATTAACTCTGGAACAGAACAAAACTGTTGAAGACTTAAAGATGTTATTATATTATTCACAAGAGAAATAATAAGACATGGGGGAACAGTGACTAGATGGTTTAGCGCAACTCGGTGAAGACCGAGATTTTGATTTTGGGATTTTTGATATATATATATATATATATATATATATATATATAAATACAGCAACCTATGCGACCGCAGTGGGCCCTGCCCTTTCATAGGCCCCGCGATAACTATTAACTATTAGATTAAATCTTATATATATATATATAATAACAGGGTTTCCACGGCCTCCTTGGAATCTCCTGAAATTGCAAAATATACACGAAAAGTCTTGGAAATCTCCTGAAAAATCTCAGGAAAACTCATAATTAATATAATTAATTATTAATGTATTAATTCAATGAACATTTATTGCAAAGACGAATGTATTTTCTTATACAAAATCTAAATTTTAAAGTTATCCTTATCGCTACCCAGAGTAGGCCCCGCGCAATCCATTTCGCATAGGACCACGCAATTGTTAGGACCGGCCCTATATATATATATATATCAAAAAGACAGTTAAAACGACTCACGTGACATGTTCCGACACGGTTTGATACCTGTCGGATTTTTTATGACGTCATACAGCTCCAGCTCCGACTCATCGTAACAATGACACTTGTCCCTGACTGACATCTCCTGGCAGATCTTTTGACACGTCTGAAAGAGTTAACAACTTTTGTTTTTTAATGAGTGTCTAAACGTCTAGCAAGCTTAAGCAATTAAAAAAAAATCAATGGAGCTTGGTGGCCGAGTGGGTCTCGAGAAAGAATCCCGTGAAAACTTAAAATTTTGACTTTGTGATTTTTAGGATGCCTATGAGTGCACACCATCTTAACTCTTTCTCTCTGTAATTATTTTTGTTATTCCGACAGTATTATTCGTTTTGCTTATTTGTATTTCACGATCCTGTTAGGATTAAGCTTTAATAACCTTTTTTTTTTGTTTGTTATCAGAAAATGTTATATTGGACATAGAATTATAGGAGAATGCATGCTCTTTATAAATCCTAAAAAAAAATTTAGTTTAATGGGAGTCAAATCAACGTTGGCCTCGTCAATTAGGAGAGAAAGAGTTAAAGGCTACACGAAATGTTTAGGGAAAGTTCAATATCAAACATTTTTATTCGTCTCTTTTCACTCTCTGACTTTTTTTCTTTAAGTTACCTTACATCGCCTCCACATCTCTCCATATTCTGTTTCTTCTTTTTCTACATTGCTGTAATTTTTTTTATTATTATTATTTATTAACAGGTCTTAAAGAAGAGAATGCTAAAACAAAGAGGAAAATTACTGTGTTGAAAATCTACCCTGAAAACCCCGAACAACATTGATCAAACCTTCACTCCAAAACTAGTAAATTAATATTTTTTGGAAGAAATTCCTCTGATATTGATCTTATAGAGCGTTCATTTCGCTCTTAATATATCATAACTGTTAGATGGAAATATTTTACCTCGTCCCAAACCCCCCCCCCACTCCTCCCTGGTTAAGTGAATGTATAAATCTACTACATTTTATAAAATTCTAATAACAGCACAACTATAGGTACATACTTAGGAGACGATGCGCAAAGTGTTTCTGAATGAGTATTAATTACTCAAATCTTTAATGGATACGCTCTAAATGTGGAAATACGGAGACGGAGTAAAGATTGCCTAGTTCTCTAGCCAAATTTAAATATTTAAGGTAAAGATTGCCTAGTTCTCTAGCCAAATTTAAATATTTAAGGTAAAGATTGCCTAGTTCTCTAGCCAAATTTAAATATTTTTTTCTGTTTGAAAAAAATAACACAGAGTTTTCCCAGTGTAGCCAAACAGCTAATCATTTTTTTCCCCACGATATAAATCAACCAGAGGCGTAGTGAGTAAAATTTGCTCCCGGGGCAACAAATTTTTTTGGCGCCCCCCCCCCCCAATTTTCTATGATTATAATAGACAAATATAGGCTTATATATAAAAAGTATTTAATAATAATAATAGAATACAAAATTGTATTTTTGTGACGCCTCTCTGCGTGTGGCCTCCCCCTGAAGGTTGCGCCGGGGCATTGTGCCCCCCTCACTACACCTTTAAAATCAACTGTCACATTTTCAGGGAAATCGTTAAAACCATTTTCAAGAACCGCGTTCATGGATTTTGAGCCATAAATTTACAAGCTGTATAGAGGAATATAAAAAAAACAACAACCAAAAAACTTACATTTCTGGTGTATGTTTTACTGTATTTTGTTACAAAATTGTCTGTGGATGTACAAGGGCTATAAGGCTCCCCAAGACGTGTCACTTTGACCTGTATTAGGAACATACCAAATATAAGATACTGGACAAACCGAAGGATTGATTTGAGGATATCATTTAGTATTAGATTGATAACTGTATGGAATGTTAGAGAAATATATAGAGTTGAAATAACCACCAAATATATGGATAGATATATAGAGAGAGATTTAGATAGATTGATAGATAGATAGATAGATAGATAGATAGATAGATAGATAGATAGATAGATAGATAGATAGATAGATAGAAAGACAGATAGATAAGCAGATAGAAAGCTATAGATATAAAGGCAGATAGATAGATAAATATACAGGCAGATAGATAGATAGATAGATAGATAGATAGATAGATAGATAGATAAGCAGATAGATAGTTATAGATATACAGGCAGATAGATAGATACATATACAGGCTAGTTAGATAAATATACAGGCAGATAGATAGATAGATAGATAGATAGATAGATAGATAGATAGATAGATAGATAGATAGATAAGATAGATAGATAGATAGATAGATAAGATAGATAGATAGATAGATGGATAGATAGATGGATAGATAGATAGATAGATAGATAAGATAGATAGATAGATAAGATAGATAGATAGATAAGATAGATAGATAGATAGATAGATAGATAGATAGATAGATAGATAGATAGATAGATAGATAGATAGATAGATAGATAGATAGATTGTTCTGACCACTCGTAACCCAATAAAAGTCTGAGATCCAGCAGCGACTGCTATTCCTTCATCTTTTGGAAAGGGGACAGTACCCGGCTGATGTATGACAACTTGAATTCCTCTCCCGTTGGTGATTCCTGGAATATACTCGTCTGTCTCCAAGAATAGTGTCAACTCTAGACCTTCAAAAACGAAAGTGTTTCTTCATTTACATATCCAAAACAGAGGCTAAAAATGCTAAACATTATAATAATAATAATTATTATTGTTAATACCCATGATATTTTTAATAACAGGAAGTGCTTGCCCGGTAACATGCTACAATTTAAAGACTACCACTATATCTACGCCACTGACATATAGTATACCCAGACTGGACATTTTAATGTTTAGATCTTGATCTAGTAACTGAATATTTAAAACAAGAGCATTCTCGTCTCATAATTATATAATTTACAAACGTCAGGCACGAAATGTAGAAATGTACATTGTAATCAATCTATTTAAATGTACATAAGATAATTAAAATCAGCAGACTTTAATTATTTCGATCTAGCATTTTCAATGGAGACTAAAAGTCAATGGCTTTATTTCATATATATAGTTTTCTGAATTAAATCCTACTCTATTTAAAATCCGCAAAATGGTATTGCATTATTTTTAAACTTTCAAAAACTAAAGATCATTACTTTTCTAAGACAGAGAAGATCGATTTTTCTAGATTCGGGGCGACTTCCCATACAGCTATCTATTTATCTATTTAAATCTATCTATCTATCTATGTATATATATATATATATCTCTCTCTATATATATATATATAAGTAAATATCTAGTCTAGGTATAATATATATGTCTCTGACATAAGCATACAGTGCGAACCAGCGCGCTTTTAAGCACAAGGCATGAACTGAGTGTCCCGTCTAGATTTCAGTCTAGGAGCTTGAGTAGCAGCTGTTAGAAAGGCAGACCTTGTCATTATGTATTTGTGATGTCCCCCTTGAGTTGCCTTCGTGTTCCGGGAAAATGTTACTTTATGTAAACAAAAATGTTAGAATCCAGATGTGCACATCTGGCGCAAATAGACGAAATGATTTGAGCCACAGTGGTTCATCCAGGGATAGAATAAACAGAGGTTACAAGAGAGCTTGCCAGGAAACACAAACTCAGAATCGCACCCCCCCCCCCAGAGTGGTGCAGGTTTCTATATTTTCAGTATGAATATCAGACGCAATGAACAACAAACTATCATCTACCACAGCGTTATCTCCGTCATGTTTAAGAGAAAGAAAATGTTCGAGTCCTTTGCGATTTTAACGGGACCACACATAACTAATAGCGGCTCTTCCCTTTTCGAGGACCGCTAAGAAGAGTACGTTTACCACCTCAGACAGAGCCTTCGCTCAGAAACCTTGAGCTGCTGTTGTTGTCTGTGGTAGGTTTAAGAAAGAGAGAATATGTGATCAAAAGCTGATTATCCCATTGCTATGTACTTCCTTTATTGACAAATGATATCACAGCATTACAAATGACGTCATCAAATCTTCCTGTCGCGTCCCACCATATGCTACCAGAGTTACCACCAACCTCCATCCGGTCCACTTTTACGGGAAATAAACTTGTTGTACTCTATTGCGTAACAGTTACCATAACTCGTGGAGTGCAGACGAGAGAAGTTGCTGTGGAGAAAAATGAAATGACAAATCATTCCAGCATTGATTGTAATCAAAACAGATCTATATATGCACACCAGGGCCGGCTTTAGGCCACTGCAACCTGGGCGGCGGCTTTTTAGCCCAGCACTTTCATAGGCCCCGCGTTAATTGTAGGTGTAAATTGTGAAATAAAAACCATTATAAGTAATGACAGGGTTTTCGCGGCCTCCTGATTGTCTGGGGTCTCCGGGAAATCTCAATGAATTGCTAAAGAGATAAAACAGTCCCGGAAATCTCCTAAAATTGTTAAAATCTCCTGACAACTCATAAAAATCTCCTGAAAAATAGACAAAGTTGTCATTTTGGGGTTGCCAATCCTACGCGCGATAAACAAAAACTGCATTGTCAGCCTTCGTTTAATGAAAATGCATTGTAAAGACGAATGTATTTTCAAATACAAAATCTTAATTTTGACATTATGATTATCCCTACATCTGAATGGGCCCCGCGCAATCCTTTTCGCAGCATAGGGCCCCTACAGCAGTTAGGACCGGCCCTGATGCACACACACACCAGTAAATAAATATATAAATATGTAGGCAATATATAATTATGGAAGCCGGGTGAATGCAGGTATTGTTGGTTTTAATATTAGTATTAGTAACAGATTAATAAGAATAACGAAAAAATGAGAGAAACGGAAAGGATTGGGAAAAAAAGGTACTACAAGTTTTTCTATCCTTTGAATTTCCGGTGAGATTTCTTAAGCAAGATGGCGTTCACTTCCTTCGTGTTTATTCTGGGCCACCACGTCCAAACACGCCCATAAAAATATAACTTCTTGACACCATTTCAAGTGGTATGCATAGACTAATGGCCCCAGTTCCCTTGTTCCCCCATCGTACCGCACGGACGTAGTCATTGCTACAGTCGTTGTTACAGTCATTGTTAGCAGGGACTCACGTCAGCATACACTTCCTGCCTGCGAAGGAGCACTGTTGTATCATGTCTTGTACCTGGTGCCCTAGAATGTCACGAGTGGTCCTGTGGCCAATAGAAACAAACAAAATATAAATAAGCAAAAGAAGAAAGAATGCTTAAAAATAAAACTAAAGCCTATAGAAGGGAAAGAAGCGCTAATTACTGCCATTTATCTCAAGATGGTAGGTTTTAATTCCCTTTCTGCTATATAAAACAAAGTTAATTAATTACTATGAATTGATTAACTAATTTTTTTTTTCTCTCAAACTCTGCCTCCTCATGTCTCTCTCTATATCTTTGTCTCTCTCCTTCTATCTTCCCATTTCTCCATCTCTCTCTCTCTCTCCCCCTCTATGCAACAAACATACTATTATTTTCATTAAGCGAATTTAGCAATTATGTGGTTTTCAATTAAGCGGATTCCTCTGTATCTATGATGTATGATTATGTCTCTGTGAAGTAGAATTCTTATTGTTTGATCCTAATGCAACATTTCATTGCCAAAAAGCGATAGCTTCCTTTCTCTCTTAGCTCTATGCGCTCTGCAGGACGTACTATTCTACTTACTCGGTTTCACGGTTGAACAGTTCTCTGAAGTTGTACTCGACGGTATTGGAGCTGGAACTGGTGGATTCTTTTTCCCAGCAGTCTTTGCAAGTCTAGGAGAAAATGTGTTGTTGTTTTTACATTTTAAAGTAAAAAGATAGATATAGATATATCGATAGATAGATGGATGGATGGATGGATGGATAGACAGACAGACAGACAGACAGATAGATAGACAGACAGATAGATAGATAGATAGATAGATAGATAGATAGATAGATAGATAGAGGTCCTATTTAAAATATGGGACACAGCGTTTTTTTTATTATGTATGTCTTCAGATGCATTTCAGTCTTGAAAGGGGACACAATTCAGAAAAGGGAGGTAAACCTACTTCAGTAAAATAAGTGTTTTGGGCTTCCATTCTGTCATTAGTAAAACTCATGTTCATGTTAAAGTTGTCTAAGAAGTTATCCATCCTGCGAGCTTCACCACCGGAGCTGTAGACAGGATAAGAATACTAAGTACCAACATAATCACGTAAATTCATTAGGACGGCATGACATATTCTATACATTTTTATCTTACCAACTTTACGAGATTAAAACTGCAATTAAAAGTGCACTCAGCTTAATAGCACATTGCAGCATGCGGTGGTACTGTAGTGTCATACTCTCGCTTTGACTAATATTTAAGACTTACCTGTAGTCCATAGTGGGTTTCCAGTCTTTTGCCTTTTGCATCATCTGTTGCGGATTGATGGCGTTGATCAGATCACGCAAGGCTTGTCCAGCTTTGTCTTTCTAGCACAACGTGGAGACACAGGACAAGAAGGAATAAATCAATGCGCAATGTTAGCACCAACAGACGGATAAGAAATAATGATCTATTGAACTTTCTCTCTCGTATATTACTAGGGATGGCCTCGGGGACTGGAGGATCATCTTCAAAGGTGTGATGCCTGATAGAGCATCAGGTATTTCAGCATTTTATCCGCAGTTTATGTAGAGCAAGGTTTCCTAAACTGTGGTCCGTGGAACAAATAGGGTTCCCCAAGGCTTGAATACATGTTCCATGAACTATTGGAACAAATAACTTTTAGGCCTACACATGAATTATTCATAAGTATCGGTAGACAAAAAAGAAACGTTGATTTTATGGCAAAAGTTTTTCTAAATAACGAAATAAAAATTAATACACGATATATCAACATGACTATAAACTTTGAACTGATCTAAACTGTGTCTTTAATTTGAAACAGAAATACATAGACCAAACTTTAGATGAATTCTGGTGAATTATTTGTCTGAAGAGTACCTTTCTATTCCAATACAACACGGCCATATTCTACTTCTGTTTCATACATTCTCATTCCCACACCTATTCTCGCATCAAGTTGAAACTTCGCCCAATTATTCATTGACATAGACAAGACATGGATCAATAAAAAAAGAAATCAATTAGACTAATTAACAATTATTGGTAATTCATTATTTTGATTAATAGCAACAAGGGAAACTAATACTTCATTGTTCACATATATGGCTAAATTTGTTGGGTTTAGTCCCCTTAAATAATTTTCTGCGCTATTTCTCCCTCACGCATTCTCCGATTAAGTTGATGCTTTAAACAATTATTTATGGTACCTAATAAAACATGAATCAATAAAAATTACTCAATTAGTCAATTAATTATTGATAATTAATTATTTTGTTTGATATTGATCAAGGGAAATAACTTGTACATTATTGGTAGATATAGTTTCAAGGACAAAGTTCTTTCTTTTTGGGTGGGCTTTTTTTTTTAAAATATATTTTGCTTGTTTTTAATGATGTGGAAAGAAGGTCATAGTATTTAATCCGACCTAAACAACAAGCGGATAAAAAAGTTCCCCTTTCAGACCTTGTGGTCTATAGGGCCAATGATGTAAAGGTCATCTGTTTCTGTGGCCTACGGTTAACGGAGGTGCCATGTGGCCAGCACAACGACTAACTGCCTTTACTTTTCCTCAACTAATGCTAGGTTCCCATTAAAGTTGGGTGGACTCAGAGACGCCCAAGGATCCCGAAATAAAAATCACAGGATTCAAACCCCGGACCCCCGGTTCAGAAGCCAAGCGCTTTACCACTCAGCAACCGCGCCTCCAAACACACGCGAAGGGTTCTTCTAAATTCTAAAAAAAAAAAAAAAAAAAAAAAAAAAAAAAAAAAAACAAGGTTACAAAGACAGTTTGTGTGGAAACACAAACTCAAAATCGGCCCCCGAAGTGGTCCACCCAGGCAGGCTTCAATATTTTCAGAAAGAACACCCGAATAAAATTATATCAAAGACAAATGAGAGATCAGAATGGAGAAAGAAGGTTGACAGATCTTGTGTAGTGCCCCAGCGGTCCAGCACATCAAAGGATGGGTGCAAGTGAACGCAAAGTTAGATGTGAACCTGGCCTAACTGGTTCCCCTTTCAGACCTTGTGGTCTATAGGGCAAATGATGTAAAGTTCATCTGTTTTTATGGCCTATGGTTAACGAGGGTGTAATGTAGCCAGCACAACGACCAATCGCCTTTGCTTTTCCCCAACTAATGTCAGGTAACCATTGGAGCTGGCTGGACTCGGAGGTGCCTAAGGATTCCGAAGTTGAAAATTCCAGTTATCACCAGGATTCGAGCCGCTCAGCTGCCATGCCTCCCCTGACCTAGCTGAAGTGTTATAATTGATGTAATTGTTTTGAAAAGGCTCAATCTCTTAATCGATTCCTGCAGGATGTACTGTAGCAATATATATTGATAAAGAAAATGCAGTTTACAAGATTACTATTAATTTTAAATTAGGTCTAACTTATAATGCATACTAAATCGCTTTTTCTCTTTAAAAAACTGCTTGCATTAATGATTTTAAAAAATTGATTTTTCGCTTTCAGCAAAAAAAAAAAGAAGTAGCCGATGCATGAGAATTTTGAATGGTCTAAAATATTGTGTTGTCGGATTTTCAATATCTTTTCTAGTTTACGAGATCTAAACGGGACGGACGGACAGACATTTCACACAAAACTAATAGCGTCTTTTCCCCTTTCGGGGGCCGCTAAAAATGTTCCGTTAGTGAAAAAAAAAAGGAAACCAATGAATGGACCTCATTCACCAATCGTAAACAAACAACATTTAGCCACGTGATTCGCTATCTCTTCTATACAATTTACGCAATCCATACAGGCTGTCACGTGATACGTGTTTTTCATTGTTTGATCAATATTGTCACGTGGCTAAATGTTGTTTCTTTAAGATTGGTGAATGAGGTCCATTAGAGCATATGGACCAGTGGTATAATTTTAAAGCGCTAGGCTTCCGAACCAATGGGGATCTTGGGTTCGAATCTGGGTGAAGACTTGGATTTTGAATTTCGGAATTTTTTTTTTAGGACGCCCGTGAGTACCAGACATAAAGTTGGGGAAACCAAAGCCTGATGGTCGTTGTGCTGGCCACATGAAACCCTCTTTATTCATTGGCCATAGAAACAGACGAGGTAAGTCTTACTAAAACAAATATTGTTAACGGGAAAGTATGTGTGTGTGTCTCTTGTATGTTTCTTCATAATATTGATGGCAGGGGGCAGGGTTCAAACTCACGACGACAATCTGACAATCTGACGTACATACCACACGACCAGGCAGCCCTACACCTGGAAATGAAAACGTTTCACTGACTGATGGCTCCACTGAAGCGTGACTATCGTGAAGTTAATCTTGCTCACGGCGCTTCTCGAGAGCAGTGGGGCAGAACGAGAAGATTAATAGGTTCTGTCCCCTTTTGTATATAATCATCGACTTAACTGGGTAATTGTATGCCTTACAAATGTAATTGCTGCACTTAAGCTGTCAGAAATCATTCACTCACAAAGAATTCAAAACAAAATTTAATGTTTAGGTCAAAATGATAAAGAAATCGAACCCTGTTTTCGGCATAAATATATATATAGGATCATTTAGATAAGGCGACAACATTCTCTGAGTATTACGTGGGAAGCAAGTCTCAGCAGTGTCTCCGATCGGAGCCGGTGTTAGGGGCAGGCAATCCGAAGTTACCGCCAGTAGACTCCCTTCTCGTAGGGGGCTAGAATTTTTTTAAAGTTTTAAGTCCAACACAGGTCAAATTTTTAAGATCTACTGCAGCTATCTTATTGTCAACACCATTTACTCTGATGGCTAATAGGAAGAACTCAATACAGTAAAAAAGACGAAAGCTTAACTGGTTTGGTCATATTGTAAGGCATGACTCCCTATCAAAACTCGTTCTTCAAAGTACAGTGGAGGGAGCACGAAAAAGGCTGGATAACATAAAAGATTGGACCGGCCTCTCTCTTGATATCCTGCCAAGAAGAATTGCTGACAGGCTATAATGGAGAGATTTGGTTACGCGAACTGTCACAGCACCCCAACGGGACGGATGAGATGAGATCTTTCTCCCCCTCCAGCACGGACACTAGCGACACTTCTGCTCCATCAAAACTCTGGCACGATCAATACCATGGCGCTTCGTGGCGATAAGTAAAACCACCAGGAACCTCATTCAATATTCATGCACCTTTTGTGTTCCCCCCTACTTAACTCTTTGTCTCCTGACCGACGATACCAACGTTGATTCCATCAGAACATGTTAAATAATAACGGAGAGAAAGAGTTAATCGTGACGGAGTTTAAATGATACCCTGAAGACAATGCCTCACCTGCGAGGCCCTCATTATGTTGACATTGCACACCGTCACAGCAGGGAATGGAAGTTTGCTGAAACTCAGGTCAATCTGAGAATGTTTGGTATAAGCGAAATAGTTCGTAAACATGCTGAAATAAAAGAACAAAATTATAGTGAGCCCGAAATAATGATAATATTAATAATAATAATAATAATAATTCGCCAATGGGAAGAAAAAACACTCCACGGAAAATTTCCGGCTTCATTACATGGGGACAACATCGACAAGGCTGCTTCCTTAACATGGCTCAAAGCAGGTCATCTCTACCCTGAAACAGAAGGCTTTGTTACAGCAATACACGACAGAGTAATTAGGACAAAATATTACGAGAAGCATGAAACTTAATGTTGTCGACAAATGCCGAAAATGTGGAAATGTGGGCGAGTCGATTGAACACATGGCAGGATGTCCAGCCCTATCAGAATCAGCCTACCTAGGTCGCCATAACCAAGTTACAAAGTTAATACACCAACACCTGGCTTTGACGTACAAATTGATTGGTAAGGACACTGCCCCTCATTATAAATACTCTCCGCAAGAGGTTCTCGAGTCTACTGAACATCTGCTGTACTGGGATAGGCTTATTCTGACTGACAAAACGGTAGATTTCAATCGCCCGGATCTGCTGTTCATCGATAAAAAAGAAAAAACCGCTACCAATATCGATATCGCCGTACCACTGTCTCATAATTTAAGAAAAACTGAGATAGAAAAACAAAGAAAATATGGGAACCTAGGCTTGGAGATTAAGCGTCTATGGAAATTGTCCAAAATAACAATATACCCCATTGTTATATCAACCGGGATAATAACAACTGACCTCCCAGACACCTTCAAGGCCCTTAACATTCCTAGGAACATCTTCGTTGCCTGTCAGAGGGCGGTACTGCTGCAGACCTGCCACATCACCAGAAAATTCCTCAGTGGAAACTGTTAAAGGGACTACGATGAATTTTGTTTCTCTTTAGCGAAACTCGACCCTGGCAGCGCCAGAGAATGACTACTCGTTCATTTCTAACATAATAATAATAATAATATAATAATAATAATAACAGCCACAGGCAAACGCGAGATGGAGATGTTCGTCGCCGCTTACCTGTAGAGGTGAAAGATCATGGCTCCAATTGCGGCGGACAACAACAGCGACCAAATGACTTTGACGGGGAGGCTGGACGATGCCTTGATAAACTGGACGCCATTTAGCGATGTCTTGTCGGCGAAGTCGGAGAAAATCCTACAGAATCCAGTGGCATTGGAACCGTTCAACTCTTGAAAGCTGCCAGTCTCATTGATATGTACCATCGCAATGTCTTCCGCCAGTTTACTTGGGTGGATCTGTGCGTTTAAAGACAGTAGAATTACCAAGCTTTGGAAATACATTTAAACAAGCAAAATATAAAAGAAAATTACAAAAAAAAAAAAAAAAAAAAGAAAGCTTACTTAAGGGCTTATTTTACATAAAGCCGTATTTCTCAATAATGTAGGATTTATATCCCTATTCCAATAGCAAACAAAATAATTAATTACCGCTAATTAATTAATTACTATTTTTATTCTTTCATGTTTTGATAGTTATAATGCATAATTTTTTGAAGTTTTAACTTAATCCGAGAACGCGGAGTGGGGGGGGGGGGGGGATGACGTGATTTGATATAAGCTTTGTAAAAAAAAATATCTAAATTTTAGAAGGTAACCATTCAATGAATGAGAAAAATTCTAAAGAGTAAAAGGGAAACATGAAAATGTATTATGTCGGAGCACACGTCTCGCAAACCTCATGCGACGCTCTGTCACAGCCTCATTATTATCCTAACTGTGGTAGCTCACTTTGGGGGGGGGGGGGCTGTTTGCTCCCGTTCTTAGCCTTTCCGCTTCCCCCGGGCGGACGTTTCATCGGAGGCGCCACTCTGAAGCGACGGAAAGTTTTTCCTTCGCATTTGGCTTCTTAGATCTGTCGAAACGGAATTTATTTAATCTATTCTTATAAAACACAGGCGATACGGAGACAGGCCAAAATAATAGGAAACCACGGTTTCCTCTTCCACCCACCACGGGGGGCACGTTGAGTCGAACTTTACGCACTACAGCCAAAGTGAAATAAAGAAGTGAGATTTATTCCTCGGCTTTCAGTTTCTACAACCATAACAATAAAAAACCCAGCCTATTTATTTCTGCTGCTATTCATTGGCCTGGCAAGGTACGTCGTGGGCCCGGGTTAAAGAATATGTTGGTGGACCCCACCCCACCCCAAATAAGATAAATTTAGTGTGTAGTGAATAAGTCGCGTATGTATTTTGACCAAAACGACATTTTAATTGAGTCATTTCATTCGGCTCATGTGGGCCTCGATAGGTCACGAGCCCAAACGCAGTAAAAACCCGCACTTGCCATGGTAGGTACGTCACAGGCCTTGGGCCCCTTAATGGTAGTAGGCCCTGGTTCGTTGAGCCCCTTCGCACCATGGATGCTACGCAACTGGTGCTATGACACACCGAGGAAGAAATTCGACTTCGGAAAGACTAGGAGTACAAAAGAGAACAAAAACTACCTCATTGTTCTTCTGCTGCAGTTGAGCTTCTTCACGAGGGTGGGGAGGTAAACTCATTTGACTCTCCCCATTTTCTACACTACTCTCCAAGCTCGTATTTTCTGATGTAGGCAGCAGATTTTTGTCAACAAGTTTGGCCATTTCCACTTATTTGTTAAAGTAATTTAAAATAAATTTTTATTTTGTTAACTTTGTGTTTGGTATAGTTTTTTATTTGTTTTATTTTGCATGTTTTAAGGCGGTGATGTTTGGTGCTATACATATCTCTGCCACAGGCCTCTAAAAATACGTATAATAATAATAATGGCAATGTCTTCCATTTATAAGATTAAGGATGAGTGCAGTGTTTCACATGACTATGCAAACCCAGTTGCAAGCTGCATATTTTTCCGCATCTGGTGAAGACAAAGCCGTCGTCCGCCGGCGGTCTATATTAATTTTTCTTTCCGTCTTCTGCGCCTGTCTTCAATAAGGGCTTTCCAATGAGTTTCAAATGTGAGTCCTGCAGCCTTTGTGAGAGGTCTCGAACTGTCTCTTGCACATTAGAGTGTGAAAGCATCTTTGATGGAAGCGTTCAAGGAGCCTTAAATGCCTTCGATAGAGCACCCAGGTCTCGGAGCCATACAAAAGTGTGGTGATGAAGAGTTTAAACCCTGAATTTAAACTTTCGTTGCCTTGTGTCGATACCAAAACCCGGAAAAGGCTTGGCGGCAGGTAATAAGGTGCCGATGACCCTTTAGCAGCTTGCAGCAGACAGTGCTAAGTTGTGCAGATCATGTCAAGCTGCTAATTGCAGCAAACTGTATAATTATGTACCGTTTTCTACACCGAAACATGCAACATAAAATAAATTTCTTAGTGATCTATTGAGCTTAAAACACAATTCTGCATTATTATAGTTTTTGAAATGAATAAATTTTCATTCTTTGGCACTGCCAGGGTCTCGCTTCGTTAAAGAGAAAATTCATTGTAGTCTCCCTTTAACAGTGTCCACTGAGAAATTTTCTGATGATGTGGCAAGTCTGCAACAGTACTGCACTTTGATAGGGAAAAAGGATTCTATTAGGAATGCTTAGGTCTTAGAGTGTAGGGGACCATTTGTAATTATCCCTTCGGCTGATATAACAATACGATGCATTGTTACTATAGATAGCTTCCATATTCGCTTAATCTCAAAGCTTAGATTTTTAAAAACTTTCTTCGTTCTACAATGTCAGTTTCTCTTATATTCTGGAATAGCGGTACGGCGATGTGGATGATGGTAGCGGATTTTTCATCACTACCATCATCATTACTATAATTATTATTATTTTTATTAGGCGTATAATATTTAGATAATTTGCAATTATTTATTGCCACTGGTCTAGCCACATCATTGATTCCGTTATATATTACGTGTTTTTTTTTGTTACAAAGCTTATATCAACAAGAGAAAAAAAATCACTTTGATAATGCAAAAGAAGAGTAAATAATAAATTACACTGTGTACACAATAATTAGTCCAAATTAGAAATTAACACGACCCTAAATTATTTGAAAGTCAAACTAAATGCTAAATCTGAACACCGCCTAAAATATTGCTGGTCACATGGTAAATTTGAATATGCAATCTGTACCACACTGGGGCCATACTGATCCACGTACCTCGTTAGTATGAAATATTTGCATCATTTTGCCTCCTTACATCAACGATCTCGCTCGGGATTCATTGACGAAGTCAAAAGATTAATCAAGCAAGTCCTCAAGTGTGTGAGAGAGAGAGAGAGAGAGAGACAGAGTATGTGTGTGTGTGTGTGATCTGTTCAAGGTCGCCACTAGAGAATGACGTCACGTCCACTGCGAGGGATACACACAATGCTCCCACACATACACTCACAGGTGACTGGAAGGCTGGTCTGATGTTTTAGTGCTGGGGCTGGAATGCAACGGAGGTAAACGGATTTCCTCACAGCACCGTGACAGATGACACATGGTCAATAATGAGGTCGTCTCTGTCCACCATTCTTACCACTCAAACTATTTTGTCCCACTCCCATCGTTGTGCTGGTCATATGACACACTTGTTAACCGTGGGTATTAAGAAAAAGATGCGTTTTACACCCTTTTTCCCAGATCGCAATTTCCGAAAGGGTAACCTCTACTTTTTAGCGGCCCCCTAAAGGGGAAAAGACGCTATTTGTTTTGTGTGAAATGTATGACCGTGCGACGGCTATTTTTTTCTTTTCTAAAAGCGAAAAATCTATTTTTTTAAAATCACTTATGCAAGCAGTTTTTTCATACAAATACACAACTTTTACAACTATGCACTATTAATAGTAACAAACACAAAGGCTCTTTTTATAGGGGAGATGACTATTTACCATATTGTTAAAAAAATATCTTTTTTACATTTGTATTGCTACGTTAGGTAAGTTTTGTAATACTAACTACTACATTTACACAAAAATAATGTTTACTCTTTTTTTAAGAGAAAAAAATATATTTAGTATGCATATAAGTTGGATATAATTTATATCAACAATTAATAAGTAGGTTTTCATATTATCGCGTGAAATGTAATATTTTAACAAAACAAAAACTAAGGGAATTTTTTTGTAGCGGAAATTATCAATCTTACATACTTAAATACGAATAAAATTGACCCATTACAAAACAATTGGATCAATTAGATATTCATTATAAGACATCAGGCAGGATAGCATTTAACTTCACATTCACATCCACCTATCCTTTGGTCTGCTGGACCGCTGGGGCACCACACAGATCTGTCAACCTTCTTTCTCCATTCTTCTCTGTCATTTGCTTTTGATACAATTTCATGCTGATGTTCTTTTTGAAAATTATTGAAACCTGCCTTTTTACCTGCCTGGGTGGACCACTTCGGGGGTCGATTTTGAGTTTGTGTTTCCACACAAACTGTCTTTGTAACATTGTTTTTAAACTGCTAAAGTAAATTCTTTTTTTTTTTTATTTAATTCTAACGCATCTATATTTCTGACATTCGTAGTTAGCTTTTATTTTGACATGTTTCTTGGGCGCTAAGTTTTTGTCTCAACGTGTGAAGGGCTTCCCCGCTGTCTTTTCCTCGGCTATCTTTGTGTCTTTGTTAAAACTTCGTAGCTGCACTAATGCGCAATAAATACGGCCATCTCTATACACTACAAGACAAAGAAATAAAAACATTGAAATAGGTTTAAATATCCAGGAGATACTTGAACCGACACACATTCACTTACAGCCGCTCAGGTTAGACATATCTGTCGACTCCATCAAAAGCTGCTCGCGCAAACGACATTATGCGTTTTATTGACATTTCTCATCACCAGCCCTATACTTTTGTATCTCCACACTCACCGCTATGGAAATGTGGTTAACTTTGCCTTAACTCTTTCTCTCTTAACTAACGATACCAACGTTGATTCCACAAGAATGTGGTAAATAATTACGGGGAGAAAGAGTTAATGGAGAGGTCGGAAACAAATACAATCGCAAGGTTACAGAAGCTGGACAGTGAAATATTTATTAGTGTGCCTGGATATTTCATGGCCTCAAGAGCTGTGATACAAATAGAACTAATCACAATGACAGAGTGTTATCAAAAAGCGAGAATTGGCGAGCGGAAGGTGGCAGTTGAAAGTGATAGGAGTTTATTAGAATGAATTGAGACCAGAGTTACTAATAGGAATTAGACTTGAATGACGAGAATGTGGATGATGAGGACGTCAATCAGCGATAGAGACAAGATTAAGTGTTCAATAACATGACTAAGAGACAACACAAGATTTAGTGACAACAACATAAGTAAACAAAATCGGCAGGATTAGGTGACAACGACACCAATAATTGGCAAAGCAAAGCCGCGATTAAGTGACAATGGAGCGATTAAGTGAAAACGACACGATTAAGTGACAATGAAATGATTAAGTGACAACGACTCGATTAAGTGGCAACGACACGACACGACAATGTAATAAGACGGTTAATTGGCAATATAATGACACGATTAAGTGATAATGACACGATTAAGAGATAAGGACACCATTAAGTGATAATGACACGATTAAGTAATAATAATGACACGATTAAGTGATAAGGACACGATTAAGTGATAATGACACGATTAAGTGATAATAATGACACGATTAAGTGATAATGACACGATTAAGTGATAATAATGACACGATTAAGTGATTATGACACGATTAAGTGATTATGACACGATTAAGTGATAATGACACGATTAAGTGATAATAATGACACGATTAAGTGATAATGACACGATTAAGTGATAATAATGACACGATTAAGTGATTATGACACGATCAAGTGACAAAGACACGATTAAGTGACAATAACAATGACAAGACAACGATAGCAATCATTGACAATGACAAAACATGACTTAGTGACAACAAGGACCAGACTGAGTGTCAGTTACAGATAAATGACATGATGTATTGACAAAAATAAGAGTTTATTTACACAGATTTTGTAACTTAGCGACAACATTTTTATTTCTTTTAAAGCAATTCTCTCCCCTTCCCCTTCTTACATGTTTTTGAATAATCATTCTCCCAAATGATGGCTGCCTGGTCGTGCGGTTTGCGCGCTGGACTGTCGTTCAGATTTATCGATGGTCCAGGGTTCAAACCCTGCCCGCTCCCACCCCCCGTCGTCCTGAAGGAACATCCGAAACATGTAAAACATTTTACAAACAAACAAACAAATGTTACGGCTTATAAAAATAATCCTGAATGTTTCATGTATCATGTCACAATGGCTCATACTGTACAACTTTATCAATTGAAGGGTGTCCAAGTAGAAGCTTTGGCTTTAGGAATAAATAACATTTAGAATCTATGTCGCATCTTTAACAAAAGTAAACCGTTTAAAAAAAAAAAAAAAAAACATTTAGATTGAATTGAACGCGTCATCCGGGAATGACGATATATGCTTTTAAACCGAGTTGACGGGAAATCACTGAACTTTTCGGCCAATTAAACGTGGCTCATTGAGTCAAGAGTGATTCGAAATGGTTTGTTTGATGTGGTAAATGGTTGGCTAGGTAACGGTTTTCATGTCACTCGCGCTATCGTTGTCCCTGCCGGAACATAGTGTTTAATGTCGGGTTACAATAGATGCGTATTCAGCTGTGTTTTGTGAGACCCACAACAAGTTGTGTCTCAGGTCGGGCTACAATAGACTTCTGTAAATTGAAGAGTTTAGAAGTAAATAGGATAATGTGTAATACGAGGGAGGTTTAAGGTTGGGATCTGTTTGTATTAGTGCTATGCACTTTGGCGATCGATACAAACAATAGGACAAAGTAAACGCCCCGCTTCAAACCAATCGTCAAGAGCTCGAATCTAGGCGACGGCAAAAAGTGTTTCTCCCCACTTTTTTTAGCGGCCCCCGAAAGAGGAAAAGACGCTATTAATTTTGTATGGCCTGTCTGTCCGTCTGTCCGACCGTCCCGTTTAGATCTCAGAAACTAGAAGAGAAAATGAAAATCGGATATCATGATATTTTAAATCATTCAAAGTTCTGATGCAACGGCTACTTTTTTCTTTTTCGAAAGTGAACCATCTAATATTTAAAATTATATATGCAAGCAGATTTTTTTAAAAATTACACCACTTTTCAATGAAAAACTTTTCAATGAAAAACTTCTGGGGAAGTAAGTCTTATTAAAAACTTCACAAGCTTCTTCATTAATAAATCAAGCTTCATTCATAGATTCACGAATTGGTAAAAAAAAAAAAATTCCATCTAAGGTCACAATTGAATAATTATCAAAAGTATCAATGGATCATTATAAAATAGATTTTCCATTTATTAACTAGCGCATGGAATAGAATATTGATTCAAATTTTGTTTTTAAAAAAGAATTTTAATACGAACTTCGTTTCAATTGTAAGTTTGAAAAAAAAAATACTCTTATATCGCTCAGTTTTCACATATCGTCATTAGGCTATACACTTGACAACAATCTAATTACAATAAATAGAGGCTAGACATAGATCTAGATTTAGATTTAATTGTACTAAACAATTTATTATGTAACCATTAGTATCACATCAATAAGTGAATCTGTAACCCAGTGGTAGGCCTACTAATCCCGATCATAATATTCACCTAGATCTAGTAGATCTAGATTCTATTTATAGATCTAGTTCAGATTGTAGTCTAGATTACGCTATAGATTTAGTTCTGGATCTTTATCTAGAGTCTATTAAGTCTAGACCTAGTCTAGGATGGCTGCCTGGTCGTGCGGTTTGCACGCTGGACTGTCATTTGGATTTATCGATGATCCCGGGTTCAAACCCTGACCACTCCCATCCCCCGTCGTCTGCAGGATGTTTGGACTAGGAAGTAAACTATCTTCAACTCTGAAGGAACATTCGAAACATGTAAAACATTTTACAAACATTTTCTAGACCTAGACCTAGTCTAGATTCTAGATCGAGATCTAGATAGATCTAAATCTTCAAGAGTCTAGATCCAGATCTAAACTAGATCTATATCATATCTAGAATTAGTCAAGAAATCTAGATATATATATATATATATATATATTCTATATTATGAATCTAGTCTAGACCTATTAACTATATTAAGTAAATAGAGTCTAGAGCGATTATGATCAGGATTAGTAGGCCTACTAGTGGTTAATAGTGTATTAGTCTATTCTGTTCGCATGGGAAACTGTTAAGTTGTGCAGGCCCTACTACGTGTACTCTAATATAGTAATCCAAATTGTTGGGAAGAAGTAGGTATCTTGGAGCAGTGGCGTCATGGGGGGGGGGGCGAGGGTGCGGTCCGCACCTGTCGACACTATTTCGGGGTGACAACCAAGTTGAAAAAAATATAACTTGGTAAAAGCAGACACATTGAAAAAGATAATAATAAAATCTCGAGATATATGCCCAAATATGCCTTGACACATCTAGATGGTAGTTGAAGTGTAAATAATGCAGCAAAACGTTATACCATTTAAAGTACAACAAAAAAACCTTGTTTATATGATGTTAAGTCTGTTTATAATTTTAATTAAGTATTATTGTAAAATGTGCAATAACAATTGAATAAATGTAATTAACATTGGGATTTTACATTTGAGTAAAATCAATAAAAGTAGGTTATCGGCTCACACTGTATCGGGAGGTTTCCATGCTGATTTTAGGTGATCACTTAACGCTACTCTGCTTATTCCAGAAGACTTAGAAGAGTCTTATCAAAGACGACGTGTTGCACTGTTTGCTTTTATGTGAAAAATAACGCCAATTTCTTTAATCGATCAAAACATTGGTGAATTTGATGGGGGCCGCCACTGAGTTTGTGTGAGTTTGTAATCTTGTGTTTTTTGTTAGTTCACCTATAAAACAAGAAAATAAAAAAAATACATTTTACTTGTTACCCTAAATAACTGTTGACTAATAAACAGTAAAAAAAAAAGTTCCCCTTTCAGACCTTGCGATCTACAGGGCAGATGATGTTAAGATCATCTGTTTCATTGGCTAACGAGCAGGGTGTCATGTGGCCTGCTGAGCTAACAACCACCTTTACTTTCCCCAACTTAAGTCAGTTACCCATTAGAGTTGGGCGGGCTCAGGGGCGCCCTAAAAATCCCGAAACTCAAAATCCCAGTCCTCACCGAGATTCGAACTCAGGCGTAACCACTCAGCTTTACGTAATTTGACCCAAAGAACGCTAATTTTAAAGAGAATCCTTAATGTCATTTTAAAAATAAAGTTCATGTCGCTGAAAAAACTGTTTTAATTGTTGGTTAGTAAAGGTAGCCCTTGCGATCTACTAGGGCCAGCGGTTAACGATGGTAACATGTAGCCAACAAAACTAGCAACCGCGTTAGTTGCCCACCGTATGTCAGGTATTCATTAGAGTTTGGTTGGACTCAGAGACGTTTTGAAAATTCCCGAGGATCAACAACTAAGTTTACACCGGGATTCGAACTAAAAACTCTCAGTTTACCAATCGCCACCACGCCCCTTATGTAACTGAAAGGATGTTTACACATTTTTGTCGCTGCGAGATTTCCTAATGCGCATAAAAAAATATATTTATATATGATGATTATGTTCTTACGTAATTTTATTACAAACACACACATTTAGTCAATCAAATGGGATTTACCAGTAAATAAAATATAATTCTATAGATATAGATGGCATTAATGGAGCCTACAAGATCGAACAGAATCTTAAAGAATCAAAAATTACACGCACACATACACAGAACACTTGATATACCGTTACGTCACACACATACACACAAACAAATACATGAGTTGATATAACATTATGTCACAAACTCACATACACACATTTTTCTCCGCATCAAATTCAAACAGAGATCTTACCATTCTGTTTCACACAAGATCGACGATCATTCCATTATTCCCTGCAATACGATTCCTACTCAGGATTCATTCATTGATTGTAACTTCAAACAAATACAACAGACCGTGAACTTCAACAAAGGCCTTAAGGTGGACCCATTAGGAGAAGTCAACATTCGGAGATCCAATTAATACGGATGTTTCAGAAACGTCGTGACTATGCCAAGTTTGGTATCAGTAATCTCCCCCGCAGTGACGTGGGCAGTCTCGTTCAACGTTGGTAGCTGTACGGTAATTCTTGAGAGGTCATTATAGTTTGACGTATGACTTTGTTGAGTAAAGAATAACAAGTTTTGAGTCATGCTTTTAATTTTTTAATTATTTTTTTTTTGCTTTTGAAAAAAAAAAGTAACAATCTTTAGCAGTAGCGTAGCAAGGTACACGTTAGCCAGTGTTCAATAATATGATAGAGGCCCTCCTCCCCCTAAAGTAACTCGATTGTTGAGAGTGAACAAACCAAGAAAAACATTTTAAAATACATTTTTAAGAAGACAATACCTCCATTATACAGCTTACAAAAATAATATAATATTTAACAAATAATATTTAGTTCAAACCGGGTATTAAACCAATGATTTGACACCATAAGCTGCTTGAATGGGCCATGCAAACTTGTGCAATTATTATTTATTGGCACTTCATTTAATGGACATTGTTGATGGTCTGTGTGTTGATAAGTAGATCTATAGATGTTGATGTTGCAAGCGAGTTCGTTGGAGACACAACAACAGATTAAACAGAGAAGATAAATTGAATCAACCACAGCTGATAAACCTCAAGAACTTTAATACATAAGAAAAGGGCACAGTCCTCTGTCGTTGCTAACTTGGGGGCGTCCTTTCTTTCCGTGACTACCCTATTTCTGTTCTTACTTTTTAATTTTTCGGCACGTCACTACGGAAAAACCCAATTAACCCAAACTTCTACGCGTCGTGTCATCACAACATCTAGATCTAGAATTACGCCTAGACTTCTGATTTAAAACACTTTAAGATCTAGTTGAGATCTAGAATTAATCTTTTTTTAGATTTACGTAAAATATAATCAAATCTTAGATGCTAGGCGCCCCTTGGCGTAGCATGCGCCGCTATTTTGCAGGGCCGGCCTTAGGCCACTGCAACCTATGTAATCGAAATGGGCTCCGCAATTTCAAATGCCCCACACTAATCCTACCAGAAGCTCCCGGAAGTCTCATGAAATTGCAAAATATATGAAAAAGTCATGGAAATCTCCGGAAGTTATTAAAATCTTTTGAAAACTCATAAAAATCTCCTGGATTATAGACAAAATAGTCATTTTGGGATGTCATTAAATATGGAAAACGCAAATCCTAAGCGCGATTAAAAAAAAACGGCATTATACTCGCACCTCAAACTAATAAAGAATTACTTAAGGTCAACAATTCTCTAAGATAGAATGAAACATTTGGTAATTCTTGCTACTGAGCTTGATCTACGTAGGAAACATAATTTTTATGATATACTGTATGACTTCGCTAGACGTAAGGCTCGTAAAGTAATTCTGTACGTAGTAAAGAATGAATAAAATGCAAAGACGAATTTTCTTAATTTTCACTTATTATCCGTATCCCTACCCAAACTGGGCCCTGCGCTTAACATAGGGCCCCGCAATGGTTAAGTCTGGCCCTGCTATTTAGTGACGGGTGAATACAGAAAAGATAACTTGTTCTCCCCCCTCTTTTTTTTCGCCGCAAAAATTACGTGGGGTAACTCTAGTCCGACTTTCAGAAATAAGAGAGTTATCTTTCCATGACTTTTGGTGGTGTCCGGAATGGTTTGGCCATGAAGAGGATTATATATACATAGAATCTTTTAATAAACTTAACACAGGAGAATCAATGCAAAGCTCAACTGCCTATGACTGTTCCATTTTTACTTAGTAGGCAAAAGGTCAATTTAGCGCCATTGATATTGTGGAGCTTATCGTGAAGTTCTCCAATTGTATTGTGTGTGTTTTATCTATGTTTTAACATGACATTAGTATAACTATTAGACTTAGATGGACTCATACTTATCTCTAGATCTAGTATTCAGCAAAAGTGTAGAGCACCTCTTACCTGAATGAAGTCAATATTTCAAGCGATGAAAACAAAACTGTTCAGATATATGTCTTCCAATGTGATCAAAAGTAAAGATCTGAGCGTTGAACATCTATATCCTCACAGCTAGTCACTCAAGTTTAGTACTTCACAACTAGCCCGTCACAGTTAGTCCCTTACATCTAGTCCCTCACAATCAATTCCTCAGAACTATTCTCTCAACTAGTCCCCTCACATCTAGTCCCCTCACAATCAATTCCTCAGAACTATTCTCTCAACTAGTCCCCTCACATCTAGTCCCCTCACATCTAGTCCCATTACAACAGTTTCTCATAATTAATCCGTCCCAACAAGATTCTATTTCCTCACAAGCTGAAAAAGTGTTAAATCCTAGAGACCAGAATAAATCTCTCGATTTACGAAAAGCTTTCATCAGGCGACACTTTTCTCCCTGCACACTTCAATGTATCTATTATGCCAGCAATATATAAATAGACCTTCAAATACGTTATATTTGTGTATATACATTGACTATACAATGGTTAACCAACTGTAAGCCAGCCGTGGAGGAATGAAATCAAGCGTGAAAATAAGTACTTCAGTCCAAACCACGCCCAGGTTCACACAAGTACTTTATTTTATTTTATCCTTTTGATCTTCCATAAATTATGGAAATGTGACCTTCGGCTTTGTATTGATTTTTTATCGTTTAATCATTGATGACAGAATTAACACGGGACGTCCGCAGAGTTATTTCCTGGGACTTTGGTCAATATATCCTCATAACCTTCTTTTTATGCATACATAATGATTATATTTGCACCATGGATGGTTGCCTGGTCGTGAGATATGCTTTTAGGGCTATCGTTCGATAGTCTTGTTGATCCCGGGATATAACCTATCCTGGAGGTTTTGGGCTAGAATGTAATGCTTTTCAAATCTGAAGGAACATCGGAAGACGATGATTGTTGCCACTCTAGTCAAAAAAACGTTTGGCCCTGTAACTCATCAGGGGGGCGCGGTGGCTGAGTGGTTAAGCGTTCGGTTTCTGAACCTGAGGTCCTAGGTTCGAATCATGGTGAAGACTGGGCTTTTGAATTTCTGGATTTTTAGGGCGCCCCTGAGTCAACCCAACTCTAATAAGTACCTGACTTTAGTTGGGGAAAGTAAAGGCGGTCGGTCGTTGTACATAACACCCTGCTCGTTAACCGTTGGCCAAAGAAACTGAAGACCTTAACATCATCTGCCCCATAGATCGCAAGGTCTGAAAGTGGAAACTTTACTTTTGACTGTAACTCTACTGTTGGTTTCTGTGAGAGTATACTTCTCCTTGTACTTGTTTACTTCTAGCGCGACTAAAACTTATTCTTGCACATTAGACAAAACTCATTAAATGCACTGAATGAAAGCAGGTGTTAGCAGACGACATCTTTGATAGCAGACGACATTTTTATTAAATAAATATATTTCTTGGCCATCTAGCCACAAAGGCATAAGTATCAATATCATAAAATATAAGTACATCTCCATGTTCAGAATGAAATAAACCTCATAAAGTACGTATTGCAGCTGAAAAAAATTACATGTACATCCTTACACAATAGAGGCCAAAAGATTACTAAGGTTTTCACCTCGTGGTCAGTTACAGACCGATACATCATTCCGTGCTAAAGGCACGAGATAATTAAGTGACTATGAAATCTCTACATGTCACAGTGAGTCTCAAACTAGTCTGTGACAGGCCCCACATATAGACAATTGTCGGGCAGGAATAAAGATGTAATTCAATGAACGAGACTCTGAAAAAGGTGTTAGGTGAAAGCATTCAGTGAAGGCTAATAAAGAGCCGTGATTGGTTCTGCCAAAAAAAAAAGTTTCTCACTCATCTGGATCAGACACAAAGATAGAGATCTATTTTGTGTCTCACATGTTAGGACAAATTTGTGCAAATACTTCACTAGTGCTATTACAGCATGGAATGGGTTGCCTGAGTCAGCAGAAAAAAAATCTGTTATTTAGCAGAGTCACTGATTAACATAATGACTAGATTGAAATAGAGACGTAATCATTATTATTTTTTTTTTTTAAGAAACGTCGATATTTAATAAGGTGAGATATATTTAGAAGAAGTAAAGGGAAAGTACTTGTTTAAATTACCTGCTTTCCTTTTTATGGAATTGTGTCCCTTATTACGCCGCTTCATTTTACCACAGAAAAATTGTAAAAGTTGTATCACGTTTTGATTTGTTGTAATTACAATTCCTCTAATTAGCTGACAAAATATTCATGGCTTCAGGAAAATGGATGGAACATGGACACGGATTTCGAAAACGGCTCTAACGATTTTCCTAGAAATTAGACATTTTATGCATATATTTTTAGAAAAAAATTCTAGCTAATTCTAACATTGGTTTGATTTTTATATTTTTTTAAAAATAGAAACACCTTAACTTAAAGTCGGTTTTTTGAACACGCTGTCCGCAACCGACTTTGTATTTTGAATAGGCTTCAGCGGGTATTCCCGCACTCCACTCTAATGTTTCTTTGCAATAGGCCTATTAGTATTCAACAAAGAGTTGAATAAATGAAGAGAAGTTCATGTACACTTTGCGCAGCGTCCAATGTAGAGACTTCCCTTTTTTTTGTGTGCATTTATCATTCATTATTTATTGAGTGAAGTAATCACTCTTACAGTCATCAGCTTCATAAAAAAGGAATTAAATTTAAAAGCTTGTTTAATGTTATGTTCTATTCTAACTCACAAACCTTCAAATCGAGATGTAAAACTGTTCTTTGCCAAAATAAAAAATTAAAAAGGTAATTTGTATGCTCATAATTGTTGGCCTCATTTAGTCCTATAACGGCTATGACTGATTTTGTTGGACGTTCATTCTTCTATCACTCCCGTATTCCCATCACTATGTTGGAGCGTTCAGATGACTAGACCAATACAATGCTTTAAGTTAAGTACCTTTTCAGACCTTGCGATCTATAGGGAAGATGATATAGAGTGCATCTGTTTTGTGGCCCAATGTTAATGACCCAGAAGCGCCCAAAGATTCCGTATTTAAAAATCCCAGGCTTCACTAGGATTAGACCCCGGGACATCCGGTTCGGAAGCCAAGCACTTTACCGCTTAGCCACCAAGCCCCAAGTAGTACAATGCAGTGGGTTCTAAACCACGGAGCTCTCCAAATACTTATCTTTCCATAGGGGTCTTTGGGGCCAATGTCTTGTTCGGCCTCTTGATAAAGAATGCAGATTTGAAGGACATGGACAGCATTTTGAAAATAAGATAAGGCAGATGTTTTTTTAATTGTTATTTATTACTATGAGAACTGTTCGAAACTTATAGCTCAGTTTTAAATATTATATTATATAAATATTATATAAATAATTATAATTTAAAAATATAAAATATTGTAAGTATAACCAAAAGGAATGACATAAGATTCTGGAAATGACAGATTCACCGACCTCCTGTGCATATGAACCTAATCATAATAGATATATACAAGACATCCATAACAAAGACAAACAGGCACAACAAACTTTATTGTTCCCCAGGCAATTAAATCATTAAATACAATTCAACTTTTTAATATAAACATTTTAAATGTAACTTTTGAGTCAATGTAGTGTGGATGTGTTGTTTTTTCTATACTCATGATGTTTTTTTGATGTAATTTACCAATTGTAAGACAAATTACTTATAGATAATAAATATTATCATTAGTAGTAGTATTAGGAAGCGCGATGGCTGGGTGGTTAAAGCGATCAACTTCCGTACATGGGTTCCTGGGTTCCAATCTCGTTGAAGACTGGGATTTTGAATTTCGGGATTCTTATGGCGCCCCCCCCCCCTGAGTCCACCTATCTCTACAGGGTACCGGACTTTAGTTGGGGAAAGTAAATGCGGCTGGTGACCAACGTTTAATTTTTCGTCTCAGAACCGGACTCAACAGAATCAAACAACATATGTTTCGTAAGCTAAAGGTCGGGACTAGCGAAAGTTGCCCTTGTGGAGCAGCACCAGAGAATGCTGACCATGTCCTTCAAAGCTGCATACTATATCAGGAGGCCCGAACCAGACTCTGGCCCCAAAACCCTCCTATAGAAGAAAAACTACACGGAGAACTGCCTGACCTGGAAACCACTGCGCGATTCTTCTCAGATACAGGATTACTGTTCTGAAACTTCTATCTAAAATGAGAACGAAGAAGAAGAAGTAGAAAGTCGTAGCACCTATGTTTAGTAAGCTACAAAATATACCTAAATGTAATTTTAAATAGCTAATGTAAAATCTTTCATAAGAAAACTAAACAGGACAGACAAGGACAGACACACCACACAAATCTAACATTCGCCATTTTCCCTTTTTCGGTGGCCGCGAAAGTGTGTTCCACGGTAGTCCACCTTTAGACTTTTATTCTCTTTAGGTTGATTGACGACCTATGACAGGGCACGGAGATATGTCGAGTCATACAAAACTAATATCAGCATATTGACATTATAGTTCTATACACATGCATATCATGGGCATGTATAGCTTTTATTATGTAAATATTTCACTTTTTAGAAGTTGGCAATAAAATCTATGACGTCAGTGCAACCCAGAGAAAAAAAAATCCAATGAATAGAACACGATCAGTGCCCAGTGATATAGATCTACTAAACAAAACACAACAAGCAACCAAAAAAAAACTATCGGCCGCCTGGAAGAAATAAATGACACCTGGAATGACGGCTCCATTATAACCTGGCCGAAGTCTGTATTGTAAATCTGTAGAGTTAAAAAAAAAGCGAAAAGATTTTTAAAATTTACATCTATGTGTGTGTGTGTATGTGAGAAACTATAACCTATAAACACACATACCCTACTAGGCGTGAAGAATGAGGTGACCAGATATTTAGCGAGTGAAAGTGGTGCATGTGTAGATTATCTGCCGTTAAAAAACAAAAAGACTTTGCACAAATGTTGTCCAGAAATGGCGCTTTCAACATTATATTTATAATTAAATAAGTGCATTCAAAAATGTAAAAAAAATTATTGCCTTTTTATTCTAAAATAAATGGAAAATTTCAAGCCAAAGACCATCGATAATTTTCTTAAATTCCACTCAGATATCTTGTCCAAGGAAGCGAATATTATCAAAATAACTTTCAATCTTTTTACCTGATAAAGAGCGCACGTTTTTGCTTCTATAATTGCAGGTTTTCTGAAACGTTTTCCCAGGAAGGAACTTCTTTCATTTTAATGTGAACAATCTCCTAGTGATCAATTTCCGAGTGATCCATCTCCCAGGGATCCATTTCCCAGGGCAGTAGCGTAACTAGAGTGGGGGGAGGAGGGGGAAATTTTGAAAATCCCCCCGGGCCCTCACTTGAAGGGAGCCCCAAATGGGTATTTTTTTACATTAAAAACTAAATATTACGCAAAGTGTAGGTGCCCCCAAGAGGTCGAGCTTCCCCCCGGGCCCCCAAACGATGAAAAATTCCTAGCTACGACCCTGTCCCAGGGATCCATCTCCCAGGGAATAATCTCCCTGAGACGCTCTGCACAATTAAATGTTTACGATTGACGCTACTACATTACCAGCCGTCATCTAAATGAATATGTCACTATTGCACTCCATTGGGAAGCAAACTTTTCATGCTTTCTTTCTGTGCATTTCTCAGCCACTTCGTCAATGGCAGAAGATACTTCAAAAGCACTGATATATTCTGTCCCTTAAAAACATTACCGGAATATGAGACAAGCTCCCCATGGTCAGCACTGCTCCTGCTGACTTATAGCGTGTGGACTGTTAGTATCGGGGACGGTGCGCTGTGTACGCGGTATGGTCGACTTACCCAGTAAGTCACTATGGCCACTACCGCTGGAAGCCCTCAAACTGGACAGGGGTGGGGAACCCCATGCCCAGGCCTGGTTGTTGGATAAAAGCCTTTCTAATAATCAACGGGATAATGGCGCAACAAGCGGCGATTCCCTACTGGACTTCATCGAATGTCCCTTAAAAACTGTTACGTAGAATATTGCCGAAATGTTGTGTACAAAATGCCACAATTCAGCAAACGGACTTGAAATGGCTTTTCATTATGGTGGAACACTTCTTTCTAAGCTAACAAAAAAATCCACTTCCGAGGACAGACGCAGACGACGAAAAGAAAATCTAAATCGACCACTGTCGGAAAATGATTATGTCCTCGCTAGATGTGGCAATGTATGTAGGTCACAGCTTGGCAGGACCGGCTTATGCATAGAAAAATTAGGCAGCCGACTAGGGCCTCCGATTACTGGGGGTCTTGCTCAGGACTGAAAGAATTTTTTAGAGCGAAAATTGCGAAATATTAATCAGATGAACTGAAGATAAATTAAATGTTTAACTAAAAGATGAGCTGAAAGATAAAGTAATGGTTGAACTGAATGATGAACTGAATGATGAACTGAATGATGAACTGAATGATGAGCTGAATGATGAGCTGAATGATGAGCTGAAATATATTTTTCACATTTTTTCATTCACTTCAAAACTCCTTTATGTGTAAACTGCGAAAACAAACATTTTATTTCTGATATCTCTTTTTGAATATTTTTTTTAAATCCCTCAATTAAGATGTATAATACTTTTAAATTGAAATTGATTGCTTTAAAATCAGAACACAGACTTCATGGTTGTTTTCCAAATAAACAAATTATGTGACACCATTTCAGAAACACTGTATTTATACTTTTATATCTAAAACCTGAACAGAATTTATTATTTCAAAGAGAGTTCCTAGAATTACTTATTTTAGCTGCTCCCGAAAGGGGAATACCCGCTATTAGTTTTGTGTGGTCTGTCTGTCCGTCCTTCCGTCTTCCACGTTTAGAACTCAGAAACTAGTAGAGAAAATCAAAATCGGACATCATGATGTTTTAGATCAGGGGTTCTCAACCTGTGGGTGGCGACCCCTTTAGGGGTCGATTGACGATTTGCCAGGGGTCGCCTAAGACCATCGAAAGTATGGATTGTTTTTGTCTATTCTTCTATTGCTGTGTGGATGGGGGTCGCCGCAGAGTGGGGATTGTAAAAAGGGGTCGCCGAGCTTAAAAGGTTGAGAACCGCTGTTTTAGATCATTGAAAAATCTGATGCAAGGGCCACTTTATCTTTTCCGAATGTGAACAATTCAATTTTAAAACTTATCTATGGAAGCAATTTTTTTTTGTTAAATACACCACTTTTAAATGAAAACGACAAAGGATATTACTTTTTTTCAAAAATGGTCACAGACTTCTATATCAACAACTATATCTTCATTCATAGATTCGCGCATTGATAACAAAATTTTATGTAAGGTCACAAGGAAAAAGTATCAATGGATCGTTATAAAATTTATTTTCCATTTATTAAGTAAATCGTGGAATGAAATACTGATTGAAATGATGTTTTTTAAAAAAAGAATTTTGATACGAATTTTGCTTTCGTTGTAAGCTTTATAGCGCGCAGTTTTGACATATCCTCATTATACACTTGACAGTCTACATTGACTCTACATTATAAGACTAAATAGAGCCCATATATATATATATATATATATATATATATATATATATATATGGTAAGGCCTACTCGGATCCGAGCATCACGATAAATGGACATCTCTTGGCAGCACACTCTCAAGAAACGGAAAGATTGATAATGAAATCGACCTGCGTATCGCCAAAGCCAGTACATCCTATGGCAGACAGTCTAAAAATGTCTGGAACAAACACAAAGCTAGGGATCTATCGAGCCGTCATACTCCCTACATTGCTCTATGCCTCAGAAACGTGGACAGTGTACAGAAAACATACAAAGAAACTGAATCACTTCCACATGACATGTCTAAGCAAAATACTGAATGTCAAATGGCAAGACAAAATACCAGATACTGAAGTCCTGCAAAGCATCCACACAATCCTGATGCAGTCCCAGGTGCGATGGGCAGGACACGTCTGCAGAATGGAAGACCACCGCATCCCTAAATGACTCTTGTATGGCCAACTAAGCTAAGGAAAGCGCTCGCAAGGTGGTCAAAGAAAGCGCTTCAGGGAAACCCTAAAAGCTTATCTGAAGGCGTTCAGTATAGACCCAGCCACTTGGGAGACAGAGGCACATGACAGCATCATGGCGTCGCGCTATAAAAACTGGCGCACAGGTTGCTGAGGAAAAGAGAACAACACTGGCAGAAGAAAAACGCCAGAGAAGAAAAACAAGGCCAATGACACTAGCTCCAGCTGGAATAATCTGCCCAGCGTGCAGTCGAATATTTCGGGCTGACATAGGTCTCACCAGCCACATGAGGAGGCATAGAACCCTAGTGCAAAGCCTTCAGCCCCCCAGGATGACAAAAGTGGTCATCATCGAACCACGATTGACGAACTATATATATTTGAATTTGAATTATTAAGACAATAGCTTATCTTCGGACAGCTTAGGGGTGCAGATTTATTATGTAAACAGTACTTTCACATCAAGAAGTGAATAGGATGCATAATACATCATTAAACGGTACTAAAAGGTCTACTATTCCTTATCAGAATATTGGCCTCTATCTAGTAATCTAATAATATCTAGTAATTGTAATATTAAATTAAACGTGTAAACTCATACGAATTCTAGTCTAGATCTAGATGATATATCAAGATCTAGTTTTAGATCTAGATCTAGTCTAGTCTAGATTAAGATAGTTCGATAAAAATCTCAAACTCAAAATACAGTAATAAAACCTATGTGGTCGAAAAGAGCTTAAAAAAAATATTTCCAACTGCACCAATTTATCAATTGGGAGGGGGAGTTAGTATTTATTTATTTTTTATTTTTTTTTGCGAGGGGAAACGTCTTAATTTTTGTGACTCAAGAAATTTCTTGCTCACTTCCGGAAATTAATTTGTTAAATAGGTCAATACTATTTTCTTATTGTTCGTCTTACCAATTTATCTAATTCTGTAACAAGAATGAATGTTACATGGTTGTTTTTAGTTTCTCTTTATTAAGTGTAACATTTTTTTTTTAATTTTGAATGTACTAATAAGGTTAACAATTATTATTTAAAGAAATATAAATGTACGCTTAATGAATATATAGGAAGCACGGTGGCTGAGTGGTAAAGCACTTGTCCTCCGAACCGAGAGTCCCTGGTTCGAATCCCAGCTCTAATTGAGTACCTGACAATAGTTGGTGAAAAGCAAAGGCGATTAGTCGATGTGCTGGCCACATGACACCCTCGTTAACCGTGGGTAATAAAAACAGATGACTTTTATATCATATGCCCCATAGATCACTAGGTCTGAAAAAGGAACCTCACATAATGAATATATAAAAAAAAAAACTACAATTCGTAATTGAAAAAAAGTACTTATGCTTGATAACAATTCATTTTGAAAATTTTAAACTTTAAAAGAGAAAAATTATTTGTATTTTAGTGCCCAATGATTTTTAAAATGTTATATCTTTCAACGATCAAAACAAGACTGGCTTGAATATTTCTGGTCCATTTGTGAACTCGTTGGGGACCGCCTCTGGGTTTGTGTGATAACACAAACTCTCTTTGTAATCTTGTTTTACAAATGCTTATATCAACTCTGTCTGGAAAAACGCTTTAACACCTTTACTGAACGAAGTGGTCGTCTCCTTTCAATTAGGACTAAAACTGAAAGATTTTAAAACTCCTTTATCCCACTTTCGGTCAGAGTGTTACAAGATCAGCTGACGTCATCGAGAAGCACATAGAAGTCAAATTCATAAAGCGCTGGTTGTGACTTTGTATGTGTCTCGTGTGTGAATGTTGTTTGAATTTTTAATCAATATTGTTTTTGTACAGTAGTTTCGCTGAGCTTGTCAGTTGTAGTCAAACTGAATTTCCATTAGATTGGATCAATAAAAATTATCTTATCTTATCTTATCTTACTCCAACGTCCATTATCGAATTGAAATTTTACAATTATTCATTGGCCTAAATAATACAAGAATCAATAACTAAAAATTAACCAATTAGTCGATAAATTACTGGTTATTAATTATTTTGTTTGATACTTCAAGCGCCGCTGGGAAAAGCCCCCATTGTCATGCGCCTCTGGTGGGTTTATGTAATTAAAATCAATTAATTATTAAAATATTTTCTTCAGTGACGTTAGGTCTAGGGGTTTCTAACGACAGCGTAGACCAGCGCGCATCACATGTTGGGAAACAGAACACACAGGTAGCGTACAATAGAGAAGAGAATCCCTTTAGTTAACAAGATAAAAATGTTTAATGTAATAAAAGATATAGATCTATATATATAGTTCGTCCATCATGGTTCGATGATGCCCACTTTGTCATCCTGGGGCTGAGGGCTTTGCACTGGGGTTTTATGCCTCCTCGTGTGGCTGGTGAGACCTATGTGAACCCGGAATGTTCGGCTGCACTCTGGGCAGGTTATTCCAGCTGGAGCTAGTGTCCTTGACCTTGCTTTTCTTCTCTGGCGTTTTTCCTCTGCCGGCGTTGTTCTCTTTTCCACAGCAACCTGTGCGCCAGTTTTCATAGCGCTACGTCATGATGACCTGTCATGTGTCTCCCAGGTGGCTGGGTCTATTCTGAACGCCTTCAGAGAAGCTTTGAGGGTGTCACTAAAGCACTTTCTTTGACCTCCTTGCGAGAGCTTTCCTTCGCTTAGTTGGCGAAGATAAAAGGGGGCCGGATTACAATGGTGGGGAGTATAATTGTAAATCCTAAAGTAATCTATCTATGAGTGTGAATAAACAACATACTCAATTTCTCATATTGACTGCTGATGGTACAAATATGAGTGCCACTATTGTTTATAAACTTAGCTCTATTAATCCTGTACTCCGTTGTAGTCCTTTCAAAAGCTCATCCCTCTGCCTTGGTGCTGTAGACTGTTCAAGTCCGTTAGCGTGAGTACCAGAGTTGGGAGGTGCCAGCCCCAGGTGAAAGCTCCAGTGGAAGTTTGAAATGGCCCGGCCACCGTTGCATGTCCTCCAAGTGCGTGGGACGCAGCGAAGGTGGAGCACAGTCAGCGATGAATAGGCGGGGGGGGGATGAGGGGGGCTGAGAACTGAATGAAGATGGTAGCCGTTACTTCCTCCAGTCAATGAACCATCTCAATGATCATGAACACTACAGTCTCTGGGTAATGTTGACCACTTGACCTTATTGTACGGCCTTGACGCATTGAATTTTCAACAGGGCCGGATTTACCTATAGGTAACAAGCTATAGCTTAGAGCCTCCAGAAATATTAAGCACTGACATATAATATCTTTTTATTTATAAAGTGATCAAAAAGGGCCCCCATAGTATTTATATAGTCAAGTCTAAATACGGTACTGATTTGTTGGGGGTAGGGTTAGGGTTGTTGTCATCTGTGTGTTATTGTAATTGTTGTATTTATTCGCCGCTAGTGCGTCTATCCAATTATTTATTATGTATGTAAGTAAAATTATATGCATAGTATTCCCAATTTTTTTTTACTGAGTATTCTTAATTACAGATAACCAAATGTAGATCGTGTGTGTAGCGTGTGCACAGTACATTAAAATGGTGTTGGGGTGACGTCAATCGTCTGGCAATATTACACCAGTCGAACTCTGTATAGAGAGAGTGTAGATTGTTGATATAAAAGTGTATTCCCATTTCTGAAACAAACTTTTCAAAGCAATGTACAATAAGTTTAGACCTAACATTTACAATTTTCCGACCTTCACTAGATTTAATTGGGGATTTACTGTGACCCAGTAGGAAATATTTGACTGGTGTTGCTTCAGGAGTTCCTTCAGTAATAAAGATCATTACGTCACAGCCCAAAATAAACTGAAGATCTATCTATCTATCTATCTATCTATCTATCTATCTATCTATCTATCTATCTATCTATCTATCTATCTATCTATCTATCTATCTATCTATCTTTCTATCTATCTATCTTTCTGTCTGTCTTTAAATTTATCTATCGATCGATCTATCTATCTATCTATCTATCTATCTATCTATCTATCTATCTATCTATCTATCTATCTATCTATCTATCTATCTATCTATGTGTCTGTCTGTCTATCTATCTATCTATCTATCTATCTATCTATCTATCTATCTATCTATCTATCTATTGAGACCTAGAACTAATAAATGATTACGAAATGGGTATTTGCTACATTAGACAGTTTTGCCACATAGCAGCAGACTAAATTTGGGTACTAACTGCATAACAAATAGTTTCGTTTTTTTACTTTCCAATTGAAAGTACAAACCACGACACTTTCTTTATTCTATATTGGTTTTCCCTTTGTTCTCACATAGCAAGTAATTTAACGGACATGCACAACTTTGTTTTTCATATTATTGACAGAAAGATCTGAGAAAATCAGCCCTACGTTTAGATCTAGCATATTTGATTTCACCACAAGGACATATCACAGCCATCACAGTAATGCACCATTGGTTGTATGTTACTAATGTTATCTTGTACGTGACATGGATTACAGAAATCCAACGCCTCCAAGTGATCCCGCGATAACGGCATTGCTCTCGATATGAGCTGGAATGCCCCCGGGAATCTTGTTCATGCTGTTGTTATTGTGATGTTGTTGATTTCACTTTATCATGTCCCATGGAGGAAGTCATCTATAAGGTAACAAGACACCAGTCATTACTCCCCCCCCCCAACCTCCAGATAAAAATCTGAGGTAATAGCTTTCGCTGGGTTATAACTTTGTATAATGTTTTAATAGCCTTGTCAAAACCTGTTTATCCTTGTTATAGGAACACAAATATTTACTTAGTTCAATGGGTGCGAAAGGTTATCCCCCTTTAGTTTCAAATCATCGCGTAAATCTAGGTGCCTCTGATAGCATAAAGAAAGGGCTCGGATCCTGGTGCATTGCAGTAGCAGCGGTCCTCACGTTGGCAGCCCGTTGGCTGCACTGGTCAGCATTGACTTGCATTGACTTTAAAGTCTCGAACGTTCCTTAGAAGTGAGGATGGTTACATTCTGGCTCCAGGACCGGCCTTAGATAATTGGAGGCCTTAGAGTTTTGACGAAGTTTAAATTTTGTGGTTCCAAATTAGATAGAAAAATAATTTACGCAATTTATTTAAATCCTAGTGTCCTCTTAAAGTAAAATTGAGCACTAGTGTCGTTGATTTATTTCCTACCACTCGGAGGCCCTAGGCATGCCTAGTTTGCCTAAGGCCGGCCCTGCTATCTCAAACCCTCCAGCAGGAAGCAAGTGATAGAACCCTAGAATTATCGTCATAGAAGACCTCACCACTTACCTGCGACGTCGCAACATGTGGGCATTGGAGTCCACTAGCTCGTTGCCACAGACCTCTGACGTGGCGACGAGGTATTGGTCTCCACTACCCACAGGCTGCTACGTTGCAGGTCAGTGTTCAGGCCTTCTATGGCGATTGGTCTCGTAGAAACGGGCAAAGATAGAGCTCATATCATTGTGATTAGAGTACATAGAGCGGTTCTATCAACCAGGTGGCCATTCTTAGTGGTTCCAAATTAGTAAGACAATTTAGACAACAATACAAAAAGAATCAATAGTGATGCGCAGTATTTAGTAGTTACGTATTTGTCATATAGGTCAATGGAGTAGCGGTGGCTGATCTGTAAAACACTTGGCTTCCGAACCGGGTTTCCGGCTCGAATCCTGGTGAAGACTGTTTTTTTTTTATTTCAGGATTTTTGGGCTCATTTGAGTCCATCTTCCTCTAATGGGTACCTGACGATAGTTGGGGGAAAGTAAAGGCGGTTAGTCGTTGTGCTGGCTTCATGACACCCTCGTTAAACCGTAGGCCAAAGAAATAGATGACCTCAACATCATCTGCCCTATAGACCACAAGGTCTGAAAGGGGAACTTTACTTACTTTAATATTTAGGGAAATGTCTTGTATTCTATAGGCATTTAGTAAATAAGGAAGAAGGAGTATTTTTCTCACTAATTTATAATCAAGGGGAAAGCATTATTGGCGATTTTCACACTAAAAGTTAATCGCAGTAATCTGCGCTTTGTTTTCATTTTCTTCCTCGAACATTTCGTTATTGCTGTATTGGGGCTTTCAGGTGATTAGACTACTAGATGAGATGAACTGCGCAGTGGTTTCCAAATCAATACGCTCTATGTTCGTTTTTTACAAAGCTTATATTAACTCACTCTGTCTGTATGGTAAAAAGTGAGTACACGTTATTTCTCCCAAATCAATTTTCAGATAAAGTTGAAAGTTAGCGCAATTACTCATTGGCATGGACAAGAATCACTAAAACAAAAGTAACCAATTTAAACAATAATTTACTGGTAATTCTTTATTTTATTCAATAGCAACATGGGAAACTAAAACTTCAGTATTCACATATATGGTTAAATTTGTTGGGTTTAGTCCTCTTAAATAATTGTTAACGCTATTTCTCAGTCACGCATTCTCCGATCAAATCGAAACTTTATACAATTACTTATTGTACCTAGCTAAACATGAATCAATTTTGAAAAAAAAAAATTACCCAGTTAGAGAATTAATTATTGGTAATTAATTATTTTGTTTGATATCGAATACTGGAAATAGCTATTACACAAATTGGTAGACATAGTTTTAAGGGCGGAGTTCTTCCGTTTTCGATAAGCATTGTTGTATTTTTTTAAAAAGATTATTAAATATTTAGCTTGTTTGTAATGTAATTGCTTGCTTTTTTATGATTCGGCAACCAAAATAAAAAGTCTCTTATGAAACTTGAATAAAAGTAAGCTTTCGACACTGTTTTGTATGTATGTGGTGTTTGTTCTATTTATGTTTTCATTGGTATTCGTGAATTGGCTTCAACTCTGAAAAAAAAAGCGAGCCAAACGAAATAATGATATATGGGCCTAAAGACCACCGCGTTCTAAGTGAACGGGAGTGTCTCTCCAAAATATGGCTCTACAGTCACACGAACATGTGCTCATAGAGTTGAACCCTAAACTGAAGGAAGCCAACACTCATACCATGCTAGTTAGTAAGCTGTTGTTTTTAAGTCCACTCTACTATTTCAAACACAACAAAATTGAGGAAGAAAAGAATTTTATTGAGACTTTTGTAGGCAGACTTTGTGTTCGACTCTTGATACTTTGTTAGAACGCCAGTCTTGGCATAGTGCCAGCTAGGGGACAATAGACACAACTGTTTGAGACGTCAACCTTTATGGATACAATGGTTAACACACACAGAGACCTGTACACCCACATACACACACAAAGATATTCATTACTTGATACATAAACACGTGGGCTAGGCACGTAATATGACTACATCCTGTGGACATTCAAATCAGGGTGAAAACACGAAGGTGCTTGGTAACGCAAGAACTTATGTTCTGTTTATCTTTTTCTAGGCTTATATCTATCTATCAATCTATTCGTCAATCATTCAGTCTATCTATTTATCTATCTATCTATCTATCTATCTATCTATCTATATCTATATCTATATCTATCTATTTATCTATTTATCTATTTATCTATCTATCTATCTATCTATATCTATATCTATATCTATATCTATCTATCTATATCTATATCTATATCTATATCTATATCTATATCTATCTATCTATATATATATATATATATATATATATATATATATATATATATATATATATATATATATATATATATATATATATATATATATATATATATATCAGTCTGTCTGTCTGTCCGTCTATCTGTCTATCTATCTTTCTATCTATCTTTCAGTGGTGCAAGAATTTATCTACTTGGGTTCAACAATTGTCAGTAACCTAGACCTAGACATCGAGCTGACAAAAAGGATAGGAAAAGCTACCACAGCATTGGCAAAACTCTCCAAGCGCGTCTGGGAAAATGATGAATTGACCACAGCGACCAAAATCCTAGTCTACAACGCCTGTGTTGTGAGCATTCTGCTTTATGGCAGTGAAAGCTGGTCAACATACATGTACCAAGAGCACAGATTGAATAGTTTCCACTTGCGCTGCCTGAGACATATAATGGGCATCTCTTGGAGGGACCATGTCTCCAATCAGGAAGTTTTGAGATTGGTCAATATGAACAGCATGTATGCTCTCCTGACACAAAGAAGATTACGCTGATATGCCAGAAGGTAGCGAAATTATGTGGGAAAACTATATCTATCTATATCTATCTATATCTATCTATATCTATCTATATCTATATATCTATATCTATCTATATCTATCTATCTATCTATCTATCTATCTATCTATCTGTCTGTCTGTCTGTCTGTCTGTCTTTCTGTCTGTCTATCTATATCTATCTATCTATCTATATCTATTTATCTATTTATCTGTCTGTCTGTCTGTCTATCTATGTATCTATCTATATCTATCTATATCTATCTATATCTATCTATATCTATTTATCTATATATCTATATCTATCTATATCTATCTATCTATCTATCTATCTATCTATCTATCTATCTGTCTGTCTGTCTGTCTGTCTGTCTATCTATATCTATCTATCTATCTATCTATATCTATCTATATCTATCTATATCTATTTATCTATTTATCTGTCTGTCTGTCTGTCTATCTATCTATGTATCTATCTATATCTATCTATCTATCTATATCTATCTATCTATCTATATATATATATCTTTATATATCTCTATATATCTATATATCTCTATATATCTATATCTTTATATGTGGAGAGAACAAAAAGTGTTCAAAACGTAATAAAGGAAATAACTTCACATTTACAGCCACATCTTTAAAAAAAAGTGGCATTTTTTTTCCTTTTTCGATACCAAACTAAATAATTATGTATCAATAATTAAATTAATTTATTCGATTTCTTTTTTGATTGGTTTATATTTTTTTTTTAGGTGCAATAAATAATTGCGCAAAGTACCAGCATGATCCAAGATTGAATGTGGGAAAAAATAAAGTGTAAAAGAAAAACTGTACCAGACAGAGTGAAGAGTGGATGTAAACTTGTTAGCGTTGAAAATATATTTTTTTGTTCTACTTTTTGTTTTTCATTGTTGCAAGCAACCCCCCCCCCCCTAACAGAAACAAAAAAGCAAGCCCGCATCACTGAACTGTATGAGTTGATATTCAATATCTTAATGTAATGCACTTCTTTGATCTAGTCTTTAAAAATAGGAAATACGCTGTTTTCTTTCTTTCATTTTCGTGTAGCTAAAGAGGCCGAACACGGTCACAAGCTAGGCATCTGTACTCAGCAGACGATACAAAGTTGATAGCCTATTTCTACATCTGGTGTGTTCACGATCCAGACACCCTCTTTATGATTGCTTTCGTGTGGACTTTTCTAGAGTTGTTGTTCCTTATTGTTGTTCTTGTTGTTGTTTTTTATCACAACCGTTGGAGTCAAGGAGGTTATATTTAGATGGAGATGGCGTGACGTCACTAGGTTGAAGCCAAATCGCAGCCATCTTGGTCTACTCAAATTAAAACGTGTAGTCTGTTTTTTTTGTTGTTTTTTTGAGAAATTTGTTCGACAATATTTCAAGACATTATTTAAATATCTGTACATTGTACAATATCTTATAAAACGTTAAAAACACAGTGTATAGAATAAAATAAACATTACAAATGCCTTCTTGTTCGGCATACGGTTGTACGCAACGACGACCAGAAAACGGGATATCGCTTCATCGGTTAGTTTGGTTTTTAGTCACTAAAGACTAAACTTTAGAGTTTAGTTAATGTTGTTAGTGCCATTTAATTATTTATATAAATTTTGGTAAAAGTGCATTTTAGCGGCGTCTATTATAATGAAGTGCTGAGAGGTAATTGTTTGCCACTGGAGTGTGTGCCTATTTTAACTGCATCAAGTGGATATATAAAACAGTTAAACACTGATCCACCATCCGTTGTAGTTTAATTGCTTTGGCTTCTAGGAGTCGTATTATTGAGCCTGATTATAATGTTCTTGTTGATCATGATTATAGATACATCCCCAATCCGGCACAGTTGTCAGCATGTTCTGAACAGATTGTAGCATACATAGCTGGTTTTGTTGTATTGAAATTGAAAAACTCTCTTCATTGTGAAAAATGTGTTGCTGCTCTTTCTAACATTAATATCAATAACAAAATGTGCTCATTAATTAAACTTAAAAGCAAAGGCCGGCTTATCTTTCCGTCACAGGATGTTATTGATATTTGTGTGCTGTGTGAGAAGTTTTTCAGACGGAATGTCACCAAGGCATCTTTGACTTTGTCTGGAGTATCTTGTTTTCAGTTGGTTCAAGCTGTGCTATCATCTTACTTGCATAAGCCAATTTTCACTGGTTTATCTGAGCACATGTTTGAATGTGAGCCTTATGAAAACCATGTAATTTTACTCATCAAGGCAATAGCAGAGAAATATCTGCAAGTGCGGTATCACTACGCTGCAAAACATTACACTTTTAGGAATCATATGCAAAAAGGTGCTGTGAGCAGACAGGTGCATACAAAACTAATTTTCTTCAGTGGTAAATAATTAGTTATCTCCCACTAGCTCATTGACTTTGTATATTCAGCATGGTTTATCAGTGTGTTCTTATATAATGTCTTCATGTTTGTATAAAAATGTATCTTCCGCAATTTTACATACTAAACATTTCAGATGTAGGCCAGAGTTTAATTAGGGAAAGATTAGTTAGTATTACTGTAACATTATTAGTAGTAGTAGGTAGTAGTACTCTTTTCACTTCAATTTTATCAATTTTGTGGTGATTTCAGTGCGGTAAAAAGTATCAAAAATATAACAAACCTCTTGCAAATCATTTTTGTGCTTTTTTCAGCCCACAATAGTGCTTAATTTCGATGTAATCATTATATTTCGGTTTTGTAGGCCTCGATCAGGTGATCGTATAAATCACTTTACATGCTCTACGGCGCTTTGTAATTGATCCATTGGAATATTTAGGCCACCAGATATGAACTTGGGCCTTAGAGGAGTTTAGAAAAAAACATGATAACAAAATACGAGGCTAATTTGAGTCGTTACGAGAATTAGAAAACTGGTATCGCAATGAAAACGGATGGAATGTTTGGAGTAAACCAATATGGCGAATAGGCTCCGCCCACTGGCTTCAACCGATAATGAACATTTGATAGCAACCGCCATCTCCATCTAAATATAACCTCCTTGGTTGGAGCTAATTTTGAATAGGTCAGTGCATCAGTGTATCTTAAAAAGTGGACGTGAAAAATTAATATGGAAATAGTTGGTCTTTTCTTATACTTCTTGATCCTTCCCCTCTGACTAGTAGGATTTTGACAATAAAAAGCAAGAAAAATATAAACAAAATACTTTTTTAAAAGACAATACCTCCTTCAGATAACTTATAGAGCAATCATTTTTATTCTTAATAACTAATGAATGTTAGATTGGCCAACATACCAGAAAGGAAAAGAAATAACATAAATTCTGATTAAAATATTAATAAGTGGCTGAGTGGTTAAGCGCTTGCCTTGCGAACCTGAGGTCCTGCGTTCGAATTTCGGTGAAGACTGGGCATTTGAATTTCCGGATTTTTAGGGCGTCCCTGAGTTCACCCAACTCTAATGGGTACATGACTTTAGTTGGGTAAAGTAAAGGCGGTTAGTCGTTGTGCTGGCCACATGACACCCTGCTCGTTAACCATTGGCCAAAGAAACAGATGACCTGCCCTATAGATCGCAAAGTCTAAATGGGGAACTTTTTAGCTTTTATCATATAGATTGTAACTAATTAAGTTAACAAACTGTGATTGTAAAAAAAAAACAATTGGACCGCTCCCCACTCGAAGGGTTCGAGTCTGGTGAGTGCGGGATTGATCTAATCGCCCACCCTCACCTCACCAAATCAACCTACATAATCTTCAAATAGGTTAAAATATAAATAGAAAGTGTATATTATTAACATAAGTAAAGAATTCGTTCACAAACAGTGTGATTTTTCTACTAAGATTCAGGAGGGGGGTGGGGCGGTCGAGTGGTGTAGGGCGATCGGATGGCTATCAGGCCTTTAACTGATCTGTAAAGTAACCGTGCTACGCTAAGGTTGAAATAGTAGGCCTATATATGTAAAGAAAACGAGCGATTTTCTAACCCAAATCAAGATGGTTCACTTTCAAATGACCAAAAGTAGTTGAAGGCGATGATGAAATCAGGGCATTTTTTTCAATAACATTTTAAACTTTTAATAGAGATCAATGCGTAACGGTGAGGTTGGCGGTCGTTGACTTGTAGCACTAAACTGCTGATAGATAAACTAAACCGCTGTTGGCGTATCATATTTTAACTTGCAAAGAAATAACTTGAATAACTTCTTTGGGAACGAAACTAAGAATAATTTGTATTACAATTTGTTCAAATTCAACTTGAGATGGAAGGAAATAAAATTGTGTAGACTTAAGTAATAATTTAAAAAGGTATTTTGAACAAAATGTAACTTATTACAAGAACACGTCTTTACACTCTAGCATCCCGGAGTCGTCTGGCGTAATTAAGACAGCTGGCGACAGTGCCGCTTTATCCTGCATCATTCACACTGCATAGCCACCAACCAATCACTAACTTTTTCTCACCGTCACCATAGGAACGCATACACATACACACACACACACACACTCACTCCATAACAAACGGATAATAGGAAAAACAGATTGATAAAACAGACAATATGATAAACAGACAATAGGATAAACAGACGGTTTTTCCTTACAGAGCTAAAGGAGACCCGCCATTTATCCGGTAACCTTTTTATGTCTATTTTCTAAGTCTGTAAATTTCATATATCGAAAACAGAGGGGCCTTAGCAGTGCGCGAGGCCCTGGGCGAATGTCAGATGTGGGGCCCTATAATATTGTACCACATCACGCTATTCGGCTCGTAAGACTGTAACGCTTTTGACGAAAATGTTGATTCGTCTATACTCTCTTAATCGTTTTTTTTCTTGCGCCTGACTCTTTATCTGGTTCTTTGTCTGACTCTTTATCTGGTTCTTTGTCTGACTCTTTATCTGATTCTTTGTCTGACTCTTTATCTGATTCTTTGTCTGACTCTTTATCTGACTCCTTAACTGTTTATTTGTCTGACTCCTTAACTGTTTATTTGTCTGACTCTTTATCTGACTCTTTATCTGGTTCTTTGTCTGACTCTTTATCTGGTTCTTTGTCTGACTCTTTATCTGGTTCTTTGTCTGACTCTTTATCTGGTTCATTGTCTGACTCTTTATCTGGTTCTTTGTCTGACTCTTTATCTGATTCTTTGTCTGACTCTTTATCTGGTTCTTTGTCTGACTCTTTATCTGACTCCTTAACTGTTTATTTGTCTGACTCCTTAACTGTTTATTTGTCTGACTCTTTATCTGACTCTTTATCTGGTTCTTTGTCTGACTCTTTATCTGGTTCTTTGTCTGACTCTTTATCTGGTTCTTTGTCTGACTCTTTATCTGACTCTTTATCTGGTTCTTTGTCTGACTCTTTATCTGACTCTTTGTCTGACTCTTATCTGACTCTTTAACTGGTTCTTCGTCTTACTCTATCTGAGTCTTTATTTTTTGAATTTCTATCTGATGCTTCCACAGCATGAAATATATGGGACATCTGCTCCTTGTGGCTTGCAGTCAAGGATGACAAAAAAAAGTATTCAGCAAGTTTGATTTTATCAATAACTTTTTCCCTTTTACTTCTGACGTTTTGAATCCTTTATTTTAAATTAATTGGGCAGTGAGCATAGGCGTTCTTAATTAGTTGACGATGGTTGGGTCGAATTTGGCCAGCATCTCAACCAAGCCTACAACTTACCGTTGTTTTTACGCAAATAGTTTAACTGTTCTCCCACGAAATGTTTTTTGTTAAGACTGCTCGACAATGCAGTTTTGCTTTTATACTTTGTTCTAGCATCATTTTTATTCATCGTGCTACCATTGGGACAAAGCTAAATCCAAGCACACGCTTATAACTTAATTTACAAAAGCATCGTGCTACCGAAGTTTATTACAAAGATACTTCCAGTCGCAGTGGCCTTTGTTTGCTGATTGGCCTCCAGTAGTTATCGTGACAAGCAACTTACAAGGAAAACACAATACTCTGTCTTTGGTATAAGAACAAATGGTGAGATAAGAGCTACGGTAGTTCATAAAAAGGTAGATAAATCTTGCAGTAAAAAGAGATATTGCATTAACTGTGCCGTTCCTTAAAAGTACCTTTTTTTTTGTATGTTTTGCTTGTTTAAGCTTACACTTGATGTTTTAGAGTTGCGTCCCCTTGGCTGTATTTCACTTTGCCTTGATCGTATGCCAACTCAAAGTTGAATTCATGGCGTTTAAATAGAGTCCGATGTAAAGATCCACAGATTTGACATACACTATCCTCTCTTTCACTTCTCTCAAAGGGTTTTGTCGAAATATCTGTGTCAATGTGTCAACTTGACATTGCAGGAAACTGTGTCAGTGAGGTCACATAAAGTTATTAAAAGGCTCGCCTGTAACTGTACTTATTGTGTGACATGTATTTATGTATATAACATTTAGATGTCTACTATGCAGAAATGAAGCAGTACTTATTCACTTGAATACTGTTGTATTAGCCTACTTGTCGTCGCGAATGGTTACTAAATGAGTTCTGCATCTATAATAGCACAACAAACTTAGTTCAGAAATGGACGTTTGAATAGCAGATGGCATTTATTTGATACAAAATATTAGCATACTGGCAAGTCCAGCCATCAATAAATACAAGGAATTCTCCACCTGAATCAATTATAATGTCCAACAATATATAAAGCACAATATGCACACGTCTATTTATACTTCTACCATAAGTCTTTATGCGTCATCTCATTTCAAAATCATGTTCACTACTTATTACAAATTTACAACTAACTGAATTAAACATCCATACGCTTCAAGAACATGGCGACTACTACTTTCTGACCATGTGGTCAACACTCAGAACGAGATTTCCTGCCCATAATTCTCGATTAGGTTTCACTTTCACGTGAAACACAACAAAAAGTTATACTCCGTGATTCCCACTTATTCATGTCACAAACAATGATGTGACATCGCCCAGTGCCGCTGCCATGTATCATATTTCAAGACACATTTCTTGTGACAAATGTGTTTTAAATTTTATACCCAAAAAAACAAAAAAAAAACAAACAAGTGTAGTCTTTTTATCATACTCCAAAAACATGTATTTACAAAGCTTATATCAACTCTGTCTGCCTGTCTGTCAGTCTGGTAAAACAAAAATTATACTCTTTTTGTCTTCCACACCCATTTTCAGATCAGGTTAAAACTTTGCACTATTATTCATTGACATAGACAAGACACGAGTCAATGAAAATAAAATAACCAGTTAGTCAATTAATTACTTGTGGTTAATTATTTTGTTTGATAAGAAGGAAAAGTAATCTTTAAGTATTCACATATATGGCTAAATATATCGGAAATGGTCCCCATTAGCTAATTGTACACATTATTTCTCCCACACCAATTCTATGGTCAAGTTAAAGCTTTAAATAATTATTTATTGTACCTAACAAACACAATTCAGTTTGGAATTTGACCAATTAGTCAGTTAATTATTGGTAATTCATTATTTTGTTTGATGTCGAATAAGGGAAATAACTACTACATATTGATTTAGTTGTAAGTGCGGAGTGGCTAAATGTTGTTTGTTTACGATTGTAGAATGAGGTCCATTGTGATATTACACGAAGGGGAGGTAACAAGAAAGCTCGCAGACATCTTTGAGGTCCTGAGCTTTCAGAAGAAGATTCTTGCAACCTATCAAAGAGTGGTAATACTTCACACTTGCCACGTCATTTGTCAGTTTATCAGTGGGCACTTTTGAAATACTAAAATGAATTTGGTTTCCCATTAATAAATCTCGATGCTGGCAGTGCCAGAGAATGACTATTAGATCATGTAGTCCGAATGCCAGACAATCGCCTTCCCAAACGACTTCTGTACGGAGAGTTGTGTGCAGGAAAGCGCTCCCAGGGAGGTCAATACAAGCGCTATATAGACACTCTCAAGAGTGCGATATCGACAATCACGACAGGGAAGCACTAGTTCTCGATCGCTCCTCATGACGTGAAGCTGTGAATCTCGGAGTCTCAAGATTGGAAGCAAGAAGAGTGACCAGGGGGAAAAGAGCGCCGAACCAACAAAAAGATGAGAGAAGCAGACCTATCTGCAACTGACCTAACCCACCCATGCCCACGCATGCAGCCGGCTTTTTAAGTCATCTTCTAGTCTAAAGGAAATGAGAAATGTGCTCATCTTCGATCTCGAAGGAGGAGCTATATTAGATCATGCTAGATTTAAAAAAATCTTTCTTTTTACAATTTCATTCGTATAGTTTAGTTTGGTGCTATCACATGCTCAGTGCGCTATTGTCCAATATTTTGTGGACATGTGAGGGAAAGGGGTATTTTGGAGAAAGTTTCCGTGCTGCCTTATGGCGCTCAACAAACACTACTCAGTTCGATTCGGGTTCAAACTCAAGCCCACTCTTATGGGTTGTGTGTCCGTCTTTCTGGTGTAACCACAATGCTTTTGGCTGTGTAGGCTGATAGGATTCTGATGTAATCCTGAAGAGATCTGTTTAGATGTGTAGAGTGTAGATTACATATTTATAAGTAAACCTTTTATTCAAGCTCTACTTTAAGAATGCAATAAGCTAACATAGGTTCAAGCTCTACTTTAAGAATGCAATAAGCTAACATAGGTTCAAGCTCTACTTTAAGAATGCAATAAGCTAACATAGGTTCAAGCTCTACTTTAAGAATGCAATAAGCTAACATAGGTTCAAGCTCTACTTTAAGAATGCAATAAGCTAACATAGGTTCAAGCTCTACTTTAAGAATGCAATAAGCTAACATAGGTTCAAGCTCTACTTTAAGAATGCAATAAGCTAACATAGGTTCAAGCTCTACTTTAAGAATGCAATAAGCTAACATAGGTTCAAGCTCTACTTTAAGAATGCAATAAGCTAACATAGGTTCAAGCTCTACTTTAAGAATGCAATAAGCTAACATAGGTTCAAGCTCTACTTTAAGAATGCAATAAGCTAACATAGGTTCAAGCTCTACTTTAAGAATGCAATAAGCTAACATAGGTTCAAGCTCTACTTTAAGAATGCAATAAGCTAACATAGGTTCAAGCTCTACTTTAAGAATGCAATAAGCTAACATAGGTTCAAGCTCTACTTTAAGAATGCAATAAGCTAACATAGGTTCAAGCTCTACTTTAAGAATGCAATAAGCTAACATAGGTTCAAGCTCTACTTTAAGAATGCAATAAGCTAACATAGGTTCAAGCTCTACTTTAAGAATGCAATAAGCTAACATAGGTTCAAGCTCTACTTTAAGAATGCAATAAGCTAACATAGGTTCAAGCTCGGCTTAGATGTTGATGTTTGGAGCTACGAACCAATGTCGTGGCTAGGATCTTGTGTGCTGTGCGAAACCAACAATATTTCGTCAACCAGTCAAGGGACATTGCAATTAACAAGATAGACGTAATCAGGACTTCTGAAGACTTCACCTGATGTATTTATTCACAAATGGGATGCTTGTCTCGTCTGTCTATCCGGCGTTGTCTTCTCCGTCTCTCTCACTATACCACATTCTCTAAGCTACAGCCATCTTGTTCTCCCTGTACGCCTATTCTGCAACGTCATTCGTCTGTCTGACTACGTCACTACTTTTACTGTCGCTAAAAATAATGCACAATATATTTATTTAAAAAACGAACATAATCTCTAAACTAAACTAGGACACTACACCAACGAGTCCACCCTCAAGCAGCTTATGCAACTCAGTCCACTATGGCGTAACTAACAAGCACAATGCACTGAATGCAAGCTCCTTGCGATTCAGAGTGCAACAGATAAAAGATATCTACTACAATGGTAAACTTACATGATTGTTCGAAGTGTTACCCGATCTTTTTCGGTCTAGGGGTCATATAAATTACGGGCACGCATGTAAGGAGCCACATGGCTACAAAAAGTCGTTGAGTCCAATGGAGCGGAGCCTATACGACTTCATTATGAGCTGTGTGCAGACGTTTGAAGTGTGTTACTTTCCTGTTTCTCTCAACCATAGAAACCAAAGAAAGATAATAGGGGTGACGCGGTGTAGGTAGAGCCTAGACGCTGAACCGTATCATTTGCATAATGCACGCAATAACGTTTCTCACCGGAAACATTAGTGTACTTCGGGATCACTGACCTACAAAAGTTCTGATTATGTGACCTTTCACGTCTAGCTTTCAAAGGAATTATTGATGTCGGTCAAAGTAGGTCAACTGGGAAATGTGGGTCAAGTAGGGGTAACAATTAGGGCAAACATGACTCCAAGTAGAGAAACGCTGTTTGTATGTGTATGTGTGCTTTCGTGTGTATGCATGTGTGTAGATTCGTGAGAGTGTGGTTGTACATATGGGTGTATGTATGTGGACTAGCGATCCAGACAAATGGATTTTTTTGTAAAGGGGCGACAAATCAAATATTTTACTGGAACGTTATTAAAACTATTTAACGGCTGCATTGAAGTCAGTAGCAGCAGATATAATAGGTCTATTTGTAAACGAGCTATATACTACCTGTTTTATAGAATTGGTTAAAGTGCTTATTATTACTAGACATAAAAGCCTGTGTAGCTGTCGTGAAAATTAAAGTTTTATAGCGGAAACTGTACCAATTTTGTGAGTTTCTTTGTCGCAATTTTATATTGCGTTCTGTCACAAAACAAAACTTAGTTTGCAGAGCAAACGGGACGTCCAGACACCCAAGGGGAAACGTTCGTATAAGTATAACCTAGCTGAGAACACATATTTATCTCATGTGGGTTATCACAGTGCCTAGTACGTAGATTTAATACTTATACCAAATAGCGGTACCTCGAAAGTAGTGGCTGTACGGTATAGGAAAATATTAGTCTCTTTCGAGCGCATATGCCCCCCCCCCCCGGGTCACTTATCATTAGGGGACACTGTAAAAGACTTGAGATAACGCAATCATTAAACTCATGTTTTCAAATATCAGCCTTAGCCGGGCCTTAGGTCATGGAGTCCGTCGGTGTTGTTACCTGTCGTTGACTTGTCGCACCAAACTGCTGGTAGACAACTAAACTGTTGTAGGAGTAATACAACATAGCTAATAAAACTTCAAATAACTGGAATAACTTCCTTGTGAGCAATACTAAATATACTTTTATTTATGCTATAGAGAAAAATCCAGTTGATATCAAATGAAATAACTGTAGTAGACTTAAGTTACAATGTTTCTTTACAAAATCTAGGTCCCTACAATAACACAACCAGTTTCAGGTCTCCTAAGACCAAATGACGACAATGCCATCTATGTTGCATCATTCATAACGTCTTCCCACCGTCACCATAGAAACACACACACACACACACACTCCATAACATTCTGTCTCTCCCTCTCTTTCTCAGTTATCACTCTCTTTCTTCCCTCTCATGTTTCTACCCTGTTTTATCTTCCTCTTTCCCCTCATCTCTTTTCTGTCTTACTTTCACGGGCTGCCTCTCGCTCTGCTTTACCCTCTTTTCTTTTTTCGCACTCCTTCTCTTTATCTGTTACTCTACCTCGCTTCTTCTTACTCTCCCTCGCTTCTTCTTACTCTACCTCGCTTCTTCTTACTCTACCTCGCTTCTTCTCTCTATCTCTTACTCTACCTCGCTTCTCTTTATCTCTTACTCTACCTCGCTTCTCTTTATCGCTTACTCTACCTCGCTTCTTTTTATCTCTTACTCTACCTCGCTTCTCTCTATCTCTTGTTTTTTTTTTTATTTTGTCTCATTTCCAGTCTCTAACCCCATTGCCTCTCTCTTTTTTTTTCTTTCACTGTCTTGTCTTTCTCTCTTTTCTATTTCCCTGTCTTTCTTTTTTTTTCTCTTTTTCTGTCTTTTTTTCTTTTGTCTTTTTCACTCTGTCTTCCTTTTGTCTGACAGCTGTCCTGACTTCGATCACCACCATTCGAAATGAATAATCATCTCTGAAATATATATATAAAGAAGAAATTTAAAAAATGACCTACATTTGCTTGTGTCCCCTCCCCCTTTTTTTGTGTGCATGTGTTACCCCACACAAAAAAAAAGGCATAGGGGTTCTGTGCATAGCTTCAAAGTTTGTCCAGTCCAACTTTCCCTCGAGGCAGTCAACCATAACGCACGCAACCCTTTCCCGGACAAATTGAACATGAGACCGTCACAGGAAAAAAGCGAGAGAAGAGGGGGGGATCACGACACATACACAAATCAATCAGACGTTGTGCGCAGGTCTTTGTGACCTGGTTTCGTGGCTCGGCGTAGTATAAATGAAAAACAGCTGGGTCCGACCTGGCTTCAATGCGACCAAACAAAGGGAGCTCTCTCTAACGTTGAAACAGACATGATCTAATATTCTTGTTGACATGTCAACTGTTTTGGTGTCCGTGCTAGGGAAAAAAAACGTGACTTGTTCATAGGAAATCTACAACTCAAAAGAGAGACCAGTGAGAGATAGTACACTGCCTTTGGTAAGATTTGGAAAAAAAAGTGTTATTAGCTATTATAAAGTTAAAACTAGTTGGTTATATCTAGTCTATAGCGAAAACATTGTCGTTTACTAATTATTCTAAAATTACTAAGGAAGAATTTTACTTCACACTATCTAGTTATGATGAGGAGAGATAATAGTAATAGATAGTTTTAGATAAAGTTACAGATAGATTAGATGGGTAGATTAGATAGACAGATAGATAGATAGATAGATAGAAATATATTTAGATATCACCAACAAGTGAAATAATTTTCTAAAACTGAATCTTATCTAGCTTAGTTTCCATTAACGTAACTTTGAATTGTGTTCTATTTTTCTATTGTTATATTTCTATCACATAACATGGTTTGAAAACGTGTTTTGATGGTATAACAAAAGTGTTGCCACTTTGTTGAACTGTATAACCCCCGAGATGTTGGGTTCTACCCAGCAGTGTCATTGCCTTTCAAATCAACAGGCTTATCAGGTAAACATGTAATTGTACATTTTGGCACTTTGATCACCAAAACTTTTTAAAAGGTTCATTTTAAGAGTTTCAGTGTCCAATGTTTTTAACTCTTCCTCTCCTAACTGACGATACCAACGTTGATTCCACCATAATGTGGTAAATAATTACGGAGAGAAAGAGTTAATAATGGTGTAGTGGGACTAGCTCAACGACCGATCTTAGCAACCTTCGTGACGACAGAGCCAAGCGCAAGGTTGGTTTTTATGTTTATTGTAGGCCCGCGTTTATGTTTAAAAACTTAAGTTGGTATACTTGTGGATTTATAACTATGCTTGTAGATTTTAAATTAAAATAACAAATGTCAGTGGGATAATTGAGTCAATCAAATCGGTAAACCTGAGACGACTTGACTCCAACCCTGTTTCAGTAGTCAAAGTACAACTGAATATCGATTTTACTCTCCCTTTTTAAGGCAGGTACCCTGTAGACTTCGACGTCTTCAAATTCTGAATTATAAACTACATCATTCGCATGGATTTCAACTTAACAGCTTTGGCGGCATTGGTTCATAATTAAAACTCCTTAACACATGGCCTTAAATAGAGCTCGACTCAAACCTTTGTCTAGTCCGATTTCAGCGTATGGTTGGGGTCTATGTAGATTGAATAGAATAATGCATTACAAAGGATCTCTATACTGTAGTTATAGTTATTTGGTACATACAAGGCCATACCGTTTCACTACTTATAGAAACAAAAATTACTATAAACACAATTTAAAAAAAAAAAAAAGCTAGTCGAAGAACGAAATTAAAACGAAATTTGTTAAGCCCAAAACGATAACTATAACAAAAAAAGGCTGAAGCTGTCACGTGAAACTATTTCAGTTTGTTTACGTTTTGGTTACATCTCAATTGAAATAGATTTAGTCGCCATTTCCTTTTGACATTTATTTCTACTCGGTTTTTTTTTTTTTTTGTCTGACATTGTGATTGAAGAATGAATCTTTATTCAATGTCAGTATTAAGCCTACTCATATACTTATATGTTTCTTTACGTACATAGGCTTTTAAAGGCTTTTACCTTGTAATTTTGTTTAAAAAAATATTTTCTTATTGAAATGTTTGGATGTCCTAGCAAAATAAATCGAGTCAAGCCAATTTTTTTTTTTTCAGTTAACAGTAACCCTTATCCACTATTTAATCATGTTTCCCTCATATCACTTTCACCAGGGGCACCAGGATTAATTAAATGGCCAGCAAAATGGCCTAGAGTACTTTTTTCTTTTCGCTTAAAGTTTGCCTTATCAGTGATCTAAGATTAACAAAAGAAAGAAAATATCTTGTAACGAAGTGGCTTGGCTGTAGCAAATAATCTCAAGGAAATAGATAAAGTTGAAATCACATGACTTTGGGCCAGAACTCTTTAACGTTGTTGTCATGCCTACAACCTGCGAGCTATATTCGGCCCCTGGGGAGGTTATATCCAGCCTGTACAATTCGGTGCATAACGAGACTTCCATCTGTTCCCTTCAACTCGACGATTTTTACCTATTTGAATTTTTTTCCCTGTAAAATTTATAGTGTCATCATTTTGTATAAAATCTTTAACGAGAACAAATTAACTCTTTCTCTCCTAACTGACGATACCAGCGTTGATTCCACCAGAATCTGGTAATTACGGAGAGAAATAGTTAATTAATAAAGATATTGTTACCAACCCATCTTATCAAAAGTCATTATTTCGTGTACAGTGGAGGGAGCACGAAGAAAGTGTCAAAGAAAAAGCTGGCTAAATAACATAAAAGAATGGACCGGCCTCGTTCTCATGATATCCTGCTAACAACAGCTGCTGATCTGTATAAGAGGAGGGAATCGGGTACATGAACTGTCACAGCACTCCTACGACGAAAGTCAAAGGATAGATGATGATGATGATGATGATGAATCATAAGCCTATAATAAATCTATGAAATTGTTTTACGGCGTCAGGCCGTGCAGTCTACACCTACAAAAATAGTCCGCCAGTTCCAGTTCAATCCTTACCCAGATTTATCACGTACATCTAGCGCTAGGACTGAATCTTTAAAACTCTACAACAAAATTGAATAAACCAAGAGCTGTGCATGTCTTCGCATTAAACCCAAGCTGAACTAGTTGGCCTATTAAAAGCAAGCAGCCTACATGTGTGCTAATGTAAGCCCAGGATGGGCATTAAGTCAACTCGAGGTAGACTTCTGTTGACACCTTTAATTGCCCACGTTACTGGCGGTGATGTCAATGTTGAGTAAATAACCACCAGTTCCCTTATGATTTATCGTGATTCAGGTGCTGGGACGCTGGGTAATAAGCGATAAGGAGGCACACCAAAAGTATCCAGTTCAAGCCCGGAATTCCGCCCAACCATTGTGACGTCATTAGTGACAGAAGTAGACGTCTGCTGTGTCTGGAGGATTATGGGGCAAATTTCTAAACGAAGACATTAAAAATCCATTGATATGGAATGTATGCACACATGTCGGTAATATCAGCTTCCAGAGTAATAATAGATGGTCAGTCACTATGATCGTTTAACTAGCCACACATGATACAGAGGCGTATGCATATTCTGTGTGTGTGTACAGGTGCTGGGTCCCACCAAACAAGATAGTTGAATATGTTTTGGTATCTGCCCAGAAATAGTGATTGGATTTATAAGTGTCGGTTATTAGAACTGTAGATCTATACAGTGAACCAGCGTTCTGTTTCAGCTTTCCAGCCTAGTCATTTAAGTATATATTATTTAGCACCTACAGGAGGCACGATAGCTGAGCGATAACGCCCTTGGCTTCTGAACCGGGGATCTCGGGTTCGAATTCTGGTAAAGACTTGTGTTTTTTATTTTTTGGGCGCCTCTGAGCAGCTCTAATAGCTACCTGACATAAGTTGGGTCGTTGTGTTGGCCACATGACACCTTTAGATCATCTGCCCTATAAATTACAATGTCTGAAAGGCAGACTTTACTTTGAGTACCCATAGTGCCGTTAGTCGTTATTAAAGTATATTTCTGCTCTTTAAGAATGCCTTTTTCTAATTTCTCTGATGACTCGATTTTGGTTTTGTCACACTTAACGTAGGAAAGGGAAGTATCATTATTTTATTTCTTTTTGTTCTGGCCCACACCTACCCTAGCATGCTGGGAAGGGGAACAATTTAAATAAAAACAGGATGAGATCATTTTTTTTTTTAGATAAATGGGGCTTGAATTTGTGCCGACTCATTTAACAACTTGAAAACAAATCTCAATGTATACATTTCTTTGCATAAGAGACGGTTTGACGTGTGCCTGTGCAGCCCCGGGGGCGAATTTCTTCCCACAGCCCAACTCCCCACATAAACCTAGGTTTTGTGTTGAAACCTTTAAGGTAGTCCAACCGTTATCGTGAAGCCGTGACACCCGATGACTCAGCTTTGGATATTCAACAAAGACGCTCTATAATTAGACGGATCGCGTAGCGCAGAGGGTTCGAAATGAAAGGTAGATCACCCAGTGTCATATTCCTGGTTTACCCATCAAGGATGTAGAGGTTTATCTTAAGTGTACGCATCAGATAGTTTAATTACGTTTGAACCCGGAATGAGCTGGCGTCTCCGTTTGTAGAATGAGGTGATATTACATGAACATTATTTGTTAGTAGAACGAGCCTATTCGATCCGAAGGAGTACCCCTTTAGTTATGTGCTGTTTTTTGGTTCAAGTAAATAGTCTCGTTGTTTGATATGATTACTATCAGAGAAAATAACGAAAATAGTTATATAAAGTTATTGTTATATATTAGTTTTATAAAGTTATTGTTATATATTATATTATAGAGTTATTGTTATATATTGGCCTTGTTCCCGAGTGGGATAGCACTTTGCTTCCGAACCGGTGTCCCGGCTTCGAGTCTAGGTGAATAACGTATTTTGAGTTTCGGGGTCTTTAGGGCGTCTCTTAAGTTCACCCAGCTATAACGGGTACCTGAAACTAGATGGGAAAAAGTAAAGGTTGGTCGTTGTGCTGGCCACATGAAACCCTCGTTAGCCGTAAAATGACCATTACATCATCTATATATCGCAAATGGATGCTTGACATCGCTTACTATATAGGATATATGAAATAATGTGAATATATACTCTTTTATATAAATTTATACAAGTTATCGGGAGATATATGAATTTCGAAATTTATGGGGTGGTACGATATACAACCCCACCTTCGTGGTCGAAGATATGCAGTCTCATTTTTTGTTAACTCGAAGATGGCTATATAGCCGACCGCACGCAAGGCACGGATAGACAGAGACTGTTGTAATATTACCGTTTTTGTGTCAGGTTTTTGATTGATCTTCTTTCCTGGTGACTGTCCGCACAGCTCCCTTTAGAAAGTCGTCTCGGGAGGCGCTTATAAGGCATGCGAACTACCGTGTTCAGCCCATCGATGTTGGGATCTCACTATTGTGGCATGGATACAGGCCTGGATTAAACCTTAGGCAAACAAGGCACGTGCCTAGGGCACCTAGCGCTTTGGGGGCACCACAAGTCCTCGAAAAAAATCGGTCGATTAAGTTACGAACGAAACTAATTTTCTAAAAAGAAATATAGGTTGTCTTCCATTGGTTAGTGGCCGCGAAGTCTATTATTATTACAAAATTAATTAACTAATAACTTTAATACTGAAATACCTTATTGTTGTTTAATATGAGTGATAGTAATGTAATACAAATTATATAATTAATTACAATGTATTACACAAACATTTGTATTTACAACTGTTTTTCTTTGTTAGTATTTTGTATAATAATGATAATATTGAACATAGGCCTACCAGCGGTCAGTGGAGGAGGAGGATCGGGCCGGGCTCGGGCAGAGGGGGCACCCGTGTGGGTTTGTGGAACTTTGTGCCTAGGGCACCAAGAGTTCTTAATCCGGCCCTGCATGGATACTATTCATTTCTAACATGTGAAGGATTGCACTGTCATGATATGTCCAGATGTGATCTTTGGAAGTTTAATGTCTTGTTGGTTTTATTCTGCAATTATTTCAAACAGAAAATTAGAATCTGTTTATTCGTGCAGCCAAACTTCTCTCTGACAATGAGGCCATTGTGACTCTTAGAATAATTTAGTTCCTGTTTTAAACTGTCTAATAAATGTCACTGTAAAAGAGTATTTGTGACTCAATGACATCACAATATTACGACTGATTCAGAATTAATAAAAAAAAAAAAAAAGAGTAAAATTGCTTTTATTTCATCGCATTTAAGTTTAGACGACATTGTGCCTCTTTGAATTTTGAAGGACAAGTTTTGTTTTGAATTTGTATACGATATAATTATTTCCAATAGACTAAAAAAAATGGTAACAAAATATCTATGCAAAATTACTTAACCATATTTACTCACAAACTCATATATATATATGAATGTTTCTTTTTATTTTTTCTATGTAGGAGAAGTATAAAGAGAGATTAATAATGCAGCCTTAGTCTTAGTGCTCATTGACAAAGTTAATTTCATAATTTATTCTAAAATAATTCATTTGGAAACCCGTTCACAAAAATTATTTCAATGTTTTATATAATTTTCATTTTTTTTCTCTCCAAATTGCAAACGCAACTTCAGACTTGCATCTCTTTGCAATGTGTCCCGTTCTGTATACCAGAGACACTATTAAGTTATCGCTTGAAAATGCAAGCGATTTCATAAAAGCGATCGAGCCTATCACCTAGTCGTTAACGCGAGATACAAATAGAAGGCTGTACTGTTAAGTCTCGTTGCAGTCAATCTTACGAAAGCGGGCAATAACATAATAGGGGCTTAGATACTATACTTCTTTGATGTGTATATATATATATATATATATATATATATATATATATATATATATATATATATATATATATATATATATATATATATATATAATTATTTATAAGAGGACACAAGTCCCTTAAGTGATTATCTTGTTTTTCTTCTTTCAGATTCGTTCAACAAAGCTCAATAAAGTTATCGCAATAGTGATGGCAGCCTCCAAGCTATACCCAACATTGAGCGCCTTCTACCGGAATACATACGTTGGTTTCGGAAGTGAAGCCAACTTAACACTAAGTGGCGCTGATAACAGTAATCCATACAAGAAACCATTCACAGAGGATCATGGTGCGAATATTCTCGCCAAAAATAAAAGCCAAGACAAAATGGATAGAAAAAAGGTTGTCTCTGACAAAGAAAGACAAGCCAAGGGCAATAACTTTGACAGAACCGTAGTAGACAATGCTCAAGAAAGCAGTCAAGAAATAAGTTCTGTACCGGGAAATGATCACGTGAGAGAAGATTTGGCAGACGATTCGCCACGGCTGCCTACGGCCCCACCCATGGATTGGTCAGATGATCTTATTGAAAGATTTCTGCAGGATACTCTGACGCAGCAGGAACTTTCCACTCTTGAGAACGATCTTTCGGTGCTAGGCGCACCCAACATCGACATCGATTACTCCGTACTCAGCACGTCTCTGAACGTGTCCCAAGACTCCGATACTACGTGGATCGATGATCTCGTACCCGACTACGATACCTCGCCTGACGACAGCGAGGCAGGCAATCTGAACAATCTCAACAAAGAGAGGCCGAGTAAGCCACACACGTCCGCCATCCTTGCTCAGAACATTGTTGAGCTTCCCAAGCCCAGATCAAGTCCTCTCGCGAGAACGGAAGAAACGCACCAGAGAAAGACGCATGCGCACCGTGGCCTACCAAGGCAGACAGCAGTAGTATCACGGGAAGCTATCTATCCTCCCAGAATCCAGCACGCAGAGCATTCCAGTCATGGAAACGCCAGGCTGAAAAGCCAGAGTTCGCAGGAGAAGGAAAACAAGTCCGGATCTTCAGAGGACATTTCTGCTGCCCGCCAGATGCATTCGTCTAGTACACCCCCACCTCCTGGAACTGAGGAGTACAGTGCTTGGATGACATGGAGAAAGCAGGTACTCTTTTTTAAAAAAATTTCTTCTGTATTCATCTTTATAAGAAAATGAGATTAACCGTAGTCGCTATACGACTGAAAGGAGCTCAACAATAATGTAATCTTGCAGACAAGGGTTGGATTTACTACAATCCTAGACTGTGCAGCCACCAAGAGCCTCGCCCTTAAAAGGGGCCTCCACTTTTCGAAAATATGAAATCTTAAACAAAATACTCATTTCAAATATTCGGAAAAGAAACTATATTTAAAAGTACTGGCTTTCTTCACTCTGAAGCCATTTATATTGAAGCTTCAAATGAGCCACCATAAAAATCCAGCCTAGGGCCCCATTTATAGCAATCTGGCATTTCTTGCAGATCCTACCTATAGGCCAACCATTCTATGTATTGCAACTCTTCTGTATATATTGAGATTCTGAAATCCAATTCAAACTTCATGACTGAGTTGTCAGCCCGGTCAAAACGCGCTACGAGATTGTGATCAATGCCCACAGATTGTTTGAAAGACCTAGATAAGCTTTGATGTATTAGCATGCTTACAAATGACAAGAGTTCCAAAGTGGAAAGTGTCGTCCTATGAATAAAACAAACAAAAAAAAAGATTAGTATATATGTATTGACCTCCCTTCCACCCTAAGCTTCCGTGTGTATTTAGTTAACTTACATTCTCATAATGGGCGCAAGATTTAACTTCAATCTTTCACGTTGATGCCACCATAGTGAACATACATCATCAGAGCGATGTATTTGGTTTCGTATCTTTATTACAAACAATACATAAAGCTTATATCAACTCACTCTGTCTGGTCAAAGGTTTTTACACGCTATTTCTCCCACACCCAATCTCGCTGAAATTGTGCACAATTACAGTGTATTAAATTGTTATGAACATTATAACATAGTCGAAAACCATGTCCGCTTAGTATGACTTTAATACACTGAATGACTACACAACACACATTTCGTGAGCACATTCTCACGGACGAGTTACAAGCACATGTAAACATAAGAACGACAACCGATACAGCATATAATTTTCATAACAACCTGGCAACACAAGAATCAATAATAAAAAAAATAACCACTTAGTTAATTAAACATGGGTAATTATTTTGTTTGGTATCTCCAATAAGGGAAAGAAATCGTACTTCACAGATGTGGTGGTATAAGTTTAATTAAGTCCCCTTGAGGACTCTTGAGCCCTGAACATTTTTTTTTTGGTATGCATTTAAAATGACGATCATGCAAACTTTCACCAAGATACCTCCTTCTTCCCTCCCCTTTTCACAACTGGTCCAGACTAATGACAGGATCATAGCGCATTCAGAAAGCTAAAAGCTAAACAAAAACTATTGGTAGAAATATTTCTATCCCACAGATTTATGTCCAGATCGATCACAATACTCTGTACTTGACAAATTCTAACTAATACTATTACACTTACTATAAGCTTTTGTTGTTTTATTTTAAGTATTAATGTTTTTCTTCTTTTCTAATTAGACCATATTTTTGTTTTAAGGTCAACCGTCAGCTGGCTTCTGCTATCCTGCTCCGAGGCAATCCCAAGGTTCAGCTTCACAAACCTGACCAATCCAGGAAAGCCTTAAGCCAGAGCTCATACGACTTCATCTCTCAGTTCTCAAAATGTGGTCAGAAGACGCCCTTGGGGAGCAAGCCTTTTGTCATGTATGGGATCCCTAGAGTATCATTACCCAACAACTGAGCTGCTGGAAAGAGTAAGAGTCTTGTGTCCAAGTCAAACAGGATGTGACGTCCTGAGATACTTTCTGACAACTCGAAAACTTTCGGCATTCCCGCCACAAGTCCAGGTGACTTTTAGCTTGGCGCCTCACCTTTTAAAAACAAAGTGAAAGCTTTGGTGTCAGAAGAAGGCAAATGTTTTTAATAAAGTGAACACATGTGTCATACTGTTGTTACTCAAGCTTCGCAAGCTAGCACAGCTGTTAAAGTGTTGTTTTTGTTGTTTAGCATAAGCTTCACTGTTTTTTGCACAAGCTGATGTTGTTTTTACAAAACAGTTGTTTTGTTTACATTGATTTACATTGATTTACATCTTAAAAGTGTACACGTTTTAAAAGCAGTCTGGTTTATTGATATATATTTTTTTAAAGTGATACGTTTGTTTAAAAGTGACCACAGTTTTGTTCAAACACATTTCCATAATTTCACAATAATAAAACTTTGTCTTACTTGTGCTTGAAATGTGCTTAATGAGATGAAACACCTGTATGTGAGTTGACTGAGTGGCAGCACTTGTTATATGCAAGTTGATTGGAGGAAACATTTGATGTGTGCAAATTGACTGACATTTAATGCATGCTAGTTGACTGAGATAAAGCACTTTCTGTATGCTAGTTGACTGAGATAAAGCACTTTCTGTATGCTAGTGGACTGAGATAAAGCACCTTTTGTATGCTAGTGGACTAAGATAAGGCATTTTCTTTATGCTAGTTGATTGAGATAAAGTACTTGTTATATGCTAGTGGACTGAGATAAAGCACGTGTATGTAATTTTACTGATACAAAGCATGTGATGTTATCCTCAAGAGCTGAATAGTATCTTTACGAGATGGGTTTTATCTTTATAAGCTAAATGTTTTTTTATATTTTGTGTGTCAGTGCAATTTTTGGAATGCGCTACTGTTCAATTTTAATGTGTGCTCATTCTTTTATTCATTTTCAAACTGTAACTTGATATTATGACCAGCACTTGTGTTATAGCCTGGATCCCATCATTCAGAATGTATTTGTTTTGTAGCATCATAGTTGTATGTATGTACAGACATATTTGTTTTTTTATATTTTAGTCACTTTTTTAAGGCAATATTTTTTAAAAAAATTAATTTTATGAATATATTTTTTGACAAATAAAACTCGGTGAAATAAAAATATTTCTTGAAACATTATTCCTAATATTTCGTGAACTTGAAAACAAGTTTACTGCTAGTATTTTGATGTTTTAGCATATTTATCACTTTTTAAAGCTTTAATTAGCGTAAACTTTGTCTACAAGTACTCACAAGAACAGTGGTCATCAACGGTGTCGATTTCGTGACATAGACAAGAAACAAGTTGATACTTTAAACAATTATTTATTGTCCTTAGCAAAACAGATGAACAAAAATACTTAGTCAATTAATTATTGGTAATTTATTATTTCGATAACGAATACGGGAAATAACTTGTACATTATTGGTAGATATAACTTGTACATTATTGGTAGATATAATTTTAAAGACATAGTTCTTCCCCTTTAGATACGTGTTTGTTTGTTTTTTGTACTTTATATTAGTACTACTATATTATGCCAAGGGCACCATGGTGAAAGATCAATGATACCAGTTAAATCTTGTTTGTACTACAAGCGAAAGAGCTTCCAAATGTAACTGGACAGAGCTAAAAAGTGCAAACAGACATTTTCGTAAGCCGGCCCCTCTCACATTCATATGCTTTCAGCTCTTCCCATGTTCTGTCTACTGGCAAGCTACTGGCAAGCGTGGTCGAGAGGCTAAATGCGCTTAAACTTGGCTTGTCTTGTCGAGGTTCGACCCCCGACTTGGGTAGAGTTGCGTTTACTGAGCGCCTAAAGGCAGCACGGAAAACAAACTCCTAGATACCCCCCCCCCCCCCAAAAAAAAAAGGTCCACAAATGAGATTGGACCAGAGCTCTCTGATCATGCTATAAGCATGAAAGTACAACTATAATAATAATTTATTTGTCTACTGGACGCACCTCGCAGGAGGGAATCTCTAACAAAAGTAGTAATTCACGTATTGCCACCATGTTAATAATCCACAAAGACGGACGTGGCCTGTCAATCATTTATAAAATTCGAAACTTCATAGATTGTGTGCTCTCAATGGACCTCATTCACCAATCGTAAACAAACATTTAGCAGAGTGATAATATTGATAAAACAATGGAAAAAAAACTGTCACGTGTGTGATGTGCTTGTTTAGACTGTCTTGAGGTCAACCAACGATGATTGTTGAATTTCAACCAATTACTCTGCAAGCGTTTGAGTTTTATTGTTCGGGTGTATTCCGTGTAGTTGATCAAACAAACTAAACAAAGACATCGATTTAACTAGTGAAGAGATGTGGTCAACACTGATGAACAATGTAACAGATGTTTATTTTAGAAAAGGCCGCAGTAAAAGTCTCTGTCAAAATAAATACGTCTTTACCCTAGAGAATTCTATCGCTAACTGATTTTCCCGGTCTCTAACCCAACATATCCCAAACGTCACTAGTCCCGTTCAATATACGTCTTCTATGGTGCGTCGCTAAATAACTAATACTCTAAATAAGGTGTCTAACAGATTCCTCCCCCCCTTGAAAAAAAAATATGTTAATATTTTTCTACTACTGTCAAGTCTTACAAGGGCATTTGCAATTCATGGGGAAGACAACAAACATAAAATCTTGACATCTTCATCTTGGCTTGACAGTGTATGATGTTCCTGCCAATGTTCGTATCATTCTACTTAGGTTAAGTTCCAAAATCATCTTTGTTCAATACACAGTTTATCATGTGGCATCTCATGGGCACGTCATAACATATCACCTCACAAATGTTCTCCACTGGCAGTAATCTGACAAAATATAACATTTCAAAACAATTATAAAATTTATTTCCACATTCAATAAAGTTTTGTTTTTTCTTACCACCCTTTTATACGCTTTTCGTCCATTTTTCTTTTATACTCACCCTTTTCCATCGACCTAACTTTTGTCAATGATATATGAAATGATTCACAAAAATATATCCATACTTACTTTCAAATGCTTAACATCAAATTTACTTATCTCCCTTTTCCATAACATATAGATTGTGTCAATATATTAATATATATATTACATAATAAATAATTATATTTACAGCATTATCTCATCTCATTTCAATGTCATTCTAGATAACAGATCAGCTACAATATTCATAGATCCACTAATAGCTTTCACTTCAAATTTATATTCCTGTAGTGCTAAGAACCATCTATATACACGACTGTTTTTCATATTCTTTTGCTGTATATACTGAATAGGTTTATGATCAGTTAATAATATGAATTTTCTCCCTATTAAGTAACTCTCTAGCTTAGTAATTACCCATATTACAGCTAATGCTTCCCTTTCAATGACACTATATTTTTTCTCTGCCTCTGATAATTTTCTACTTACATATAATATAGGATGTAAGTTATCATAGTTCTGCATTAAACAACCACCAATAGCATTACCAGATGCATCAGTTGTGACATAAAATATTTTGTCTTTATCTGGTAGTCTCAGTATTAATTCATGACTAAAAATATCTTTAATTCTGTCAATAGCTTTCACACATTCCTCATTACAGACTACTTTTTGAGGTTTTCCTTTTTTAAGTAAATCATTTAATGGATTCACTATTTCTGCTAAGTTCTTTATGAACTTTCTGTAATAATTTACTATTCCCAATATGCTTTTAATTTGTCTTTTTGTTGTAGGTATTTCAATATTAAGTACTTTCTTTATGTTATCTTCAATAGGGCTAATTATGTTGTTATTTACTTTATGTCCTAAGAAGATTATTTCTTCCAATCCTATTTCCACTTTTTCTGCCTGAATTGTAAGTCCACTTTCTTTTATTATTTTGAACACTTCTTTTACATCTACAAATGTTCTTCCCAACTATTATTAAAAATACATATGTCATCCAAATAACAAATAACATTTTCTTTATTTCCAATTATCAAGTTCATCATTCTATTAAATGTTGCTGGTGCATTTACCAACCCAAAACTCATATAATTCCATTGAAAAATACCATATGGTGTTACAAATGCTGTGTAAGGTTTTGCATTTTCTGTTAATGGTATTTGCCAATAACCTTTAGTTAAATCCAATTTAGTAAAAAATTTTGCTCCATTTAATTTATGTAAAATATCCTCTATATTTGGCATTGGATATGGGTCAAATTCTGTGATGTTGTTAAGCTTCCTATAGTCAATACATAACCGTATATCTCCGTTTTTCTTTTTGGCTATCACAATTGGTGAAGCATAAGGTGATGTTGATGGTTCAATTATACCTGATTCTAATAAATTGTCTATTTCTTTTTTTACTTTGTCTTGTAAATGTAGAGGTATTCTATATGGCTTAAGATTGATTGGTTTTGGATCTGTTACTTTAATGTCATGTTTAATAATATTTGTTTTTCCTGGTATGCTGGAAAAAATTTCTTTGTATTCCTGTATTATTTTAGTTATATCTTTTGACTTTTCCTTAGTTAAATTATTAAGATTAATCTTTTGCCAAGTTTGATTCTCTTTTGTTTCTATTACAGGTATTTCCTTAATGTCATTTTCATTGTGATTTTCATTTGTTATTATCATCAAGCACTCTTCTCTCTCTGAAAACTTATTTTCTATTTCCTCCTGAATGTTTTGTATCAACTCATCTTCTCTATCATGATACAGTTTCAAATTATTTATGTGATATGTTTTAATTTTCCCATTTATTTCAATTTGATAATTTACATCACTAATTTGTTTTATCACCTTAAATGGACCTTTCCATTGTTTACCAATCTTATTTTTCAGGTCATTTATTAATATTAATACATTGTTTCCTACTTCTAGTGTTTTCAATTGTCTTTTCTTATTTATATTCTCATGAGCACTTTGTTTGTACTTCTTATTGTTGTTATATGCTTGAGTCCATATTTCTTTCAATTCTGTTGTGATTGTTGTTTCATTGTCCTTAATTAATCTATTCTCATTGTCTATTAGATTTTCTTTGAAAACATCTAATTCATCTCTGGGTTTTCTTCCATGTATTATTTCATATGGTGAAAATTGTGTTGCTTCATGGATGTTATTTCTATGAGCAAATAGTACATAGTTAATGTAATGATCCCATTTATTCTGATTATTCTGAATTATTTTTGTCAGTGATCTTTTCAGTGAACCACCATAACGTTCACATAAACCGTTACTCTCTGGGTGGTAAACTGAAGAGTATATGTGTTGTATATTATATTGTTTAGTCCATTTCTCAAATTGTTCTGACTTAAACTGAGATCCCTGGTCACTCAATATAATTTTAGGTATACCATGTCTTGTGATTACTTTTTGAGTTATGGCATTAATGATATTTTCTGTACTTGTATTTGATAATGGAATTGCTTCTGGGTATCTACTAAACATGTCTATTACTGTTAAAAATATATTTATTATTATTTTCAGTTTGAATCAAAGGACCTATTAAATCAATAGCTATTTTCTGAAATGGTTCTGTAGGTTCATCCATTTCTTGAATGGGTGCTTTATTCACTAAACTTTTGTTAGATCTCTTTTGACATATGTCACATGAGTTTATGTATTTATTGATTGTTGCCTTCATTTTTGGCCAAAACACTTGTTTTGACAAATTCCTATAACATTTCTTTACTCCCCTATGTGCTGCTAAATTATTGTCATGTGTCATGATTAAAACATCTTTCCAATATTTCTGTGGTAAGACAAGTTGTTTTATTTTTCTGTTATCATTATTTGTTTGTCTAAATAATATTTTATTCTCTATACAAAACTTTTCCATTGGATTATTATTGTTTTTATCTGATATTCTTGAATATATTTTCCCAATAATATTGTCATTCATTTGTTCTAATGCAAGTTTGGGTAATGTTTCTTTTTCACTTTGAGAAATTTGTGTTTCAGGACTATTTTGTGTTTCATTTTCTATCTCGCTTTCCCTAACATCTGTATTTTCTATTTGTATTACATTACTGTTTTCTTTTTCTTCATCATTATTTATTACATTTACTGTATTTTCCTGTTTCTCATCTTGTTTATCCATTGATCTTGTTATTACCATACTTGTTATATTTTGTGTGTCTATGTTTTCATGATTACGTGTTATGTTTTTGTATTTGTTTTGCCAGTCTTCTAATTCTTTTCTTGAACATTCTTTTACTCCTCTTATGTTTCCTACTAACATATCATATCTCATTTCTGGTATTGCAATACCATCACAATAACCAGTGAAAAATGGAGTTTCAATGTATACCCTTATAGCTTTAAATTCCCTTATGGTGCCATCTGCTAATTCTACTTTCCTAGTAAACCCTTTATACCAATGAGGTTTGACAAATTTAGTTTTCACTGCCAAAGTGTTACAACCTGAATCTCTAATTAATTCCACTGGAATTCTATCTACAAACCCTGGGTACACTGCAAAATTGTTCCTATTTCCTTCCATGAAATATACTCTATCTGTACCTTTATGTTTGTATTCCCTACTGTAACTCCTATTTCTATAATTTCCCCTGTCATTCCTATCTCTACTCCTATATCTACTGTTATTTTGTTCAGTGTATCTATTTCTACTTCCAGACCTACTATTCCCTCTTCTACAGTTAGCTGCTATGTGACCTTTTCCTTGACATTTAAAACAGGTTATTTCACCATATTTTCTATTTCCACTATTTGATCTGTTTCTATTTCTACTTCTATCCACATTTTCTTTGGTGTATCCTATTAAATCTACTTTGCTCTTATCCCTATCAGAAAATGGTTTATTTGGATATGCATTTTTGTATATTCTCATTATCTCTGTTATTTCATCTATAGTTTTTGGGTTTCGTTCTCTAATAAAACATTGTAATTGGGGATCACATTTATTCACAAAGTTATCTACTAGAATAAAATTTTTTAATCCCTCATAAGAATTTCCCACTTTTTCTAATTTTACCCATTTATTGAAAAAATCTTTCTCCATATTAATGGTAGTTTGAGGTTCTACTTCTAATGATGGTATATTGTCAAAGTATTTCTTTCTGAAAGTTGTAGCATTATGACCATAGGCATTCAACAACTCTCTTTTCAAAACTTGATAGCTATCATCAATATGATGGTCATGATTTTGGCATATTGTTAAAGCTTGACCATGAACGAAGTCTATCAGTATTTCAGACCATTCTTCTTCTGGCATATTAAATGTAGACATTTTTGCCTCATATCTTTTCAGAAAATCACCAATGTCATCCTTCTGTTCATCAAAACTTTGTATCTTCCTCTTTAGCCATGTTTGCGAATTAGGGTTGTCTCTTTGTGTGGTAGCATTATTTGAATTATTTGTGTTATTTTCTTGAGTTGTCTGTGCAGTTTGAGCTCTGGCTTGTGCTGCATCCAATCTCATCTTCTCCATTTTAGCCTCATGCTCTCTCTGCCTTTCTTGGTCCTCTTTTTGCTTCTCATATTCTTCCTTTCTGATCCTATCTTGTCTCTCTATCTCTTGTCTTTGACGTTCATCTTGTCTCTCTATCTCTTCTTTTTCCCTTCTTATTTTATCTTGACGTTCCATTTCTTCCCTCACAACTTGCTGTACATAAGCTGCCAAGTCCTTTCCTTTTAACTCCATGGCCTTTCCATCCTGCATAGCTGCTTCCTTAACCTCCTTAAGGTCCATATATGCGGATGTAGCCATTGTATTGTATTTTCACCTCAAACTTATATATATTTCTTACTTAGCCTATATTGGTTATGGCTATACTAAAACTTATTTTAGTTTTTTCACAATTTTATACAAGTTTTAAGTTTATGTCTCTATAGATTCAGTAACCGAGTAAATCTAGTCTGAGTTATATTCAAATCTGTATATTAATGTCACACAAATTTAGATCTAATATATTATATTATATATAATAGTACCATTTAGATCCAGAGTTACCAAGAACACTATGACTATGAGTATAAATAACTGACCAATTTTAAATTTGATATGACTGAAGTGTCTAGAGTCTAGATTAGATAGATCTAGATCTAATCCATAAATTATGGTTCTATTTAACCATATGAAATAAATATGCCCATACAATATGTATCAAATATATCTTTAATAAGATATATGTCTAGAATGTACTACCTTCATTTATCTTTGAAATTAATATTTGAAATCAGAGTCTAGATTAGTAAATGTAAATTTGTGGATCTAGATTAGCCAGACGACAATGTTTGACTATTATGCCAGTTTTGGCATTATTCTCATGGCAAAATCATATTTGATTTTAACCGCTCAAACTAAAAATGTATTTTAGTCTGATTCACAATAAAAGAATCGTACCTGCACTTTCTATCATTAAGTGAAAAATCAACAGATCTAATTAAAGTAATAAAAATAAATAATATAATATAATATACACAAATGAAATAATTAAATGAGACTATCGCTATGGGTTGGGATATGACAATATGGCACACATTGATAACGTCACGAAGTAACCAAGCAACAACGGATATGACGTTTACACAAACAAAAACAATCACTATCCTAAACGTATAATATAGCTTTTCATCTAAATTACGTCTTTTCCACGACGGTTTAAGGCGCACCACCTGATTTTACTCAGGCTAACGTACCAAATTTAGACGAAATCTATTTCTAAGGGCAATCTAAACATATACTAATAAGAAAAATGGCACTTAGCTTTGATAAGAAAGTTTCCTATGTTCCGATTCCCGAATATGATAGATCTACAGCAAATTCCACTGCCTCTCTTCCAGTTCTGACTCTGTTCTCCGGTACTGCCACTGGATACAATCCGTGTTGAGTATCCCACGTAATGCCCTAGATGTCTTGATATGCCACAGCAAAATGTTTCAGTTCCTTTGACGACTGTTGATGACCGTATGTAAAGTTCCGACGACTTTGTGTAAACAGTTACTGGCGAATATGTTAACGGTTCTCCTGACGACGACTTGATTTGCGTAGACGACTACTGGCAAATAACAGTCTCTTGACGGCAACTTGATCTGGGCGACTGACGAATAACGAATTTCTTGACGATGACTTGATCTGGGCGAGCGAATAACGACTTTCTTGACGATGACTTGATCTGGGCTGACGAATAATGATTCTCCAAAATAGTTCACTGCTTCTGCTGCTAATATGGTAGTACGACGAAGTTTGCTGTTGTATGCTAATTCACTAGTGTCCAATGTAGACTAGGTGAGACCAAGGTCACCTCCGACGACGTTCCGTTATACGATTAACGGTTTCACAAAAAAAACAACAAGTGGACGTAGCTGTTTCCACTACTTCAACACTAACAAGTCTCGATATGGTCTAGATCAACTTATAATCAATAGACCAACATTCAGCAACGAATAATGTGACTTCACTAACCTTCCAAAGGTTAAACGCAGTGACCGTTGAAAAGTGGCAATCAACCGGCTCAATGAGCAAACTGCTCCACACGAATCTCTCAAAGGGTAAGACAGAGCGATTTAGTTAGCTAACAAACTTGTAGTACTCACAATACTTCTTACAGCGGGCAAACTGTCCCTTTCAACTGCCTAGGTAAACTTGATATGCCTATGTGGCTCCTACGACGAAGAAAAAATATGTCCAACAGGTTTACTGACAAACTCTCACCCGTTATGAATGAACGGTTCCTCTGGCTTCAGGTTGATACAGCATACGAAGATCAGGCGTTGGTGATACACTTGTTGAGTAGACCAGACGTTGAGATGGTCACTGTCCTGACGAAGGTCACCCTGAGTTAACGGCTCGTCGAACGTGCGATCGAGTAGGCGACGACTGCATGTGAAACTGACGACAAAGTCTAGACAAAGTCACTCTGCAACGATGCTGTGTTCAGCCGTACTCCGATGAAACTTTAGATCTTCGAGTGCACGACCCTCACCTGAGTAAACGTTCAGCTTCGAGGTCCGGTTCAAGGTTCGGTTTCGAGGTTCGGGGTCGCCACTGTGATGTGCTTGTTTAGACTGTCTTGAGGTCAACCAACGATGATTGTTGAATTTCAACCAATTACTCTGCAAGCGTTTGAGTTTTATTGTTCGGGTGTATTCCGTGTAGTTGATCAAACAAACTAAACAAAGACATCGATTTAACTAGTGAAGAGATGTGGTCAACACTGATGAACAATGTAACAGATGTTTATTTTAAGAAAAGGCCGCAGTAAAAGTCTCTGTCAAAATAAATACGTCTTTACCCTAGAGAATTCTATCGCTAACTGATTTTCCGGTCTCTAACCCAACATATCCCAAACGTCACTAGTCCCGTTCAATATACGTCTTCTATGGTGCGTCGCTAAATAACTAATACTCTAAATAAGGTGTCTAACACGTGACAGCCTGTGTGTATTAAGTAATTTGTATAGAAGAGATAAAGAACCACGTGGCTAAATGTTGTTTGTTTACGATTGGTGAATGAGGTCTATTACGAAAGCGTTGAGTTTGACAGTAAGAGAATAAGTTCTAAATCCAGCCCCACCCCTCCAAAAAAGCATTAAGATTTGAAGGCAAGGTGATCTTACTTCCAGTACCTAAGCAGATGATGACTGCGAGTGGGGTTTGAACTCGGGACAAGCGTGCAGACAGTCTGAAAGGCACATCACACAGACATCTCCAGAGTGGCAGCCACCCAGTTCTTCTGTATTTTGACTCGACATCTGCTCATGATCTGGACGAGTCGTATTTTTTATCTGGGAGTCCTACGAGGCATGGTCTCGACTCAATCTGAAACTGTTTGAAAGTTGCAGACAGAAGAAACATTAAGAAAATAAATACATTTCTTAGAGCCATTAATATTATTCTTATCTATACGATTTAATAATAGCAGGGCCAACCTCCAATAGGTGGGGGCTTCGCAAAGGGCTCTCATCAATTTTTTTTTAAGAAGAAAGGATTCACTTGTTCCCAATATTATTCTTGAAGTACACTTGGCTTTTAAAAAATTACGTAATTTTTATTTTGTATTTATTTATTTGCGTTTTTTGTTTCTTTTTCATTTGCGTCCCACCAAATTCAGTTCGCCTAGGGCCTCCAATTATCTAAGACCGACCCGGTTAATAGATACTTACTGCAGTATCAATTCAAACACAAAAGCCTAACTCCCAACTAGTCCTTACCTAACAACAATAAAACTCTCATTCCTTATATTGTAAGTAACCTATATACTGATTCTAATTTTACGCCGAGCCAGTCCTTAGTCATGATACTAGACCTAAACCCAAAAATATCGTTTCTCTTACCTTAAAACCTACATTTAAAGCAAGCAAAATCTAAAAATATACTTTTAAAAAGGCTTACATACGAGAAAGAACTTCACATTTACAGTCATAATTTCAATCCTAAAAGAATGATTTCAATTTTTCTTTTTCAGAACAAAATTATTAATTACCAATGATTAATTGATTCATTCTTTTATTAAATCATGTTTGTTACGGACATTAATAATTGTGCAACGTTTCAACTTGATCCAAGAATGGCAAGTGGAAGAAATAACGTGAACAGAATTTGTACCAGACAGACAGACAGACGGAGTGAGTTGGTAGAAGCTTCTACAAATAGATATACGTAAAACTATTTATAGTTCAAAAACATCTATCTTTGTCAAACACAAGGGGGAATTAAAAACGAAAAAAAAAAAAAAGAAATCTTCAAACTAAAAATACTCAAAGAATCATTATGATAAAAGGAGTTTGGGTTACACACGCACACGCATTGAGGGCATGTAACTTAGATCTATTGACAGCTACACAGTTTTTATATCTTTGGTAATGGTATATGAAAACCTTTAAAAAAAGAATATTGAATTTAAAAAAATGAGTTTGTTTTCAGTAGAACAGACACAAAATAGAGCAGTGAGATTCATAGCAAAACGAATATTCACATTTGACTAGAGTAACACATTTAGTAAAATCACTAAATTTAGAGAGCCTTCAGGATAGAAGACTCAAAAGTAAAGTAGCAATTATACATACAACAATGAACCATAATCTTCAAATATAAATACAAAATGTAATAAAATACTCTGAAAGACACAAAGATAAAGGCACATTCCTCGTCCCATATGCTAGGACAAATTTGTACAAATACTCCTTCTTCCCTAGCGCTATTAAGGATGGAATGGGTTGCCTGAGCCAGCAAGGAAAACCTGTGACTTAGCAGAACTTAAGTCATTGGTTAACATGCACGACTAAATGTATGATGCATAGGACGTAATCCTCTTCTTTTTTGAAGTAACGTCTTTATTATATAAGATAAGATAAGATAAGAAGATCAAAAGTTGCTTTCTCTTTGCGTTCAGTCCGGGCAGTGGTCATATCAAATATCAGGACAGAGCTAGTCTTGTCTTCTGGAGATCTAAACATGACAAACAGTCAACACCAAACCCATAGCGGCATTTTTCCAATGGAGGGCCGCTAAAACTAAGTGTGTATTTATATTTAACAAAACAATTAAAAAACAACAACAAAAAAAAAAAAAAAAAAACGTTAGACAGAAAAGAAAAAAAAAGAAAGAAAGGGAAAGCACGAGTAATAAGGGGCAATAATTCATTTTCTGCTACCGGAATATTTTCCTCTTCATCAAAGATACGTCTTTTAATAGTTGTAAGATAAGACTGACGCTGATCATGGATGGATGCCTAGTCGTACGGAATTTGCACTGGACTGTCGTTCGAATGTTCTTGATGGTCCCAGGTTCATACCCTGCCCCTTGTCATTCCCGGCCGTCCTGCGGGAGGTTTGGACTAGGAAGTAAACTATATTCAACTCTGATGGAACATCCGAAACATGTCAAACATTTTTCTACAATCAAGTTTTTTAACTTTGGGTTCTCGGACGACCATAAAAAATTAATTCATGTCTGTATTAACAAACAGACATTCATTGACTTTACGCCATGCAGGTTAAAAATAAATCAGTAATGATAAGACAAATATCGGTTCAATAATAAGCGATTCATTTGTCAAAAAATCCATTACATAAAAGAACAGCATGATTTCAGCGACAGAAGGACCCAAGATCTAGTAGGCTAAAATCTAGCTTCATGTGTTTTTCAATTACTGTAGTTTTTAGAGGAGACTACTCTACCATGACTAAAATATTTTGTTCTTATCGTAGTTAGTTCCCTTGGACGTGTATGGCTCATGACTCCATAGACAATGGATGCGCCCAGATGAGTTACTGGCAGTGGCCTATCTAGCAGTTAGTCATCATTTAGAGGCCCGGGGGAGGCTTGACCTCTTTTGGGGCCCCTGCATTTTGCGTAATATTTCATATTTAGTGTAAAAAAATACTAATTTGGGGCCACAAGTAGGGGCCCTGGGGATTTTTACATTCTCCCCCTCATGCCATAATGCTAACTTGTTGGGCCTGACGTAATCATCTTCTTTTTTTGAAGTAGCGTCTGTATTAAATAAGGTAAGCTTTGTAGAAACTGGTCAGCATTCTCTACAGACGCTCAACGAGTCAAGATTCGCTACTTGAAATATTCATCTTCAGGAACATGTGTTGTCTCATTCAGAGGCTTGATTTTTTCCACAGGTTGTAATACGCATCATTAATTTATTTAATATATGGCTTGGGTGAGAGCTGGCCCATTTTTACAAAGTGCATATCAACTCACTTTGTCTGTTTGTTTGTCTGTCTGGTACAATATTTGTACATGTTATCACTCCCACACCCATTCTCGGATCAAGTTGAAACTTTACACAATTATTTGTGGTATCTAACAAATCGTGAATCAATCAGATAATGAAACAATTCGATTATTAATTATATTGTTTGGTATCAAATAGGAAAATTAATGCTACTCATTGAGAGATGGGGCTGTATTTGTGGAGTTATTTATCTTGATACGTTCAATATTTTTTATTCTTCCACGCCTCATTTTTTTATATTTTGCATAATTATTGAAAGTCGATGACAATTCACGAATTCAAAATAAATGAATAAAAGTTGGTTAATAAATTAGTGTTATTTACCTTAGATAGACCCTGCCTATACACATTACACAATCTAGGCATTGTATGTATGGTCTGCCTTTGAGTCGCCTGCAATGCTTGACATGGTAAATGGAGCTCTTTAGTATTGAGTTAGTCAACTATCTTATTACCTACTCGGGAAAGGAAAATCCTTAGAACAATTTATTGTGCTATACAAGATGAAACTAGACAGAGGACACGCACTAATCAGGAGAAATATTAGTTATATGAAGATTCTCAATAGTGACGGAAATTTAACAAAAAGGACTGATTACATTACGGGCCAGACAACTTCGGGTCAGACAAGGACGGGTCAGACTACGTTGTGTCATACTATGTCGAGTCAGATTACGTTGGGTCAGATTACGTTGGGTCAGACTACGTCGGGTCAGATTACGTTGGGTCAGACTACATTGGGTCAGACTACGTTGTGTCACACTATGTTGAGTCAGATTACGTTGAGTCAGATTACGTTGGGTGAGATTACGTTGGGCCAGACAAAGTTGGGCAGGTCATCTCGAAATAATGTTTGACAACAGAGGAGAAAATAATAGTATACATACAAAAAAGGGACTCGACTCAAAGGCAGATCACTAGGGAATACTGTGCACTGATACGATTTTGTCCTAGCATATGGTATATGACATGTGACTTTATCTTGTTTAACCTCATAGCTAATCAAAAGATTCTGTAGGTGTATGCCATAAGTGTGGAGGCGCAGTGGCTGAGAGGTAAAGCACTTGGCTTCCAAACAGGGGTCCCGGCTTTGAATGCAGGTGAAGACTGGGATTTTTACATTTCCGGATCCTTGGGCGCTTCTTAGTCCACCAAGCTCTAATAGGTACCTGAAATTAGTTGGGGGAAAGTATAGGCGGTTGGTCGTTGAGCTGGTCGTTGAGCTGGCCACGTGACACCCTAATTAACTATAGGCCAAAGAATCAGATAACCTCTACACCATCTGCCCTATAGACCACAAGGTCTGAAAGGGGAACTATACCACAGTGTACCAGCTCTAACTTAAATTGAAACTCGATACAAATCAAGCCAATGTTTTGGTACAGTTTTAAGGATGTCGTCTGCCCGAGAGAATTGGAGTACCTTCATTTCCCGCGCGGTCAGAGCAACGTCACGACGGTCAGTGATGATGCTGGTGATATCGTATAACTATGAAATGGATTTTAGGCTAAGCTGCTTATTAGGTTTGTAGACAAGAACTTAAAGCTGTATCGATCGAATATAAATTTAATATTTCTTTTGTTCTTGTTCAGAGAGATCTAATAGAATTCATAATAAGTATTATCCATTTCTGATAAGTAAACGAACGCCAGGTACTAGTGGATTTTTAGAACAGACAAAAAATGTAATCCTGTTTATATTTCTTTTAATATGGATAAAGGCCAAATTTAGATTTGTCTATTTACTCTATTATTCAGAGAGAAGGATTTCCTAAGGTTTTTTAAAAGTTTCTTTTCTTTAGTAGTTCACTACGCAAACTGAAATGTGTTGAAGGACTGTTCCATTTATAACAGAGCTTCTATCAACTCACTCTGTCTGTCTGTCTGTCTGTCTATCTGAATAATAGTTTGTATACGTTTTTTTCCCACTTTCCATCTCGGATAAAATTTTGCAGACATGTTCATTGACAAAACAAGGATCAATTTTAAAAAAAAATTAGTTAATTGTATTAAAATTAAAATTAAATGTATTAATTTTTTTCCGTGGAATCAAACAATAGAAAGAAATTGTACTTGAATGACGCGGTGGTATAAATTGAATACGTCCCCTTTATACTTTGTGTAGAGAATTAGGTCGTCGCTTAAAAGTTTGAAACTAACAATAGAAAACTATGAAACCTTCTACTTTCATAAGCACTGCGCTGGCACAGTGGTTAGTGTATTAGTTTGAGGAGGCTTGAGCCCTCGAGTTCAAATTTGAGGCATTAAAAATAGATGACAACTTTTTCCAACAGTTATCCTCCTTTGGCGGTTGACCTTTCCGTATATTATTTTCGTAGTACAATGATATAGAGAACTCTATGGACTTTTTCTTAGCAAAATTTTGCATTTTTTGTCCCAAATAATTTTTATTTAAAGTAAATAGCAAAATTATTAGAACACATATAAAAACAAAATTAAATTTACATATTATAAAAATGTTACAAAACAAAATACATTTTATTTATCTTTTTAAAATACAGAACTTAAAAGTTTAAACTTGTACTTTTCCATTATAAACCAATTTTTTAGTGTAAATCTTCTTTATAAATTTTGAAAAACTTTAAATGCATTTCTAACCAACATTAAAAGAATGAAAAATACCACTATTTTTCTCTACTTTGTTTACGTGGACAGTGATAATATATTTAATTAAAAATAACAAACACTGAAATGTATACAAATATATGATTTTCCTATCAATATGTATTTTATAATTTTTGGTTATTGTGAAAAGGAACTATCAACACTTGACAATGATTAGCTTTATCTAAGAAAAACCATTGTTTTGGATAGACTTATTATACATTTATAAAGAAGTGGGGAGAAAATGAATTCTCTTTTAGTCATTGGTGTAGAAAGATGTTTATAGTTTGTCCTTTACGCTAGGCAGAGCAAATATCTTGTAACAGGAACGACCTTACTGAAAGACAATTACATTAGCAAGCTGAAAGTTGATAGGCGTATCAAAGGTGCCTCCCGAAATCGCTTAAAGCCAAGCTTAGGCGTAATCTTGCTTGAACTTACATGGATGAAGGCAGCTTCCGAACGAGACAGCTGGAGAGAATATAAAGTCTGTGAGACCAAAGTATACATTGGAAGAGAGCAACATAAATCGAAGCCAAAAATAGCAGGGTGGACATCACCCCCCACCCGCAACACTCCTCGGGGATTGCGATTCATTTTTACACTAAATTTCAGTTTAGAATTTATCACATCTACTGTATGTGATGTTATCGCATGTCAAAACCTGCCATTCTGTGCAAGTCCATTTAACTCAATGTTATTGAACAGGGAATTCTTCCTAATTCATCCTGCGCCAGTTTTTAATTTTCGACACTCGTGTAGCGGGCTAAAAAAACGAAAATGTAGGCCTATTGAAACGCAATAAAACTGACCTGAAACTATTTGATTACAATCTCGTGGATTGAGTACTTACATTAATTAATGGGATATTTTATGGTTATCTTTTTTTTTTTTACGCGCCAGAAATTGGCCTCAATTCTCTACTTATAAAACAAACAACAGTGTACCTAGCTTTATCACCGACTCATTTTCTTCTTTCCTTTTTGGTAAATATTCCCATCGATCCTCCAATCTCTAGGCCTAGTTTAACAATATTTTTACTCGCGACTTAAACCAAACAATGTCGTCATATATGTTTTACAATAGTGTTTATATGTTTATCTTTTTTTCCCCAAAGAACTGGTTTGATGATATTGTTAGACAAAGCTAACATTCAAAATCATCAATCAAGATGCAGAAGTAATAAAATTAAAAAGAAAGCTAGATGAACACCTTTAAGTAATGTGCATGCCTTTCTCTTATTTTAAAGGTAAATATATATATATATATTCAGACAAAATTTTCATTTCTTAGATTATCGTAGTTCAGATTGTTATTTATTACGGGGAAAAAAATATAAAGTTTAAAAAAAAATGTTCTCACGAGATAATGAACCATGTACCTTTGGCTCTACAGTCCAACATTCAACCTAAATGTCACAGGTGCGATGTAAATATTACAAATTGAGGTTATATAAACATACTTTGAATTTGATTTTTGTTATAGAAGATAGATCTACACATATTTTCTGTACTATTTTACATATACTACTTCAATATTTCTTAACAATGTTGAAATTTAAATAAATTAAATTATTAAATTTTATTTAAAACATTTAAGTAAAAGAAAAGATAATGTTTTATGTAGTTGACCTTTCAAATTGAAAAAGTAGTAATTTTTATATAGATTAAAAATAAATGACATCTTTTTCCAACAGTTATCCTCCTTTGGCGGTTGACCTTTCCGTATATTATTTTCGTAGTACAATGATATAGAGAACTCTATGGACTTTTTATTAGCAAAATTTTGCAGTTTTTGTCCCAAATAATTTTTATTTAAAGTAAATAGTAAAACTATCAGAACACATATAAAAATAAAATTAAATTTACATATTATAAAAATGTTACAAAACAAAATACATTTTATTTATCTTTTTAAAATACAGAACTTAAAAGTTTAAACTTGTACTTTTCCATTATAAATGAAAAACTGTCATGGAATCCACATATTGATGAAACTATAAAAAAATCCAACAAAGCATTAGGGTTTATTAAAAGAAATTTCTATAAATCAAATAAGAACATAAAACTAAAATGTTATTTAACCTTGGTTAGGCCAATAATAGAATATGCATCCACCGTGTGGGACCCCTCAACTCAAGAAAACATTAAGAAACTGGAACAAACACAAAATAGAGCAGTGAGATTCATAACAAACGAATATTCACATTTGACTAGGGTAACACCATTAGTAAAATCACTAAATTTAGAAAGCCTTCAGGACAGAAGACTCAAAAGTAAAGTAGCAATTATACATAAAACACTGAACCATAATCTTCAAATACAAAAACAAAATTTAATAAAATACTCTGAAAGACACAAAAATAAAGGCACATTCCTCGTCCCATATGCTAGGACAAATTTGTACAAATACTCCTTCTTCCCTAGTGCTATTAGAGCATGGAATGGGTTGCCTGAGCTAGCCAGAAAAACCAGTGACTTGGCAGAATTTAAGTCATTGGTTAATATGCATGACTAAATGCATGACGCGTAGGACGTAATCATCTTCTTTTTTGAAGTAACGTCTGTATTATATAAGATAAGATAAGATAAGATAAACCAATTTTTTAGTGTAAATCTTCTTTATAAATTTTGAAACACTTTAAATGCATTTATTACTAACACAAAAAGTATGAAAAATACCACTATTTTTCTCTACTTTGTTTACGTGGACAGTGATAATATATTTAATTAAAAATAACAAACACTGAAATGTATACAAATATATGATTTTCCTATCAATATGTATTTTATAATTTTTGGTTATTGTGAAAAGGAACTATCAACACTTGACAATGATTAGCTTTATCTAAGAAAAACCATTGTTTTGGATAGACTTATTATACATTTATAAAGAAGTGGGGAGAAAATGAATTCTCTTTTAGTCATTGGTGTAGAAAGATGTTTATAGTTTGTCCTTTACGCTAGGCAGAGCAAATATCTTGTAACAGGAACGACCTTACTGAAAGACAATTACATTAGCAAGCTGAAAGTTGATAGGCGTATCAAAGGTGCCTCCCGAAATCGCTTAAAGCCAAGCTTAGGCGTAATCTTGCTTGAACTTACATGGATGAAGGCAGCTTCCGAACGAGACAGCTGGAGAGAATATAAAGTCTGTGAGACCAAAGTATACATTGGAAGAGAGCAACATAAATCGAAGCCAAAAATAGCAGGGTGGACATCACCCCCCACCCGCAACACTCCTCGGGGATTGCGATTCATTTTTACACTAAATTTCAGTTTAGAATTTATCACATCTACTGTATGTGATGTTATCGCATGTCAAAACCTGCCATTCTGTGCAAGTCCATTTAACTCAATGTTATTGAACAGGGAATTCTTCCTAATTCATCCTGCGCCAGTTTTTAATTTTCGACACTCGTGTAGCGGGCTAAAAAAACGAAAATGTAGGCCTATTGAAACGCAATAAAACTGACCTGAAACTATTTGATTACAATCTCGTGGATTGAGTACTTACATTAATTAATGGGATATTTTATGGTTATCTTTTTTTTTTTTACGCGCCAGAAATTGGCCTCAATTCTCTACTTATAAAACAAACAACAGTGTACCTAGCTTTATCACCGACTCATTTTCTTCTTTCCTTTTTGGTAAATATTCCCATCGATCCTCCAATCTCTAGGCCTAGTTTAACAATATTTTTACTCGCGACTTAAACCAAACAATGTCGTCATATATGTTTTACAATAGTGTTTATATGTTTATCTTTTTTTCCCCAAAGAACTGGTTTGATGATATTGTTAGACAAAGCTAACATTCAAAATCATCAATCAAGATGCAGAAGTAATAAAATTAAAAAGAAAGCTAGATGAACACCTTTAAGTAATGTGCATGCCTTTCTCTTATTTTAAAGGTAAATATATATATATATATTCAGACAAAATTTTCATTTCTTAGATTATCGTAGTTCAGATTGTTATTTATTACGGGGAAAAAAATATAAAGTTTAAAAAAAAATGTTCTCACGAGATAATGAACCATGTACCTTTGGCTCTACAGTCCAACATTCAACCTAAATGTCACAGGTGCGATGTAAATATTACAAATTGAGGTTATATAAACATACTTTGAATTTGATTTTTGTTATAGAAGATAGATCTACACATATTTTCTGTACTATTTTACATATACTACTTCAATATTTCTTAACAATGTTGAAATTTAAATAAATTAAATTATTAAATTTTATTTAAAACATTTAAGTAAAAGAAAAGATAATGTTTTATGTAGTTGACCTTTCAAATTGAAAAAGTAGTAATTTTTATATTGATTAAAAATAAATGACATCTTTTTCCAACAGTTATCCTCCTTTGGCGGTTGACCTTTCCGTATATTATTTTCGTAGTACAATGATATAGAGAACTCTATGGACTTTTTATTAGCAAAATTTTGCAGTTTTTGTCCCAAATAATTTTTATTTAAAGTAAATAGTAAAACTATCAGAACACATATAAAAATAAAATTAAATTTACATATTATAAAAATGTTACAAAACAAAATACATTTTATTTATCTTTTTAAAATACAGAACTTAAAAGTTTAAACTTGTACTTTTCCATTATAAACCAATTTTTTAGTGTAAATCTTCTTTATAAATTTTGAAACACTTTAAATGCATTTATTACTAACACAAAAAGTATGAAAAATACCACTATTTTTCTCTACTTTGTTTACGTGGACAGTGATAATATATTTAATTAAAAATAACAAACACTGAAATGTATACAAATATATGCTTTTCCTATCAATATGTATTTTATAATTTTTGGTTATTGTGAAAAGGAACTATCAACACTTGACAACGATTAGCTTTATCTAAGAAAAACCATTATTTTGGATAGACTTATTAAACATTTATAAAGAAGTGGGGAGAAAATGAATTCTCTTTTAGTCATTGGTGTAGAAAGATGTTTATAGTTTGTCCTTTACGCTAGGCAGAGCATATATCTTGTAACAGGAACGACCTTACTGAAAGACAATTACATTAGCAAGCTGAAAGTTGATAGCCGTAACAAAGGTGCCTCCCGAAATCGCTTAAAACCAAGCTTAGGCGTCATCTTGCTTGAACTGACATGGATGAAGGCAGCTTCCGAACGAGACAGCTGGAGAGAATATAAAGTCTGTGAGACCAAAGTATACATTGGAAGAGAGCAACATAAATCGAAGCCAAAAATAGCAGGGTGGACATCCCCCCCCCCCGCAAAACTACTCGGGGATTGCGATTCATTTTTACATTAAATTTCAGTTTAGAATTTATCACATCTACTGTATGTGATGTTATCGCATGTCAAAACGTGCCATTCTGTGCAAGTCCATTTAACTCAATGTTATTGAACAGGGAATTCTTCCTAATTCATCCTGCGCCAGTTTTTTAATTTTCGACACTCGTGTAGCGGGCTAAAGAAACGAAAATGTAGACTATTGAAACGCAATGAAAATGATCTGAAACTATTTGATTACAAGCTCATGGATTGAGTACATACATTAATTAATGGCAAATTTTATGGTTATCTTTTTTTTTATTTTACGCGCCAGAAATTGGCCTCAATTCTCTACTTATAAAACAAACAACAGTGTACCTAGCTTTATCACCGACTCATTTTCTTCTTTCCTTTTTGGTAAATTTTCCCATCGATCCTCCAATCTCTAGGCCTAGTTTAACAATATTTTTACTCGCGGCTTAAACCAAACAATGTCGTCATATATGTTTTACAATAGTGTTTATATGTTTATCTTTTTTCCCCAAAGAACTGGTTTGATGATATTGTTAGACAAAGCTAACATTCAAAATCATCAATCAAGATGCAGAAGTAATAAAATTAAAAAGAAAGCTAGATGAACACCTTTAAGTAATGTGCATGCCTTTCTCTTATTTTAAAGGTAAATATATATATATATTCAGACAAAATATTCATTTCTTAGATTTTATTTATTACGGGAAAAAAAATATAAAGTTTAAAAAAAAAATGTTCTCCGCGAGATAATGAACCATGTACGTTTGGCTCTACGGTCCAACATTCAACTTACATACCATGGGCGCGATGTAAGTATTACAAATCGAGGTTATATAAACATACTTTGAATTTGATTTTTGTTTTGGTAGTAAGATCTACACATATTTTCTGTATAATTTTACATATACTACTTCAATATTTCTTAACAATGTTGAAATTTAAATAAATTAAATTATTATATTTGATTTAAAACAATTAAGTAAAAGAAAAGATAATGTTTTATGGAGTTGACCTTTGAAATTGAAAAAGTAGCAATTTTTATATAGATTAAAAATAGATGACATCTTTTTCCAACAGTTATCCTCCTTTGGCGGTTGACCTTTCCGAATATTATTTTCGTAGTACAATGAAATAGAGAACTCTATGGACTTTTTATTAGCAAAATTTTGCATTTTTTGTCCCAAATAATTTTTATTTAAAGTAAATAGTAAAACTATCAGAACACATATAAAAAAAAATTAAATTTACATATTATAAACATCTTACAAAACAAAATACATTTTATTTTTCTTTTTAAAATACAGAACTTAAAAGTTTAAACTTGTACTTTTCCATTATAAACCAATTCTATAATGTATATCTTCTTTATAAATTTTCAAACACTTTAAATGCATTCATACTATCGCACGAGGTATGACAATACCACTATTTTTCTCTACTTTGTTTACGTGGACAGTGATAATATATTTGATTAAAAATAACAAACACTGAAATGTATACAAATATATGCTTTTCCTATCAATATGTATTTTATAATTTTTGGTTATTGTGAAAAGGAACTATCAACACTTGACAACGATTAGCTTTATCTAAGAAAAACCATTATTTTGGATAGACTTATTAAACATTTATAAAGAAGTGGGGAGAAAATGAATTCTCTTTTAGTCATTGGTGTAGAAAGATGTTTATAGTTTGTCCTTTACGCTAGGCAGAGCATATATCTTGTAACAGGAACGACCTTACTGAAAGACAATTACATTAGCAAGCTGAAAGTTGATAGCCGTAACAAAGGTGCCTCCCGAAATCGCTTAAAACGAAGCTTAGGCGTCATCTTGCTTGAACTGACATGGATGAAGGCAGCTTCCGAACGAGACAGCTGGAGAGAATATAAAGTCTGTGAGACCAAAGTATACATTGGAAGAGAGCAACATAAATCGAAGCCAAAAATAGCAGGGTGGACATCCCCCCCCCCCGCAAAACTACTCGGGGATTGCGATTCATTTTTACATTAAATTTCAGTTTAGAATTTATCACATCTACTGTATGTGATGTTATCGCATGTCAAAACGTGCCATTCTGTGCAAGTCCATTTAACTCAATGTTATTGAGCAGGGAATTCTTCCTAATTCATCCTGCGCCAGTTTTTTAATTTTCGACACTCGTGTAGCGGGCTAAAGAAACGAAAATGTAGACTATTGAAACGCAATGAAAATGATCTGAAACTATTTGATTACAAGCTCATGGATTGAGTACATACATTAATTAATGGCAAATTTTATGGTTATCTTTTTTTTTATTTTACGCGCCAGAAATTGGCCTCAATTCTCTACTTATAAAACAAACAACAGTGTACCTAGCTTTATCACCGACTCATTTTCTTCTTTCCTTTTTGGTAAATTTTCCCATCGATCCTCCAATCTCTAGGCCTAGTTTAACAATATTTTTACTCGCGGCTTAAACCAAACAATGTCGTCATATATGTTTTACAATAGTGTTTATATGTTTATCTTTTTTCCCCAAAGAACTGGTTTGATGATATTGTTAGACAAAGCTAACATTCAAAATCATCAATCAAGATGCAGAAGTAATAAAATTAAAAAGAAAGCTAGATGAACACCTTTAAGTAATGTGCATGCCTTTCTCTTATTTTAAAGGTAAATATATATATATATATTCAGACAAAATTTTCATTTCTTAGATTTTATTTATTACGGGAAAAAAAATATAAAGTTTAAAAAAAAAATGTTCTCCACGAGATAATGAACCATGTACGTTTGGCTCTACGGTCCAACATTCAACTTATATACCATAGGAGCGATGTAAGTATTACAAATCGAGGTTATATAAACATACTTTGAATTTGATTTTTGTTTTGGAAGTAAGATCTACACATATTTTCTGTATAATTTTACATATACTACTTCAATATTTCTTAACAATGTTGAAATTTAAATAAATTAAATTATTATATTTGATTTAAAACAATTAAGTAAAAGAAAAGATAATGTTTTATGGAGTTGACCTTTGAAATTGAAAAAGTAGCAATTTTTATATAGATTAAAAATAGATGACATCTTTTTCCAACAGTTATCCTCCTTTGGCGGTTGACCTTTCCGAATATTATTTTCGTAGTACAATGAAATAGAGAACTCTATGGACTTTTTATTAGCAAAATTTTGCATTTTTTGTCCCAAATAATTTTTATTTAAAGTAAATAGTAAAACTATCAGAACACATATAAAAAAAAATTAAATTTACATATTATAAAAATGTTACAAAACAAAATACATTTTATTTATCTTTTTAAAATACAGAACTTAAAAGTTTAAACTTGTACTTTTTCCATTATAAACCAATTCTATAATGTATATCTTCTTTATAAATTTTCAAACACTTTAAATGCATTCATACTATCGCAGGAGGTATGACAATACCACTATTTTTCTCTACTTTGTTTACGTGGACAGTGATAATATATTTGATTAAAAATAACAAACACTGAAATGTATACAAATATATGCTTTTCCTATCAATATGTATTTTATAATTTTTGGTTATTGTGAAAAGGAACTATCAACACTTGACAACGATTAGCTTTATCTAAGAAAAACCATTATTTTGGATAGACTTATTAAACATTTATAAAGAAGTGGGGAGAAAATGAATTCTCTTTTAGTCATTGGTGTAGAAAGATGTTTATAGTTTGTCCTTTACGCTAGGCAGAGCATATATCTTGTAACAGGAACGACCTTACTGAAAGACAATTACATTAGCAAGCTGAAAGTTGATAGCCGTAACAAAGGTGCCTCCCGAAATCGCTTAAAACCAAGCTTAGGAGTAATCTTGCTTGAACTGACATGGATGAAGGCAGCTTCCGAACGAGACAGCTGGAGAGAATATAAAGTCTGTGAGACCAAAGTATACATTGTAAGGTCGTTCCTGTTACAATATATTTGCTCTGCCTAGCGTAAAGGACAAACTATAAACATCTTTCTACACCAATGACTAAAAGAGAATTCATTTTCTCCTCACTTCTTTATAAATATTTAATAAGTCTATCCAAAATAATGTTTTTTCTTAGATAAAGCTAATCGTTGTCAAGTGTTGATAGTTCCTTTTCACAATAACCAAAAAAGATAAAATACATATTGATAGGAAAATCATATATTTGTATACATTTCAGTGTTTGTTATTTTTAATCAAATATATTATCACTGTCCACGTAAACAAAGTAGAGAAAAATAGTTTTTTTTTTTTTTTTTTTTTTTTTTTAGGATACCTCAGCTTTTTAGCTTTTGACTACAGTTGTCGAGCTTAGTACATCCTAGGAATCCTTGAGCTTTTGCCTCTTTTCTTTGCCTCTTTTTTGGGCGTTGCCTCTTTTTTGGGCTCTTGGCCTCTTTATTGGGCTTATTTTTTTTTTTATTTTTTTTAATTCAAAAGAAGACTCACAAAACATTGTTCTAAATTTAAAAAAATAATAATAATACAAGGAAAATTTCATTGAAAACATCTTATCAAAGTCATATTCCAGGATTTTCAGTACGAATGCGGAGTAGGCTGCAGTGAAGATCCATAAAATAGTAAAAGTAAGAGGTCCAGAAAATGATGACTGCAGAAGTCCAATAGAATGATACAGCAATGGTCCAGAAAAAGGTGACAGCAAAGGTCCATAAAATGGTTACAGTAAATGTCCAGAAATTGATGACACCAAAGGTCTGGAAGACATTCACAAAAAATTTTGAAAGTGTTCCTTAAAATGAGTATTGCCAAAAATAATTTCTTTTTTTTTTTTTTTTTTTTAAACTTATGAGTTATTAAAATTCATTTTTGTTTATATTATTTTTGCAACAATTTTTCCCTTAAGAACCTAAGACAAAGGACCTTTATCCTATATCCCTAGGATTCTTTGGGGTCTGCTAGAGTTACAAAAATGTACATATAATGAAGTAATTTGGTTTCTATAAAAGTACAGAGCTCAAAGTAAGTATGTGCATGAAGAACTTAAAAGTTATTTCATTTTGGAATATAACTCATTTTTAGGTTATCTCTACTTTTTTTTTTTTTTTTTTTTTTTATTATTGTTTATTGTAATAGTGTTCTTTTTTTTTCCCCCTCTTTTTCCGTTCTGCTATGTTTTTTACACAATTTAGTAGTCCATTTGGTTCGTTTTCATGAAATCCGGTCCTGTTTGGGTTGTCTTGAAATTTTGTTTATCTGGTCAAAGGGATGTAATCAAAAGAAGTTTCACCTTGCATCTTCCAGTCCTAATTGTCTCTCTTGTTGAAAGAAAATAAATAAATAGTTTACAGGTAATTTTTAGAAGTAATAATTTTTAAAGCGAATAAATGATGTACTAGATACATACACATGCAAATTTTAAATATAAAACACACACACCCATACATTCAAACTTGTTTTCTTCATTGTTTAAACAGACTTTGTAAATTGATAATTAATGATACAAATGTAACCTTCCATTACATTTAAAAAATAAAAAATAAATAAAAAAATAAATAAATAAATAAAAAATAAATAAATAAATAAATAAAAAAAATAAAAATAAAAAAAAAAAAATAAATAAATAAATAAATTTAAAAAAAAAATATATATATATATATATATATATATATATATATATATATATATATATATATATATAACATATGTACATACAATGGATCAAAGTAAATTACAATTGGGGTTAGCCTTTATAGTGTTCAATTTTAAAATCAACTATATTTCTATATATTGTATCCAACATATTAGGGTTAAAGTTGACATTTTGATACATAGCTTTAAGTCTACTGTTCCATACTAAGTTTCTGTATTCAGATATAATTATTAAATTGAAATTTTGTATCATTTTGTGTTTAGCTTTAGGCAACTTATTTAAGAGAATAGATAAATTAATGTTCACATGGGTTTCACAGTTTCCTTCAAATAACTCTCTAACAGTATTTCTGACATTACTAAAAAAAGAACATTCTAAATATAAATGCTTTTCATTATCACCATTAACAGATTGACAAATTTTACAAAATTTTACACCAGGTTTTTTTTTTGAAAATGGAGTCATCCCAAAGATAAGTCTGTAAGATATTTCTTTAGCCTTTGTTGCAATGTGTTTGTTATGAAGGTTTGTAAAAGTGTCTTTAAAATCTGTTATATTTAAATCTTTTCCCCATTTAATCCTCAATGCTAAATTTTCTTGTAACTGTTTTTTTAATGTTGTGTATATTTCTTTATATTTCTTGTGTATTAAGGGTTCATTGCCAGGAAGAGTTCTTGAAATGGATCTATAAAAAGGATGTAAGTTTGTACCAAAATAGTGTGGAGCGTTGTTTTGTATTGGAATTAATTTGCTTAATCTCAAACCATAATAATATATTGTATTTGGATTTTTAACTACTTGACCTATGAATTTTAATCTGAGTGCACATATTTTAGTTTTGATGTCTTGTAAATTGATCCCCCCATCCTCTTTGTTTTGAATGATTGTAGTATGTTTGATGTTTTTAAGTGTATTTTTGAAGATGAAACTTCTAATTATGTTATTTAATTGAAATATGTATTTTGTTGGAGGTTCTATAATATTGGCTAGATAGACTATCTTTGGGATGACTAAATTGTTTATAAGAATGGCTCTACCAAAGATGGTAGAACTTGTATGCTTGTACATGTTAACTATATTGGATGCCTTAATAATAATATTTTTCCACTGATCTTCACAGAACAAAAAAGGGTTACTATTGTATTCTATACCACATATTTTAATTCTGTTTACAAGTTTCAATGAATATTTTTCCTTAAATGTCCACCTCCCTACACCCATTATTGAGGATTTATTTATGTTAATTTTTGATCCACTGGCATGGCCAAAAAGCATAAACTTTTTAACTATGTTATTTATATCCTTTTCAGAGGAGGGAAAAAATGTTGTGTCGTCGGCATAGGCCTTGACTTTGGCTACCGGGATGGGTCCCGGGATTTTTGTTCCTTTGATAGATGGATCTGACCTAATAGATTCTAGAAAAGGTTCTATACAAAGGATATATAAAAAGGGGATAAGGGACAGCCCTGTGTAACAGATCTTTGAATTGCAAAAGGTTGGCTTAGAGAATGGTTGATTATTAGTCTACTGTTGGCATTGGTATAAATTAGTTTAATAAGTTTGATTAAAAAAGGGCTGATTTTACATTTTTCTATTACTTTAAAGAGGTAGTTATGACTGACTCTGTCAAATGCTTTCTCTTGGTCTACAGATAACAAGGAAGCGCTAGAGTTTTTTTCATGGCTGTAAATGATAAAATCCCGAATGAAATGTGTCATTCCATCAATATTCCTGTCGGGGTGGGTGCAGTATTGGTCTTGTCCTACGAGTTGGGGAATGAAGGGTTTAAGTCGCTTAAAGATCATTTTTGTCAGTAGTTTATAGTCTGTATTGAGTAGTGAAATGGGTCTGTAGTCACTTGGAGAACTGTTATCTGTTGTTTTTTTAGCTATTAGTGTAATATATGCTTCGTTGAATTTTTCTGGAAGTTGTCCTGTTATAATAGCGTCACTATATAGTCGCAGTAATAGAGGACTTATTAAGGGAAAAAAAGCCGTATAGAACTCGAATGACAGACCGTCCGGTCCGGGGGATTTATTGTTTTGTGTCGAGTCTAATGCCGTTTTGAGTTCATCTAGAGTAAATGGGGTCCCCAAAAATTCTTCGTCAGCCTGCTTCAACTGTTTACAATATTTTAGAAAACATTCTTGAGCCTCTTTATTTATGGGTTCTTCCTGATAGATGTTTGTGAAATGTCTCGTGAAAACATCTTTTATTTTGTCTTCATCTTCAACTTTGGAGCCGTGTATATCAAGAACACTTGTTATGCATTTATTTGACTGGACATTTTGTTCAATTGACAAAAAGAGTTTATTAGGACCCTCCTGACTAATATAGTTTCTGCATCTCACTTCAGCTCCTTTGTAGATGTAATTGTTTAATTCTGCCAGCTTTAAAGAGGCTTGTGTTCTATCTATTTCATCCTCAGCGTGTAATAGAGTGTGCTTCAGTTTTTCTAATTCTTGTTTTCTCCGTGTTTGTACCAGTGTTGATATTACCTGACATTGTTGTTTTATTGAATTTTTAACTATTGTCCATATTTGTGCTAGGTTAACGTTTGGATTGTTTAGATCTTGCAAGCAGGAATTGAGTGTGTTTGAGATTAGTTCCATAAAAAGAGGTATTTCTAGGAGAGAGTTATTAAATTTCCAATGACTAGTTTTCCTTTTCTTTTTTTTACTTTCCTTACTTATTGTAGCTATTACTGCCTTATGGTCTGAGTATTCTTATTTATATGGTACTCCGCTGGAACATAAAATCTGTCTAGTCTGGAGGTTACGGGATAAGCTTTGTTCACCGAAGTGGTGTCCTGACCTGTGGGGTTTACACTTCTGTACGCATCAGCTATTTTGAATTCGCTCTCAATGTCTTCTAGAAAGTTATTTATGGTAGGGTTCGTCTGTAAAGGAAGATTCGCCGTTGCTGTGTACTGTTTGTCTAGTGAGGACGTGATGTAATTAAAATCCCCTCCTAGAATCAAAGTATCTCCTTTATATGTGTCATGTAATTTTCCGCTTAAAAATTCAAAAAATTCCCGTTTCTCAGTTTGTTTTGCTGGTGCATAGATGTTAGCCAGTGTAATTGTTTCATTTCTTGTTTCCACTTTTATGATGACTACTCTCCCTTTATTTTCACTATATTTGTGTACTATTTTAAACCTGTCTGACACTTGAAAGATGGCTACCCCCCTGGATCTGCTACCATAACTAAAACACCCTTCCTTAAAGCCCATATCTGTTGTGTATTTGTGTGCTTTGTGTTCTGTGTCTAAATTTGTTTCTTGTAAAAAAATAAAGTCTGGTTTGTACTTTCTCGATAAGTGGACTACGTATTTTTGTTTCTTTGTGACTCCATGAATGTTGAGGGTCAAAAGCGTGATGTCCTCCATGATTATGTATTTAAATGGGTTTGTTTGTAACTAAGGAGTATGTGTGTTTTTATGGAGATTGAAAATTGAAATGGTATTTAATCCCTGTAAGAATATAAAGTCCAGTTTTCGTGTTCCAGTTGAGTGAACTAAGTATTTTTGTTTGTTTTTTCAGGTTTCGAATGTTAAGTGAGAGAATTGTAATGTTTGCCATGATTGTGTGTTGGTGGGTTATTGAGCTGTGTGTGTGAGTGTGACTCTGTGTGTGTCAGGATCCTCCCCTTCGTCAATAACTAGAGGTCCAGGAGAGCTGGGGATATCTTCCAAAACCGTCCTTTCCTCTCTCGTTCCCTCCCTTTCACCTCTCACCTCGGAGCCTTCCCCCTGGTCATCCGAAGTAGAGGACAAAGAAAGAGTTCTTTTCCTGTTTATTTTGTTTGGAGAGCTAGGCTCCGATCTAGCGTGAACGGTAGTTTTCATTTTTGTGTGTGTGTTAGACCCTGTGCTGCTTTCGCCTTTTTTTTGGGGGGGGGGGGGGAGGGGGAAAGGGTACCCTTCCCACTGTCCATGCGTTTCTCAGGTGTTGTACCTTTTTTTTTACTTTTTACTAGTTCGAACCCGTCTTCATTTGCCTCGGGAGGTATAGCTTTGGTGTTCCCTTTTTCGCTATCTTTCTTCAAGGCCGACGCATAAGTGGTTTTTTTGGCTTCAACGGGCCTTTCACCGTCTTTTTTGAACCCCCTGGAGGGAGCCCTGTTGGGACATTGGTTTGACCAATGATCTTCCTTCTGGCAGAACCAGCATTGCTGCCTTCTCCCCGGTGTAGTGATTAAGACCTTGTAGGTCCTGGGGTCTTCTTCATACTTCAGCTGTATGTAATGGGGTAGCTCGGTACCCTTGCGGAGTTTGATCCAAGCCGCCCACTTGTCACTGACCCCAAGTCTAACAGGTTCCGGTTTTGAGCCTTCTGCGGCGAGAGTGCTGAAAATCTCCTCAATTTTTTTTTTTGAGATGGTGGGTGACACCCAGTGAAGAGTCACTTTTACTCTCTCTTCCTCCAGAGTGGTAACCTCCGCCCTGAAGGTGTCCTCACTACCGAAAACCTTTCCTATGATCCTGTTCCTCACCACCGGTGAGGAAACACCCAGGAACCATAGGAAAGGGTTCTCAAACCGGTACAGGGAACCCACCTCCTCCGGCCCGAGCCTCAAGGCGGCGACGATGGACGCCATCGAAGCTCGAACTGCTCCCTATCCGGACAGTTTTATTAATAAAGTACCCGGTTGGTGGACCAAACCACCCTCCAGATCCTTTTTCTCTATTAAGAATGTCTTAATAGACATGGTGAGAAAAAAAAAAAAACACTTCTCACACTCCAAAGAAAAACACGAGAAAAAAACAACCGTAAGATCTCGATGAATAAAAAACTCCAACGAAAACACAAATAAAGAAAAAAATACTTCCAATAGATCTGATTTAAAGCGTGGAAACAGAGGCCTAAAATGCTGCCTCGACCTATTAGACCTTGCTGATCATGGTACCTCCTGTGCCAGGTAAGTATGTGATGGTCTTTAAATAGAAACGGTACTATCTTTCTGAAGTATCACGGATATCTTATCACTGTCCACGTAAACAAAGTAGAGAAAAATAGTGGTATTATTCATACTTTTTGTGTTGGTAAGAAATGCATTTAAAGTGTTTCAAAATTTATAAAGAAGATTTACACTAAAAAATTGGTTTATAAAGGAAAAGTACAAGTTTAAACTTTTAGGTTCTGTATTTTAAAAAGATAAATAAAATGTATTCTGTTTTGTAACATTTTTATAATATGTATATTTAATTTTTTTTTATATATGTTCTGATTATTTTACTATTTACTTTAAATAAAAATTATTTGGGACAAAAAATGCAAAATTTTGCTAATAAAAAGTCCATAGAGTTCTCTATTTCATTGTACTACGAAAATAATATACGGAAAGGTCAACCGCCAAAGGAGGATAACTGTTGGAAAAAGATGTCATCTATTTTTAATCTATATAAAAATTGCTACTTTTACAATTTCAAAGGTCAACTCCATAAAACATTATCTTTTCTTTTACCTTATTGTTTTAAAGAAAATTTAATAATTTAATTTATTTAAATTTCAACATTGTTAAGAAATATTGAAGTAGTATATGTAAAATAGTGCAGAAAATATGTGTAGATCTATCTTCTAAAGCAAAAATCAAATTCAAAGTATGTTTATATAACCTCAATTTGTAATACTAACATCGCTCCTGTGGTATTTAGGTTGAATGTTGGACTGTAGAGCCAAAGGTACATGGTTCATTATCTCGTGGAGAACATTTTTTTTTAAACTTTATAATTTTTTTCCCGTATAAATAAAATCTAAGAAATGAAAATTTTTTCTGAATATATATATATTTACCTTTAAAATAAGAGAAAGGCATGCACATTACTTAAAGGTGTTCATCTAGCTTGCTTTTTAATTTTATTACTTCTGCATCTTGATTGATGATTTTGAATGTTAGCTTTGTCTAACAATATCATCAAACCAGTTCTTTGGGAAAAAAAGATAAACATATGAACACTATTGTAAAACATATATGACGACATTGTTTGGTTTAAGTCGGGAGTAAAAATATTGCTAAACTACGCCTAGAGATTGGAAGATCGATGGGAATATTTACCAAAAAAAAAGAAGAAAATGAGTCGGTGATAAAGCTAGGTACACTGTTGTTCGTTGTATAAGTAGAGAATTGAGGCCAATTTTTGGCGCGTAAAAAAAAAGATAACCATAAAATATCCCATTAATTAATGTAAGTACTCAATCCACGAGCTTGTAATCAAATAGTTTCAGGTCAGTTTTATTGCGTTTCAATAGGCCTACATTTTCGTTTTTTTAGCCCGCTACACGAGTGTCGAAAATTAAAAACTGGCGCAGGATGAATTAGGAAGAATTCCCTGTTCAATAACATTGAGTTAAATGGACTTGCACAGAATGGCACGTTTTGACATGCGATAACATCACATACAGTAGATGTGATAAATTCTAAACTGAAATTTAGTGTAAAAATGAATCGCATTCCCCGAGGAGTGTTGCGGGGGGGGGGGTGATGTCCACCCTGCTATTTTTGGCTTCGATTTATGTTGCTCTCTTCCAATGTATACTTTGGTCTCACAGACTTTATATTCTCTCCAGCTGTCTCGTTCGGAAGCTGCCTTCACCCATGTAAGTTCAAGCAAGATTACGCCTAAGCTTGGCTTTAAGCGATTTCGGGAGGCACCTTTGTTACGCCTATCAACTTTCAGCTTGCTAATGTAATTGTCTTTCAGTAAGGTCGTTCCTGTTACAAGATATTTGCTCTGCCTAGCGTAAAGGACAAACTATAAACATCTTTCTACACCAATGACTAAAAGAGAATTCATTTTCTCCCCACTTCTTTATAAATGTTTAATAAGTCTATCCAAAATAATGGTTTTTCTTAGATAAAGCTAATCGTTGTCAAGTGTTGATAGTTCCTTTTCACAATAACCAAAAATTATAAAATACATATTGATAGGAAAATCATTTATTTGTGTACATTTCAGTGTTTGTTATTTTTAATTAAATATATTATCACTGTCCACGTAAACAAAGTAGAGAAAAATAGTGGTATTATTCATACTTTTTGTGTTGGTAAGAAATGCATTTAAAGTGTTTCAAAATTTATAAAGAAGATTTACACTAAAAAATTGGTTAATAATGGAAAAGTACAAGTTTAAACTTTTAAGTTCTGTATTTTAAAAAGATAAATAAAATGTATTTTGTTTTGTAACATTTTTATAATATGTATATTTATTTTTTTTTTATATATGTTCTGATTATTTTACTATTTACTTTAAATAAAAATTATTTGGGACAAAAAATGCAAAATTTTGCTAATAAAAAGTCCATAGAGTTCTCTATTTCATTGTACTACGAAAATAATATACGGAAAGGTCAACCGCCAAAGGAGGATAACTGTTGGAAAAAGATGTCATCTATTTTTAATCTATATAAAAATTGCTACTTTTACAATTTCAAAGGTCAACTCCATAAATTATTATATTTTCTTTTACCTTATTGTTTTAAAGAAAATTTAATAATTCTATTTATTTAAATTTCAACATTGTTAAGAAATATTGAAGTAGTATATGTAAAATAGTGCAGAAAATATGTGTAGATCTATCTTCTAAAGCAAAAATCAAATTCAAAGTATGTTTATATAACCTCAATCTGTAATACTAACATCGCTCCTGTGGTATTTAGGTTGAATGTTGGACTGTAGAGCCAAAGGTACATGGTTCATTATCTCGTGGAGAACATTTTTTGTTAAACTTTATAATTTTTTTCCCGTATAAATAAAATCTAAGAAATGAAAATTTTGTCTGAATATATATATATTTACCTTTAAAATAAGAGAAAGGCATGCACATTACTTAAAGGTGTTCATCTAGCTTTTTTTTTAATTTTATTACTTCTGCATCTTGATTGATGATTTTGAATGTTAGCTTTGTCTAACAATATCATCAAACCAGTTCTTTGGGAAAAAAAGATAAACATATGAACACTATTGTAAAACATATATGACGACATTGTTTGGTTTAAGTCGGGAGTAAAAATATTGTTAAACTACGCCTAGAGATTGGAAGATCGATGGGAATATTTACCAAAAAAAAAAGAAAAAAATGAGTCGGTGATAAAGCTAGGTACACTGTTGTTCGTTGTATAAGTAGAGAATTGAGGCCAATTTCTGGCGCGTAAAAAAAAAAAGATAACCATAAAATATCCCATTAATTAATGTAAGTACTCAATCCACGAGCTTGTAATCAAATAGTTTCAGGTCAGTTTATTGCGTTTCAATAGGCCTACATTTTCGTTTTTTTAGCCCGCTACACGAGTGGTCGAAAATTAAAAACTGGCGCAGGATGAATTAGAAGAATTCCCTGTTCAATAACATTGAGTTAAATGGACTTGCACAGAATGGCAGGTTTTGACATGCGATAACATCACATACAGTAGATGTAATAAATTCTAAACTGAAATTTAGTGTAAAAATGAATCGCAATTCCCGAGGAGTGTTGCGGGGGGGGGGGGGGGTGATGTCCACCCTGCTATTTTTGGCTTCGATTTATGTTGCTCTCTTCCAATGTATACTTTGGTCTCACAGACTTTTAATCTCTTCCAGCTGTCTCTTTCGGAAGCTGCCTTCATCCATGTAAGTTCAAGCAAGATTACGCCTAAGCTTGGCGTTAAGCGATTTCAGGAGGCACATTTGTTACGCCTATCAACTTTCAGCTTGCTAATGTAATTGTCTTTCAGTAAGGTCGTTCCTGTTACAAGATATTTGCTCTGCCTAGCGTAAAAGGACAAACTATAAACATCTTTCTACACCAATGACTAAAAGAGATTCATTTTCTCCCCACTTCATTATAAATGTTTAATAAGTCTATCCAAAATAATGGTTTTTCTTAGATAAAGCTAATCGTTGTCAAGTGTTGATAGTTCTTTTTCACAATAACCAAAAATTATAAAATACATATTGATAGGAAAATCATTTATTTGTGTACATTTCTGTGTTTGTTATTTTTAATTAAATTTATTATCACTGTCCCACGTAAACTAAGTAGAGAAAAATAGTGGTATTATTCATACTTTTTGTGTTGGTAAGAAATGCATTTAAAGTGTTTCAAAATTTATAAAGAAGATTTACACTAAAAAATTGGTTTATAATGGAAAAAGTAAAAGTTTAATCTTTTAAGTTCTGTATTTTAAAAAGATAAATAAAATGTATTTTGTTTTGTAACATTTTTATAATATGTATATTTAATTTTTTTTTATATATGTTCTGATTATTTTACTATTTACTTTAAATAAAAATTTATTTGGGACAAAAAATGCAAAATTTTGCTAATAAAAAGTCCATAGAGTTCTCTATTTCATTGTACTACGAAAATAATATACGGAAAGGTCAACCGCCAAAGGAGGATAACTGTTGGAAAAAGATGTCATCTATTTTTAATCTATATAAAAATTGCTACTTTTACAATTTCAAAGGTCAACTCCATAAAACATTATCTTTTCTTTTACCTTATTGTTTTAAAGAAATTTAATAATTTAATTTATTTAAATTTCAACATTGTTAAGAAATATTGAAGTAGTATATGTAAAATAGTGCAGAAAATATGTGTAGATCTATCTTCTAAAGCAAAAATCAAATTCAAAGTATGTTTATATAACCTCAATTTGTAATACTAACATCGCTCCTGTGGTATTTAGGTTGAATGTTGGACTGTAGAGCCAAAGGTACATGGTTCATTATCTCGTGGAGAACATTTTTTTTTTAAACTTTATAATTTTTTTCCCGTATAAATAAAATCTAAGAAATGACAATTTGTCTGAATATATATATATTTACCTTTAAATAAGAGAAAGGCATGCACATTACTTAAAGGTGTTCATCTAGCTTTCTTTTTAATTTTATTACTTCTGCAATCTTGATTGATGATTTTGAATGTTAGCTTTGTCTAACAATATCATCAAACCAGTTCTTTGGGGAAAAAAGATAAACATATGAACACTATTGTAAAACATATATGACGACATTGTTTGGTTTAAGTCGAGAGTAAAAATATTGTTAAACTACGCCTAGAGATTGGAAGATCGATGGGATATTTACCAAAATAAAAGAAGAAAATGAGTCGGTGATAAAGCTAGGTACACTGTTGTTCGTTGTATAAGTAGAGAATTGAGGCCAATTTCTGGCGCGTAAAAAAAAAAAGATAACCATAAAATATCCATTAATTAATGTAAGTACTCAATCCACGAGCTTGTAATCAAATAGTTTCAGGTCAGTTTTATTGCGTTTCAATAGGCCTACATTTTCGTTTTTTTAGCCCGCTACACGAGTGTCGAAAATTAAAAACTGGCGCAGGATGAATTAGGAAGAATTCCCTGTTCAATAACATTGAGTTAAATGGACTTGCACAGAATGGCAGGTTTTGACATGCGATAACATCACATACAGTAGATGTGATAAATTCTAAACTGAAATTTAGTGTAAAAATGAATCGCTATCCCCGAGGAGTGTTGCGGGGGGGGGGGTGATGTCCACCCTGCTATTTTTGGCTTCGATTTATGTTGCTCTCTTCCAATGTATACTTTGGTCTCACAGACTTTATATTCTCTCCAGCTGTCTCGTTCGGAAGCTGCCTTCATCAATGTAAGTTCAAGCAAGATTACGCCTAAGCTTGGCTTTAAGCGATTTCGGGAGGCACCTTTGTTACGCCTATCAACTTTCAGCTTGCTAATGTAATTGTCTTTCAGTAAGGTCGTTCCTGTTACAAGATATTTGCTCTGCCTAGCGTAAAGGACAAACTATAAACATTTTTCTACACCAATGACTAAAAGAGAATTCATTTTCTCCCCACTTCTTTATAAATGTTTAATAAGTCTATCCAAAATAATGGTTTTTCTTAGATAAAGCTAATCGTTGTCAAGTGTTGATAGTTCCTTTTCACAATAACCAAAATTATAAAATACATATTGATAGGAAAATCATATATTTGTATACATTTCAGTGTTTGTTATTTTTAATTAAATATATTATCACTATCCACGTAAACAAAGTAGAGAAAAATAGTGGTATTTTTCATACATTGTGTTAGTAAGAAAGCAATTAAAGTGTTTCAAAATTTATAAAGAAGATTTACACTAAAAAATTGGTTTATAATGGAAAAGTACAAGTTTAAACTTTTAAGTTCTGTATTATAAAAGATAAATAAAATGTATTTTGTTTTGTAACATTTTTATAATATGTATATTTAATTTTTTTTTTATATATGTTCTGATTATTTTACTATTTACTTTAAATAAAAATTATTTGGGACAAAAATGCAAAATTTTGCTAATAAAAAGTCCATAGAGTTCTCTATTTCATTGTACTACGAAATAATATACGGAAGGTCAACCGCCAAAGGAGGATAACTGTTGGAAAAAGATGTCATCTATTTTTAATCTATATAAAAATTGCTACTTTTACAATTTCAAAGGTCAACTCCATAAAACATTATCTTTTCTTTTACCTTATTGTTTTAAAGAAAATTTAATAATTTAATTTATTTAAATTTCAACATTGTTAAGAAATATTGAAGTAGTATATGTAAAATAGTGCAGAAAATATGTGTAGATCTATCTTCTAAAGCAAAAATCAAATTCAAAGTATGTTTATATAACCTCAATTTGTAATACTAACATCGCTCCTGTGGTATTTAGGTTGAATGTTGGACTGTAGAGCCAAAGGTACATGGTTCATTATCTCGTGGAGAACATTTTTTTTTAAACTTTATAATTTTTTTCCCGTATAAATAAAATCTAAGAAATGACAATTTTTGTCTGAATATATATATATTTACCTTTAAAATAAGAGAAAGGCATGCACATTACTTAAAGGTGTTCATCTAGCTTTCTTTTTAATTTTATTACTTCTGCATCTTGATTGATGATTTTGAATGTTAGCTTTGTCTAACAATATCATCAAACCAGTTCTTTGGGGAAAAAAGATAAACATATGAACACTATTGTAAAACATATATGACGACATTGTTTGGTTTAAGTCGAGAGTAAAAATATTGTTAAACTACGCCTAGAGATTGGAAGATCGATGGGAATATTTACCAAAATAAAAGAAGAAAATGAGTCGGTTATAAAGCTAGGTACACTGTTGTTCGTTGTATAAGTAGAGAATTGAGGCCAATTTCTGGCGCGTAAAAAAAAAAGATAACCATAAAATATCCCATTAATTAATGTAAGTACTCAATCCACGAGCTTGTAATCAAATAGTTTCAGGGTCAGTTTTATTGCGTTTCAATAGCCTACATTTCGTTTTTTTTAGCCCGCTACACGAGTGTCGAAAATTAAAAACTGGCGCAGGATGAATTAGGAAGAATTCCCTGTTCAATAACATTGAGTAAATGGACTTGCACAGAATGGCAGGTTTTGACATGCGATAACATCACATACAGTAGATGTGATAAATTCTAAACTGAAATTTAGTGTAAAATGAATCGCTATCCCCGATGAGTGTTGCGGGGGGGGGGTGATGTCCACCCTGCTATTTTTGGCTTCGATTTATGTTGCTCTCTTCCAATGTATACTTTGGTCTCACAGACTTTATATTCTCTCCAGCTGGTCTCGTTCGGAAGCTGCCTTCATCCATGTAAGTTCAAGCAAGATTACGCCTAAGCTTGGCTTTAAGCGATTTCGGGAGGCACCTTTGTTACGCCTATCAACTTTCAGCTTGCTAATGTAATTGTCTTTCAGTAAGGTCGTTCCTGTTACAAGATATTTGCTCTGCCTAGCGTAAAGGACAAACTATAAACATCTTTCTACACCAATGACTAAAAGAGAATTCATTTTCTCCCCACTTCTTTATAAATGTTTAATAAGTCTATCCAAAATAATGGTTTTTCTTAGATAAAGCTAATCGTTGTCAAGTGTTTGATAGTTCCTTTCACAATAACCAAAAATTATAAAATACATATTGATAGGAAAATCATTTATTTGTGTACATTTCAGTGTTTGTTATTTTTAATTAAATATATTATCACTGTCCACGTAAACAAAGTAGAGAAAAATAGTGGTATTATTCATACTTTTTGTGTTAGTAAGAAATGCATTTAAAGTGTTTCAAAATTTATAAAGAAGATTTACACTAAAAAATTGGTTAATAATGGAAAAGTACAAGTTTAAACTTTTAAGTTCTGTATTTTAAAAAGATAAATAAAATGTATTTTGTTTTGTAACATTTTATAATATGTATATTTAATTTTTTTTATATATGTTCTGATTATTTTACTATTTACTTTAAATAAAAATTATTTGGGACAAAAAATGCAAAATTTTGCTAATAAAAAGTCCATAGAGTTCTCTATTTCATTGTACTACGAAAATAATATACGGAAAGGTCAACCGCCAAAGGAGGATAACTGTTGGAAAAAGATGTCATCTATTTTTAATCTATATAAAAATTGCTACTTTTACAATTTCAAAGGTCAACCCCATAAAACATTATCTTTTCTTTTACCTTATTGTTTTAAAGAAAATTTAATAATTTAATTTATTTAAATTTCAACATTGTTAAGAAATATTGAAGTAGTATATGTAAAATAGGTGCAGAAAATATGTGTAGATCTATCTTCTAAAGCAAAAATCAAATTCAAAGTATGTTTATATAACCTCATTTTGTAATACTAACATAGCTCATGTGGTATTTGGGTTGAATGTTGGACTGTAGAGCCAAAGTACATGGTTCATTATCTCGTGGAGAACATTTTTTTTTTAACTTTATAATTTTTTTCCCGTATAAATAAAATCTAAGAAATAAAATTTTTTTCTGAATATATATATATTTACCTTTAAAATAAGAGAAAGGCATGCACATTACTTAAAGGTGTTCATCTAGCTTTTTTTTTAATTTATTACTTCTGCATCTTGATTGATAATTTTGAATGTTAGCTTTGTCTAACAATATCATCAAACCAGTTCTTTGGGAAAAAAAGATAAACATATGAACACTATTGTAAAACAATATATGACGACATTGTTTGGTTAAGTCGGGAGTAAAAATATTGTTAAACTACGCCTAGAGATTGGAAGATCGATGGGAATATTTACCAAAAAAAAAAAAGAAGAAAATGAGTCGGTGATAAAGCTAGGTACACTGTTGTTCGTTGTATAAGTAGAGAATTGAGGCCAATTTCTGGCGCGTAAAAAAAAAGATAACCATAAAATATCCCATTAATTAATGTAAGTACTCAATCCACGAGCTTGTAATCAAATAGTTTCAGGTCAGTTTTATTGCGTTTCAATAGGCTACATTTTCTTTTTTTTAGCCTGCCTACACGAGTGTCGAAAATTAAAAACTGGCGCAGGATTGAATTAGGAAGAATTCCCTGTTCAATAACATTGAGTTAAATGGACTTGCACAGAATGGCAGGTTTTGACATGCGATAACATCACATACAGTAGATGTGATAAATTCTAACTGAAATTTAGTGTAAAAATGAATCGCTATCCCCGAGGAGTGTTGCGGGGGGGGGGGGGTGATGTCCACCCTGCTATTTTGGCTTCGATTTATGTTGCTCTCTTCCAATGTATACTTTGGTCTCACAGACTTTATATCTCTCCAGCTGTCTCGTTCGGAAGCTGCCTTCATCCATGTAAGTTCAAGCAAGATTACGCCTAAGCTTGGCTTTAAGCGATTTCGGGAGGCACCTTTGAATACGCCTATCACTTTCAGCTTGCTAATGTAATTGTCTTTCAGTAAGGTCGTTCCTGTTACAAGATATTTGCTCTGCCTAGCGTAAAGGACAAACTATAAACATCTTTCTACACCAATGACTAAAAGAGAATTCATTTTCTCCCCACTTCTTTATAAATGTTTAATAAGTCTATCCAAAATAATGGTTTTTCTTAGATAAAGCTAATCGTTGTCAAGTGTTTGATAGTTCCTTTTCACAATAACCAAAAATTATAAAATACATATTGATAGGAAAATCATTTATTTGTGTACATTTCAGTGTTTGTTATTTTTAATTAAATATATTATCACTGTCCACGTAAACAAAGTAGAGAAAAATAGTGGTATTATTCATACTTTTTGTGTTAGTAAGAAATGCATTTTAAAGTGTTTCAAAATTTATAAAGAAGATTTACACTAAAAAATTGGTTAATAATGGAAAAGTACAAGTTTAAACTTTTAAGTTCTGTATTTTAAAAGATAAATAAAATGTATTTTGTTTTGTAACATTTTTATAATATGTATATTTAATTTTTTTTATATATGTTCTGATTATTTTACTATTTACTTTAAATAAAAATTATTTGGGACAAAAAATGCAAAATTTTGCTAATAAAAAGTCCATAGAGTTCTCTATTTCATTGTACTACGAAAATAATATACGGAAAGGTCAACCGCCAAAGGAGGATAACTGTTGGAAAAAGATGTCATCTATTTTTAATCTATATAAAAAATTGCTACTTTTACAATTTCAAAGGTCAACCCCATAAAACATTATCTTTCTTTTACCTTATTGTTTTAAAGAAAATTTAATAATTTAATTTATTTAAATTTCAACATTGTTAAGAAATATTGAAGTAGTATATGTAAAATAGTGCAGAAAATATGTGTAGATTCTATCTTCTAAAGCAAAAATCAAATTCAAAGTATGTTTATATAACCTCAATTTGTAATACTAACATAGCTCATGTGGTATTTGGGTTGATTGTTGGGACTGTAGAGCAAAGGTACATGGTTCATTATCTCGTGGAGAACATTTTTTTTTTAACTTTATAATTTTTTTCCCGTATAAATAAAATCTAAGAAATAAAATTTTTTTCTGAATATATATATATTTACCTTTAAAATAAGAGAAAGGCATGCACATTACTTAAAGGTGTTCATCTAGCTTTTTTTTAATTTTATTACTTCTGCATCTTGATTGATAATTTGAATGTTAGCTTTGTCTAACAATATCATCAAACCAGTTCTTTGGGAAAAAAAGATAAACATATGAACACTATTGTAAAACATATATGACGACATTGTTTGGTTAAGGTCGGGAGTAAAAATATTGTTAAACTACGCTAGAGATTGGAAGATCGATGGGAATATTTACCAAAAAAAAAAAAGAAGAAAATGAGTCGGTGATAAAGCTAGGTACACTGTTGTTCGTTGTATAAGTAGAGAATTGAGGCCAATTTCTGGCGCGTAAAAAAAAAAGATAACCATAAAATATCCCATTAATTAATGTAAGTACTCAATCCACGAGCTTGTAATCAAATAGTTTCAGGTCAGTTTTATTGCGTTTCAATAGGCCTACATTTTCGTTTTTTTAGCCTGCTACACGAGTGTCGAAAATTAAAAACTGGCGCAGGATGAATTAGGAAGAATTCCTGTTCAATAACATTGAGTTAAATGGACTTGCACAGAATGGCAGGTTTTGACATGCGATAACATCACATACAGTAGAAGTTGTGATAAATTCTAAACTGAATTTAGTGTAAAAATGAATCGCTATCCCCGAGGAGTGTTGCGGGGGGGGGGGGTGATGTCCACCCTGCTATTTTTGGCTTCGATTTATGTTGCTCTCTTCCAATGTATACTTTGGTCTCACAGACTTTATATTCTCTCCAGCTGTCTCGTTCGGAAGCTGCCTTCATCCATGTAAGTTCAAGCAAGATTACGCCTAAGCTTGGCTTTAAGCGATTTCGGGAGGCACCTTTGATACGACTATAAACTTTCAGCTTGCTAATGTAATTGTCTTTCAGTAAGGTCGTTCCTGTTACAAGATATTTGCTCTGCCTAGCGTAAAGGACAAACTATAAACATCTTTCTACACCAATGACTAAAAGAGAATTCATTTTCTCCCACTTCTTTATAAATGTTTAATAAGTCTATCCAAAATAATGGTTTTTCTTAGATAAAGCTAATCGTTGTCAAGTGTTGATAGTTCCTTTTCACAATAACCAAAAATTATAAAATACATATTGATAGGAAAATCATTTATTTGTGTACATTTCAGTGTTTGTTATTTTTAATTAAATATATTATCACTGTCCACGTAAACAAAGTAGAGAAAAATAGTGGTATTATTCATACTTTTTGTGTTGGTAAGAAATGCATTTAAAGTGTTTCAAAATTTATAAAGAAGATTTACACTAAAAAATTGGTTTATAATGGAAAAGTAAAAGTTTAAACTTTTAAGTTCTGTATTTTAAAAAGATAAATAAAATGTATTTTGTTTTGTAACATTTTTATAATATGTATATTTAATTTTTTTTTATATATGTTCTGATTATTTTACTATTTACTTTAAATAAAAATTATTTGGGACAAAAAATGCAAAATTTTGCTAATAAAAAGTCCATAGAGTTCTCTATTTCATTGTACTACGAAATAATATACGGAAAGGTCAACCGCCAAGGAGGATAACTGTTGGAAAAAGATGTCATCTATTTTTAATCTATATAAAAATTGCTACTTTTACAATTTCAAAGGTCAACTCCATAAAACATTATCTTTTCTTTTACCTTATTGTTTTAAAGAAAATTTAATAATTTAATTATTTAAATTTCAACATTGTTAAGAAATATTGAAGTAGTATATGTAAAATAGTGCAGAAAATATGTGTAGATCTATCTTCTAAAGCAAAAATCAAATTCAAAGTATGTTTATATAACCTCAATTTGTAATACTAACATAGCTCCTGTGGTATTTGGGTTGAATGTTGGACTGTAGAGCCAAAGGTACATGGTTCATTATCTCGTGGAGAACATTTTTTTTTTAACTTTATAATTTTTTTTCCCGTATAAATAAAATCTAAGAAATAAAAATTTTTTCTGAATATATATATATTACCTTTAAAATAAGAGAAAAGGCATGCACATTACTTAAAGGTGTTCATCTAGCTTTTTTTTAATTTATTACTTCTGCATCTTGATTGATAATTTTGAATGTAGCTTTGTCTAACAATATCATCAAACCAGTTCTTTGGGAAAAAAAGATAAACATTATGAACACTATTGTAAAACATATATGACGACATTGTTTGGTTAAGTCGGGAGTAAAAAATATTGTTAAACTACGCTAGAGATTGGAAGATCGATGGGAATATTTACCAAAAAAAAAAAAGAAGAAAATGAGTCGGTGATAAAGCTAGGTACACTGTTGTTCGTTGTATAAGTAGAGAATTGAGGCCAATTTCTGGCGCGTAAAAAAAAAAGATAACCATAAAATATCCCATTAATTAATGTAAGTACTCAATCCACGAGCTTGTAATCAAATAGTTTCAGGTCAGTTTTATTGCGTTTCAATAGGCCTACATTTTCGTTTTTTTAGCCTGCTACACGAGTGTCGAAAATTAAAAACTGGCGCAGGATGAATTATGAAGAATTCCCTGTTCAATAACATTGAGTTAAATGGACTTGCACAGGAATGGCACGTTTTGACATGCGATAACATCACATACAGTAGATGTGATAAATTCTAAACTGAAATTTAATGTAAAAATGAATCGCAATCCCCGAGAAGTGTTGCGGGGGGGGGGGTGATGTCCACCCTGCTATTTTTGGCTTCGATTTATGTTGCTCTCTTCCAATGTATACTTTGGTCTCACAGACTTTATATTCTCTCCAGCTGTCTCGTTCGGAAGCTGCCTTCATCCATGTAAGTTCAAGCAAGATTACGCCTAAGCTTGGCTTTAAGCGATTTCGGGAGGCACCTTTGTTACGCCTATCAACTTTCAGCTTGCTAATGTAATTGTCTTTCAGTAAGGGTCGTTCCTGTTACAAGATATTTGCTCTGCCTAGCGTAAAGGACAAACTATAAACATCTTTCTACACCAATGACTAAAAGAGAATTCATTTTCTCCCACTTCTTTATAAATGTTTAATAAGTCTATCCAAAATAATGGTTTTTCTTAGATAAAGCTAATCGTTGTCAAGTGTTGATAGTTCCTTTTCACAATAACCAAAATTATAAAATACATATTGATAGGAAAATCATTTATTTGTGTACATTTCAGTGTTTGTTATTTTTAATTAAATATATTATCACTGTCCACGTAAACAAAGTAGAGAAAAATAGTGGTATTATTCATACTTTTTGTGTTGGTAAGAAATGCATTTAAAGTGTTTCAAATTTTATAAAGAAGATTTACACTAAAAAATTGGTTAATAATGGAAAAGTACAAGTTTAAACTTTTAAGTTCTGTATTTTAAAAAGATAAATAAAATGTATTTTGTTTTGTAAACATTTTTATAATATGTATATTTAATTTTTTTTTATATATGTTCTGATTATTTTACTATTTACTTTAAATAAAAATTATTTGGGACAAAAAATGCAAAATTTTGCTAATAAAAAGTCCATAGAGTTCTCTATTTCATTGTACTACGAAAATAATATACGGAAAGGTCAACCGCCAAAGGAGGATAACTGTTGGAAAAAGATGTCATCTATTTTTAATCTATATAAAAATTGCTACTTTTACAATTTCAAAGGTCAACTCCATAAATTATTATATTTTCTTTTACCTTATTGTTTTAAAGAAAATTTAATAATTCTATTTATTTAAATTCAACATTGTTAAGAAATATTGAAGTAGTATATGTAAAATAGTGCAGAAAATATGTGTAGATCTATCTTCTAAAGCAAAAATCAAATTCAAAGTATGTTTATATAACCTCAATCTGTAATACTAACATCGCTCCTGTGGTATTTAGGTTGAATGTTGGACTGTAGAGCCAAAGGTACATGGTTCATTATCTCGTGGAGAACATTTTTGTTAAACTTTATAATTTTTTTCCCGTATAAATAAAATCTAAGAAATGAAATTTTGTTCTGAATATATATATATTTACCTTTAAAATAAGAGAAAGGCATGCACATTACTTAAAGGTGTTCATCTAGCTTTTTTTTAATTTTATTACTTCTGCATCTTGATTGATGATTTTGAATGTTAGCTTTGTCTAACAATATCATCAAACCAGTTCTTTGGGAAAAAAAGATAAACATATGAACACTATTGTAAAACATATATGACGACATTGTTTGGTTTAAGTCGGGAGTAAAAATATTGTTAAACTACGCCTAGAGATTGGAAGATCGATGGGAATATTTACCAAAAAAAAAGAAAAAAATGAGTCGGTGATAAAGCTAGGTACACTGTTGTTCGTTGTATAAGTAGAGAATTTGAGGCCAATTTCTGGCGCGTAAAAAAAAAAGATAACCATAAAATATCCCATTAATTAATGTAAGTACTCAATCCACGAGCTTGTAATGTTCAGGCTTCCGCGCGGTGTTGATGCTTGTAGATAGATCTAGTGTAGATCTACGTTTGACTGAGGGTACTACCGAACTCAAAACTACTTCAGTAACACCGGCGAAAAGCCGAAACAAACAAAATATGTAGTCGACGCTGATGCTGTTTACAAATCCATTTAATTACTAAGAAGGGAATCGTCCTATGTCAGCTATGTCCGTTAATCCGTATCTATATTCTACTGCTTTACACAAAGCATCCTCTTTCTAGCGTCACTAAGAGCGTTCTTGTTGTTTTAAAGATCTGTCACGTCATTTGTCGCTAAGTAAAACTTTACCCTTATTCCCGAAACAAATAACTAATTCCTAATCATGTCATAACAACTCCTCCCCCTCCCGCTAAAAAAAATTGCCAGTCAATTTTTTATCTACTGTCTTAGTCTTACATTGTGCAAGGGCCAAAATGTAGGGAAACATAAAAGACAACACAACTTGAGTCTTGATTTCGGTTTCAACTTCTTCATCATTGTCCCAATTTCAAGTTGATCTAAACACATATTTCCCTCAAATGTCACAAAGTGATACTGTCCAATGTGATGTGCCATAGGTGACCGCCGACATAGTCCGTATATCCATACTTTATCACATCACATTCCAGAGGTTCCACCACTTTCCCTCACACGTCAGGACAGACATTTTACCTAATATGACAAATTAACATTTATCAATAATCGTTCTCCCACTATACACCTAACGTTCGTTCGGGCATTTACAAGTGTATTTTATTTCCTCTCTCCACTTACTTGTCCCAGCGCGACCTAACTCTTTACTGATGTATGAGCATGATCAACAACAAGGAATAACTTATAAAACTTACTTTCCCTTGATATCAATACCTCGTCGCCTTCTAAATGCCCTATCTATTCATACCTCCATACATACAATTCATACATATTAATATTCATACACAACAAACAACCAACATGAGTCAATCTAATAATACCCAATTGCATGTATATTATGACATAATATCCTATTCAAAATACCTTAACATAACCTAATACCCGTCTAGTTATGACTACTAGTTAAGTCAATGAATTAAGAATAAACAATTTAAATAAAATCCAACTTATTTACACTACGGTTGTTATAGTGTTATGTCTCACAGGCTATCTATACGACCCATACATTTGTTCTCTCCAACTGGAGTTAACATCTCTTCTTACACCACTATAGCCCGCGTGTGTCCTTCTTCCTCTGTATGACGTGCGCTTACCGCTACCACAGTCATCGCTTCTATCATCAATGTCGGATACAGACCTGTGCCTCCTATCCGAACTCGCAATCTTCTGTTCAGACTGTTCTGCCCTACTCCAACAGTCTTTAGCGATGTGCCCATGTTTATGGCAGTTAAAACAAATTCTGTCCTTTCTAGGTTTGTTTCGCCTCATGTTGCCATACCTGTTTGTCCAACTTCTAACCTGTTTGTCAGAAGCGTATCTGACACCTGCTACATTTCCAAGTAAAACATCTCTAGATAACCTCGGCATGGCTACCCCTTCACAATACCCTGTATACAATGGAGATCGAAGGAACACTTTGCATGCTTCGAACCTCTTAACTGCGCCGTCTGCCAATCTGACTGATTTGGTATAGCCTAAATAATCATTGGACTTAACTAATCCCCCTCTAACCGCGAGTGTACTGCTAGCTGTGTCCCGGATCACATTTATCTGTTTATTATTTATCATGCCCGGATATAATTTAAATCTATCTTCCCCACAATCAACGTAGTTAATTTCTTCATCTGGTTCACTATCTCCATTATCCTGTTCCCTACCTTGAATGTTCCTCACAAAATTAACCCTATCTGGTGGCCGATTATCCCTCTCTTGTCTACGGTTTCCTTGATTACCTCTCCTATCACTAGTGCCACTATTATCCTGTGTATTCCTATTGCCAGCTCCATTCCCTCTATGTTTCCTACATTGGTATGCCATGTGTCCCTTTTCCTGACAGTTAAAACATGTAACCTCCCTAAGGTTTCTATCACTTGCTTTAGGTCTATCTATTCTCCTATCATAACTTTCCTGCCATTGTTTTCATTTTCCCAGGATCTATCCTTTATGCCATCATAACTATCCCGACTATTGTTCCACGTTCCCTGGCCCTATCATTTCTCCTACCATAGGTGTCCCTATCACTAACATCATTCCTTCTACAATACTCCCTATCATTGCTATCATTCCCTTTACATAATTTACCAGGTCAATAACTTTTTTGTGGTCTCTAACTGAAAGTGGGGTTGTTTGGATAAGCATTCTTAAAGATCCTAATAATTTCTACCAAGTCTTCAATTACCTTAGGGTTTCTCTCTTTTATAAAGGACTGTAGCTGAGGGTCGCACTTGTTGATAAAATTGTCAATTAGAATAAAGTTCTTCAACCCCTCGTAGGTGTTCTCCACATTTTCGAATCCGAGCCATTTAGTGAAGAAGTCCTTCTCTGAGTTGATAGTTGTTTGTGGATCAACTTGGCTGGATGGAGTGTTTTCGTAATACTTCTTTCGGAATGTCGCCGCGTTGTGCCCGTATGCGTTTAGCAGTTCCTTCTTTAGCACCTGATAGCTGTTTTGCATCGAGTGATCGTGGTTCTGGCAAATCGTGAGGGCTTTCCCATGCACGAAGTCCAACAAGATTTCGGACCACTCCCTCTCTTGGACATTAAACTTTGCTAGTTTAATCTCAAAGCGTTTAAGATAGTCGCCGATGTCGTCCTTATCTTCCGCAAAAGGTTGTATTTTCTTTTTCATCCATGCGGCGCTACTATGGCTTTTCTATGTTGGCACTATTGTTGCTGTTCCCTTCGATGGGCACACTTACACCAGCCTCTATCCTCATCTGCTCAACTTGAATTCTCACTTTTCTGTCCGCCTCTTTCTCGATGCGTTCCGCTTCTCTGACTTTTTCCCGTTCTACACGGTCTGCCTCTTCTTTTCTTTTTCTCTGGCTCTTTCAGCTTCTCTGACTCGTTCCCGCTCTCTGCGATCTGCTTCTTCTTTTTCCTTTTCTCTGGCTCTTTCAGTTTCTCTGACTCGTTCCCGCTCTCTGCGATCTGCTTCTTCTTTTTCCTTTCTCTGGCCTTTTCCGCTTCTCTAATTCGCTCCTTCTCCAAGCGCTCTGCTTCCGCCGCCACCATCTGCTGCACATAGGCAGTTAGTTCTTTGCCTCGCAGTTCTAATTCTGTCTTGGCTTCCTGAATTAGCTTTTTCTAAATTCTTCTAGGTCGTAACCTGAAGTAGTTGCCATATTCCTTATTTGTTACTTTATCCTACGATATGATATCTCTTATACCAACAAACAAAACCCTTGGCGTCTAACTACCAACTTAGACTAATAACCACTTCTACCCTTTCTCAAGATACACTTAGTATCCTTGGTACAAGTGTGTAGGCTACACTTTGACCCGACTGAATACGATGTGCGACACACGCACCCTCAACCGACCAAGTGTTACTCAACACTAGTGGCCGGTAAATAGACCAACCTGTCTATTTACAAATACTAAAATTACAACTGGGCAATCAGGCTTCACCTCGATTGTTCCCCAGATCTAGTCTAGATTACGCTAGATCTTAGTTACTTCTTACCTGCTTTCACAGCCAGGAGTGTATATAACTTACAACTCATACAAATAAACTATGAAAATAAACTTAAATACGATAAACACCAAACTATAGATCTAGTTTTAATGAATGAGACTTTCGTCTGACAGTAAGACTTAAGACGGGAGTATTGCAAACAATTAATACATGACGTTACTAACAAATGCTTAACTAAATGATTCACACTCACATACAGGACGCATTAACAGCTAAACATATATATGGACCTCTTGCTAGATTACACCTAATTTTAAGGACATCCCCAATCCACCACGATTTAACCTGGTAGTGATAATCTAGCGAGTGGTCACTTCCCTACAGACTCTAATTATTCTAAGGAGAAAGTAGTTAAATAACACTTGACTTATCTGTCTAAGAAGCGGTGATAACTCCACAGTCAGTCTCGGGTCCACTCTTCCTACGCTAATGTCTGTCCCGGCGGCAAGGCTCACGGCGATGTCTTCCCTAACGGTGAGACAAAAACAACGAACGTTTCGGCTCTCCAAGGTCCTTCAGTACTGGTCTGCAATGGCTCCGGTTCTTCGGTGGTACGGCGTCTGGTTCTGGTGTTCACGGTGATCTGTCGTCTGGCTCCGGTTCGTCGGTGGCGTAGAGTCTGGTTCCGGCTGCTGGTTCCGACGCAGGTACGGTGGTTCCAGGTGGTCGTCTGTCCAAAGTGAACTGTAACGGTCCAACTATTAACACAGCGACAAAGTCAAAGTCCAGTGCTAAACTACCGGCTATCTGGCTATCTAACGTGAAGCACAGAATTCAGCCGAGCTGTAGATCAAATTAGCACTACTGTACTTAAGTGCCGTAGGCAGTACGATGTCTCCTACGTCAAAAGTTCTTTGGCGTGACCCCAACGGTCGATCTTGGCCTTGCAGAAGGTGACCTTCACGTTCGTTCTCACTATGCCGGGCAGGCGATATCTCTTCAGTACGGAATCGACAGGACGATTTTCTTCCCTCCACAAAACTGTAGCCTTCTCGATAGAAGCTTCAATACGATGCCACAAGTATGGGCATTTACAAATCACAACTGTAGATCTAGATCTATATTTCGTTACCTCCTAGTTCTACGAGTCCAGGATCTCACTGGCTTTCCTCGCCGACGTGGCTGTATAATCAGGGTCTAGCTGCAGACTAGGCCGATGACGTTAACTTCTGCCTCCTCCTAACAGAGGGCTTCTATTCTTCTTGATGTTGCTGCCAGTAAGCTCCGAGTCGGGGGTCGCCACGTTGTTCAGGCTTCCGCGCGGTGTTGATGCTTGTAGATAGATCTAGTGTAGATCTACGTTTGACTGGAGGTACTACGAACTCAAAACTACTTCAGTAACACCGGCGAAAAGCCGAAACAAACAAAATATGTAGTCGACGCTGATGCTGTTTACAAATCCATTTAATTACTAAGAAGGGAATCGTCCTATGTCAGCTATGTCCGTTAATCCGTATCTATATTCTACTGCTTTACACAAAGCATCCTCTTTCTAGCGTCACTAAGAGCGTTCTTGTTTTTAAAGATCTGTCACGTCATTTGTCGCTAAGTAAAACTTTACCCTTATTCCCGAAACAAATAACTAATTCCTAATCATGTCATAACAGTAATCAAATAGTTTCAGGTCAGTTTTATTGCGTTTCAATAGGCCTACATTTTCGTTTTTTTAGCCCGCTACACGAGTGTCGAAAATTAAAAACTGGCGCAGGATGAATTAGGAAGAATTCCCTGTTCAATAACATTGAGTTAAATGGACTTGCACAGAATGGCAGGTTTTGACATGCGATAACATCACATACAGTAGATGTAATAAATTCTAAACTGAAATTTAGTGTAAAAATGAATCGCAATTCCCGAGGAGTGTTGCGGGGGGGGGGTGATGTCCACCCTGCTATTTTTGGCTTCGATTTATGTTGCTCTCTTCCAATGTATACTTTGGTCTCACAGACTTTATATTCTCTCCAGCTGTCTCTTTCGGAAGCTGCCTTCATCCATGTAAGTTCAAGCAAGATTACGCCTAAGCTTGGCGTTAAGCGATTTCAGGAGGCACATTTGTTACGCCTATCAACTTTCAGCTTGCTAATGTAATTGTCTTTCAGTAAGGTCGTTCCTGTTACAAGATATTTGCTCTGCCTAGCGTAAAGGACAAACTATAAACATCTTTCTACACCAATGACTAAAAGAGAATTCATTTTCTCCCCACTTCTTTATAAATGTTTAATAGTCTATCCAAAATAATGGTTTTTCTTAGATAAAGCTAATCGTTGTCAAGTGTTGATAGTTCCTTTTCACAATAACCAAAAATTATAAAATACATATTTGATAGGAAATCATTTATTTGTGTACATTTCAGTGTTTGTTATTTTTAATTAAATATATTATCACTGTCCACGTAAACAAAGTAGAGAAAAATAGTGGTATTATTCATACTTTTTGTGTTGGTAAGAAATGCATTTAAAGTGTTTCAAAATTTATAAAGAAGATTTACACTAAAAAATTGGTTTATAATGGAAAAGTAAAAGTTTAAACTTTTAAGTTCTGTATTTTAAAAGATAAATAAAATGTATTTTGTTTTGTAACATTTTTATAATATGTATATTTAATTTTTTTTTTATATATGTTCTGATTATTTTACTATTTACTTTAAATAAAAATTATTTGGACAAAAAAATGCAAAATTTTGCTAATAAAAAGTCCATAGAGTTCTCTATTTCATTGTACTACGAAAATAATATACGGAAAGGTCAACCGCCAAAGGAGGATAACTGTTGGAAAAGATGTCATCTATTTTTAATCTATATAAAAATTGCTACTTTTACAATTTCAAAGGTCAACTCCATAAAACATTATCTTTTCTTTTACCTTATTGTTTTAAAGAAAATTTAATAATTTAATTTATTTAAATTTCAACATTGTTAAGAAATATTGAAGTAGTATATGTAAAATAGTGCAGAAAATATGTGTAGATCTATCTTCTAAAGCAAAAATCAAATTCAAAGTATGTTTATATAACCTCAATTTGTAATACTAACATCGCTCCTGTGGTATTTAGGTTGAATGTTGGACTGTAGAGCCAAAGGTACATGGTTCATTATCTCGTGGAGAACATTTTTTTTTAAACTTTATAATTTTTTTCCCGTATAAATAAAATCTAAGAAATGACAATTTTGTCTGAATATATATATATTTACCTTTAAAATAAGAGAAAGGCATGCACATTACTTAAAGGGTGTTCATCTAGCTTTCTTTTTAATTTTATTACTTCTGCATCTTGATTGATGATTTTGAATGTTAGCTTTGTCTAACAATATCATCAAACCAGTTCTTTGGGGAAAAAGATAAACATATGAACACTATTGTAAAACATATATGACGACATTGTTTGGTTTAAGTCGAGAGTAAAAATATTGTTAAACTACGCCTAGAGATTGGAAGATCGATGGGAATATTTACCAAAATAAAAGAAGAAAATGAGTCGGTGATAAAGCTAGGTACACTGTTGGTTCGTTGTATAAGTAGAGAATTGAGGCCAATTTCTGGCGCGTAAAAAAAAAAGATAACCATAAAATATCCCATTAATTAATGTAAGTACTCAATCCACGAGCTTGTAATCAAATAGTTTCAGGTCAGTTTTATTGCCGTTTCAATAGGCCTACATTTTCGTTTTTTTAGCCCGCTACACGAGTGTCGAAAATTAAAAACTGGCGCAGGATGAATTAGGAAGAATTCCCTGTTCAATAACATTGAGTTAAATGGACTTGCACAGAATGGCAGGTTTTGACATGCGATAACATCACATACAGTAGATGTGATAAATTCTAAACTGAATTTAGTGTAAAAATGAATCGCTATCCCCGATGAGTGTTGCGGGGGGGGTGATGTCCACCCTGCTATTTTTGGCTTCGATTTATGTTGCTCTCTTCCAATGTATACTTTGGTCTCACAGACTTTATATTCTCTCCAGCTGTCTCGTTCGGAAGCTGCCTTCATCCATGTAAGTTCAAGCAAGATTACGCCTAAGCTTGGCTTTAAGCGATTTCGGGAGGCACCTTTGTTACGCCTATCAACTTTCAGCTTGCTAATGTAATTGTCTTTCAGTAAGGTCGTTCCTGTTACAAGATATTTGCTCTGCCTAGCGTAAAGGACAAACTATAAACATCTTTCTACACCAATGACTAAAAGAGAATTCATTTTCTCCCCACTTCTTTATAAATGTTTAATAAGTCTATCCAAAATAATGGTTTTTCTTAGATAAAGCTAATCGTTGTCAAGTGTTGATAGTTCCTTTTCACAATAACCAAAAATTATAAAATACATATTGATAGGAAAATCATTTATTTGTGTACATTTCAGTGTTTGTTATTTTTAATTAAATATATTATCACTGTCCACGTAAACAAAGTAGAGAAAAATAGTGGTATTATTCATACTTTTTGTGTTGGTAAGAAATGCATTTAAAGTGTTTCAAAATTTATAAAGAAGATTTACACTAAAAAATTGGTTAATAATGGAAAAGTACAAGTTTAAACTTTTAAGTTCTGTATTTTAAAAAGATAAATAAAATGTATTTTGTTTTGTAACATTTTTATAATATGTATATTTAATTTTTTTTTATATATGTTCTGATTATTTTACTATTTACTTTAAATAAAAATTATTTGGGACAAAAAATGCAAAATTTTGCTAATAAAAAGTCCATAGAGTTCTCTATTTCATTGTACTACGAAAATAATATACGGAAAGGTCAACCGCCAAAGGAGGATAACTGTTGGAAAAAGATGTCATCTATTTTTAATCTATATAAAAATTGCTACTTTTACAATTTCAAAGGTCAACCCCATAAAACATTATCTTTTCTTTTACCTTATTGTTTTAAAGAAAATTTAATAATTTAATTTATTTAAATTTCAACATTGTTAAGAAATATTGAAGTAGTATATGTAAAATAGTGCAGAAAATATGTGTAGATCTATCTTCTAAAGCAAAAATCAAATTCAAAGTATGTTTATATAACCTCAATTTGTAATACTAACATAGCTCCTGTGGTATTTGGGTTGAATGTTGGACTGTAGAGCCAAAGGTACATGGTTCATTATCTCGTGGAGAACATTTTTTTTTTTAACTTTATAATTTTTTTCCCGTATAAATAAAATCTAAGAAATAAAAATTTTTTCTGAATATATATATATATTTACCTTTAAAATAAGAGAAAGGCATGCACATTACTTAAAGGTGTTCATCTAGCTTTTTTTTTAATTTTATTACTTCTGCATCTTGATTGATAATTTTGAATGTTAGCTTTGTCTAACAATATCATCAAACCAGTTCTTTGGGAAAAAAAGATAAACATATGAACACTATTGTAAAACATATATGACGACATTGTTTGGTTAAGTCGGGAGTAAAAATATTGTTAAACTACGCCTAGAGATTGGAAGATCGATGGGAATATTTACCAAAAAAAAAAAAGAAGAAAATGAGTCGGTGATAAAGCTAGGTACACTGTTGTTCGTTGTATAAGTAGAGAATTGAGGCCAATTTCTGGCGCGTAAAAAAAAAAGATAACCATAAAATATCCCATTAATTAATGTAAGTACTCAATCCACGAGCTTGTAATCAAATAGTTTCAGGTCAGTTTTATTGCGTTTCAATAGGCCTACATTTTCGTTTTTTTAGCCTGCTACACGAGTGTCGAAAATTAAAAACTGGCGCAGGATGAATTAGGAAGAATTCCCTGTTCAATAACATTGAGTTAAATGGACTTGCACAGAATGGCAGGTTTTGACATGCGATAACATCACATACAGTAGATGTGATAAATTCTAAACTGAAATTTAGTGTAAAAATGAATCGCTATCCCCGAGGAGTGTTGCGGGGGGGGGGGGTGATGTCCACCCTGCTATTTTTGGCTTCGATTTATGTTGCTCTCTTCCAATGTATACTTTGGTCTCACAGACTTTATATTCTCTCCAGCTGTCTCGTTCGGAAGCTGCCTTCATCCATGTAAGTTCAAGCAAGATTACGCCTAAGCTTGGCTTTAAGCGATTTCGGGAGGCACCTTTGTTACGCCTATCAACTTTCAGCTTGCTAATGTAATTGTCTTTCAGTAAGGTCGTTCCTGTTACAAGATATTTGCTCTGCCTAGCGTAAAGGACAAACTATAAACATCTTTCTACACCAATGACTAAAAGAGAATTCATTTTCTCCCCACTTCTTTATAAATGTTTAATAAGTCTATCCAAAATAATGGTTTTTCTTAGATAAAGCTAATCGTTGTCAAGTGTTGATAGTTCCTTTTCACAATAACCAAAAATTATAAAATACATATTGATAGGAAAATCATTTATTTGTGTACATTTCAGTGTTTGTTATTTTTAATTAAATATATTATCACTGTCCACGTAAACAAAGTAGAGAAAAATAGTGGTATTATTCATACTTTTCGTGTTGGTAAGAAATGCATTTAAAGTGTTTCAAAATTTATAAAGAAGATTTACACTAAAAAATTGGTTTATAATGGAAAAGTACAAGTTTAAACTTTTAAGTTCTGTATTTTAAAAAGATAAATAAAATGTATTTTGTTTTGTAACATTTTTATAATATGTATATTTAATTTTTTTTTATATATGTTCTGATTATTTTACTATTTACTTTAAATAAAAATTATTTGGGACAAAAAATGCAAAATTTTGCTAATAAAAAGTCCATAGAGTTCTCTATTTCATTGTACTACGAAAATAATATACGGAAAGGTCAACCGCCAAAGGAGGATAACTGTTGGAAAAAGATGTCATCTATTTTTAATCTATATAAAAATTGCTACTTTTACAATTTCAAAGGTCAACTCCATAAAACATTATCTTTTCTTTTACCTTATTGTTTTAAAGAAAATTTAATAATTTAATTTATTTAAATTTCAACATTGTTAAGAAATATTGAAGTAGTATATGTAAAATAGTGCAGAAAATATGTGTAGATCTATCTTCTAAAGCAAAAATCAAATTCAAAGTATGTTTATATAACCTCAATTTGTAATACTAACATCGCTCCTGTGGTATTTAGGTTGAATGTTGGACTGTAGAGCCAAAGGTACATGGTTCATTATCTCGTGGAGAACATTTTTTTTTAAACTTTATAATTTTTTTCCCGTATAAATAAAATCTAAGAAATGAAAATTTTTTCTGAATATATATATATTTACCTTTAAAATAAGAGAAAGGCATGCACATTACTTAAAGGTGTTCATCTAGCTTTTTTTTAATTTTATTACTTCTGCATCTTGATTGATAATTTTGAATGTTAGCTTTGTCTAACAATATCATCAAACCAGTTCTTTGGGAAAAAAAGATAAACATATGAACACTATTGTAAAACATATATGACGACATTGTTTGGTTAAGTCGGGAGTAAAAATATTGTTAAACTACGCCTAGAGATTGGAAGATCGATGGGAATATTTACCAAAAAAAAAAAAGAAGAAAATGAGTCGGTGATAAAGCTAGGTACACTGTTGTTCGTTGTATAAGTAGAGAATTGAGGCCAATTTCTGGCGCGTAAAAAAAAAAAAGATAACCATAAAATATCCCATTAATTAATGTAAGTACTCAATCCACGAGCTTGTAA